>JALAZF010000022.1:18280000-19480000 GCA_022829125.1 Lathyrus tuberosus | reverse complement strand
GGAATTTATATAGCGGAGGAATGATCACATGTTGTGTACCCCTACTATACAAATGGTTCACTTCCCATTTACCTAAGTCTGTCGCTATTTAGGATCATAAGAGTACTTTATGTTGGTCGCAGAGAATCATGTCTCTTACCAACTCTGACATCGATTGGTACAATCAAATCTATGACGGGATAAGGATCATCGACCGTTGTGGAAATTTCCCTAATGTACCCCTCATAGGAATTAAAGGAGGAATCAATTATCATCCAGTTTTAGTTCGTTGTCAATTCGGATACCCGATGAGGCATGTCCCGCGTAATGCTCATCTAGAAGGTCTTTTCTTCAAGGAAGGAGAAAATGACAGGGCACTAAAGACAGAAATAGTGCACGCCTAGAAACATGTTCATAGGAAAGGAAGAGAGTCTCTAGGAAAACCAGACTGTGTCTCTATGGAACCTTATCTCCACTGGGTACAAACTAGAGCTCTTAAGCTGAGGATGCCTTACCCTTGTCACGAAGTTCTTCCGTTAAAGGAATCTGTCCTTT
Source organism: Lathyrus tuberosus (assembly GCA_022829125.1). Lineage (NCBI taxonomy): Eukaryota > Viridiplantae > Streptophyta > Magnoliopsida > Fabales > Fabaceae > Lathyrus > Lathyrus tuberosus. The sequence goes on along the minus strand of JALAZF010000022.1, from coordinate 19,479,466 downwards.
ATTTTATGTCTGATACGGAAAAACTTCAGGTTACTCTCAACATAGTTCAACAGGAGAGGAAGTCTTAGAAGAACAAATACCGCATTCTCAGTGTGGAGTGTAACAAAATACAGCAACTGTTAAAAGAAAAAGACACTCTGATCGAGATTTTAGAGCAACATGTTATAGAAAATCAAGAAGACCGAAGGAATTTGCTCGCTCCTTTCACATGGCAAAGGGATGAAAACCCGACAACGGCTCAAGAGCCCTGGTCAAAGAAAAGGAAAATACCAGAACCAGCACCTGAGCTCTCCTTAGAGAGGACTCAGGATCCATAAGTTTAGATTTCCTTTTACAACACTTTGTAAATTACTGTATTTCCATTTCCGCAATCTTTGAATTCAATAAAACGGGGTTTCCTCACTGTATGATATTTGCAATCCAATTGTTGAAGTTTATTTTGATTAAACCAACAAAATTTAAATATATATAATCACTACATATCATTCATCATTCTCGCATAACGCATCCTTCTTTCTTACGAATCTCACATTTGTGTCTCGATTCTAGAGTCGAACTATCTCATTCGTACAATACTCGGGCCAGTCAACAAAAGAAAATGGATAAAATCGAGGAAGAGAACAGGGAGTTGAGAGAAGAACTCGACGCTCTAAAAAAAGATCTGAGAAAGCTTCATAATGACATGCAAGCTCTGGCAGCAGCCCAGATGCAACAACAAAGGACTGTGATCTCAGAGATCACCTCGACGTCCATAGTGGAAAAGTATGATCCTCGGTATAACATGCCTAAAGATCGTCCCTGGGGCATGCCACTTAACTATATCCCAGAAGGATATGTTTCGCCGATCACGGAAGATCTGGAAACTACAGCAGGAACCGCTGGGCCTGAAGGTTACAAACTTTGGGAAAGCGAAGAAGCCACGGGCATGACAACAACTCCTGAAGGTTACAAACTTCGGGAAGCACCAAGAGTCACTGTCGTAATGACTATACCACCACCCATGGTATACACTGTCCCGGAAGGGCAGATTCCCCCGATATGCTTTGTATAATGGTCGCCAGTGCGCCCAGCGACTTCACTGAAATGGTAGACATGGGAGTTCGTCTTGAAGAAGCGGTTTGAGAAGGACGTTTAATTAAAGACGCTGGACCATCAAGCAGTACCAAGAGATACGGTAGTGCTCTCCCTCAGAAAAAAGAGCAAGATATTGGCAATACCTCTCTCGGAAAGCAAAGGCGACGGTACCAACCAGTAGTAGCTGTAACTCCTGCTATTAACCCTACGCCTGTTCAAACGTATCAACCTCCGGTTGCTCAGAGCCAACCGATTCAACAACCATATTAACAAAGGACACAACAACTTCTTCAGCAGGCTTGTCCTCAGTACAACAACAACCGTACACCGCGACCACTAGGGTTCGACCCTATACCAATGTTGTACATGGAACTGTTCCCACTACTACTGGCCAAAGGGCACGTCTAAACCAGGGCTCCTCTTGCGATACCAGAGAATCCGCCTTTTTGGTTCAAAGCAGATCAGACTTATCCTTACCATCAAGGACGACCAGAGCATAACATAGAAAACTGTCTCAGTTTCAAATTCGATGTGCAGAAGCTTGTCAGAAGCGAGGTCTTATCCTTTAAGGACAGAAATCCAAATGTTCAGACGAACCCGTTGCCTCAACACGAGAAAGCTGTAGTAAATTTGATAGAAGGAGAGTCTAACCATAACTATCAAATTCATGATGTACTCTTATTGAGGACCAACCTGGTCAAGATGCATTGCAGACAGAGCAGATACAGTCATATATTATTTCATAACTATCACCAGTGTGATATCTGCTCTAAAGATAATCAGGGATGTTCTGTGGTGCAATAAGCTCTACAGGAACTAGTTGGATCTCGGATGGATCTAGGATCACCGAATTCATGAGGTCAACATGACTTATACAAATTCCAACATCATTCAAAACCACGAAATCTGTGCGATGAATGTCAACTTGGTGGTAATGCGCTCAAGGCAAAGCCAACATCATAATCTGCCACGACACGATTACGATTCCTGTCCTATCTGTTCAAAAAACGATCAGGGATGCTCTTTTGTACAAGAGGTCCTCCAGCATCAGATGGATCTTGGATGGATTCAGGATTACAGTGACAGAAGTTATTATCAAGTTAACATGATCCAAATCTTCAATATTAGTTTGATGAATACCAGCTTGGTGGAGTTACACGCTAAGCAAGTCCAACTCGGTTTCCTAACTTCGCATGAGTATCAGAACTGTAGAGTATGTCGTGAGAGTAACCAAGGATGTGCACTCGTTCAAAGGAAACTACAACATTTGTTAAACCACTGGTGGCTTCCGATCTATCTAGATGAAAACACACAACAAGTCAGCATGACTAATGGGAACCCTACTAGGCATCAAAGTCAGGATGTTCGATCCATGGAAACAGACCTAGTGAAGTTACACTGTATACAAAACGGACGTGGCCGGGTGCCACCTCACAACTATGAGCGCTGTAGAGTGTGCTCAGAGGATAATCAAGGATGCTACCTCGTGCGAGCAGCCCTTCAAAGTCAGTTGGACCATAAGGAGATTCAACCATGGTCAAGCTCTGGTTCAATACCAGAATATAGTCCCAATCGAGGCAAAGATGTTGTCTTGATCCCTAAGTGAGAAGTGGCCAAAGATGTGTGTGCCATAATCCCTTTACTTCATGATTCAAGAGTTCCTCTTGATGGTGGGAGGATTCTCAACCTCAAACCAATCGAGGCCGGCTATGATGGTCAAAAAAATTATAAGGCTCCTGTAATTATATATTTGCCGGGACCAGTACCGTACAAGTCTGATAAAGCTATCCCTTACAAGTACGGTGCAACAATAGTTGAGAATGGAAAAGAAGTTTCATGACCTTCCATCGTGAATATTGCAGACATCAGTCGAGTAACACGGAGCGGTCAAATCTTCAACCGAGGAGTTGGAGAACCCAACAAAGAAGGTGAACCTCAAACCGGAGTTCCCATTCAACCAATCAAGCAAACCAGTGATCCCGACCTTTCAAAGAACAATGATGAGATGCTGAAGCTCATCCAGAATAGTGAATACAACATTGTTGATCAACTGTTGCAAACTCCTTCAAAAATCTCTGTGCTGTCTCTTTTACTCAGTTCCGAAGCCCACAGAGAGGTTCTATAGAAAGTCTTAGAGCAGGCCTTTGTGGAACAAGATGTCACAATAAGGCAATTCGACATCATCATCTCCAACATCACTTCCTGCAATAACTTGGGGTTTAGTGATGAGGAACTACCGGAAGAGGGCCCAAATCATAACATGGCACTCAATATTACAGTCAACTGCCAGGACGATGCATTAGCCAGCGTACTAGTAGACACCGGATCAGCTCTAAATGTTATGCCGAAGTCCACTCTAATGCGACTATCATTCAAAGGATCTCCGATGAGAGGTAGTGAGGTCATCGTCAAAGCATTTGACGGATCCCAGAAAACGGTTATCGGCGAAGTCGACCTTCCCATAACTATCGGTCCTCACACTTTCCAAGTCACTTTCCAGGTCATGGACATTCGGGCAGCATACAACTGTTTGTTAGGAAGACCTTGGATACACGAAGCTGGGGTAGTCTGTAACGCCCCGTTTTGTCTTATTTATTTAATCAAGTTGATTTAATTATTTTTGTTTTATATTATTTTATTCTTGACTTTTATTTGATAATATATTATTTTTTATCGTTGTTATGTTTTATCGCGTTTTAGGAGCGTTTGCGAGATATTTGAGTGTAGGGGTATTTTGGTCATTTCACTTATTTTTCTTAAGTTAGAAACTTAAATAGAAAGAAAAGAGAGAGAAAATAGAGAGAAAGAAAAAGAGAAGAAGAAAAAGGGAAAGAAAAGAGAGAAAAACTTGGAAAGGAAGAAATCTAATCAACCGACTTTTCAAACACGATTAAATCGGGTAAGGGTGTGAAACTCGATTATCTTATGCTTGTGTATGAATATGTATATGTGTGTTTGAATGTTCTCTTGCCCTTCCATAGTTTTCGATTCTAGGTCGATTGAGAGGAAACGAGAGAAATCGATGTTTTCGCGGTTGAAAATCGGTGTAAATGCGGTAGAATACTTGTTGTTATGATTGTAATATGTTCTGATTGTTATGTTTTGGTTTGGAAGTGTTTTGGGGGTTGAAATATTGGTTGGGAGTGATCTATAGCGCTGCTAGGATTTTCTGGTTTCGCAGGTTCGCACTGCGAATGGCCAGCAAAGGGGAAAGCGAACGTTCGCGTGAGGTTCGCACTGCAAACTTTATGTTGTTTTCTTTCTGCCACGATTCGCTGGGGGATTCGCACTGCGAAGGGGAAGCGAAGGTTCGTTGGGAGTTCGCAAAGCAAACTTTATGCTGTTTTTTCTCTGCCATGGTTCGTTGGAGCTTCGCACGGCGAATGAGGAAAGCGAACGCTCGCTAGGAGATTCGCATAGCGAATATGTCAAATTGTTCCATTTTGTTTTCTTCATAACTTTTGATCCGTAAGTCGGATTGAGGCGCGGTTGGGTGCGTTAGAAAGCTAATGAGATGTTCTTTCTTATAGGAATGGTTGGCCAATTTAATTATGTTAGGAATTTAGAAATGTGTCATTTTTTCGATTTTTACTATTTTAATGGTGTGTATTTGATGTGTTATCATGCAATGTGCCTTTGATATATACCGTAGGACTTGTGTGCTGTTGTATGAGATAAATGCATGTGATGAAATGTGGTGATAATGGTTTGTGGCCTAAGGGAAAGAAAATGCATTGTGTTGTGTTTGATTGTATATGCATGATTATGGATGTGTATATGTGTGCATTTGAATGTCATGAGTCATTGTATGCCAAGCATCATGATATGCATTCTTGTGATGTCGTGTGCCCTAGTGGGTGTGAGCGACGAAACGGTTCTAGAGGGAATCTGATATAACATCGTGAGCCTTATACTGAGAGGACTGAAAGCGATGATTATAGACGATCGTGAGCCTTATACAAAGAGGACCGAAAGCGATCAGATCGTGAGCCTTATACAAAGAGGACTGAAAGTGATCCATAAACGTCGTGAGCCTTATACCAAGAGGACCGAAAGCGACGGGGAACATCGTTTGCCTGACGGGGAGTTACACTAAGTAACAAGCGATGATTCCAATAGTTCCTGAGTGAACTAGTGTTGAGATGATGGATGGATGGTATCGCATTCCATTGCATAGGTTCGTTGTGTCGGTCTCTGTGCATTTGCATAAATCATGAATGGATTGATTTTGTATGGAATTGTGAATGGAATTGATGATTGATATATATGTAAATGTTGGTGATAAATGCGTTGAGCATGATTTATATGTCTTTGTGATGGTTATATGAGATATCAAATGTGTTGTTTTGTGTTTGAATTATGGTGTGAATTGTGGTGAGAACGTTTGCATGTGTTTTCTTGTGTTATTATATAATTGTATGCAATTATATTATGATTGTGTTTCTCACCCTTCTGTTGTTTTGAATGCTCTATGAGGCATTTCAGATTAGATGCTGGAGGTCTTTTTGTGAAGCTTAGGACTTCATTCTTTTGTCGGTCGACTCTAATATGTAGCACCGGGTAGTCGGGGAGATCCTTTGTGATTTTTGTGTATATGTATATATATCTTTTGGATTGTACATGGTTGGCTTTGTATATGACAGACAAACTTTTATGTTATATATATATATGAGATTTTTCCGCTTATATTCTGTATCTGGTTTGTGGGTGTTAGGCACTGAGTTCCTCTGTTTGTATTACTACCTGATTGTTGCATATCTTTATGAGCAGGTTTATTGTGTTTTGTCTCAAGTGATGTGACGCCTCAGTCTATGCCATGAATGTTTGAATTATACTCTGATTATTTGTTATCGCTTTATTTAATTGGGGGTGTTACACAATCACTTCGACACTTCACGAGAAACTGAAGTTCGTCAAGAACGATCAACTAGTCACAGTCTGTGGCGAACAAGCCTTGATCGTGAGTAACCTATCGTCGTCCACTTGTGTAGAACTAGAGGAGGTTACAGGAACCCAGTTCCAAGTACTTTCGGTGAGCAAAGACAAACAATCAGAAAAAGGAACGTCGATTTCCTCGTACAAAGATGCTCTCGAAGTGATCAAAAGTAACAATGCAAAAGGTTGGGGACAGTTTGTCATTCCTACTGATAACAAGATAAAGGAAGGTCTTGGTTTCTCCTCAACCTGTACCCAGACTGCTACTAGCGATGAAAGTCTTCATCCCATTCAGAACTTCTTCCACAGTGGAGGTTTCCTTCCCCCAGTGTCTCAAGAAGTACATACCATCAACGAGGGTGATTCCTCCGATACAGATGAAGAGTGGAAGTCCTATCTTAACAAGGACGATTATATGTCTCAAGAAGAAGTGCCTACGCCATTTTGCTATCCCGCACAGAGTTTGAGATTTATACCAAGATCAGACGTCAAAATGATATACGGAGATTGTGATCCGGAAGGATGTCGTGCTCCACCCAACTCATTAGAGGAGGACACTATGATGAAAGACAACTTTGACCACGACTATTATGGCCCAATGGATGGCCTACCTATGTGGCAGCCGTACCCAGGAGACTCGGGGTAAGAGAGTTAGCCAAACGATGAATATCAGCTGAGCATCATTGAAAAGAATACCTGTGTCCCCACCATGTCATGGGATCAACACTCAGGGCATTCAGAAAACACCTAGCACGACGATGAATTTGCAAAGCTTGCATGACTAGAATTCATCAACTATGCTTTTCCCGAGGTCAACGTCATCGAGAGGGATGAATCCTCTAGTTCCAAAGAAGTGTGGGACACCTTAGGACAAGACACAGACAAATTCCCCAAAGAGTCAGTCTCTTTTTTGCCTCAATCTTGGGCTTTGTACAAGCCACGTATACAAACACTCTCTTGTTGAGTCAGCCTCCTCTTAGGCTTTGTATAAGGACTTCTCTAGTGGAGTCAATCAACCTCTTAGCTTCAACCTTGGGCTTTGATCAAGGCACACAAAAATCAACATCCCCTATAAAGGAAATTATGGTATTGCTGGATTCATATATCCTAGTTAAAGTAATCCTTCTTTATAAACAGTCACCCAACAGTTGTGATAAACAGATGAGATATCTCCCTTTAGAGATGACAAATTCTCTCTCAGTCAATCCTTTTAGCTTCAATCTTGGGCTTTGAACAAGACACAAATACTCCTTTAGCTTCAATCTTGGGCTTTGAACAAGACACCAATCATCTTTTCTCCCATAGAATAGGAGGAACCACGATTACTCTGTTTTCCCTATTTCTTTTAAACGGGAACACGTAGGCATAAGATTGCGAAATCTTAGCGAGCATACTAATAAAAAAAACTCTAGGTCCAGTACCTTCATACATCAATCAAAACTTAGGTCCAACACCTTACCAAAAACATCGGGGACACCCGAACATCAACAAAAACTCACTCACTCACTCAAATTTCCTAAGAAACTTTCCCAACCCACTACCAGATAAACACCATCAAGTACAAAGCGAAACCTAAAGCTAATATCCTGTGGATAACCACATATAGGATGGGTAATTGACAACTATTCATTGTATAACCTGACCCCGGACCCCCAATCTCTTTTAAATGTTTGTTCAGTTAAACAATCGCGTGCAAGGTTAGTTTTAGATAGCTTCCATTTCCCTTCCAACTTCATGGGATAAATAAGAAATCAGAAAGTATCACCCTTTCTCCTCGAGGAGGAAAACCCAAACTTCAGCGATAAGGTGGTCGCGTCTTCGACAAAAATCGCTCGCTACACAGCTTTGACGCGATCTTACCGTAGTATGCTTTCAAAATAAACCCTGCTTCAATTAGGTCTTTTGATGGTTGTAACGTGCCTTGGTTCACAGTTTCAGAAAGAAAGGATATACGGCTTAAAATATATTTTAACCCGCTCATTCTTCTTGATGTTCTATAGTCCTACATTCAGCTAGTTTAGCACAAGCATTCTTTTTTCAAAAAGGGTATTTTGAATGGTAGAAGTAATGGTGAAGGAACCAACGAGGTTTTCAGAGCGACAACCACTAACTTTTTCCTTTTGTTTATTTGTAGCCACACGATTTTTTCCTTGTTGAGGGTTTTTACTCTTTGATTCTTCCTTTTTTGCTTTTTTTCTTTTTTTTTTGTTTTCCCTAATTTTTGCGTGGACTGGTTTTTTGAGTTTGCAGTCTACCAGGATGCTCTAATTTTTGCCTAAGTCAATTGTTTTCAAGTTTTTCGACTTAGCAAACTTTTCTTGCTTTTTTTATATTTTGAATTTCTCATTTTTTGGAACAAATCGTGTGACATTTGTTTGTTTGATTTGTCAAAGGGGTTGTGACAACCTTGTTTCTTTGGTCGGTGAGGGACAACCATTATGAATCTGTGATTTTTCGACCTCTCGTGAGGGATAAGATGTGGTTGATCCTCAGATGGGGTACTCCTCTTTTGAAATTTAAACGCATGGTCATGCTAACTGAAGACTACCCTGCCCCATGTTAAGATTGAAGGATTTTTGTATATAAAGAAACTCCTACTTCTAGGTCCAAAGGGTTCAACTAGGGATTATATTCCTTATATCTCCAGTATTTAGGATTTGAAGCAATGTCTTACATCGTCAGCAAGGTTTTATTCAAAAGCATACAGTCAGTAATCTCGTGCATTTTGATTTCATCACTCTCCTTTAGATTTTTGCTTAAATAAGAGTTTGATACCAATGAATAAAATATGAGTGAATACGTATAGATTGATTCAAAACATGCATATTCATTTCATTATTTATTATTATTTGAAAGCAAACGAGTTTTTACAAGTGAACAACACTTAACAAACAAAAAAGATTACAAATGAAAATGAAAGAATGACATGACGATCACCAGTGTTAAGGAGACACTCTCATACTTGATCGACTGTTTCGAGGGTCGCTTTTGCAGTCTTGGCACTTACTCGAACAAGGGATTTCTGTTCACCAACAGGCTCTCGCCTTGAAGAATTAAGTACTTCTTGTCAATTAATAGTTGAACTTTAGCTTTAAAAGCATTAAGATCCTCGGTTGAATGCCCAGCCGGCCCAACATTATATCCACATTGCACATTAGGATCATACCTAGGTGGTAATGGTTACGGTGGAAGATTCAAAGCTTTGGGAACCATCAGCGAGTTCTGAATCAGATATGGCAGAAGTTAACTGTATGTCACAGGAATTTGATTTAGAGGAGCATTCCTTCGTTCTAGATTATTCTGGGTTTTGTGCTGATTCTGACGTTCTCGGCCTTGGGCTTGCTAATCCTGAGGCTGAGGAGGCTGTTGGTATGAGAATTGTTGGTACTGGGCTGCAGTAACATATGGGAATGAGTAGTATGGCATGGAAGCTAGAGGTGTTTGAAAATTAGGATAAATCTGAGGAGTAGCATATTGCGGGAATACTTGAGCAGGGTACATCAAGCCATGATTAACCATCTGATTAGTAGTCTGGTCAAATTGGATCCTATAAGGAGTTTAGGGTGCCCCAAGATGAGTATGTGGAGGTACAACAGTAGGAGGTGCCCCAGGATAAGCAAAAGGAATTCCAGAGTTAGCATACTGAAAGCCTTTATAGGAATATTGCCCAATAGTTTGAACAGCTGGTGGAATTTACATATGAGTAGGAGGACCCCTATTCTCTGCTTTAGCAGATGTTTCAATAATCACAGGCGCATAATTCTGACAAGGCTTCTCTGTAAAGTATAATAACTCCTGATCGAGGAACTCTTAAACTTTGTTCTTAAAAATGATACATGCTTTTGTAGAATGTCCCACATATCCAGCATGGTATCCACATGTGGCATTAGGATAATGCTTATGACTGTAGGGAAACCTGGTAGGCTCGATCTTTCTAGGCACAATTACCCTAGCATGAATCAGAATATGCAGTAGCTGCATATAAGAGATTGGAATTGGATCAAAGCGAGGATGTATCCTCACCTGATCATTGTTCTAACGCTTGTTTTGCTTCTGCTTATGCTTCTGGTTTCCTTGATTGGATTTCTGATTAGGTAAGGGGTAAACTAGGAGATTGTCTGTAGTTGCATTCTGGATTTCACTCGCCTTTTGTCTGTTCTCAGCTCGTTCATCAATCACAACCCGATCTGAGAAGATCGTTGTCATGATGTCCAGGAGTAGTTCCAAAATCATGTCAAATTTGCCTTGGGCATGGCCCAAGCTTTCCTTGCACACTGCATTCTTATGCTCAAAATGTTCCATGATTATTTGGCTATCAGTGTCGGGAAATCATTGTCTTCTGGCTGATGGAGGGAAGAATGTGAGCTTTTTCTGGTTTGTATGAAATGTAAATTCATGTATGCATATGTTGTTTATATGGATGGAATGCAAACAATTATGCAATATCCATTGATTAAAAGGTTCAATGATGTGATAATTTAGTTTATCAAAAGTTCGACATGTTCTGGATAATCTATATATACTCCTCGACATAGGTTTAAAGGTCTGACGTATCAAGGTAGGTAGAGGCTTGGTTACCTGCACGAAAACATACCCCCTCACAAGGTAGGTTGTAAGACTTTATGAAGATTCTTAGAGTCACAGATCCGTCTTGAAAATACCCTAATCAGTGCAAAAGTAACTTGCAAAGCCAACAATACTCCCAAGGGAATCTCCTCTAAGTGAGGTTTCCCTCAACTTCGAAAAGTCACGGGTTCACTAAAGGTCCCGAGAGGCATGGACCCCCTTTGAAAGAATGGTCGTCAACACAAAATGACTCACGTGCCAGCAAAACTTCAAAAGGAATCTACTCATGACAGGGTCTTCGCATCAACCCATCAAGACAACTACATCTGCCAAGTCATTTACGAATCTCCCAAACTCTCTCAGGTATACTCTCAAAGCTTGTGTATTGGGCTTATCACTCAATAACATCATGAAACCCATCCCACACAGATAAATATAATAGATATATCAAGGATATAACATATGAATATTTAAATCAATAAATGAAAGCAATAAAAACATATAGATACAACAAGTAAAGCGTAAAGATAAACATCCAATCAAACAAGGAAAAAATAAAACTAGGCTAGACTCCTACTTGCAAGACCAAGGACTCTCCAGCAGAGTCGCCAGCTGAAGCTAGCGCAAATATACCCGAGTACATCACACGCTTGATGATACAACAGAGTCGCCACCGAACTTTATTTATTCCAAAAGAAAAGGGAAAATATCGATAATACCAAAGGGAAAGAGAAACAGGTAAGGGAGTGAGTTATGCAAGGGGAAGGTATTAGCATCCCTCGCATCTGTTGTACTCGACAGGAACCATTTTGCTTGTTCTATGCTTAGATAAGTGTTATTATCTAAAGGTTACTTGCGAAAGGGGAAAAAGGTTTATAATTAGGGTGTTTGCGGAGGATTGGGGCCCTCGTGCCTACGTATCCTCATAGTGCAATGAGGAAATCAGAGCTCCGTAGTTCGGAGAACTAAGGACGAAAATAAAGGAAGGTTGCTCGCCAAGATCTCACAATATTGTGCCTACGTATCGTCATAGTACAATGATGAAATTAGAACTTCGTAGTTCATGGAACTAAGGATAGAACAAAAGAGGCGGTGTCATAACCAAGAGAAGGAAAGAAATAGTTTATTGAATAGCAAATATCTTGAATTGAAAAAGTGTTGTGAATTGAGGAAATGTCTATCTATGCATGAGACTAACAAGATAGGCATGAAAGGAAGAGAGGGTTGGCCAAAACATGGGACTAACATGGCAACCGGGAGAGAGAAAAGAGTTTGCCAAAGCATGAGACTAACATGGTAAACATGAAAGGAAAGAGACTTGCCAAAGCATGAGACTAACATGACAAGCATGAAAGGGAAGAGATTTGCCAAGGCATGAGACTAATATGGCAAATATGAGAGAAAAAGAGTTTTTCAAAACATGAGACTAACATGGCAAGAGAGAAAACATTTGTCTAAGCACAGGGCTAACAAGACAGACTTGAAAAGAAAAGGGATTTGCCCAAGCATGAGATTAACAAGGCAAACAAGATAGTGTATGTCTAAGCATGGGACTAACAAGACAGACTAGGAAAGAAAAAAGTTTTCCAAAGCATAAGATTAACATGGCAAACATGAGATAGTGTATGTCTAAGCATGGGACTAATAAGACAGACTTGAAAAGAGAAAGGGTTTGCCAATACACGAGACTAACATGGCAAACGAGATATCGTCTGTCTAAGTATGGGACTAACAAGGCATACTTGGAAAGAAAAGATCTTGTCAAAGAATGAGACTAACATGGCAAGAGGGATAGATGGCAAGAGGGATAGATTTTGACTCAGAGATGGGTGCTTGACCATGAGGTGCTTAACCCAAGGAGATACGGAGGTCAAAGGAGGTTGTTTGTTCCAAAAGGAGAGTTTTTATTGATGTGTTGAAGAGTGAAAGGTCTGAATGTTACCCTAGGGAAAAAAAGTGTACTTGATTATTTGAGATTGATTTTAAAGATTGCTTATGAAAATTTTGAGGCGAGTTTAATCATTGGTACTTAGAGGGAGACAAGTATTTTAACCATAGGCTAAGTACGTACTACAATCGAATACTTTGGATATGAGGGGACAATGGTATCACAACCTCTCTTATTCGCCCTAAGAGGACCGAATTAAACTCATTTTATTGTTAAGTGTTTTATCTTCTCCCCTTGTTAAGTGGCTCCCCTTGAGGGTGATTTGTGCCTTTGTTTCATCTTCTCCAACTCTTTCAAACTCCATTGAAGTGCTTCTTTAAGGTTTTGGGGTAAGTGAAAAAGTTCAAATCTTACTCAAAATTATTCAAATAAAAGTGTTTTGTGCTTAGATTGTTATGGGTTTTCATGATTGAGTGTCTATTCCTTATGATTTTCATTGATTGTGATGGATTTGAGATGTTGAGTTTCAAGAAAAAATATATAATGTCATGTTTGGAATTTGTAGAAAAAAGTTATTATTCTAACAAGCTATTATTATTGTGTTAGTGCTAACTCAATGCTACTCATGTAAATTGAATCCTAAAATTATGTTAGAAATTGTCATGCTAATTACTACTTGAAATGTTGATTTTTTTGGAAATGAAAATAAGTGTTTATGTGAATATGTCATTTCATACTCTATGTCCAATTTTCATGGTAATGCAATGTTAGATGAAATTATATGTTAGACACGTGTTAGGAATTCTAAAGTTGATTCTAAAGCAAATTTTTAACTACTTGAAACATGAGAATTTACATGGAAAAGTGCTTATTCGGATAAGCTATTTTTGCTACATGCCTAAACTAATGTTATTACCATGTTACATGCAAGTCTATTGCCATGCTTAGATGTCAATCTTGGTTAGATCCTAAGGGAAACTTGTGTTGTATCAATTTTTAGCTACTTTAATGGTTATTTTCATGAACAACTAAGTGCTTATTTTGACTAAATTAATAAAAAACGGTAGGATAACTTAAGTCTTTACCACATGCAATCAACAAAATCATTAACACAAGAGGATTTAAAGCAATGGCATGGAAGTGGTGAAAGTTCAAGGCTTACCAACGGAGCTGGAATTTGCTCTGATGAGTGTTGAAATTTTGCCGAAAAGAAGCAAAAATTCGGAAAGACTTCAAGAGGTAATCCTTTTATTATGTTTCCAATAACCCGTTGCTTAATTATGAGATGAATATTGATGATTAGAAGATGAAAATTAGGAGATGATAAAAAAGTGACATGGGCTTGAATCTTGATGAAATTGTTGAAATTGATGAATATTTGAATTGTGATGAATCTTGAATTATTGAATGATGATTGTTGAATTCTTGTGGTTGAGTTCCACCAAATCTATAATTTCAATGTGAAATTATAGATGGTGATGATGATGAACATTGGTGGAGGTTAGGGAATGAAGAGAATGATGAGAGATTGTGAGAAAGTGTAAAAATGGTTCAAAGTGGTTAACCCCTTAAAGTGGGAAAATATAAGGTTTATATAGTTTTTTTGGTTAATTGTGGTTCATTGGATTATTATCCAATTCATTACTTTATCAACAATTAGGAATTAATCCAAATGCTAGTTGCGGATCACGAATCTTAGCCGTTGGATTAATTATTATCAATGGTTGAGGTTTGATGAAAAAGTGGTTTGGTTTTGTGTTAGTTTATGAACTTTAAGGAAGTTAAAGTTAGTTATAGGGGTTAAGGGCAAATGGGTAAATGCATGGGTTTGTGTTAAAATAGGTAGTTAGAAGCAAGATGTATTTGAGTGTAGCATAAGTACCGAGTTTAGGGTTAGGTGAATGGTCACTTGGTTAGAACCTGAAATTGGCTTGAATTTAATTTGATTTTACTTTGGATTTTTGCCACTTTTTCCATGCCTTTTTTATGAATCAAACTATGGACTTAAGTGCTTTTGGAGAGTGGTCTTGTGTTGAAAATAAGTACTTTTGAGTGGTGTAAATTTACAGATCGAAAATCAGATATTTTGTGCATGAAATGGCTTGAAACAAAGTTGGGAAATGTTGAAAAACCAAATGTCATAATGCATAATTTTTAGTGCAATGAAGAATTTTGTAAGTTATGTGGTTTTGGATTGGCAGCAATTTTGTTAAAATAAGTTCACAACAAGATGTTGAGCCAGATGTCTTGACAGGTTGGTCAGACATCATGATCAGCACAATGTCGTGACATGTGGCCAGGACATGTTATACCAGAATATTAGGGTTTGGGAGATTTATTATTTAAAGTGTGAGATTCTCTCTTGTTTTAGTTCACACACCGTCGTAATTCAATGAGGGTAATTTAGGAACATCTATCTATGCTAAAAGTGCAAGTATTTCATAAAAAAGACCTTGGAGCCTTTTTAGGAAACTTTCTATTCAATTCCTATTTATGTGCAGAAGATCTTGCAGAAGATTTGAAGCTGATGATATGTGATTTGCGTTTTATTTAATTGAAGAGCCCAAGCCCATGCTGATCTGAAGGCTATTTAAAAAGGAGTTCTAAACCTAATGCATATAGAGAAGTCGTGTATTGAAAGAAAGGGTATTAGAGTTTAGTATGTCTTTGTTCTTTGTGATCCTCTCTTATATCTTTTGACATCTGAGTTGGACTGTATTGTTTATGCATTTGTGAGCCATTCATGTACCCCTTAGGTACTTGAATTGAACTGAGTTTTGAGTTATAATCGCTCATAAGCTTTTATTGTGTCTTTGGAAGTGTGACTTCCAATGTTCTTTATTATTAAGTTTGTCATTGTTGTGTAACTGGTGGGAAGTGAGAGGGATCTCATATCCAGGAGTTCCTAGATAGAAGTAGCATGGGTAGTGATTAGGTGAGAAGCTTGTAAACCTGAGGCTGTTTGTTATGGATTTAAACTAATACTATTATAGTGGATTTCCTTCCTGGCTTGGATGCCCCCAGATGTAGGTGATGTTGCACCAAACTGGGTTAATAATTGATTATGTTATTTACATTCAAGCATTTATTTTTATTGCATAAGTGTTTGTGTTATTCTAATCCCAGTGTCGTGACATCTTACTCGACATCTGGAATCTGTGTGCCAGAATTTCAATTGGCATCAGAGCAGGTCACCCTTTTCAGCTTTTGGATGAGCTCCATGGATTTTTTTCTCGCATTATGGACAAGGAAGGATGAGGAAATGTGAATAGACCCCCCATCTTAGATGGCACCAACTATGACTATTGGAAGGCACAAATGGAGACTTTCCTAAAATCTTTAGATAGCAAAACTTGGAATGCTATCATCAAGGGTTAGGAACATCCTATGGTTGAAGAAGAATATGGGAAGAAAACCCTTAAGCCTGAAGAGGACTGGACCAAGTAAGAAGACGAAATTGCTCTTGGAAACTCCAAAGCTTTGAATGACCTATTCAGTGTAGTTAACAAAAACATGTTTAGGCTAATAAACATCCGTACTGTGGCTAAAGATGCTTGGGAAATTCTCAAGACTACTCATGAAGGGACATATAAGGTGAAGATGTCTAGACTTTAGCAGCTTACTACCAGATTTGAGAATCTAAAGATGAAGGAGGATGAAAGTATTCATGATTTTCACACGAATGTTCTTGAAATAGCTAATGCTTTAGTGCCCTGGGAGAAAAGATATCAGAAGAAAACTAGTTAGGAAGATTCTCAGATCTCTTCCTAAGAGATTTGATATGAAGGTTACTACTACTGAAGAAGCCCAAAATATCAACAACATGAAAGTTGATGAACTTGTGGTCACTTCAAACCTTTGAATTGACTATTAATGACATAACTGAAAAGAAGAACAAAAGCATAACTTTTGTCTCCAACATTGAAGATGAAGAGGATGAATGTGACCTATACTGATGAAGGAATGTCCAATGCCATTGTTCTACTTTGGAGACAATTCAATCGGGTGCTGAAGAGAATGGAGAAGAAGTCATGACCTATTGTCAAGAACATCGGTCCTGACACTAGCAAGAACTATTATTCTCAAAGAAAAGCAAGAACAAAAGAAAGGTCTAATCAAAATAGAGGGGTTCAGGGTCATAAACGTGAAGGATTTGGACACATTAGAGCAGACTGTCCCACTTATATCAAGAAACAACCTAAGGGGTTGACAATTTCTTGGTCTGACGATGAAAGTGAAATTGAGGATGAATCAGCCAAACATGTAAATGCTCTAACTAGAAGGTGGGCATCTGATGAAGACTCATGTGATGAAAAAACTTCATATGCTGAACTGGTTGCTTCTTACAAAGATCTATGCATCAGAACTAACAAGCAAAAGGAAACTATTTCTCAAATTCAGCCTGAAAAAGAGGAATATTTGTCAAACATCTATAGTCTGCAGGATGATGTAACTCTATTGACCTCCAAACTTGAAAGTATGACCAAGTTTGTCAGAATATTAAATAATGGTTCTTATATGTTAGATGAAATTCTTCAAGTTGGAAATATGGCTGGTAACTTAAAGGGTATAGGCTTTGTTAATCAACCTTTAAAAGGATACACTCAAGTAACAAAATTTATCCCTCCTAGAAGGAAGCATTAGCCAAGGATGCAAAATCAAATGTCACAACATCATCCTAGTCATTAGAACTTCCAATCCGGGAGCAAGGTTTTGCATTGGAGATACCATCACTGTAGTAAATTTGGTCATATTAAGCCTTTCTATTTTAGACTCTACGGATACCCAAAAGTTTCACCACAACTTAGGGTTAATCGTGCAGTGGATAAAACAACTAAAAAATGGGTTCCCAAGGAAGCTAACACTTCTCTTATTACTGATACTTCCCTCAGAGCTTCAGCTAGAGAAGACTGGTATTTTGATAGTGGGTGTTCTAGACATATGACTAGAATGGAGAAATTTCTGGTGAATATTAAGTCACACTCCATAAGTTATGTTACTTTTAGTGATGGCGCTGAAGGAGAAATAAAAGGAGTTGGAAGGATGGCCTGTACAGGATTATCTAGTGTTGAAAAATATACTTCTTGTGAAAGGTTTGACTGCAAATTTGATAAGCATAAGTCAGTTGTGTGTTCAAGGTCTGAAGGTCAATTTCACTGAACTTGAATCCTTGGTTACTAATGAGAAAATTAAGTTCTGATGAGGGGAGTCAGATCTAAGGATAACAGTTATTTATGGACACCTCAATCAACAAACTGTCCATCCACATGTTTGATGTCCAAGGAAGATGAAGTTCAGTTGTGGTACCAAAAGCTTGTTCACTTACATCTGAAAGGTATGAAGAAGATTGTATCTACAGAAGCTATCAGAGGCATTCCCAAGTTCAGGATATAAGAAGGTAGAATATGTGGTGAGTGTCAAATTGGAAAGCAAACCAAGATGTCACACCTGAAGATCCAACATCTGACTTCTTCAAAAAAAATTGAGCTACTTCACATGGATTTAATGGGCCATATGCAAGTTGAAAGCCTTGGTAGAAAAAGG
This sequence comes from Lathyrus tuberosus, assembly GCA_022829125.1. Taxonomy (NCBI): domain Eukaryota; kingdom Viridiplantae; phylum Streptophyta; class Magnoliopsida; order Fabales; family Fabaceae; genus Lathyrus; species Lathyrus tuberosus. The sequence goes on along the minus strand of JALAZF010000022.1, from coordinate 19,461,459 downwards.
TATGCTTATGTTGTTGTTGATGATTTTTTAAGGTTCACCTGGGTGCACTTTATCAGGGAAAAATCAGATGTTTTTGAAGTGTTTGAAGGATTATGTCAAAAGCTTCAAAGAGAAAAGGAAAACAATATTGTCAGAATTAAGAGTGACCATGGAAAGGAATTTGAAAATAACAAGTTTGCTGATTTTTGCTCTTCTGAAGGTATCAGTCATGAATTCTCTTCTCCCATCACTTCTCAGCAAAATGGAGTTATTGAACGAAAGAATAGGACCCTTCAAGAGTCTGCTAGAGTCATGTTTCATGCTAAGCATCTCCCATACCATTTTTGGGCTGAAGCAATGAATATTGTCTGTTATATTCATAATAGGGTCACTATGAGAATTGGTACTACAACAACTCTTTATGAATTATGGAAAGGAAGAAAGCCTATTGTCAAGTACTTTCATGTCTTTGGAAGTAAATGTTACATCCCGGCTGATTGTGAGCAAAGAAGGAAAATGGATCCCAAGAGTGATGAAGAGATATTTCTGGGCTACTCCACCAACAACAGAGCCTATAAAGTTTTCAACACAAGAACCAAGGTCATGATGGAGTCTATTAATGTTGTGATAGATGATTCTACTATGGAGAAGCATATAGATGTCGAAGATGATGTTGAGACATCACCCTAACTTATTGATACCTTAGACAATGTGGTTGATGATGATAACAACAATGAAGCTGCAGTTATGGAGTTTGATGACAATCAAGCTAACAAAGGTCCCTATATCAGAATTCAGAAAGATAATATCAAAGAACTCCTCATGGGAAATCCTAATGAAGGGATTATCACTAGAGCAAGGGAGGTTGTATCTAATGGTTACGTTGTCTCTAAGATTGAACCCAAAAATGTGTAAGAGGCTCTAACTGATGAGGTTTGGATTAACTCCATGTAACAAGAATTAGAGCAGATTAAGAGTAATGAAGTTTGGGATTTAGTTCCTAGACCTGAAGGAACTAATGTCATTGGCACAAAGTGTGTCTATAAGAATAAATTTGATGAGAATGAAGTTGTCACCAAAAATAAGGCCAGACTTGTGGCTCAAGGGTACACTCAAATTGAAGGAGTTGACTTTGATGAGACTTTTGCCCTAGTTGCTCGTCTTGAATCCATCAGACTATTATTAGGAGTGGCATGTTTGTTAAGATTCAAGCTGTTTCAGATGGATGTGAAAAGTGCCTTCTTAAATGGGTACTTAAAAGAAGAGGTGTATATTGAACAACCAAAAGGGTTTGTTGATCCCACTTTTCCAGATCATGTGTACAAATTGAAGAAAGCTCTTTATGGTCTGATGCAAGCCCCCAGGGATTGGTATGAGAGGCTGATAAAATTTCTTGTCAGTAATGGGTATAGGAAATGAGGAATAAACACGACTTTATTTGTTAAAGAAAAGGATAGCAAGCTCATGATTGCTCAGATATATGTGGATGACATTGTCTTTGGTGGGATGTCAGACCAGATGGTCCAACATTTTATCAAATAGATGCAATCTGAATTTGAGATGGGTCTTGTAGGTGAATTGACTTATTTTCTTGGACTCCGAATTAGACAGATGGAAGATTATATTTTTATATCTCAAAGTAAGTATGCCAAGAACATAGTGAAGAACTTTGGTATGGAGAATGCTATCCACAAGAGGACTCATTCCCCCGCTCACTTGAAGCTATCTAAGGATGAAAATGGTATTAATGTGGATCAAAGTCTCTACAGAAGCATGATAGGTAGCATGTTGTATCTGATTGCTAGCAGACCTGGCATCACTTTTGTTGTTGGTGTTTGTGTAAGGTATCAAGTTGAGCCCAAAACTAGTCACATCAATCAAGGAAGAGGATTCTGGAGTATGTCAATGGTACAAGTGACTATGGTATGTTATATTCTCATGATACTGATGCCATGTTTGTTGGATATTGTGATGTTGATTGGGATGGTAGTGCTGATGATAGGAAAAGCACTTATGGTGGATGTTTCTTCTTGGGAAATAATCTTATCTCTTGGTTCAGTAAAAAGCAGAATTGTGTGTCTCTGTCCACTACTGAGGTTGAGTATATTGCTACAGGAAACAATTATTCTCAGCTACTTTGGATGAAGCAGATTTTGAAGGAGTATAATATCAAACAAGATGTCATGACATTATACTGTGACAACTTGAGTGCTACCAACATCTCCAAAAGTCTTGTTTAACATAGTAGGACAAAACATATTGACATTCGTCATCATTTTATCAGGGATCTTGTTGAAGACAAAGTGGTCATTCTTGAACATGTAGCCACTGAGAAGCAACTGACTGTTATCTTTACTAAAGCTTTGGATGCAAATCAGTTTGAGAAGCTAAGGGGTGAACTGGGAATTTGCATTTTTGAAGAATTATAGAAATTACCCTTGATTATGCAAGAAACAAGGAAGAGGAGGAAGCTGGTACTCAGGTTGCATAAGCAAGTGTTATGGTTAAATTTATGGCTAAAAAGGGGGAGTAGTGGTGTTGTTGGTGGTGTAGTTATGAAAGGGAGAATGTCTCAGGGTGTGAAGCATGGGAATAATTTCTATTTCTTTATGTTTTCTTTTGTGTTGCTGGGAGGTCTGTGTTGGTGATGCTAGGATGTTATACTATATGTCCCGACATCATTTTATGTCCTAACAGAATCTTATGTTTGTATGTCTTCTGTTGTCGTATGCTTGTGATTGCTATGCTGAGTGGGAGTTGTGTGGTTGTGTTATTAAGGGGGAGATTTGTGACAGGGGGAGCTATATCTGCATCTGAATTGATGGGGAGTTTTGTTGTTTGGTGTTTTGATGCGTAGGTTTACTTCTATTGATGTGATGTCAGACAAGATATCTTGCATAGGTTTGTGGTTGTGTTCGTTTATTTTGTACCTCTGATTTGTTTTAGTTTTTTTTGTGCGCCTTGTGGTTTGTTCGTTTTTATTGCTATTGTGTTTGATTGTGGTTCTCTAGTATTCCATGCAAAGTTTGCTTTAGCCAAAATTTTCCAAAGGGGGAGATCGTAAGTTTAGTGGTTTTGGATTGGCAGCAATTTTGTTAAAACAAGTTCACAGCAAGATGTGGAGCCAAATGTCTTGACAGGTTGGTTAGACATCATGATCAGCACGATGTCGTGACATGTGGTCAGCACATGTTATACCAGAAGATTAGGGTTTGGGAGATTTGTTATTTAAAGTGTTATATTCTCTCATGTTTTAGTTCACACACTGTCGCAATCCAATGAGGGTAATTTAAGAACATTTGTCTATGCCAGAAGTGCATGTATTTCATAAAAAGGACCTTGGAGCCCTTTTAGGAAACTTTCTATTCAGTTCCTATTTATGTGTAGAAGATCTTGCAGAAGATTTAAAGCTGATGATATGTGATTTGCATTTTATTTAATTGAAGAGCCCAAGCCCATGTTGATCTGAAGGCTATTTAAAAAGGAGTTCTAAACCTAATGCATATAGAGAAGCTGTGTATTGAAAGAAAGGGTATTAGGGTTTAGTGTGCCTTTGTTCTTTGTATTCTTCTCTTATGTCTTTTGACATCTGAGTTGGACTGTGTTGTTTGTGCATTTGTGAGCCATTCATGTACCCCTTAGGTACTTGAATTGGACTGAGTTTTGAGTTGTAATCACTCATAAGCTTTTAAGCAAAGAGTGGATTTTTGTGTCTTTGGAAGTGTGACTTCCAGTGTTCTTTATTGTTAAGTTTGTCACTATTGTGTGACTGGTGGGAAGTTAGAGGGGTCTCATATCTAGGAGTTCCTAGGTAGAAGTAGCACGGGTAGTGATTAGGTGAGAAGCTTGTAAACCTGAGGTTGTTTGTTGTGGCTTCAAACTAATACTACTATAGTGGATTTCCTTCCTGGCTTGGATGCCCTCAAATGTAGGTGATGTTGCACCGAACTGGGTTAACAATTGATTGTGTTATTTATTTTCAAGCATTTATTTTTACTGCATAAGTGTTTGTGTTGTTCTGATCCCAGTGTCATGACATCTTATTTGACATCTGGAATATATGAGCCAAATAATATTCGCCTTGAAAATCCACTTGAACCGATTAAATCCACTATTATTGAACCTTGACCTAATGATTGTACTATGCAAAATGCGATGAATGGTATGTTAAATGCATGACCTAATTGAATGAATTGATGACCATGTATGCAGATGAAGTGAAAATGATGAACCAGACAAAATAAAATTAAAAAAATGGGGTAAATTTTGGGGTATGACACATCCCACCGTGTATAGTTAGTAACTATTAAACCTAAATTAGTTAGCTTATCAACACAATGATTTTCCTCCCTATAAATGCGAATGGTCAAAAAATAAGAATTCCGAAGTGTTTTATTACAGTCCAGGTGTCCCATCTATTCCTTGGCTTCCAAGGCACCATAGATGGTTTATTGAAAGTAAGCACAACAAGTTTTGAATCACTCTCAAACCAAAGTCAATTCCAATTTTGATACAAAGCATGTTCCATCGCTAGAATGGCACACATTAATTATGAAAATAAAGCATTTTTTTTACCAAGTTTGCTCAAAAAGCTACCCAAGTGATCACCATTGTGATTCCTGAAAATTCCAGTGCAAGCTGCCAACAGAGGAGTTCCTCCTGATACCCCGTCAGTGTTCACTTGAATCCAATTGGGGGAAAAAGAGCACCACAAAATCTCCTTATAGATATGAGCCTTAGGAAGATGCAAAAAAACACTGAAGTTCTTTAAAATCACAGAGTCTTAGATAAAGGAATAGGTGCATTTGGAAGTATTGTTACCAGACAAAGCAGTTTGTGACACAATGAAAGCACAAATAGACTTCCAATTCATACAAGAGTTTTGAAAAGGAATATTGTTTCTAACTCCTCAAATATTGTTAATAATATTAATAATTGTTGTTGTAACAACCATTTAACTTTGTTGAGAGTCCCTGTTATAAAAAAAATTACAACAGTCTACTATAGAATTGATTTGAGGGCGATTTACCATGCCCGCCAGCCAATTCCACAATTTAAAAGCATAGTTGCAAACAAAGAACATACATTGCAACATTTTCTCATAAATGGCCTTGATGGCAGAGTTGTTGTATTCTAAATTGTTTTACCCCACAAAGAAGATTGATCGTGACAAGTAATGTGTGAATAAGCATCATTGATTGTCAATTGTCCACTAGTAGTCAATTTCCATATTTTTTCGCTTTCTCTTCATTGCATTAATGTATACTTTGGCCACAAGTTAAGGCAGAGAATGACATAATTGCCTTAGACTTGGAGGAATACATAATGAGGAATTTTGAACAATATCTTTCAATTTTGTATTAAGGTTGTCTTGAAGGAATGAAGAGATATGCAAAAGATCTATCCAGGTGTGACCACGCCAATTATCAATCCAAACATCAATACTCTATCCATTTCCTACCATCCAGGCCGAATTCAAATCTACCTCATGAACAAGAACTTTGATGCCAATCCAAATAAATGAAACACACGGTACTTAATTTGCCTACCATTTTCAAGACCCTTAATCTCATGATCTCAACAACTTTGCCCAATCCTCTGCAGGAATTTGGACGCAATATCATTGCTTTAAATAAATGGATTTATTAAGTAAAATAAGAGATTTAAACCTAGACCTTCGTCTTTATACTCTTTACAACATAACTTCCAGGCCACAATCACCAATCTCCTGTTATGGATGTATGCACTCCATATTAAATTTTTACACCATCTCTTTACTTTAAGTAGACTAACATGCTAAGAGTAGATCATCTATAATGCATTAACATGCCATAAGTTACAAATATCACCAACTGAATCCTTCCAACTATTGACAATAATGAAGCTTTCAGAGCAGCAAGCTTATCTACAATTTTGTCTACAATAGGATGAAAGTAAGATTTCTTTGCCTGCCCCTTAAATATAGGGACTCCAAGGTAAACAAAAAGGTATTTGACTCATGATGAAACCTAGTATGTTTTCTAGAATAACATGTCTTATAAAGGACATTGAATCAACATACAAAATAAATTAGAAGAACTACACACTTGGTCTGAGCACTCAACACATTTCTTGAAAATATTGTGTATAGGATTGTAGCGGGGAAATTTGTGAGTGTAAGCTATTGATTAACTTAACTCATAAATGCAAGAGTCGCCACCGCACTTTTATTTTATTCAAAAAGGAAAGGAAAAATAGCGAACAAAACCTAAATAAGTTCTAAACAAGAACAAATAAACAGAGACTGGGTAAGGGGGTTGGTTACGTGATGGGAAGGTGTTAGCACCCAAAACGTCTAGTGTACTCTATAGGAACCCTTTGAAATATCTACGCTTTTTGGTTTGAAAATGTTTGTTTGAAAAGAGATTGGGGAGGTGAGAGGAGAAATTATTTTTAAGATTTTTGTGTTTGGAGAGACAAATCGCCTCATGCCTACGTACCCACAGAGTGCAATATAGGATCAAAACCTCATAGTTCGTGGTACAATTAACAAAAATTATTGGTTATGATTCATTTTTATCTTGAAAAAACAACTCGTCATTCTCAAGAGAGAATACTCAACTAATTACCCAAAGGTATGTGAAAGAGGCATTTGCATCACATTAAGATGGAGGATTTGCTTGGATTAAAATCAACAAGACTAATCACTTCAACATCTAGGTGGAAAATGACCATACTTTACACAAAATACCATGGTTAGGAGCTTTACATCTCATCAAAGAAGATGACTCATGTCTAATATTTTTGAAAATTTTAAAAGAAAAAATGCGCAAAAGCACAAAAAGTTTGAATGAGTTTTTGTATTTTTTATGTCTTTTTGAAACGGTCAAAGTATGATTAACATTGATTGACACTTATTAAAGAAAACAAAGTTTGAAAATCACTTGACAAAAGTCAAGGTTTTTATTATGAAAGCGGTTTAAGTTTCGAAAACAAGAAGGTTTTGAAAAAGAGAGGAGATTTTGAAAATTTAAGAAAGGGTGGTGAAGAAGGGACTATCCTATTGCATAAAGGTAAAAGCTAAGGATAAGAACGATCTAACCACACAAGCAAGCTCCATAGCATAAGCATCCTTTCCTTTAGATTAGGCCTTGATCAAAATGAGTCTTCAAAGGAGAACTTCAAGTATCCAAAATCCAAGGTTTTCAATCACAAAACTCCAAGCATAGGTTAGGATCCTAATTCTAAGTCCAAAGTTCCATGTCCAAATGCAAAGGATAGTAACCATAGTCCAACATTATGAGAACAAGTTTTTTAGGGGCTTAAGCCTTTATTAGTGTTTTTGGTCCAAATGGACAAAAGAAAAAGAGAATAAACATAAACAAATGGTCCAAGTGGACAAAAGAAAAATGACGGAAACATAAACAAATGATATGATATAATATGATAAAGCATAAAAAATAAAGAGAGATAAGGAGCAAGAAGGAAACATAAACAAAATTAGTACAATAATATTGTTAGTGAGTTAGTAATTAGTTGTTAGAACAAATGATTAACGATGGTTAAATGATGAACTTAGGCCAAAGTTAATGAAGACCCATTAGAGGATTGATAAAATCAAAGCCTCGTAACAACAAGTTTCATAAGTAATGGACCTAAAACAAATAATCAACCATCCTTGGGTTTTCAAACATAAGTTTGAGCTACAAATGATCATTTTCCGATACGGGACACATGTAGCGCTATGTTAAGCAATCGTAGCACAATCTATGAGGAAGATCATACTATGGGAGTTTGATCAATAACGATTTTAGTACTAATGCATTATAGAGAAGTGATATGTAGATCACTCTCCGAAAGCAATATCGCACGAAAAGAAAATAGGTAACGATCTCATCTTAATCAAGAACTTAAAATAAGTTCCAATGATATTGAAGATTTCATTGATCAAAAGAAAATGAGAAATAGATGAAGAAATGTAAAATTGAACCACACAAAGATGTAATCCAAGGCAAAGAACAAAAGGAAAGGGAAGGAAAAGGAAAAGGAAAAGGAACCAAAACAGTCCAAAAAACAAGCCAAAATCACACTTTGGACACTAGGTAATTGATTACCCTAATGCTGGTAATCGATTACCACTTCTAAAAATGCAGATCCAGATGTAGAAACAGGGGTGTAATTGATTACCACCAGGAAGGTAACCGATTACACCTGCTAAAGCAACAAAACAGTTTGAAAAATGCAAAATTCTTGATCAATCATTTCTTCAAACACCTCATGATCAAGGATGCAATTATGCACGAAAATAAAGTAAAACAACAGCAAATAACACCAATAAAACACAATTTGCAAGATCCAAAGATCAAGCAACAAGAATCAATAATAGATCACATTGTGAAGGATGTATCAAGAACAACAATGGTGGATCAAGAGTTTACCACTTCAAATATGAAAATTCTTTAAATTAAATCCAAGAACCACACTCCAAAGCCTTGATCTACATAAATTGATGATGAAAAAGTGAATGGATGAAGGTTTAGCTCAAACATTAGTAAGTTCTAATGATGAACTTACTAACTTTCAATGGAAGAAAGAGCTTTGGTGAATTTGGTAGTTGGAGAAAATTGAGGGAGTCAAGAAGAAATTTGATAAGGTGAATTTGGCTATCAAAAGCTTGAAGAATGAAAGAAATGAGGCCTCTATTTATAGGATTTAGGCTTGGAAATTTTGGTGGTTTGGAAACAAAATTAGGATTGGAATTTGAATTTTGGAGGCAAAATCAAGATCAAATGGTGATTAATAAGGGTGTATGGTGGGAATTAATTATGATGAAGTAGGGGAATTAAAATGAGGTGATCTAGAATATTCTCACGATGAAACAAAGTGAATTGGTGCCAAGATGCTGCAGAATTTGAATTTGGCACATTTTCACAAAAAACGTACTGGGTAATCGATTACCCTAATGTTGGTAATCGATTACCTCAGTGAAAATTGTGAAAGTTTGCCTCTTTGATGTGTTGTCTTGGCTCTGGCTCGATTCTTTTTGCTTGTCACAGAAGGCATGGAAATAAACACATGAACCTTGGAGTCTCTTTAATAATAATCAATTAGATTTTGGAAACTCTTGATCAGATAATTTTGTTTGCAGATCAACTTTAACTTTGTTCAGATGAAATTCATTCGAGCTGAGGAACTGAGTTTGATATCCTTAATTCAAATTCTTCCTGAAAAAGTTAGTAAAGGAAAAACAAACACACTTTTTTATTTCAATTAATGGTTATAGTAAACAAAAACAAAAACAAACATCAAACAAACAAGAGAACAGGGGTGTTTGGCGATCTCACTCATGAACAAACCTTCAGAGGAGGGCAAGAGAACCAAAACTTATGATCTTGTTTGTGGTATGCAATGAAAATGATATATGGGATCTTAGGGGTACAAATTAGGGTATTACAGCTGCCCCTATTTAAGTTTCTTCTATCCGGAGATATGAAGATTGACATTTTTGCCTCGACGAGATAAAAGAGACTTAAATATAACAATAAACCCAATTTTTAGCCCTAAGAGACCACAAAATGATATGATTATGCAAATGATATGCAGACACAAGACTTATGTGGGGGAGAAAATGCCACAGGAGACAAACAAAAAGCTGGGGAGCAAAAGAGAAAAGACTCCACATGGGAAAACAAAGGAGGGAAAACACATCCCAACAGGGGAGGAAAAAATCTCCGCTGGGGAAGAATAAAGAGTAAGATTTCACTGGGGGAAAATTACCAACGCCAAAAATAAAAGAGGGATATCTCGTCCCAACAGGGAGGGAAAAATCTCTACTAGGGAAAAAGATCATCTACTACTAGACATCCGGTAATAGCATTCAAAAAGGAAAGATTTCCAACTACCAACCAAGTGGCAGCTACAACAAAGCAATCAACCAAAAGGATATGAGAAATATTACCTACTACCAACAAAGGGCAGGACGACAAAGGTAAAAATCTCAAAAGGGGTACGAGAGATATCACCTACTTCCAACGAAAGAGCAGGACAAAGGTGATAAACTCGACCAGGGAGAGATTACCAACTATCAAACAAGTGATAACTACAACAAGGTAACCAAACCCGACTATATTACCTACTACCAACTAAATAGGCAGGACGATAAAGGTAATAAGCCAGCTATATCACCTACTACCAACTAAATGGGCAGGACGACAAAGGAGATAAGCTCAAAAAGAGGGATTACCAACTATCAACCAAGTGATAGTTACGACGAGGTAATCAACCAAAGATATGAGAAATATTATCTACTACCAACAAGAGACAGAACGACAAGGGTAATAAACTCGAGAAAGGGAGAGATTACCCACCATCAACCAAGTGATAGTTACAATAAGGTAACCAAATCCGACTATATTACCTACTACCAACTAAATGGGCAGGACGACAAAGGTAATAAGCCAACTATATCACCTACTACCAACTAAATGGGCAGGACGACAAAGGTGATAAGCTTCCATTGCCAGAGCAAGGGACCAAAATTCAATCCAGGAATAAACCATAGAGAAATAATCAAACAAGACTCATCCCGAGGACGAAATATCTCAACTGAGGATTAATTCCATCCAGACAAATGAACTGGGGAGGAAAACTAAAACAAATATCTTCCACGAGGCATAAACTCAGTGAGGAATTAACAAAGATAGGCATTTTCTGCTTACGGGTCGACACTCTATATGAAGAGAGAACACACACGCTCTGCGGAGAAAACAACACCAGAGAGCAAAGGAGCACCAACACAAATGCAAAATGCACAATGCAACAATAATATGTTACACACAACAAAAGAATGCACATGCAATGAGTATGAGTATGCTGACAAAACAGACATAGAGATAAATAGAGGGTGAATCAACATCACAACGCTACTGAATACTCAGCTAATCTCAAAAAGATGGAGATATCATTAGCAGTTCTACTAGGGATTTATCTAAAGAAATCCTGCAAGAGATAAACAAAAGCCACCAAAGGAAAATAAATCATACTTCAAGGCTCAAATCTTGCTGGAGAAAGGAAGATACTTCTTGGGGAGAAACCCAAATATCAATCTTCTAACATCAATGATCCACAAAGGGGAGAACACCGTGAACTCTACTTCGAGGATGGAAGGAAAGCTGTTGGGAAACCATAACAACCCAAATCTTTCTGACTATTCCTGGGGATAATAAAAATTCACATGAACTTTGCCTCAAAGAAACAAGAGATTTGCTGCGAAAGAAAAATAGTGAATCCGCTGGAGGTTGTAAACATATACAAACTCCACGGGGGAAAGCGAGGCAGATCTGCTGGAGATACAAGAAAACTCTCAGGGGATTACCCAAATATGAGTAGAGTATCCTGGACTTGCTGAGGAAAACAGCAAAAGGTCAAACTGTGGGGGATTTTAGATTAATACTCACCATAAATGAGAGAAAACCCAATAGGTGACTAATATATCTGTATTCCTTAAATAGAGACGTCATCAGCGACTTCACTAGGGAATAGCCGCAATAGTGATGCACAATCTTCATTGGGAGGATAAATCTCTGAGTAAAACAATCTGGAGAGAAATACATCCTAGACTTGCTAAGGAAAATAAAAAGTTAACATCACTGCTCTATGCTTAGGAAACATTTGAAACAATAATGCACTGCCTCCGTTGGGGAATCAGCAGGGATAAATCTCTGGGCAGAACAACCTGGAGAGAAAAACATCCACAAGACAAGGTAAAACCCGACAAGTGGCCACTATGTCAATATTCCTTAGAGGGAAATAACATTGCTCCCTGTTTGGGGACATCCAAAGCAACAACACAGCTAAAGGGTAAAACTCTGAGTAAGGATTCATCATATGACTTTTACTGGGGATAGCAAAAAATGAATCTCTGCATAGGGATTGACACCAATGAGATGTGGTCCTCAAAACTGCTCAACTGCCTGACCATAACATAATTAGTTGGAGAAAAATCTGGATCGAGACATGGTTGGGGAAAAACCGAACAACACTTGTCTGGAGAAAACTCAAACCGGTATTCAACTAAGAAATATTGGATCTTATAAGTCCATCACATTATAATAAACTTTTGAAAGAACCCATCATCCAGTCAACAACTGGTTATATGAACAAACTCTGCGGAGGAAATATCGACAAACTCTACTGGGGAGCTGTCAATAAATTCTACCAGAGGAGTAAGAACAAACCCTGCTGAAGAAAACATTGATCTTACCATTCTTGGAATAACCGTTGACATTCCTTTTTGTATTCATATATCAAAGGAAAATGATTTTATACTTTTCAAAATTTTAAATCAATTATTCACATTTTGTTTCAAAAATCATCATCAACAATAAATGAAATTTTGCAAACAGAAACAAGGTAAGAATTGCAAATAAAGGGACAAAGGCCCAAAATTTATTAATAGATGGTAGTCCGCAAATGGCGTAACTCCATGGATCATTACAAAGTTTGAAAAATGGTAAATACATGGAAAGGGTTACATTGAAATACAATGACCAATATTCTCCCTAACAACTTTGAATTCCACTCTGCTCAAAACTTCAGCTGAGGGTGATTGAAGAAAAATTCTTGATAGACGATGTTACTTTTAACGATCAAGACTTGGCCAGATGCTGTTACTTGCCATAATTCCTAACTTTTGCCTAGATTTCCCTTTTGGGTTTTCAATATACCGAGATGATTATTTATTTTTTTGTCTCTAATTTTGTCTGGACCGCCCTTTCGGGTTTTCAATCCATCGAGACGTTCATTTTTTTGCCTAAGCCGCCCTTTCGGGTTTTTAACTTAGCGACCCGTTCTTTTTATTTTTTAGGCGAAGTATTTTTTGACTGTATCGGCATTCACATGATGAGTGAACTCTTCACCATCCATAGTTGTAAAAATTAATGCACTGCCAGAGAAGGCTCTCTTAACAACGTATGGGCCTTCATAATTAGGAGTCCACTTGGCCCTTGAATCAGTCGTAAAAGTCAAGATCTTTTTGAGCACGAGGTCGCCTTCTCTGAACACACGAGGTCGAACCTTCTTGTCAAACGCTTTCTTCATATCTGTTGATATAATTGGCCATGACACAAGGCCGTCATTCTTTTCTCTTCAATCAAATTCAACTCATCATATCTGCTTTGGCACCATTCAGCCTTAGACAATTCAGCTTCCATCAAAACTCTCATAGAAGGGATTTCAACTTCTGCCGGGAGCACTGCTTCCATACCATAAGCAAGAGAGAAAGGGGTTGCCCCTGTTGAAGTGCAGACGGATGTATGATACCAATGCAAAGCAAAAGGGAGTATCTCATGCCAATCCTTGTATGTAATAACCATCTTCTGAATGATCTTCTTAATATTCTTATTAGCAGCTTCAACAGCCCATTCATCTTAGGTCTGTAAGGAGAAGAATCATGATGCTCAATCTTAAACTCATTGCATAATTCCTTCATCATCTTGTTGTTCAGATTCAACCCATTATCAGTGATAATCTTGCTCGGAACACTACTTGCTTGGTCACATTGGCATATGATGCCGCTTCAACCCACTTGGTAAAATAATCAATAGCCACCAATACGAAACAGTGTCCGTTCGATGCTTTAGGCTTAATCATTCCAATCATATTAATTCCCCACATGGAGAAAGGCCATGGAGAAGAGATAACATTGAGAAGAGCTGGAGGCACATGCATTTTGTCAGCATAAATCTGGCATTTATGGCATTTCTTCACAAATTTGCAATAGTCAGATTCCATTGTCAGCCAATAGTAACCTGCTCCTTGTAACACCCTTTTCTACCCCCACAAATATTGCAGCAGAAACACTCAATTATCAGAGTAAAACATAAAAATTCCCTCAAAGGGTGCACATTTTAGATTTAAATCAAAATAATACACTTGCCCTGTAAATAAAGGGATTTTTCTCAAAATAACTCAAAAGCCTTCACATGCCAGCGGAACTCAAAATTCTCAATTAAAAGGTTTTCAACACACATCACAATAATCCAAAAAGGTTTTTCAACATATAAAACCATATCATCAAATGACAACAAAATAAGGGGAAAACATAGTTCGACTCAAAGGACCCTAACCCGATGTTACACTATCAGAGCAAGACCCTCTAAATCGACCAAAAGCAAATAAACTTCAAGGTCCTCGAAGCATCCACGACTAAACCTGATCACCTGCACGTTACCCACGTGGAGGCAACATTCAAACAGGCAGGGTGAGTAATCACAATTCATAATAATCATTATAAAACAAGATATACATAAAATGGCATTATCTTCATATACAACATCTTCAGGGTCATCACAAGGAAACATCAAAATCACGAACAACATCATAAAACACAACAATGCCAATTAAATGCAAATGCACAACAAGACTCATGCATGTGGTACCAATCGTCATAATAGATGGACACTAGGCCATCAACCCTCCAAAGATCCCTGTCAATAAGATCGATCCCGCAATCAGAACCGGAGCACGTCATAATTACTTCATATACACACAATGGGAATGAAGCGTCGTCACGGAGTATGCATATGAATGCATGATACACAACATCATTAATCATCATCATCAATTAAACATCACAATGTGCATCATCATTCATCAATTCTCATATACGTCATGTCGTCACATATTCGTCAAATAATCACCAAAACATCATCATATACTCATCAGTAACATCATGAAAAATCATCATAAAAATCACAGCATCGAAACATCACAATAGCATAAACAAAAATTCATAAACGGCAGTTCGCTCCAGGGTTCGCCTAGCGAACCTGTTCGCTGTGGCCTTCGCCTAACAAAGCGGCCAGCGAACCTCACAGACACCACCCTCAACACCAGAAACACAACCATCTGTCATACTCGCTGGTGAACTCGCCTATCGAACCCACTCGCTGATTTCTTCGCTTAGAGAAACTCCTAGCGAAGCCCACCTCTCCTCTCCATAATCATCTCAGTACTCCCTCCCACGTTATCATGCATTTGCTGTGCTGCTCGCCTAGTGAGCCTTGGCGAACGTTCGCCTAGCGAAGCAATGGTTCGCCTAGCGAACCTGCGATTACAGCAAATTGCTACTACGCATCAGTAGCTCCCCAACCTTCAAAGTACCTGCGATTACAGTCTCAAATGACCCAAAATCATCCCTACAACAGCCCTAACATATCACAGAAATTAAAGGCCTAAAATCTACGTCTGTTAGGTCAATTCAGGACACTACGGGAAACCTTAATTTCTCCTAAACCTTCAAAACTCTCAAACTTCATATAAACTCCATAGATCCTTCCCACAAGGTTAAAACTACAACAACGACGGGGAAATCAGCCCCAAGGTCTACTTTACCGGTTCAATTCCACGTTTATTGATCGATTCACAAAAATGCCCTTAAAATCATCAGTTTACCTCAAAACCCATAAACCCTCAAAAAACCCCAAAATCCACTTCGATCAATCGAATCCTATAATGAAAACAATGAAAGGCAATTACTCCCCATACCTTAGATTGTCGATCCGATGAGTTCTCTCTTGAGCCTTTGGAAATCTTCACGAAAATCCTCGCCTTTTTCCCGTTTTCCTCAGAGCTATGCACTTTCGCCTTATTTTCACGATCTCCACAAATGAATCCTAATTCTCCTCAATTCCTCCTTTTTGGTTAATTTAACTCTTGGGCCTCAAAATTGGGCTTTCTCTATAATGCCCTCACTAATTCTCTTCAAATGTCTGTCTTACCCTTAATTCCTCTAATATTATTTTAAATTAATAATAATACTAATATATTCATATTATATACTATTATTTACTTAAAATAACCAAAACTTCACAAAAACACAGACATCGACACAATCCACCAAAAATCACATAAATTCATGAATATAATATTTAAATGAATTAAATAAATATTCTTACGAAATTTGGGGTGTTACACTCTTAACATTTTATTAGCCATTGCATGTCCATTGGCATGGGTACCAAAGGATCCTTCATGAATTTCTTTCTTCAACATGTTTGCTTCGTGTCTATCCACACATCTGAGCAAACCATATCATAATTTCTTTTATACAGCACATCATCATTCAAGAAGAAACTACCAGCCAATCTTCTCAAAGTTTTCTTATCTTTCTTCGATGCCCCAAGTGGGTACTCTTGATTCTGAAGAAAACATTTGATATCATAATACCACAGTTTATCATCAACAACCTCTTCAACTATAAACACATGAGCTGGTCTATCAAGACGCATAATACCACCGATTCACCACAATCATGGAGGATAAAGTTGCCAAAGCATCTGCCATTCGATTCTCTACTTTGGGTATATGGTGAAACTCAACCTTATTTAAGAAAGTTGACAACCTTCTTGCATAATCTCGATAAGGAATCAAATCAGGTTGAGGTGTCTCCCACTCCCCTTTAATCTGATTAATCACCAGGGTTGAATCTCCGTATACAGCAAGAATCTTGATTCTTAAATCAATAGCTTCTTCCAAGCCCATAATACAAGCTTCATACTCTGCCGCATTATTTGTGCAAGTGAACATCAACCTTGTAGTGAAAGGAATATGAGAACCATGAGGAGTAACAATTATTGCCCTAATACCATTGACATGCTCATTAACAGCTCCATCAAAAATCAAACCCCATCGGGATCTAGGTTTTGGCCCTTCTTCAGGTAATGGTTCCTCACAATCTTTAACCTTTAGATACATCATATCCTCATCAGGAAAATCAAACCTGATAGGTTGATAATCATCAATTGGCTGGTATGCCAAATGATCAGCCAAAACACTTCCTTTTATTGCTTTTTGAGTTCGGTACTCGATATCATATTCTGACAACAACATTTGCCAACGAGCAATCCTCCCAGTTAAAGCAGGCTTTTCAAAGATATAGTTGATTGGATCCATTTTGGATATCAACCAAGTTATATGATTCAACATATACTGGCGGAGGTGCTTGGCAAACCAAGCTAAAGCACAACATGTCTTTTCAAGCATTGAGTACTGAGACTCACAATCGGTGAACTTCTTGCTCAAATAATAAATGGCACATTCTTTTCGACCAGATTCATCTTGTTGACCCAGAACACAACCCATAGACTCTTCCAGCACAGTCAAATACATAATCATAGGTCTTTCTCCCACGGGAGAAGACAAAATAGGAGGTTCAAGCAGATACTCTTTAATACTATCGAAAGCTTTCTGACAATCCTCTGTCCAGACACAACCCCGATCTTTGTGGAGAAGCTTGAAGATCGGTGCACATGTGGCAGTCATATTGGATATAAATCGGGAGATATAATTCAAACGTCCTAAGAATCCTCTTACTTGTTTTTCTGTTTTGGGTACAGGCATTTCCTGAATAACTTTAACTTTATCAGGATCAAATTTGATGCCTTTCTGACTGACAATAAAGCGCAACAACTTTCCAGAACGGACACCAAAAGTACATTTATTAGGATTCAAACGGAGCTTAAACTTTCTCAGTCGTTGAAACAACTTCAATAAGTACTCAATATGATCTTCTTCAGTCTTCGACTTACAAATCATATCATCCACATAGACCTCAATTTCTTTATACATCATATCATGGAACAAAGTAGTCATAGCTCTTTGGTACGTTGCACCAACATTTTTCAAACCGAAAGGCATCACTCTGTAACATAATGTTCCCCAGGGTGTAATAAATGTTATTTTTTTCCATATCCTCGGGTGCCATATTTGTTTGATTATAATTGGAAAATGCATCCATAAAAGAAAAGATATTGAACTTAGCAGTATTATCTACCAGCATATCAATGTGTGGCAGTGGAAAATCATCTTTCAGATTTGCTGCACATTCGAATTTTTCCATAGGAACAATATTGGCCACCCATTAAGGATACTCAGCAGTCACAAGAAAACCAGCATCAATCTGCTTTTGAACCTCTTCTTTGATCTTCACAGCCATGTCGGGATGAGTTCTTCTCAATTTCTGCTTCATAGGTGAGCATCCAAGCTTCAATGGCACCCTATGCTCCACATATCAGAATCAAGACCAGGCATGTCTTGATAGGACCAAGCTAACACGTCAACATATTCTCTAAGAAGTTCTATCATCCTCTTCTTAACATCTGATAGAAGCAGTGCCCTAATTTTGACTTCTTTTTTATCATCATCTGAACCCAGATTAACCCATTCTACTGGCTCTTCATGAGGCTGAATGGCTTTTTCCTCGTGCTCAAGCAATCGAGAAATTTCATATGGAATCTCCTCAATATCCTCTTCTTCAGCTCCAAACACATGGAACTCAAAGTTAGGAGAGGGCATAGGGTCATTGTTTTAAATGGGTTTAACAGTTAATCTGCACAATGATTTTATGTTTGATTTTAGAATATGAATAAGAAATACAAGTATTATGCAGATAAAAGTGATTATCACATTATTATTATTTTTTGGTTTTTTATGTTACCATTTTTCAGAAATAAAGCAAAAATGGAAAACATAATATGGATAAACAAAATAGCATTTTATTAATGATGATAAAATTTGAAACAAAGCCCACACAAATTCACTTTCACCTTGGGCGGAGTGAAAGGATTTTTGAAAGAAACAAAAACAAATTACTTTGAAATATGAATAACAGTGGGAACATCAATAACTATCCAATTCTGACAGATCTCTCCATATGTCACGTAATTGGGAAGTTCTTCCTCTTCATTATCTTCAATGATGGCACTAATTTCATATTCGGGTTCCTTAAGCCTCGGTCGAGGGGAAAAAAAGGCACATATGCATCTTCTGTCTCAAAACCATATCCATGATCTTCCAAATAAGGCTCCCAATCTTGAGCAGGAATGGAATCATTTTCAGAGCCGTATGAGATGTAATCTTCAGAGTCATCTTCAAGAATTGTAGCTGTGGAGTGATCTTTGTTGATGAATCTGGCACTGTGAAAGGCCTCATTAATACGCTTCAAATCTCTTCCAACTGTACCAGATGTAAAGCCTAAACCAGTTTTTCCTAGGTTATCAACCACATCGATAACTCGGCCCCAACCGTCAGACCGACCAGTCTCTAATACATGCAGAGCATCTTTCAAAGAATACATGGGCAACCCATTCTTCTTAACAACTTTATCATCAACGGAAAGAGCTTGGAACGGAAGTCCCAACAGTTTCGTCGGCATCAACATACGAAAAGGATGAAATATGGCTCACCAACATCGCTTGTTTGCCTCCAACAATTACCAGCTTATCATTCTTAACAAATTTTAATTTCTGATGAAGAGTCGAAGTCACTACTCCAGCCTCATGAATCTAGTGCCGACCAAGCAGGCAACTATAAGCAGGACGAATATCCATTACTTGAAAGTAATTTGGAAGAAACATGGCGCTATCTTGATTAGAAGATCAACCTCTCCAATCACAATTTTTCTAGATCCATTAAAAGCTTTAGCCACGACCCCATTATACCTCACGGGAGCACCTTGGTACGAAAGCCTCGACAAAGTAGATTTTGGAAACACATTCAGAGAAGAGCCTGTATCAACCAGCACATTGGAAAGTGCATCTTCTTGACTGGTCATAGAGATATGTAAAGCTAAATTGTGATTTCTCCCCTCATCGCGTAACTCTTCAACATAGAAACTCAAATTATTGCATGCTGTGAGGTTGGGAACAATGACATCAAACTGATTAACTGTCACATCATGCTCAACATACGCTTGTTCCAACACCTTTTGTAAAGATTCCCTATGAGCTTCAGAATTCATTAATAGGGACAACACTGAAATCTTGGACGGGGTGTGCAAGAGCTGATCTACCACACTGTAGTCACTCTTCTTGATTAATTTCAATACCTCGTCCTAATAAGCCTTCTTATTCAAACCACTGGACTGACCGGAAGTATCAATATTATTCTCATCTTGAGGTCGTTTGCCAGCAACAACATTTTTCATAATCTTTGGAGGCTCAGAAGCAAAGACACTACCACTCCGGGTCACTCTACTAACATCAGCAATGCTTACCACAGAAGACAAAGAAGGAATAGACACTTCCTTACCATCTTCTACCATGGTAGAATTGTATTTATACGGAACAACCTTGTCAGATTCATAGGGTACTGGACCCGGTAACCAAATAACCAAAGGTGTAACAGCTGTCTTCCGACTGTCATAAGAGATAATAAATTATTCAGGAATATTAAAGTGTGGCCCAATAACATTCACCTCATTCTGATATTCAACTCTTTTAGCAGTGACCTCAATCAAATTCTGATCCATCATCCTTTGAATGTCCCTCTTCACTATCACACAACCACGCGGATTCACGGAGCAGATGCAACAAGCTGCATAATCATGATCAATATCATGGTATTCACTCAAAAGCGCATATATTTCCACAAGCGATCTTCGAATCCAACGGATATCATATTTTTTGAATGTACCTGAACAACCATGAACTATATTGACAGACGCCTTACCATGATTTGGCAACGGGTTTGATTGTACATTAGGATTGGTATCTTTGAATGACAAAATACCACTTCTAACCAATCTTTGCACTTCCATCTTCAATGGATATCAGTTCTCAATGTCATGCCCAGCTCCTCCTTGATGGAAAGCACAATGAGCTTCATGCTTATACCACCACGGCGAATCTTTCGGAGCAGCAGGTGGTGCACGGGTCTAAACAAGATTCTTCTGAATTAAACCAGGAAGTAAATATGTACATGTCATCAGAATTGGATCAAAATCCTTCTGAAAACGACCTCTTTAATTGTTCTATTAATTAGAACGTTGTTGGGCAGCTTGAACAATAGGAGTTGAATTGATAACAAGCGTAACGGATGCAACATGTTGCTGACATTGATTATTCTTACCATAATTCTTTCTGCGTCTTCCACGAGAAATAGCATTGGTCTCACCTTCATTCTTCTTGGCAAGTCCTCCCCCATATTTCTTGGAATTTCTAGCAGAATTACCATCTTTTGACAATCGTCCCTCACAGACACCTTCTTCCAATCTCATCCCCATATTAACCATCTCAGTGAAGTCACTCGGGGCACTAGCAACCATACGATCATAATAAAAAGGACTCAGAGTTTTCAAGAAGATTTTTGTCATCTCTTTTTCTTCCAAAGGGGGATTAATCTGAGCAGCAATCTCGCGCCACCTCTGGCATATTCTTTGAATGTCTCCTTATCTTTCTAAGCCATTGCTCGAAGCGGGTCACGATCAGGAGCCATATCCATATTATACTTATACTGCTTTACAAAATCCTCACCCAAATCTTCGAAAGTGTGAATTCGAGTGCTGTCGAGTCCCATGTACCATTTCAAAGCTGTACCAAACAAATTGTCTTGAAAGTAGTGAATGGAAAGTTGATTATTATCGGTCTGAGTCGACATCTTACGAGCATACATAGTCAAATGGCTCATCGGACAAGAATTACCCTTATACTTTTAAAAGTCAGGGACCTTGAACTTATGTGGGATTTTCACATTAGGAACTAGGCATAACTCATGGGCATTCTTCCCAAATAGTTATTTTCCCCTCAAAGCTTTGATTTCTTTATGCATTTCAGCAAATTGATCTTGAATCTCTTCCATTTTCTCATAAGCACTGACATTTTCACTTGGAGCAGTATGGAAAATTGGTTCTTCAAAAGGAACAGTATGAACCACGGACTGTGGTACAGACATCACAGGCTGAACGGTAGGAACAACTAGAACTTTAGGAGGTGGTGGTGGTTGATAACCTTCTGGAACAAAGTTATGAGGCATGCCCCAGGGGAAGCCAGGAGGCATAGAGTGTTGAGGAACACAGGTAGGCACCACAAAGATGGGCGTAGAGACAATCTCAAAAATGATTGTCCTTTGCACAGGAGTCAAAGACGGAGTAGGAGGGGTGGATGATTCTGAGTAGCCACCAATGTTTCCATCATAGTAGTGAGTCTTTCCAAATTATCTTTTAGATTTGTCACTTCCTCATGAAGCTCACGGTTCTCTTGTTGCAATTGATCCATCTTTTTCTTCAGATTAGCTCGAGTATTATACCGGTGCGACAGTTTGGCTGAATGAAGACCAAAGGGAAACATAAGTTACCTGGAAAAGACAAAACACAATGCACATTGATGTGAATGCTAATTCAAAATGCAAATGTTTCATTCAGCTTTCAAGGATCTTTAAAATATAAAGTAATTGCAAACATCATAAAGAAATAACACTTTTTGAAATACTGATAAACATCTCATTTTATTGAATATTGGAAAGAGCTACACTTGGAAGTACGAGTTACAAAGCATCAAAATACAATAAGAAAAGGCTAGATCCTAAAGAGCATCTGATGACGATCCAAGCTGATACTTCCTTCGGAGTCTCTTAATCTCTCTCTCATAGTTGTCCTTCATGGCAGTCTTCTTTAACACGAGCTGATCCACAATACCCTTCCAAGCACCGGAAGTAGGAGGATGAGATGATGAAGTAGTAGAGGAAAATAAATTATCTCCATGTCTCTTCATAACACGTCACTCAAGCAACTCAATCAAGTCATATTTCTTCTTCATCTGCTTTTGCAACTCTAACTTCTCAAGGTTTGAAGCGTGAAACTTGGATTCCCAAAGATCTTTTTCTTCCTTCATTTTGGCCAAAGCATCTTGAAGAGTCTTCACATCATCAGAAGGAATAGGAAGTGGTGTAGCGACCATTGTAGACATAGGTTTCTCAAAAGAATAAGGCATTTTGATCTCCTTAGCTCTCTCCTTCACCCAAAGCGTATAAGGTTCCAAGGCAATGCAAACTTGTCTCCCAAGCTGTCCTCTACCCATCCTATGAATCATAGTCTAAGCATGAGCCATCCTTCTTCTCAAACCAAGAGAGCCATTCTCTCATTGGAAAAATAAACCCTCTAAATGAATATTTTTAGGCTTATCCTTCAACATATAACCAAGCTGACGGCGAGCTAAACTCGAGTTGTAGTTAATTCCACCTTGTGTGCCAAGAAGAGGCACATTGGAGAATTCCCCACAACTATAAATAATATGGACATTATCATAAACTGAAGAAGACCAAGTAATGTCAGCATGAGTAAGGGACATGATCCTTTGAGACCACCTTAAACAATCCTTGTTCTCCTTGAAAGCAGATGACTGTGGCAAGTGTAAAATAAACCACTTGTACAACAGAGGTGTGCAATAAACGATGGTACCATTCCCTTTAGAAGTCCTATGATGGATGAAGAAATAAGTATCACCAAGTAAAGTCGGAACAGGGTTCCCAATCAAGAAAATCCTAATAGCATTAACATTCACAAAGTTGTCAATGTTAGGGAATAAGACTAGTCCGTAGATAAGAAAAGCAAATATAGCCTTAAACGCCAATGTGCTACCAGCATTAGCAAATAAAGTGGCTTTCCCAATAAAGAACTTATAAGTTAAACCCTTGATGCCTCCCTTAACCATAAGGCTAACATCTATATCAGACTTCGTCAAATCGGTGGCTGCAGCAATATCTTGGGGCTTAAGAACTTCCTCCAAACCAGTATAAGTAACCTTATCAGAAACTGGTATACCCAATAGATAAGCATACTCTTCCAAAGTCAGCATGAGCTGATAATTAGGAAAAGTAAAGCATCGGTAGACAGAATCATAGAATTGCACTAGGGTGTTCAAAATTCCGTCTTCAATGTTGGTAGAAAGAATAGATAGAAGTTTCTCATGACGAGATCTAAAGTATGCACGATCAACTACCAAGGACACTAACTTTTTCAAATCTGTAAGATCAGGAGCTCTGAAACCGTACTTCTGGGTGTTTCTCCTTCCAATGTCCATGATCACAATATCTGCGATGTTTGCAAAGGAAAATCTCTAAGATCCTTGAAAACCTATTGAAACAAAATGTCCATGAATGCATGAGTGCATGATGCAGCAACCACAAACAAGACCACACAAAGCACACGGGTCCAAAGGTTCAGCGCGAGCATGGAGCCAAGGGTAAGAACCTCCCACAATGGTATGTACTATGGTTTATATCCACCTGTAGAACAAGGTTCTAAAAAGTTTTCAGAGTCATAGATCCATCTTTCGGATATTATCGGCTTAAACGACTACTCGTCAGCCAATAATATTCTCAAGAGAAACTCGTCTGAGTGTGGTATCGCGTAACAACTGATTCAAGTCTACACCTGAATAGCCACCGCACCACGTCCTAATAAGGCTAAGATGAGTTAAAGGTTCTACGGTCCTCAGCTTCTCGGGCTCCTAAGTCAGAAAAAGTAATACCAAATACGACTACTCGTATGACATAAGTAATCCCAAAGGAGCCTCCACTGAGCGGGGGATCTCAAGTCAGCTTAGTAAGGACTACTCCACGTAAGCCGAACAAGACTATACCACCCTCCTATCATAAGTGCACTCAAGTCCGGGTATAGGATTTATCTCACCACACAGACCACCAAGCTCCCAAACAGAACAAGCAATAACAAACAAATCAAACAAATAAGCGTAAATAAACCAAAGTAGGTTGAACCCACTAGGAACTAGAGATTCCCCAACAGAGTCGCCACTTTTCTGTAGCGGGGAGACTTGTGAGTGTAAGCTATTGATTAACTTAACTCATAAATGCAAGATTCGCCACCGCACTTTTATTTTATCCAAGAAGGAAAGGAAAAAGAGCGAACAAAACCTAAACAAGTTCTAAACAAGAACAAATAAACAGAGATTGGGTAAGGGGGTTGGTTACATGATGGGAAGGTGTTAGCACCCAAAATGTATATAGTACTCTATAGGAACCCTTTGAAATATCTACGCTTTTTGGTTTGAAAATGTTTGTTTGAAAATGTTTGTTTGAAAAGAGATTGGGGAGGTGAGAGGAGAACTATTTTTTAAGATTTTTGTGTTTGGAGAGACTTATCGCCTCATGCCTACGTACCCACAAAGTGCAATATAGGATCAAAACCTCGTAGTTCGAGGTACAAATAACAAAAATTATTGGTTATGATTCATTTTTATCTTGAAAAGACAGCCTGTCATTCTCAAGAGAGAATACTCAACTAATTACCCAAAGGTATGTGAAAGAGGCATTTTCATCACATTAAGATGGAGGATTTGCTTGGATTAAAATCAACAAGACTAATCACTTCAACATCTAGGTGGAAAATGACCATACTTTACACAAAATACCATGGTTAGGAGCTTTACATCTCATCAAAGAAGATGACTCATGTCTAATTTTTTTGAAAAGTTTAAAAGAAAAAGTGCACAAAAACACAAAAAGTTTGAATGAGTTTTTGTATTTTCTATGTCTTTTTGAAATGGTCAAAGTATGATTAACATTTATTGACACTTATTAGAGAAAACAAAGTTTGAAAATCACTTAACAAAAGTCAAGGTTTTTATTATGAAAGCAATTTAAGTTTCGAAAACAAGAAGGTTTTGAAAAAGAGAGGAGATTTTGAAAATTTAAGAAGGGGTGGAGAAGAAAGGATTATCGTATTGCATAAAGGTAAAAGCTAAGGATAAGAACGGTTTAACCACACAAGCAAGCTCCATAGCATAAGCATTTTTTCCTTTAGATTAGGCCTCGATCAAAATGAGTCTTCAAAGGAGAACTTCAAGTATCCAAAATCCAAGGTTTTCCATCACAAACCTCCAAGCATAGGTTAGGATCCTAATTCTAAGTCCAAAGTTCCATGTCCTAATGCAAAGGATAGTAACCATAGTCCAACATTATGAGTACAAGTTTTTTAGTGGTTTAAGCCTTTATTAGTGGTTTTGGTCCAAATTGACAAAAGAAAAAGAGCATAAACATAAACAAATGGTCCAAGTGGACAAAATAAAAATGGCGGAAACATAAACAAATGATATGATATAATATGATAAAGCATAAAAAATAAAGAGAGATAGGGAGCAAGAAGGAAACATAAACAAAATTAGTACAATAATATTGTTAGTGAGTTAGTAATTAGTTGTTAGAACAAATGATCAACGATGGTTAAATGATGAACTTAGGCCAAAGTTAATGAAGACTCATTAGAGGATTGATAAAATCAAAGCCTCCTAACAACAAGTTTCATAAGTAATGGACCTAAAACAAATAATCAATCATCCTTGCATTATTTATCTTGGTAAGCCTATGGAAGTACCTTGTATTCCTGTCTCCTTCCACATGCCATTTAAACCTAGCATTTTCCATCCATAACATTTTCTCTATTGCTAGAGTTTGATCCAAATTTGCTTATGATGTTTCTCAAGGTCTACTAGAACATTACTATGACATAAAATACCAATTTGCTTTGGAATATTAGCTGACTTTTGTTCTGCCTGCCTGACTTATGCCTTCACATTTTCAAAAGTGTTTTGATTCCAAGCTTTGAGATTATTGTTGAGAATTTAAAGATTCATTATCAATACATACATAGGACATCCCACCACATTAACTTTCCAATACCCATCCACTATTTTTTTAACAATCTTTTTGGAGGGTCCAAATTTGGAGAAATCTAAATTGAAATTTTAAAATTGTGCTTATACGGTTGAAATGTATATGTAAAGGGTAATGATCATATTTAGTTTTAGCCATAGTGGAGCAAGTGGTCAGAACACAAGCATTCACCCACTCCTTAAAAACACATATATTATTTGGTATCATTTACTTGTTTTAAGTATCAATTTGTGTTTTGATGTTTTATAATTCGATTATCGTTTCATTGTGTATTTGTAATTTGTATGTTATTGCAATTCATCTATGATTGTACTATTCTTTCCATTTGATTGTAATCGCTTCAACTACTAAATTGTACCACTAAGAACCGTTTACATTTCATGTTATATTCATTTGATCCTTGTTAGAATTTCATTTTTGAGCCTATGAAAGTTACTATTTTGCCATTTCCACATGAGTAGCTTGAATAACGAGTTAGAACATTTGAATTTTGATGATTTGGTATTTGATTCGAATCATGTGTTATATTTGATTCAAATTAATCACCTGTTGAAAATTTGAAAACCATTATGGATCAAAATAATTAGATAAAAAATTGAACATGATTTGAATCATAACCTCTTTTGATTCAAATCAAGTGCAAATAATGATTCGACTCATTAGCTTAAAAAGCGCCCTTTTTGGCAACTTCCAGATTGATTCGAATCACAAGTCCTTCTCAATTCAAATCAAACCTCAAAAAATCTAAATTTCCATCACTTATTAAATGATTATTTTTTGGTGAAAGTAACAATTGAGGGAAACCTATGGTGATCCATAGAGAAAAAATTTGTGATTTTTCGTCTTCTCTCCTTAGTGTGTTCATCTTTACATCATTTTTCTCTCTTCTTCTCCAAACACTAACCTTTTGATATTGAACCCATGTCAATTCTTTATCTTTTTTGTTTCATATTGTTTTGTGCAATTTGGTTGTTATTATCGTGTGAATTTGAGAACGAGTTGATCAATCTTGTTGAAAATTGATTAAGCTCTTGATAACAATCAAAAACCAAGACCTATTCATCTAGAAACTTTATTGAACCTTGCGTGTGCGTTCTTCATTCATCAAAACTGAATTACTTGGGTAATCGCTCGTAATGTCAGTGATTACTGAGATTATCTGGCATTGTTCACCATCTTCGTACTTAGTATTTTTCCTTATTTATGGACTATCCTCTAAAGATTGAGTGTAAGAGACACTATAGGTACATTAAGGTATCTAATGTTTTTGTATGTAGCTGGTTTTTTTATTGTAACATGTGTAGGTATCGTTTCTTGAGTGTAGTTTGGAATTGAGTTGTTATCTATCAATATGACATTTTCCATTATATTCCAAGGAAGGCTTTAGCAACATTAGGTATCAATGGTCTGTAAGGAGGAGTAGGAAGTTGTCCTTATTTGGTGGAGTTGGAGAAAGATTGCTTGCAGACAAAGTTGGGAGTTATCCAATATACGCTCAGTTAATGGCAATTTCTCAAATAAGAAATCGATGGGATCAGGGGGATCACCACACATGAATACTTAGAATAGGTTATTATGGATAGCGAGGTTATTGGAATAATATTTTAAGGGATCTTGTATTTTGTTAGCAGTTTAGTGTCTGCATCTTTACCTTTCCTTATCCTTTTACTTTACAAGCATCAATAATTCATTCATGTTTGTTGTTGCATATTTTCAAGATTGCATTGATTATATACCATATAGATTAGACTGTGCTTATAGTTATTTAATGTATAAGCTTAGGTCTATGGTTATCAATCTTAAGGAATCATCATGGAGTCAATTATGCATTGTTAAGAACATCTAAGTAATGTGTTTTTAAATCGCTTCGTTTAAAGCGACTTTGGTTGACTTGTAATGACTTGCACTAGAAGCAATCAATCTCATGGTAAATTCATGTACCATTTCATATTACTTGATTCATTGAGATGCTTTTAAGCTATTTCGTTTTGTATTTTGCTTTCGCACTTCTTAAAATCTCCGATTTCATTTTATAGGATATACAAAGTTTTTTAAATTGTCTAAAGGGTTTTTGGGTCTATCCCCCCTATAAACATCGTTGTTTCCATATTCTCGCCCAAAAATTATAGTTCACACTTGTAATACTTTTTTATCACCCCCTCGAGTGTGAGACTATCCACAATGTTCCCCCAAGTGGGAACTATTTATCCACATACACTTGTACCGTCGCTGACACTTTTCAATGGGTCACCTCCTACCTAGTAGGAAATTTCAATACAAGTAAGTTGATTCCTTCACTCGAACCAAAGGCTCATGATAACACTACTGAGGCTATTTGGGGGGTCAACATGAGATAACTTTTTTACTTTTTGGGGACTTTCTTTATGAGCAATACACCTTTGTGAGAAACACACCACATGCTCACCAAAAACCTTAAGGTGATAGGCGAGTGGGTTCTCTTACTTATAAATGTTCAAGTCTCCACATTTCTAACCAATGTGTGTCTTCTCACACTAATCACACTTGTAATTATTTTTCAACACTCCCCCTCAAGTGTGAGTCTATCCACAATTCTCCTCCTTAAGGGGAAACTCTTTTATCTACATACACTTGTATCGCCTTTGACACTTTTCAACGGAACACCTCCTATGGACAATTCAATACAAGTAAGTTGATCCCTTCACTCGAAACAGACTCTAATACCACTGAAATTTTGGTACAGATGTGTGATGTCTTTGTGCAATGTCACAACATCGCAATCTGTTGAACAAGGCAATAATAAAAATAGTAAATAACACACTGAATTGTTCACCCAGTTCGGTTCAACAACCTACATCT
The DNA here is from genome assembly GCA_022829125.1 of Lathyrus tuberosus. NCBI lineage: Eukaryota > Viridiplantae > Streptophyta > Magnoliopsida > Fabales > Fabaceae > Lathyrus > Lathyrus tuberosus. The sequence goes on along the minus strand of JALAZF010000022.1, from coordinate 19,432,197 downwards.
GGGGGCATACCAAGCCAGGAAGGAAGTCCACTATTAGTAGTATCAAATTACAGACTCAACAGACCAGTTGACAATCTACCTAATTTAATCACTACCCAATGACCCTTCTACCTAAGTCCTCCCTAGGTAAAAGACTCCATCTCACTTCCTATCATCACAATGATGTCTAGCAGTCAACTACACCGTCACTGCATCAACAACTTGTTTACCACGACTTTTCTAACACAGAAAACCAGAAGACACACTTTCATGACCTACATTGGAGTTGCTTCAAAGCTTCCTCCAATAACAAACCCAAACTCATTACCTACAGGTTTCTGAGTTAACCACAGTGACCATCTCACAACCCGAGTGGTTCACTTTGACAAAGCCCTAAAGATCTACATCTTGGACCCGTACCCCTTCTTAGGTTACAAGCATTCTATTTATAATGTAATCCCAACTGGATTTGGGCCTTCAAATCATATCAAATCTTCTGTAACAAATCTACAACAGATCCTGCTTCTAAATAGATCTTCAATCAAATCTTCAATAAAATCTTCAATTAAATCTTCAATAAAATCTTCAATTTTAAATACTCAATCTTTACTAGATTTTATCTTTAATCTTCCACACCTTTAAATCAGCTCCACATAATATTTCCAGGATATTATGTATCTTTTAAATCTTCACTTTTTAATTCAGCTGCAAGATCTTCTCCACACAAATAGGAACAATTCTCCATGTCTATTTGCACAAAAATAGTAACAAACTATCCTCCACAAGATATGCAGAATTAATTGTATTATAATAAATCTTCTCCAATAAAATCGCCTGCAATCTCTCTAGCTCTCAGCAGAAAATCTTACTAACAACAAACCATCCTAACACGCGCAACCCTAAAACATCACAAACTGATGTTCTGATGTTCTGGTATAGTGATGTCAAGACATCACTTATAACATCAGCATACAAAACTTCCAACCCTGCAACAGCTAATGATAAAAACCAATGTTATGACATCATACATATGACATCAACATTGTCCAACTTTGTTTTACCAAAATTCTAGCCAACACAAGAACTAACAATCTCCCCCTTTGGCTAATTTTGGCTAAAACAAACTCTGCCATCATCAGAGAACCCAGCAGTGGATAAACTCACTAACCACCTAGCAGCAGCAACTCTTCAACAAGCTGCTTAAACTCACTTTCACATCTGCATAGGGCAAACTCCCCCTCAAACCAAGAACCAACTCACAGTTGTTCATACACTCTCCCCCTCAACTGCTGCACCATATCAGAAAAGGCTTCACAACCACACCTTGGCAACACACCTTGGCTACTTTCTCCCCCTTTTTAGCCACAATTGGACAAACTCTGAACATCGCAGCAAGCACAAACAAATTCCAAAATCAAACTCTGAATCATCCAACCAATATGCTCAGAACAAAATCCAGACTCAGCAGCTACTACTATACATTCTCTCCCCCTTTTTGACAAACATTGGGGTAAATGTATACTTCTGATTCAATCCATTGACACACCCTGAACTTCACCAGTAACATCTTGCCTGACACCTACTTCAACAAAAGATCAACTCCCCCTATCTAAGATAACCAGTGCTCATTTGCAAGAAGAACACCTTAAATGAATGGAAAACATAAGACTCATCTTCATGTCTTCAAGAGCGCACCCTCTGTTCAACACACCTGCTGAACGCATTCACTTAATGCTTCATCCTCAAACAATCCAAATACCAAAACTCACAAGATTCCCTCTTGGTTTGTTATCTTCTCATGCTCCAAAACTCACTTCTTGCCAAGTTGATCAACTTCTCTCTGTAATATCCACAGGAATGATCACAATGAACTCCTTGATCATAACATTTGAAAAATCCAGTCATAGTCTTCATTCATCCAGTCAGGAATGCTTCACACAATCATCCACAAGTTCTGAAGCACACACACAATGCCTTCCACTGAACTCTAAATAAACTCCTCTTACACACACCAAGACAAGTGTGACATCTCCTCACAAAGCTCTTCTAAAGTCTGCAGAGAAAAATAAATTCTCCCATACACAACCAAAGTTGTCCTTCAGACTTCTCCTCAGAAGCATGTGCGCATATGATTCAAACAAATAGTTTCACATGGCTAGAACCATTCATGTCCACACCAACATGTCCTCCAACAGCCTAATGTCATAACATGTTATCTGGCATTATATCCTCATAAGATTCAACCAATCTTCACAATCTATGTACCTTTGCTGTAGAATCCATAGACAAGTACTCCTCCAGTCATGGTTAACCAATGCTCTAGATGAAGATGAACATTTGAGCACACTTGCTGAGCCCATGCATATTGGTACCATTTTCCCTTTCTCCAAAGGCAGTCATTCCCTATCATACTCTTCTTCTTTATACTTCCAATCAATCAATACCTGATCTACTTCAGTCTTCTCTACAATCTCCATCCAAGGCAGACCTTCTACTTCATCATTCTCCCGTATGACTATGTAGACGCTCCTTAGGCATACTGTAGGCACCAAGCTCCTGAACCAGAGCAAAATCATCCTTCACCAAGGATATTCAACCAGATACTGTCCCAACACACGTTAGAACATTTGCCACGCACCAAGATATCATCACCATGATTCTTGATAAGCTCCACCAACTGGACTTACTATTGTACAATAATCCAAAGAACTAGAGAACTAAACTCTCATCCACCTTCAAGAAGAATAATCTCCTTGAGTCTTCAACTCATCACCCTACTGCCCAAGAGTAACTTGTTCCAAGACAATCCTCAATGATAACCAGCTGCCACACTCTGATTATCTTGATTCTTCGAATCCACTTCAGAGATCAACCAATTGCAACAGTTTGATCACCTCATTCATGAATCCTCACGATTGTCAGAACTCTCACAAAGATATCTTGATCCACCAAGGAAACTTGATCTTCAAGTCACATGATCACTTGCTCAAAAGCAAACACACTTAGACTCCCTAAGCCATGGTCATATAATATCTTCTCCTTCCTGCAGCTCCCGCAAACTGCCATAAGAACGATCTTTTTAAAGCATCCTATTGCTCATTCCTGTAGATCACCCTATCATTAGCTGATGTGTCACATCACCAACTGAGACTCCTGATGTTAAGCTAGATGTCAGAACATTATGACATCCAACTGTTGAATTCAGCTCTTCCTTCTGCCACTCAAAAGAACCTCATCCCTTTGCAGAAACAGATTTCCATGCTCTCATAGACTTGATTCAACAATCAAGTTTGAGTAGACAACCTCCATCCTGCTCAGAAAATCCAAAGACTTCAAACCTATCTGAATCTTCAGAAAATAAGTAGTTCAAGACTACCCCATAGTTATACCAAAGAATACCACTTCTCTTAGTAGAGCCGTCAGTAGAAAGCCAGATATAACATCCACAAATCCTTGACTTTCACACAACAAAACCCATGCTCCTAAGCACCTAGATCAGAAATAAACTGATCCAACCATCAAGACTATGATGTCTTCATAGTCTTCCATCTCATTCTTCAACAACATAATTCAGGTCGTTACACACCAACACACCACAACCACATAGAGAAAAGTAAATTCTCACCACTTCAGCAGTCCTGCACTTTTACTTCAGACATATACATAGTCTCCCGTCAATGTATATTGTCATTAGTTGAATGCCCAACATCTTAGATAACTGCTCAGCTCCCGTCAGAGTATTCATTATCGGTTAGATGCACAACCTTATCAAAAGCAGACAAATACTCAACTACTATCAAGCTATTTATCATATGTGATAAGGTAACCTTCTCACACAAGGTACGACATTTGATCTGGCCTGACATTCTTTTCCTGCACACTTGAGGCACTAGCTGATCCCTCTTTTGTTAATCCACACAACTGATCACTTCAGATTAGGTAAGTGTCTTGACCTGATACTTCACCATGAGCACAACTAACTTTCTTTGGCTGAGAAGGCAAAGAACTGAAATGATGTTTCAACATCAGTCTGTATCACATTAACCAACTGCTATGGCTCTGGAGACAACACCCATATTAATCCACACAAATCTCTTGTAGGGAACACACGAGACCATATCACCATCTGATCAACTTCCAAGATCAGACCAACAACCCTGCAGTGACTTGCATAACACACTCTTCCAGAGGCTTCTTCTTATAAGCACACGGTTCAGACCTCTTGTCTAACTGCCACCCTTCTGCATAAATATACCAAAGACAATCTGCTACTTCCAATCCTACAAGCCACAAAACTGGAAGAGTTCATTCCATACACCTAATGCAGACACCACATGCCGATTTACACACAGACTCTTGGATGCATTATCTCTATAGCAAGGATCATCTCCTTCTCTTCTGCTATCAAGATTACTACCTTTTCTTCAACCAGCTCCAGCTGAAATGCTATGGCAATATGAACAGCATCTAAAAATTTTTCAACTCCACAGCTTCAGTGATCCATCAAAACAGCTACAATCTAATAGGTCTTTGACTCAGCATTTACCATAAACTGCTGATGTGTAGCGCGATGTCGAGACATTAGAATTGACATATTAAGCTCAGCTTCTTTCTTGATGAAACTTCCTCCAGTTCATGAATTAGAAACATGTATCTTTACAAGATAATTCATCTTCAGATATACCAGAACTACATCATAACCAGGAAGATCCTCCTAATTAGGTCACCATAACTAAGCTTAAGAGATAACTTATCAAGATCTTCCCTCCCGCATGAAAGATTTGACAGTGACACTCTTTTGCTTTGGCTCCACCCTCTTCTTTCACCATAAAGAAGGAATCAATGTTCTGGACAGATTGGTCTGAAATATATTCTACTTCTGAAACTTCCATGTCAACCAGTCTTTAGTAAGATCCATTCCCAAAATAAAGATATGAGATACTCCAAACTTTTGAAGTTGTCTTGCATAAACATCATAGAATATCCTGCTGAGGAAACCAACCCTAATGTCTTTCCAAGAGAATACCTTCCAAGAATCTCACCACCAGAGATACAAGAACCAACCATGGTTACATCAGATACCATGCAGCGGAACACACAACAACTCCTCAACAACCTTCAGGCACTACTTAATAATCCTTGCACATCGCCACCAAACCAAGTGCCAACAGCAGTTCTCCTGATGATCATGTCATGAATAGCCCATCCTTCACTTCAAGGGATCATACAAACCACTCTATGAACTGACCAAGTCCATAACTCAGCAAAACTATCTTCCTTGCTCATGAACCAGAAAGTATCTTCCCTAGATCTCATCCAGAAACAGACAGGATGCCTACTCTGATACCAATTGAAATTCTAGTACAGATGTGTGATGTCTTTGTGCAATGTCACAACATCGCAATCTGCTGAACAAGGCAATAATAGAAACAGTAAATAACACACTAAATTGTTCACCTAGTTTGGTTCAACAACCTACATCTGGGGGCATACCAAGCCAGGAAGGAAGTCCACTATTATTAGTATCAAATTACAGACTCAACAGACCAGTTGACAATCTACCTAATTTAATCACTATCCAATGACCCTTCTACCTAAGTCCTCCCTAGGTAAGAGACTCCATCTCACTTCCTATCATCACAATGATGTCTAGCAGTCAACTACACCGTCACTGCATCAACAGCTTGTTTACCACGACTTTTCTAACACAGAAAACCAGAAGATACACTTCCATGACTTACATTGGAGTTGCTTCAAAGCTTCCTCCAATAACAAACCCAAACTCATTACCTACAGGTTTCTGAGTTAACCACAGTGACCATCTCACAACCCGAGTGGTTCACTTTGACAAAGCCCTAAAGATCTACATCTTGGACCCGTACCCCTTCTTAGGTTACAAGCATTCTATTTATAATGTAATCCCAACTAGATTTGGGCCTTCAAATCATATCAAATCTTCTGTAACAAATCTACAACAGATCCTGCTTCTAAATAGATCTTCAATCAAATCTTCAATTAAATCTTCAATAAAATCTTCAATTAAATCTTCAATAAAATCTTCAATTTTAAATACTCAATCTTTACTAGATTTTATCTTTAATCTTCCACACCTTTAAATCAGCTCCACATAATATTTCCAGGATATTATGTATCTTTTAAATCTTCACTTTTTAATTCAGCTGCAAGATCTTCTCCACACAAATAGGAACAATTCTCCATGTCTATTTGCACAAAAATAGTAACAAACTATCCTCCACAAGATATGCAGAATTAATTGTATTAGAATAAATCTTCTCCAATAAAATCGCCTGCAATCTCTCTAGCTCTCAGTAGAAAATCTTACTAACAACAAACCATCCTAACACGCGCAACCCTAAAACATCACAAACTGATGTTCTGATGTTCTGGTATAGTGATGTCAAGACATCACTTATAACATCAGCATACAAAACTTCCAACCCTGCAACAGCTAATGATAAGAACCAATGTTATGACATCAGACATATGACATCAACATTGTCCAACTTTGTTTTACCAAAATTCCAGCCAACACAAGAACTAACAACCACTGTTGAGGCTATTCAGGGGGTCAACACGAGGGAGAATTTTTACTTTTTGGGGACTTTCTTTATGAGCAATACACCTTTGTGATAGACACACGACATACTCACCCAAAACCTTAAGGTGATAAATGTGTGGGTTCTCTCGCTTATAAATGCTCAAGTATCTACATTTCTAATTAATATAGGAATTCCCAACATTACTCACACTTGTTATTATTTTTTAAAATCCCCAATTAAGTGTAAGTCTATCCACAATACTCCACCTTAAGTGGAAGCTCTTTAATCCACATACACTTGTACCGTTGTTAACACTTTTCAATGGGTTCACTCGAACCATAGGCTCATGATGCCACAGTTAGGGCTATTCGCGCGGGGGGGGGGGGGGGGGAGGGTCAAACACGAGGGAGCATTTTTACTTTGGGGTTTTCTTTAAGAGCAACACACCTTTGTGAGAGACACACCACATACTCAACCAAAACCTTAAGGTGATAAGTGTGTGGGTTCTCCCACTTATAAATGCTTAAGTCTTCACATTTCTCACACTTGTTATTCACTAGTGCAAAGTGACGAATATAATTTTAAAATTTACACCCGTTATATGGAAAACATATGTAAATAAGAAACACGGTGGCAAATTTGTAAATAAAATATCATTTTAGGTAGTAGTACGCGATAATAGACACGCTATTTTTAAAAAAGGCTGTAAATTAAAAAAATTATTATAATAAATTAAAATCATTATTATAATTAAATCTCTGTTATCATGTTTGGCATTTTGTCTCACTAAAACTTGTTTATTACTCAATATATTTTAAATGTTTATAATTATAGAGATTTGAGTGATAATAGAGATTATTAAACAATATATTTAGATTTTTTTAAAAAATATTGTTAATAAGTTTTAGTGAGAATTAAATAATATAGAGTAATTAAACAATTTTTTAGCCAAACGTTTAGAATTATAGAGATTTGAGTGATAATAGAGATTATTAAAATAAACATTATTATAATAATTCTTTATGCATTTTGTCTCACTAAACCATCGTTCATCCAAACGCAGAAACAGGGCAACAATTGAAACAACCACATCACGCCTCTCTGTGATTTCTTCTCATATCTTCTATGGGCGATGTAGAGACAACTATACAAAATCGCCACCACTGATCTCTTCCTTGCGTGGAAACCACATGAGATAGACAACAACGCTATCATATCCAACATAATCACTACCGACATCATCTCCATTTTCTCATACCGCGACATTATTTCATTCTTTTGGTGAGTACTTAACCTATAATTGCTTCAAAATGTGGAAATACCCAAATTTTATAAAACCCTAACACTCCATTTCATTCCAATCTCATGGGTTGAGTATGCTTTTGGTATTATATTAATTTGGTTGGAGTGAATGACCTATTTTTCTTCTCATTTTTGTTTTTCTTCTAATTTGCTTCATTTCTATGATATTGATTTGGTTGGATATGGTTCATGAATAATATTTTTAAAAAAGCACCTTTTTTAATTAATAATTTGGCTTAAGTTCATTTTTTTTGCTTGTCGAAAATAGGTTTAAGAAAAAAATCATCAAGATCAATCTTTTTCGCTATGAAAAACACACTAACGTGAACTAGAAGATAAGTAGTTCTTTGGAAATGGTAATGTCTAAGAGTTTTAGAGGGCATTGGAAGAAAAATTTCCTACATGTTATAATCTTGACGGTTGATCAGAACCTGAAGTGGGCCAAAGATGACGTCTGTGATGCTGGGTGTGAAAGATGAGGAGGGGGTTGTACCTGCAAGGCACTCTGATGCCAAATTAAGAATAGAGAGAGAGAGAGAGAGAGAGAGAGAGAGAGAGAGAAAGAGAGAGAGAGAGAGAGAGAGAGAGAGTGTGAGAGAGAGAGAGAGAAAGAGAGAGAGCAAGTACAAAGTATGTGTTTCGTAGGGTGATTTTGAATACCTGGCCCTCTCAAATGAGAGGGTTTTTATAGTGCCCCCAACACGTGGCCAACGGTCCCTATTTTCGGGGCGAAATAACTGTTTCCCGAAGAATAGGTAACTGCCATAAACTAGCCATTGGGACGGGAAGAGGTGCCCTAAACTAGCTGTTGCCACGGGCAAAGGCACAGTTGCGGGCACGTGCATCGTGACTGTTTCTGGATGGTGGAACCGTACATGACGGGCAGGATCTACTGAGGAGGGGCAGGTGACCCTTGGGGTCATCCGACCATATTTGCCCGGTAGAGGGGCGGAAAGGTAAATTCTGCCCCTGATTGGCTGAACCTAGGCAATTGGGCCGTTCTGGGAGCAGAAATGAATTGGGTCATGCATAGTCATTGGGTTAGTCCAGAACAGGAGCCCCCCAAGTCGTTGCTCCCGAGCATCAGAGTGATGACTTAAAGGTAGTTCGCAGTCCCGGGGAGGTCCAGAAATGATCGTCGTTTTCAACGAGATGGAACTGTTCTACGATGCCTGAGGGAGTTAGTGCCCGCGGGATACATAACATTGTATGGCGTGCCCGGCGTACGGGGAGCCCAACGGTTGATGTGATCTGAAGAGGTGAAGTGTCACATGTGCCTCGAGCCCTGTGCTGTATTAAATGCGTCATGATGGCTAGGCTAGGATCATGATGATGACCCTAGCCGCGCGTGCTCGTGCACGTGCCTTCAGATCGTCTATAAATAGAGGGAGAAGCTGCTCATTTGCATTTTTTTGTTTCTCTATCTTCTTTTGCTCCTATGCTCTACGTTCTACCGTTTGCCACTGTCTAGCCACCGTCCAGCCGCCTTACCAGCTCCGGCCAGACTCTTCGACCCTCTAATTTCTTCCTCGACCACGTAAGTAACTTGTCCTGATCCCTGTTTTAGGCTTTTCTTCTTTATGTTCTCTTAGAAAGCATGCTGTTAGGGTGAAACTTAGATAGTGCAATAGCAATTTCCGGTGGCTGTTGGCGGTAGGCGGTGGTTTGTGCGTTTTCTGCTGCTGTCGTGGTCGCCGGAACCTTAGGTACTTAGGACTTTAAGTAGATTCTGACGCTTTGGCGACAACAGGAGTGTTTGTCGCCGGCGGAACTCATGAATTTTCTGGTGTACCTATGAGTTTTTTGGTAGGCCTTCAAACGGTATTCTGGGTAATGATCCGGGGAGAATCTCCATGCGTGGGTTGGAGGGGTTGTCCCGGGCCTCTCCTCGCGTCGTAGCTGTGCCATTTGAGTATTGCTTAGGTCGGGGACATCGTCCTCGGGCCTTTGCGTGCCCTTTCACTTGACTAGCGGTGGAATGGTGGATTTGATTTTGTCATCGAATTCACTTTTGTCCTCTATTTTTCAGGTAAAGGAGATGACCCGTGAAACTGAAGATGAAATTCTTAGAGACTCTTTCGAGGAGAGCTCCTCAGAGAGTAGTGATACAGAAGACACTACTACTCCCCGAGATACTGACGAAACCCCATATTCGAGGACCTCCGCAGGGGAGTGGCCAGTCGCAGAACCTGTGGAGCACGCCTTCATTTTTTCTTTGTATACTGGGGACGCTTTCACGACTGTGGGGGCTGAAGGGAATGGAAGGTTCATTTCCCTGGAGAAGATGACCGCATCTGCACAGACTACAGGGAGAGGTTCCTGGTGTATGAGTATGTTTTTAATGAGATAAGGCTGAGGTTCCCCTTTACTGATTTTCAGAGGTCGGTTTTCATGCATTTAGATTTGGCCCCCTCCCAACTGCACCCTAACTCTATTGCCTTTATTCGGGCATTTGAGTTGACGTGCGAGTTCCTAGAGATAGAAGCTACCCTTCCCTTATTCTTTACAGTCTTTCATCTCCAGCGACAAGTCTCGGGGAGGAAGTTCGGTTGGGGCTCGTTGAAGCAAGCGAGGAAGTTGTTTAAACTGTTCTCTGAGTCCATTAGGACTTTTAAGGAGAGGTTTTACATTATCGAGCCCATGTTAGAGAAGGCCTAAGACTCCACGTATGTTTGGGAGGTGACGACGGATGAGAACGGGGAGGATCTTCTTGACGAGGAGGGCAAAGTAGTAGCACAGAGGTTGCTGAAGTTCCCTTTTTGCTAGAGTGGGGCCCAGTTTTCCCAGGGGACTGACCAGTATCTTGCCTAGTTTGAGATGTTGAATGATGATGACAAGGCCGGCTATGCGAAGCTGGTAGGTTTTGTCAACAGTTTTACCCCGGCTCAGTGTGTGACTAAGAGCGGGGATCCAATCTATGAGGCAGATGGGGGGCAAAAGGTGGAGAACCGCTATATCAATACGAAGAAGCTTCTCGAGTGCGGGACCCGCGAGGACACTCTTAAACTACTGGGTAACTTTTATCTCTTATATTTTTTTGGATTAATATTTTCCCAGTTTGCTAACGTGCTTATTATGTTTTTGCAAGTGAAATGTCTTCCGTGCACGAACATATGGTAAAGAATGCCCAGGCGAAGGGCAAGGGTGGAATAGCGATCGGGAGGAGCCGACTCAGCCAATGGGGGCCACCCCCGTAGACGGGGTCGGGGACCTCCTAGCCAATTCCTCCACCTGTCTAGACTTCTCCAGTGCCTGTAGACTCGAGGTTCAAGCGCACACGACAGACCGAGCTAGTGGACCTCAGGTAGGCAGGGGAGAAGAGCAGATTCGAGTTGCCTCCGTGCCTCCACAATAAAAGGTTCTTCAAAGGCTCCTCATTGACGGTTCCTCGGGCGGAGACTCTAAAGCTCGAGGAAATGGATCGCCCGAGTAAAAGGGCAATGCTGGCACAGGATGCTTCCGCCCTGAATAGGGTCTTAGAGATGGCGGCGGTTTACGCCGAGGAAGATTCCCATCATGACTCTGAGCTGAAGAAGGCCTAGGCCACGATAGAGGTCCTGGAGGAGAAGTTGAAGAAATCTAAGGAGAAGGCAAGGGCCATCGAGGAGGCGATGAAAAAGTCCCAGGAGGCAATGACCAAACTTAACGAGGATAAAGTTACCTTTGTCGCGAAGAAAAGGCCCGCAGAAGATCTGGTTGAGCAACTGAGGAGTGCGGCTGCCCCTGCTGAAGATGAGCACGAGGAGCTGAAGAAGTTGAAGACTCGGGCGGAGCTGGTCGCACGCATCAATCGGGCGGAGGACGACGTGGAAGCTATGGCCGAGGACTCCTTTAACAATGTCGTGGCGCAACTGAGGATCCTGAACCTCGGAGTTGAGTTTACCATAGAGGGGTCTGGGTTACTTAATAACGTTGAGAACGGTAAGATCGTCGTCCCCGAGTTTCTTCAGATTGGCGAGGAGCATGCACAAATTCTCCGCGACGATCCTCAGCAGATGAATAAGTGATTTCCCTTTTGTAGTATCTTCGGCCTACGTGTCGTATTTATGTAACTTTAATTTTTGTGCGGGGCATGGTCCCTTGTTAATGTAGCTAGTACATTTGTGGTCAATGTGGCCACTTTATTGTAATATTTTGTTCCTGTCTGATCTGGTCAGTTTTGTGTGATTTATTTTTCCCATGGCTTTACTTTTCTTTATTTTCGTTGTTTTGAAATTTTGCCTGATATGCATGTGTGCCCGTAAGAAGGGTAACTTCGAGTGATTTGTTGTTTTCGGGGTTTGCTGGACTTAGATGTGTTCGTCAGTGAGGGGGACTAGTTAAACGGTCAGGGTAGTTTCCGGGCATGAGAGCGGAGCTCAGGTCGCATTTGAGGCCTGAGTTTGCGGCGTGAACTTCCCATCGCGAGCTGGGTGTTCTGCCTATCATGGTATTGGACGACGGCGGGCTCGATCGAGGAACCGCCGTCGAGCATGGGTTTTGCTCGTTCTTGAGCGAAAAACTGCCTTGATTTGTTTTTATATGCAGTGCTTGTACCTGGACGCGCATTCGTGGTCGGTATACTATGCTTGTCATTTCGATGGAGCAAGCCAACGATTAGGGCCTTAGCTATTATATTGTTTTAGATTTTCAACATTCCATGGTCGAGCAAGTTCTTCCCTATTAAGTTGTTCTAGGTAGTAGGACCCATTCTCTATTTTTCCCCGAACATGATAGGGCCCTTCCTAGTTTGCGGCGAGTTTGCCTTCTCGAGAATCTTTGTGATTCCTTCTTAAGACGAGACTGCCTACTTAGAATTCTCGTCGTATGACTTTGGCGTTGTGCCTAATTGCGATTTTTTTTGTTTTAGCGAGGCTTCGCGGAGAGCTACCCCTGACCGGACCTCTTCGATGAGATAAAGCTCCTCCCTTAGCGCCTCGTTGTTTGTCTCCTCGTCCCGGGGGGAATCAGTTCGCCTGGAGGGCACATGTATCTCAATGGGAATCACTGCCTCAGTTCCGTATACTAGACAGAAAGGGGTTTCCCTGGTCTAAGAGTGAGGTGTAGTACAGTATGGCCATAGTACATTGTGCAGCTTTTTGACCCAAGTTTTCTTCGTTTCGTCCTGCCTTCTTTTGAGGCATCGCAGGATTACTTTGTTTGCTGCCTCGACTTGCCTGTTAGTCTGGGGATGTTCGACGGACGCGAAGTGTTACTTGGTGCCCAGTTGGGCGACGAACTCCTGAAACTTTCTGTTTGTGAACTGCGTCCCGTTATCGGTGACTATTTCTTGGGGGATACCAAAGTGGGAAAGGATGTGCCGCTTGTAGAAGAGGAGTATGTTGTGGGCCATTATTTTGGCCAGAGCCTCAGCTTCTATCTACTTGGTAAATTAGTCAACGCCTACTATTAGGTACTTATTCTGGCTTTACCCCACGACGAAAGGTCCCAGGATATCCAGGCCCCACCATGCGAAGCACCACGGGGAGGACATTGCTTTGAGTTCATTGGGCGGTGCCAAATGCATGTCCCCGTGATGTTGGCATTTGTCGCATTTCTTGACGTGCTCTTTCGCATCATGCTGCATGGTCGGCCAGTAGTATCCTACTCGTAGAGCTTTCCTGGCGAGGGATCTCCCCCCGAGGTGCTGGGCGTTCATCCCCTCGTGGATCTCGCGCAGGACGTGGGCGACCGTCTCTTCCTCGACATATTTGAGTAGAGGGATAGAGAACCCTCGCCTGTAGAGCTTATTTTCGACCAGGACGTAGGAGCATGCTTTGTGCCTGACTACGCTAGCCTCATTGGGGTCGGGCGGTAGTTCGTTCTTGGAGAGGTAGTTGTAGACGGGGGTCATCCAGCAGTTGCTGTCGCCGATGACTTGCACATCAAGGATCGCAGAAGCTTTCTCAATGCTGGGCCGAGGAAGTACTTCCTGGATGACAGATTTTTTCCGCCCTTTTTCTTCATGCTTGCCAGCTTTGACAAAACATCTGCTCTTACATTATGTTCGCGGGGAACATGCTTTACTTCCACCGATGCGAATTTCATCATCCTGTCCTTGACCAGGGTCAAGTATTCAGATAATTTGTCATTCCTGGCCTGGTATTCTCCTCAGACTTGGAGGGCCACGAGTTGAGAATCAGTGCAGATGATGACTTCCTCAGCTCCTAGGTCTTCGGCCAGGCATAGACCATTGAGGAAAGCTTCGTATTCAGCCTGATTGTTGGAGGTGAGGAAAGATAAGGTGAGCGAGACTTCGACGAGGATTCCTTCCTCATTTTCCAAGATGATACTTACCCCGCTTTCGGCCGAGCTGGATGCCTTGTCGACGAAGATTTTCCATTTACGCGCCCCGCAGATGAGGGAGTTGGCGAATGTCATTTCTGCGACGAAGATTCCTCCATCCATTCAAAAGCTACCTCCTTGTGGAGGAGTTTAAAAAAGGGCAGTGCGTGCTGGGCAAACTTGGCCACAAAACGGGATAAAAAAATGAGCATCCCGTTGAGGGATTGGATGGATTTCTTTGAGTTAGGCTTGGGGAACTCGGAGAAGGCCCTGCACTTGTCGGGGTTAGCTTCGATTCCTCGTTCTGTTAGATAGAAGTCGAGGAATTTTCCTGCTCGTACCCCAAACATGCACTTCTCTGGGTTGAAACACATATGGTATTTCCTGGCCTGCTTGAAGACTTTCCTCAAATGGGCCATGTGATTGTATTCCTCTTGGGACTTCACGATTATGTCGTCCATGTATACTTCGAGCATGTCCCAGATTTCTCCCCGAAAGACCTTGTTCATCATTCGCTGGTAGGTAGCGCCATCGTTTTTCAAGCCAAAGGGCATTACGTTGTAGTAATAATTGCCCGACTCGGTCATGAAAGCCATGTACCTTTTGTCGCTTTTTGCCATGGGTATTTGATTATAGCCCGAATATGCATCCATGAACGATAACAATTTAAAACCAGCTGAATTATCAACAAGTTTATCTATATTGGGGAGGGGATATGCATCTTTAGGGCAGGCTATATTGAGATCGGTATAATCAACACACATACTCCATTTTCCATTAGACTTTTTAACGAGTACAACATTGGACAGCCAAGTGGTGTACTTGGCCTTCGAAATAAAGTTTTCCTCGAGGAGGTCTTTTACAGCTTGTTCGGCAGCCTCCGTTTTTTCCGGAGACTGCTTTCGCCTACGTTGTGCTACAGCCCTAGTGGCGGGGTCAATTGTGAGCTGATGGAAGGCGATGGCAGGATCTAGGCTGGGCAGTTCCACAGTGATCCAGGTGAACAAATCCGTATTCTCTCAGAGGCAAGCTTTGAGTTGTTTCCTCACTAAGTCGGGGAGTCCGGTCCCAATCTTCACTCCTCGCTGGGAGTCATCGCCGAGCAGGACGAGTTCGAACTCGCCATCCGAAATTGGGCGCATCGGATGAGAGCTCTCGCCGCTACTTGTTGAAGTTGAAGGGCTGCTCAAACAAGTTTGGATCTCCTTCTGGTCGTCTTTAGAGAAGCGACAATCAAGGTCGATAGAGTCGACGCAGGACAACTATTTTGCCTTCTCGGAGCTGCTGGGCAGAGCCAGCTTGCTGGAAGTCTTCGTCTTGGCGACAATAGTGTTCAACCCTTTGGTGGCTGCTTTCAAACATCTCCTTGCTGCTTCAATATCCCCGTGTAGGGTGGTGACCAGGCCCTTGGAAATATAGTACTTCATCTTCAGGTGCACAGTTGATGGTACGACCACCAATTCGGCCAAGGTTGACCGCCCAAAGATGCACTAATAGAGAGAAGGGAAATCGATGACCAGGAATTGGACTTTAATAGACCTAGCCGTCTCTGTAGATCTGAAAGTCACGATCAATTCCACGTATCCCCAGGGCTTTATGACTGACCCGTTGAAGCCCTGTAGGCCAGAGCCTACATAGGGAGTCAGGTGCGATTCATCTACTTGGAGGGTGGAAACAGCTGCGAGTACATGATGTCGACCGAGCTGCCTTGGTCGACTAAGATTCGGCGAACATCAAAGTTAGCCATCTGAGTTCTCACGAGTAGCGGAATGCTTGAGCTGGGAGCCCCACCGTGGAGCTCCTCGCGGTAGAAAAAGATGGGGACCGACTCTCCCCAGACTTTGTCAAGCGTGGTACTCCTCGTAGTAGAAAGATGCTCGAACTTCCTTTTGACGGAGCCCACAGTAACTTTGTTGAAGCCCCCTCCAGATATGACCATGGCGGAGGGGAAGGTTTCCCACGGACTATGTACTGCGAAGTAGGGGGAGCGTTGAGTCCCTCGGGAATATAGAAGTCCTCAGGCCGCGATATGCTCATGGCGACCTGAAGGTTTGTCTCTTCTGAGGAAGGCACCTCTTCCTTTACTTTCTTGGACTCCTGGGCGTCCTGCCGTGGAGCTTGCCTTTTCTTGGTGAACTGTTTCAGGTGCCCGTCCCTGATCAGTATCTCGATGCCATCCTTTAAGTGGATGCAGTTGTCGGTTGTATGGTCGTGGCTTTTATGGAAACGAAAATATTTCAACTTGTCAGTATTCGTCTTGGCCGGAATCTGTTTAGGGAATCGAACCCCTGCTTGTTTGAACTCTGCGTTAGCGCATTCAGAGAGGATTTTCTCCCTAGAGACGGTCAGGGGAGTATACTCATGGAAGCGGGCGGAGGGTCCTTTGTGTCCTGGGACTCCCGGGGACGGTCCTCGCATCTTCTCTCTCCCTGACAAGATGTCGTGGGATCATCATGTTTGGAGGCCCGAACACTCTCTTGGTGTCGTGAGTCCTGGGCGGAGCTGGCAGCTTTTTTCTCCTCATAGTGGATATACGCTTGCGCCTTGAGGAGGAAGGCATCCAGGGTCCGCAGAGTTTCAATGCAAACTGCTTTGGCGAATTCTGTCCGGGGACAAAGTCTTTGCTCGAGCAAAAACGTCTTCATGTCATCGATCGTTGAGACCTGTACTGCTTCTTTATTGAACCTCTCGATGTAGGCTTGGAGAGGCTCGTCTTTCCCTTGAATTATGGCCTCAAGGGAGGCTTCGGTCTTTGGGTGGCGGCGAGATGTCGTGAAGTGTCTGGAGAACATTCTCCCCAACTGTCTCCACGGGGTGATGGATTCGTCAGAGAGTTTTTATACCAGGTCATCGCTCCCTTCCTGAGCATGGTGGGGAATAGTCTATACTTGATGGCGCCTCGGACGCCATGATAGTCGAGCAAAGCATCGATATTTTCGATGTATTTGTCAGGATCCGTTGTACCGTCGTAGGTGCCCATAGACGGTGGTTTCTCCAGTCCCTTGGGGAGGCGCATGGCCATGATTTCATGAGACAATGGGCCACGAGGCTCGTCGTCACTACTGCTACTGGACCATGACAGGGAGCGGGAGCTTCGCTCAAGAATAGGACGGTGATTTATGCGAGGAGACGGGGTTCGTGCCCTACCCTTGGATCTAGGCAGAGGAGAATGCTAGTCCCTCCTGGTCCTCTTGGTTCCCGGGAAGTACTGGCTTCATGGGGAGAAGTGGTTATGCTTCCTGATGGCATGGGACTCTGGCTCAGGTGGTGCCCAGCGGTCTCTTTCACGTCGGGGAGGTGGACTTCGGGATCTACGACGCTCTTTCCTCGGTGGAGGGAATCTTGGTCGGTTAGACTCCTCTAGGGCTCCAATCCTCGCGTTTTGTTGGAGGATTAGGAGGTTGGTTTTGTTGAGGGCTTCAAGAATGGCCGCCACGACCGGGTCGGCGTTGGGCTGAACAAGAATAAGCTAGTGGTCCAGGGAGGGTTGGTCTTTAACATGATCAGCGTGAGCAGGGGAGGGAGATGCAGTGGCTCCATCTCTCAAATGATGGGTGTTGCCTTCGAGGAAGGGTGCAACTCCGTCAGTATCAGTCTTGCTGACGTGGAGAAAAGAAGAGTTACGAGCATCTTGGGCATGATCTTGGCTTGCCATGATTGGAATCTTGGAACGAGGGTTGTTTTGGTCTAGAATCTACGATGGATGTTAGACGGGGATAACAGGAGTTTTCACATACGGCGCCACTGATCTTGACAACTGATCAGAACCTGAAGTTGGCCAAAGATGACTTTTGCGATGCTGGGTGTGAAAGATGAGGAGGGGGTTGTACCTGCAAGGCACTTTGATGCTAAAGTAAGAATCGGGAGAGAGAGAGAGAGAGAGAGATAACAAGTACAAAGTATGTGTTTCGTAGGATGATTTTGAATACCTGACCCTCTCAAATGAGAGGGTTTTTATAATGCCCCCAGCGCGTGGCCAACGGTCCCTATTTTAGGGGCGAAATAACCGTTTCTCAAAGAATAGGTAACTGCCAAAAACTAGTCGTTGGGACCGGCAGAGGTGCCCGAAACTAGTCGTTGCCACGGGCAAAGGCGTAGTTGCGGGCACCGGCGTCGTGACTGTTTTTGGATGGTGGAACTGTGCATGACGGGCAGGAACTACTGAGGAGGAACAGGTGCCTCTTGGGGTCATCCGACCATATTTTCCCGGTAGAGGGGCGGAAAGGTAAATTCTGCTCCAGATTGGCTGGACCTAGGCAATTGAGCCGTTTTGAGAACAAAAATAGATTGGGTCATGCCTAGTCATTGGGTCAGTCCAGAACATGTTCTATTGCAATGAATAGGCAGTTGTTTTTTACAACAACAATGTTAGATGTGCAGGTTTTTGTATGTTACTTCACACTAAAATAAAAATGTTATGATTAAGCTCCTCATCACTAATAACAAGTGTGAAATATGTTTAATGTTGTTACTGGATTGTATATATGTTTAGCATTTATGAAATATGGTATCTTTATTTTGTCTACTTTTGTATTCTGATGATCAACTAACTCTTTGATATTTTGATAGTTTTCACTCACTAGTTTGTATATTTATTCCCTAAAAATATATATTTTTTCCTTTTCGACACAAGTATATATTTTTCTTCCTTAGTTGATATTACATATTACCAAGTGCACTTCTTTATGATTCCAGGTCTTGAACTTGAAGGTTGTATTGAGAATGTTTGGAATGATATTGTTGTTCCTTGGAGGTACAAATTTATATGCTTTTATAGTGCCTTTGAGGTACAAATTTACATGCTTTTATAGCGCCTTGCAGGTAGGATTTGTATGAATTTATACTATGTATATAGTTATCAATGATATATTTACACTTCCCCAGCTTTGACATGGCAGTAGTTTTATAGGATTAGGTTGCCTTTATTAAATATCTAAACTTCAAACTTTTAGAATTTTGACAGTTGCATCAAGAGTAGCCCTAGAGAGAGTATTGCAATATGAGGTTTGGGGTTCTAAGGTGTGTGTTTACAAGCATTTTATGGCATGGAAGCTGCTGAGGTAGGAAGTTGACTATAGTTCTAGTTATAACAATCTAGCTATAATTCAAGTATGTTAAAAGCAAATCAGTAATTGGTGTTTATTTGAATAGTTTAAAATGGAAATGTCATATATATTTTATTAGGAACAAATCATCTAAATTGGACGTAATCCAGGAAATATCTTGAGGCTTGAGTACTTTGTTTTTTTTTCTTGTCTTACAAAATGTAACATGTATACTATTTTTAATTAAACATGTTGATGTATAAAATGTGATAGTTAGTGATAATGAGTTTTCTTTTTGTTATAGTTTCAGGTGGAAAATAATCCTTATGATCCAAGCTTGATGGTTTTTAGGAATTACAAAGACTAAATGAAGAAAATGTTCAAAGTCTAAATGCCAACTATCAAACATTTCTTTATGTGATGCATGTCAATGTCTCGTACAAGAGCGTTCTTCAATGTTTGCTCGATATTTTAGTGTAGTGTTATACATTAGTTATTACCGTTATTTTTCCATTTATATAAAATATTCAATCGTAGGAAACATGTTTGACTTCAAAAGATTAAATGTGTTTTGATTTATAAAAAAAAATGCTATTTTCAAAATTAGATACTATCAAGATTGGAACTGCATAAACATATGAAGTTTAAGTTATTTGGCAATGCTAGTGTGATTAGTGATTTGTCATTATATGTATTATATTTTGAGGATCGCTTGCAATGCACTCTGTAATAGAACTTTTCCAACACATTTCTTCCGATTGGAGATTAGAGAAATAAGTGAAATTGTTTTGCCATTATTAGCCTACTTAAAACTACATCTATTATATCTAGATGAGATTGGGTTGGTGAATGTATGTGCAATTAGTATTAGTGTTAATTATGAATGCTCTCTTAATTCATAGAAAAAATTCTTAAATATATTTTAGTGGAATAAGTATGTTTTCTTATGTCAGCCTATTATTAAAAAAAGTATATTTGTTGTTCAAATAAAGTTGGTTATGAAAAAAATGTTCAATAATTAATTCCTATTACTTTTTTCAAAACAGGAAAAATATTTTCATACAAGGAATGGTAGTGGTTTATTGGTATACACAATTTTTTTTACCGAAGGCTCATCTGTGAATAACAATATCAACGGTTTACTCGTGGGTAATTTAAAAAAAAATTATTTGTTTGTTATCGGTAAGGTTAGCCATAAATTATTCACGATTAAGCCGAGGATAATACCGTGGGCTTTATTTGTCGTCTGTAGACGTTACCAAGGAACGATTTACCGAGGGTTCGTAGTCGTCGGTAAGCCCTAGGTAATTTATCTTTACCCACAAATTTCTTTTGTTACAAACAGATTTTGGCCCTGGGTATTGACAAAATTTCTTGTAGTGTTTGTAATCTAAGTCTAACCTTATTTGCTATACCAATTTTAAAATCTAAGATTGCTTTTTTGTGGTTTCTATGCGGTTGCATGGTTGTAACCACTAAAATGTTGTTGCTTTCAGCAACCTACAATCAATACTTTGAAAGAAGTGGAAGCATTCTTGACGCAAAATCCAACTTAGCTTGTTACCGTCATAAATGAATACTATGTGCATAGTCCAAAGGGGCTGACTAATCTGTTTACAAGTGCTGGATTGGATAAGTATTGGTTTCTTGTGTATAAGATGCCAAAAAAGGGAGATGACTGGCCTCCTGCAACCGAGATGGTTCAAGGAATAACTTATCAATGGGAGCACATGGTTGAAAGTGAGTGTAGGCACAATACCATTTATACGCGTATATAATATATATTTAACTCCTTTATACACGATTTTAATGAAAGTTTCATGATTCACTTGTTTTCAGCTGGAGACCCTGGAGTTCAAAAGGGTTCTTGCCCATATAGAAAAGAATCAAAGGCATTAAACTCTAAAGGGGCATCGCTTTTCTTGATGAATTACTTTCCAACATATTCGGTTCAAGCTGACTCGTGCAAAGAGAATTCTGTTTCACTTGCTAATATGGTGAACACATGTTATAAAGTTGCAGGGAATTTGGTTCCTAACTTCACAGCTGTTAACTTCTACATGGTATATCTCATTTTTTAGCGTTGTTAATGGAAACTTAATCATAACACACATGTTGCATACAATTTAACATTTTGATCGAAAATTATCGCAGAGGAGTGATGGCAGTGGTGTTTTCGATATTGTGGATAAAATGAATGGCCACTCATTGTGTGGATGTAGCACAGGTTCTGGTTGCCATGTTTGTCTGCGTTTCTTGTCTTTACACCCTCAGCGTGTGTTTGATTCTGCAATGAAAAGAATTGATTTTGAATGAATTGTTTCTGAAATTATGCAGGTAGGTGCAACTTATGGGTCTTGCAAGAATATTTTTGTAACAAGTACAAGTCCAGCGAGCAGCACTGGTGGCAGTGAAAGCTTTACTGGATCTGTTCAATTCTCTAAATCTTCTTCACCCGTCCGTTATCCAAATCTGTTGCTTGTTTTCTTGTTTTACTTTCTTCTTATTGTAGTCTTTTTAAAACTCTGATCACTAAACATTATCATATACCTTATGCAAGCTAGTCTGTCAAGAAAAGCTCTCATGTCCTTGTTTGTACACTAATATATTAATTCAAGCCATGAAATTCATGAAACTGGTATTAGGTTAGGAAATTAGATGATCTTTTGTTTACGCTTAGGCTATATTCAAGAATATTTTATGTAGATTGTAATCGAGAGAGATCAAAAGTTTATCTGGAGCTATAAGAAGTTCAGGATGTTATATTCTTTGGTTGTATAAGTCAAATTCTAGATATTGTTAATTTGGATGCTTAATTGCTCGTTCTTTTCAATTTTCAATTTTCAATAATATAATTTTTCAATTTTATATTTAAATTTTCAATAATATCATTTTTCTATATTTCAATTTTCAATTTTTAATTTTCAATTTTCAATAATATAATTTTTCTATATTTGATTCGGACATGGTCTTGGTGTGAATCTATGGACCAAGCTCTGATTAGGTAATCATGTGCTTTAAAAGTGCTATAATTTTTATCCATCACTGGGATGTAGTGCAAATGGTTGATGCACAGTGTCTTTGATTATTGTAAATCTCGAGTGCTGAGTTTGATTCTTACTGATAAAAAATAAAATCTGAGTTTAAGTTGGGTGTAAATACGTTTAATTTAAATTTAATTATTTAAAACTTTACACCTATTTTTTAAAAAAATATGGTGTAATATGCCATATATATACACCCGTTTTAAATAAAAAAGGGGTGTAATATGCCATTTATAAATGTATATATGTAAATATTTACGCCTGATTTCTATAAAACAGGGTGTAAAATTATATATATTTACACCCATTTTAAAAAAAAAAGGGTCTAATATAGCTTCTATTTACACCCGTTTTAAAACGGGTGTAAATTTGTCAGACATTTCTCACCCGTTGAATTCACACCCTCTAATAATGCGTGTTAAATGTAAAAAACGGGTGTAAATTACTATTTCTACACCAGTGGCTCCACTTTTATCTTTAATCTCCACATTAAACTCTTGGAGCAATAACGTCCACCGAATCAATCTCGACTTTTCTTCTGGTTTCTTCAACAGGTATTTTAAAGCTGCATAGTCAGTAAAGAAAACAACCTTGGAACCTAGCAAATATGATCTGAATTTATCAAGAGCGAAAACAATAGCTAAAAGTTCCTTTTCAGTAGTAGTGTAATTAGCCTGTGCAGAATCTAAAGTTCTAGAATCATAATAAATAACATGGGAAGCCTTATGCAACCTTTGTGCAAGGACCGCTCATACTGCATAGTTAGATGCATCACACATAACCTCAAAAGGGATGGTCCAGTCAGGAGGCTGGATGATCGGAGTGAAGGTTAATGCTATCTTCAAGAAATCAAACGCCTGTTTGCATTTGTAATCAAAGTTGCAAGTGACGTCATTCTTCAACAAGTTTGACAGTGAAAGAGCTATCTTGCTGAAATCCTTTATGAAGCGCCTGTAAAAACTTACATGACTAAGAAAATAAAGAATCTCACGAATGCAAGATGGGTAAGGAAGTGTAGAAATCACATCAATCTTAGCAGGATCTACTAAAATTCTTTTTGCAGAGATTATATGACCCAAAACAATTCCCTGTTCAAATATAAAATGACATTTTTCATAATTCAAAATAAGGTCGGTTTCAATGCATCTCTCTAAAACGACATTCAAAATTTTCAAGCATGCATCAAATGAAGAACCATAAACAGTAAAATCATCCATAAACTTTTCCATACAATTTTCAATAAATTCAGCAAAAATACTTATCATGCATCGCTGGAATTTGCCGGGAGCATTCCAAAGACCAAATGGAATCCTCCTGTAAGCAAATGTACAGAATGGGCACGTGAAAGTTGTCTTTTCTTGATCCTCTGGTGCAATATGGATTTGAAAATAACCCGAAAAACCATCAAGAAAATAATAGTGTGATTTACCAGCTAGCCGTTCAAGCATTTGATCAATGAACGACAAAGGAAAGTGATCATTTCTAGTAGTCTGGTTCAATATCATGTAATTAATACAGACTCTCCAACTATTCTGAATTCTAGAGAGAACAAGTTCATTCTTTTCATTTTTTACCACTGTGAGTCCAGATTTCTTAGGTACAACCTGCACTGGACTTACCCAATTACTGTCAGAGATAAGATATATGATACTTTCTTGCAAAACCTTGGTTACCTCTTTCTTCACAACATCAAGAATTAAAGGGTTAAGTCACCTTTGGGGCTGCCTCACTACCTTAGCTCCCTCTTCAAGCAAAATTCAATGCATACACATGGAAGGGCTAATACCGGGTATGTCGGCCAAGGTCCACCCAATCTACTTCTTATGCTTCTTCAAAACCTACAAAAGCTTTTTTTTTTTTCAAAATCAAGGTGAGAAGAAATTATAACCGGAAGTTTTTCATTCCTCTCTAAATAAGCATATTTCAGATTTTCAAGAAGTGGTTTCAGCTCTAGGGAAGGTGGTTGTTCAATGGACGGTATGGTTGGGGCAATTGGAATGTCAAGAGCTTCAGCTGCATAAATAACTTCATCGACAACTTCACTTATAGGAAAAGTTCACCCTGCAAGGCAACATTAATATCGACACATACAACATAAAGGTTAGTGTCAGTATAATCATCACATGAGTAAATATTATCAAAACCAGATAAAGATGGAAAATCAGCTGAAAACAAATCAGAATAAGCTTCATCAACAATTTTAGAAAGCAACTATATTTGAAAAACAAAATGCTCTTCCAAGGGATGTTTCATAGCATAAAAAATGTTGAATTTTGCAACAATGTCACCAAATTCCACGGACATGGTTCCATCGTCAACATGAATTTTTTGTCTTCGCAGTTTTCATGAAAGGTCTTCCCAAAATGTTGGGTGATATGCTTGAATTTGTTTCTCCTGGCATGTCCAAAATGTAAAAATATGCAGGAAAAATCAAGTCATTAACTTTAACAAACACATCTTCCATTACTCCAATTGGGCGAGCATTGCTCATTCTTGCTAGTTGAATAGTAAGATTTGTATGCTGCAAAGGACCAAGATCAAGATTATTAAAAATAGAAGTAGGCATAACATTAATAGAAGTTCCTAAATCTAACATGCAATTTTCGAATTTACTATCCCCAATGGTACATGGAATAGCAAAAGTTCCTGGATCCTTGCATTTTTGTGGCATGGCCTGATTGAGGGTTGAAAGGGTAACCTTTTCAGGTGCAGGTTTAGGCTGAATAAGGGCTGAAACATTTCTTCCCAAATTAACTATCTCGTTACCCTTCAATCTCCTTTTGTGTGAGCACAAATCTTTCAGAAATTTTGCGTATTTCGAAACCTGCTTAATCACATCAAGAAGCGGAATGTTTACCGCCACTTTTCTGAATACATCCAAAATCTTTTTCTCTTTGTCTTCCTCATCAATCTTTTTATTTTTCAGTACTCCTTATGGGAAAGGAATTGGCGGCACATATTATTTTTCAACCTCAATAACAACAGAAGGTTTAGGTTCAGATGTTACCTCAAGTTTTTTTTGTTTTTTTCTGGGGCTTGTTCTGTAACTTTTTCAAATCTCAAAGAAATTGCACTCACATAGGGCTTTTTGGATTCACTACTGTTTGAAAAGGTAATTTGTTTGATCCTTGAGCTTTCTGCATGGCATTCATTAAAGTGGCAAGTTGTCCAATTTATGTTTGCAAAGTCTAAATACTATAATTTGTTTGCTGTTGAAATTGGAGAGTTTTTACAGCCATTTGCTTGACAAATCCCTATAGTGAAGGTTCGGATGTTGGGGCAGAAATGGTAATAGCCTGTGGAGGGTTATGTGGTGGTGGTAATGGTAACATCAATTGTTGTTGGCTAGGTTTTGGATTCCCATGCCGAAGATTTTGATGGTTTCTCCAGTTGGGATGGTACCTGTCAGTGGATATGTAAGGAGTAATGAACCTATTCAGATTTTTACCTTGATTGTAAAGGGTTGTTGCGTATGCTTGATGTAACTCAGTGATCGACTCATAATGCAAAATAGGACATGTATCAGCCGGGTGTTCAGGAGAAGTAGAAATACCACACATTATTGTTGTTTGAGTTTTACCTAATGCTAATTGTTTCACTAAAGAGGTAAGCTCATCAAGTCTGGTTTCTAAAGCTTTGTTGGAAGAAGAAACATGAATCTCATTCACACCTTTTGCTTAGACAGAATTGCTTCTGGTAGAGAACTGTTAGGAGTTGAGTGACATGTTCTCATCAAAGATTTGAGAGCAGCATGAGTCTTATCAATAAGTGCTCAACCACTAGCATCATCTAAAATGTTTTTGTACATTGGTAGCAACCTTTCATAGAAGTACTGAATAAGCAACTGCTCGGTGATTTGGTGTTGAGGAAAACTTGACACTAATTATTTGAATCTCTCCCAATACTTAGCCAATGACCCATTGTCATGTCTAATACCACGTATTTGTTTTCTGATTGATGCAGTTCTGGAGGCAGGAAAGAACTTCTCTAGGAACAACTTTTTTAGATCAATCCAACTCGCAACGGTGTTCGGCTGAAGATAAAACAACCAATCTTGATATGATCTTTTGTTATTCCTTCAGGTCTCAAAGGTGTAGAACAAACAACCTGGAATTCCTTCAGATGTTTATGGGGATCCTCACCTACAAGACCACTAAACCTTGGCAACAAGTGTATTAAACTAGATTTCAATTCAAAAGGAACAACAACATCAGTATATTCAAAACATAAACCAATTATAATTAACATCAGGAGAAATAAGGTCTCTTAATGTCCTTTTGTTCACTCATGTTATTATCAAAAGCATGTTCAAAATCATAATCAAATAAGTTATGTAAAGAGTCAGAATCAGAATCGGTAACAAGTAGTGAACTAGTGCTAGCCTGATTTGCTCTGTGGTGTGTGTGCACGGTTCTCTCGACTTCATGATCAAAATAAAAAAAAAGTCAGAACAAATAGACCTAGTAGACAGAACTAATTCAACAATGCAACAACAAATGAGAAAATACCAACAATGTCCCTATAAAGCAAAATAGTTGGAAAACACAGAAAACGATTAAAAAAAATAAAAAAAAATACAAATACAAAATTTAATCTCATTAAGACAAATAAGAATTTTCCTAATTTTATTCGGATTTTTCTAAAATTATGAAATCAGTAAAAAACTCATAAAAAAATAGAAAAATGATGGATTTGGGATTTTGAGGGTGCAACCCATAACTCTTTCCAAGAGTAAGGGACTTATGATCGCAAGATTTTTCAGCTTGTTTGGCATGGAAAAATTTTCGATTCCGGCATAATTTTTCTGAAAACCGGGTTTCGGACCTGGTTTGACGTCCGGTCGTGAATTGGCTAGAACGAAGGGGCTAAAGTTCAAGAATGCTACACCTAATACTCTAATATCAGTTAATAACAATAAGAGTCCCCGACAACGGTGCCAATTTGATTCGCTGTTGCACACGGGTCAAAAATGAGTAACTAAGAATGGTAGTCTAAGGAAGTGACACTCTAGTCTTATCGCAAGGACTCTTGATCAACTTAACCAACCGATAGAAACAAATGGGGGGTTTTGATTTTTGATTATGCTATTAATTAATAGAAACTGATTACGAATATGATGAACAAACTGATATACTGTTTCATTTTCCTAACGTATCATTGGTTAATATAATTTTCATGCCCTAAGCGGATCTAATCCCTTTTCAAATACATCATCAATCAACAAGCGTAATTGACACTATGCGATTACACTCTTATTTTTCGAGTTAACCAAAAGGAATAAAGATTTGCACGAATTAACATGAAAGCTATGCTAACACGCAATGCAGACTAGTGAATGTAAATCAATCGAAATTAATCAATACATATTCTGCACAACTTGAATAAAGCACACAAGACATAGAGCAGAATATTGAAAAGGGTAAAAAAATTGATTGAAGATTATAGAACCTCAAAGTATCGGCGGAAACCGAATACAACATATCAACAGTGTGAAATTTAGTTCTCCATGAAATTCATACACTAGCCTCTAATTTTTGTGAATGCAGAGTAATCTCTACTGTAGCAGCGAATTTTCTAATATAACAAAAGGAAAATTCGGGTCCTTGTGGAAACCGGCTCGAAAATTACAAAAACCGGCCCAAACTAACTATTTTAATTAAGTCTGGTACTTCAACGAATTATTCGACCCTCTTTCACTCCGAATCAACTTTTGACTTCAATATGAAACTTGCATCTCTTTCTCTTAGCTTTCCAATGCATATTAGAATGCGTTAATCCGAATCTCGTATCTCAAGTTATGGTCTGCATAGTGAAAAGGTACCAAATAATAGTTTAAGCTGAAAATAAAGTACAAAAATAAAATAAAGCCATAAATAAACTTAGATATAAAAATACACTAAAATAGTAAACATAATAAAATAAACTATAGAGTTGCCTAAGTTTAATAGTAGAATAAAGTGCATCAAAATGCATTGATCAGTCACTAATGGTCCTTTTATCCCGAAAGGCGACGATGACGTTAAACACCCAAAGCATTGGACAGACAAAGAAACCAAAAAGGCTTCATATGATTTAAAAGTGAGGAACATAGTTATCTAAGCTTTAAGTGTGAAAGTATTCAAC
This sequence comes from Lathyrus tuberosus, assembly GCA_022829125.1. Classification (NCBI taxonomy): domain Eukaryota; kingdom Viridiplantae; phylum Streptophyta; class Magnoliopsida; order Fabales; family Fabaceae; genus Lathyrus; species Lathyrus tuberosus. The sequence continues at coordinate 19,403,880 of JALAZF010000022.1, read as the reverse complement.
TCAATTTTACATCATAAGAGTGCAAAACGTATATGGAACACTATCCAAGCCTTTTATGAGGGAACATATGACATCAAGGATTCTAAGATCAACATGTTAACAGAGGTGTTCGAACTTTTCTGTATGAAACCCGGAGAATCTGTGAATTCCATGCAGACTAGGTTCCTCTATTTAATCAACAAACTAAACAACTTGGAAAAATCCATTTCCAACAAAGATTGTGATAAGAAAATATTAAGGTCCATGTATAAGGAATGACAGCCAAAAGTTGTTGCCACAAAAGAATCTAATGATATTAGAGCTTTAGACATTACAAAGTTGTTTGAGAAACTTGTTGAACACGAAAAATGAGATGATACGAAACGCAAATAAGCGGATAGCGAAGTAAAGTGAAAAAGAAAGAGAAAGTAAATGAAGAGAAATGGATATTTTTTTGAAAGCTTCGTCATCTAAAGCTAAGAAAAAAAAAGAAAGTGATAATTTTGACGAAGAAGCTCCTAAAGAAGAGGAGACGAGTTTATTCGTTAGATACTACAATTGATACTTGAAGAGAAACAAGCTTAAGTATTCCTACAAAGGATTGGTAAACTAAAAAAAGAATCACCCGCCTAAAAGAGAACACAAGAAAAGGATCATGACATCACATTTTATGAGTGCGGAAAATCGGGATATTTTAGAACTACCTGTCCAAGTCTCACTAAACATCATAAAAAGAAGGATAAGGAATTCTACAAGACAAAAGGAAAAAGTGCCAAAGGTCGTAGAGCCTATATCACGTGGGATGAAGAGGGTGAAATCTCCTCATCATATTCTTGCTCAAGCTCGAATGATGAATGTGGGAACCTATGTTTAATGGCATGAAAGAAAAGTGAAGACTCATAAGTATATATTTCTGATCCTGAAAGCGAACCTTCATATAAAAAATTGTCGAAAGCGTTTGATGATATGTATATAGATTCTATAAATTCTTTTAAAAAATTTCTCTCCAAAATGAAATGATTGAAAACATGAAAATGAGATTAATTATCTTAATTGCGCTTTGGATTCCTTAAAAGAAGCACATACATCTCTAGTTGATGAGCGTTTTATTGTTTCTGGCTTTTTAATTGAAAAGATAGAAAAAGTAGAGTATGTTACTTGTCCACCTTTAAAAATTGAAATTGAAAATCTCAAAGGACAATAAACTCATGCTATTTTATTATCTACTACTAGTTCTACTCCTTCAAGTGATACAGGGATCGTTTTTAAGAAAAACCTCATGTTACTAGGAGAATTAAAAAAAAAATCCATCTAAGGTTGTATGTCATTATTGTGGTGATAAATGATACATTAGGCTTTATTCTCATATAAGAAATGTTCAAGTTCCTAGTGGTAAAATGACATGGATACCTAAGTGTTTTTTAACTAACCCCCAAGGACCCAAGTAAAATTGGGTACCTTATTCTATCTATTGATATTGTATACATGAGTCAGGGACGGAGCCAGAGAATTTAAGCTGTGAGGGCAATATTTTCTTTTGTAACATAAAATGTGTATTATTTAATTATTTTTTAAAGTATAAATATATTTTATATTTATTTTTATGAGAATTATTCTTAAAAATATTAAATGATTTTTTCAATTTTTATGTAATTTTCTCAATTTTATTATCAATATTAGTATTTATTTATCTCTCTATTTATAAATAACTAATGATGATACGAGTAGTTATTTGAGATTTTTTGTTATAATATAGTATTAAAATAAAAATCTATAATTTTTTTAAAAATTTTATTTTAAAAAATTGAAATAAACACAACCAATCAGACAATACTTTAGTCTGTCATGTTTTTTCAAAATAAAAAAATTTCTAATTATCTCGAACAAAATTCTAAATAATTGTTTATATACCATATGATTGTATATCTAATTTTTAATAATAAATTCATAGCAAAAATATTCCTTAAAAAAATTCATGGATCATATTATTTTAATTAAATATTTTTATATTAATAATTATATAAATAAACAATAGTTTTTTTTAAACATAGTGAGGGTACATGACCCCACTCTAATGAACATGGCTCCGTCCCTGGAAGGAGTGTCTGAGAATATTAATGAATTATCAAGTGAAGGAAGATGCATCTAATAATATTTTTAATTATATTGTATTCATTTGCGATATTAGAGTTGTTATTTGCTAACTTTAATTGTGCAACAAGGTTAGTCCTAGATCATCGTAATTTGTATGTTTGTCCTTTCTTCTCTATATCTGTGTAATCACATTTAATTTATCTTGTTGTGTTTGCATCATGGTCCTTCAACTATTTTTCATATTCATCAAAATTATTTCTTCATCTTCATAAAAATTATTTCTCATTTGCATCAAAACTATTTTTTATTTGCATCAAAATAATGTTTTAGTTGCATTAAAATATTTTTCATTAAACTCTCCTTGCTTGCGTTAAACACTTTTCGCATTAAATTTTTTAAATACGAAAAACATATTATTTTAGTTTAAATTTACATCGATGATATTATATTTGGAGCCACTGATGATTTTCTTTGCAAGATATTTGCTAGTGTCATGCAGAGAATTCGAGATGTCTTTTATGGGGAGCTCACATATTTTTTAGGATTGCAAATCATGCAAGCCGAAGAAGGAACATTCATAAGTCAAACGAAGTATTGCTTAGAGCTTCTTAAGAAGTTTGATATGAAAATTTGTGAAGTATTTCAACACATATGGCTTCAAATGTGTTGATTGACAAAGAATAAAATTGAGTTGAAATGGACATCACTAAATATTAAGGTATTATAGGATCCTTACTCTATTTAAGACCGAGTAGGCAAGATATTATGTTTAGTATGTGTATATGTGTGCCACATATCAAGCGTCACCTAAGGAATCCCACTTTAAAATCGTAAATAGGATTTTGAGGTATCTTAACAGAACCTTGTAGTATGGTCTTTGGTTTCCTAAAGGTAGCACATGTAGCTTAGTAGTTTTTCTGATTGTGATTTCGCAGGGTGCAAGTCGGATAGGAAAAACACTAGTGGTACTTGTCACTTGTTTGTAAACTGTTTAGTTTTTTTAGCAAAGTAAGAATCAGCATAGTGTTGTTATTTCTACCATGAAGGCTGAATACGTAGCCGCTGGTATTTGTTGTGTACAAGTCTTATGGCTAAAACAATAATTACTAGATTATGATTTAAAACTTGGCTGCATTCAGATCAAGTTCGATAGCACTGGCATGATAAGCCTCACTAAGAATCTGATACTTCACTCATACACTAAGTATATAGAAATCCAACACCATTTTCTTAGAGATCATGTTGAAAAATAGGACTTATTTGTTTAATTTGTTGATACAAAAAGTTACCGTGCTGACATTTTTACAAAACATTATCTTCGGAACCTTTTCACAAGATTTGCATGGAATTGAGAATCTTAGATTCCTCATGCTTTGAATATATTGGGATTTATATTTAGCTTCTTTTACTATTTTTATTTTATTTTCACTAACACTATCTTGTAGCAATTCATAACTTCACCAACCCCATTGGTATGTTTCTATAAATCTAATATCATTGCATTTATTTTTGTTCTACATGTGTTCATTTGTTTATTTATTACATTCTTTATTTCATTCATTCATTCATCTATAAGCATGCTTATGAGTTTTCATCTTTGCATTTAAATTCTTGTAAAATGCATATGGTTAATTAATTATGTGCATTTTAGTATTCATATACTTGTTCATGCATTATTTATCCTTCCATTTATAATAGTTTTTATAACTTAATTGTATGTTGTTGAATGTTGTTGCATGTCTATTTGCGTTTTGCTGCCTATAACATGTCTATCTTTGTGTTCTATGTCAAATCTTTGTTGTTGTATATTCTTCTTAGATTTTTAGTGCATGTGTTTATCTGGAATTATTCGCTTTGCGACTAGTTATTTGGTTTTCAGACTCATTTCGCTCTATATCTTTTTGATGTTGTCAAAGGGGGATAAGTTGTAATGTGAGTCTAGTATTTCTTTATGTGTTTTATGTTGTGTTGTATGTCTGTAATGTTTCAGGGGGAGCACAATCGTTTATTTGCTTTGGCTCAAACTCGACTCAATTCCAAGGGAAAACTTGCCAAGCATTGAAAAGGGGGAGAATGAAGTAGCATATCCCTAATACATTCAGAGAGAACCCCAATACGCGTTTGTTGCTTGACTTATCACTTTCGTTCCATTTATTATTGTTTATTGAGTTTTCTTCGTGATTGCACATCTCTGAATCAAGTTTGAATCAATTTTGTTTTTTAGCATGCATAATTCAATTGGTTGTATTTGAGTTTGATCATGATGCTTTAAGTCAATTTCTTGAGATAGGGGAACAAGAACAATATATGTTATTGGTTCAAGTTAGGTGGAAAGGGATATCTCAAAGTATTTTGAAAAATATGAAAAATTGAGATTGTATTTGCATGACTCGAATCATGTACATATCCTGACTCGAATCAAATTGAAATGGGGAAAACATAAGTTTTTTTAACATCTGTAACTTGAATCATAGTTTTAACTTGATTCGAATCAGGAAGCTCTGTGACTCGAATCACAAGTTTCACTTGATTCAAATTAGACAAATCATGGCAGACACTGCCTCATTTGATTTGAATAACAGTTTCTACTTAACTCGAATAACTATTTTTTTCACATTTTTCTATTTGGCTCTATCCAATTTGACTCAAATCAAGCTTTATATCTGACTCGAATCACGAGCCTTTATGACTCGAATCCAAGATATAAGGTGACTAGAATCACGTGAAAAATGGGTCAATTTTTTATGTTGATATTGTTTCACTCTACTTGCTCATTTGACTCAAATCATGAAATGTTTTTCACTCGAATCTAACTAAATTTTTTTATCCATTTTTGTGCTTAATCTCAAGCACATATATACTCATTTTGTCATCTTATTTTCATAAAGCAATCTCATAATCTATATTGTGATTTTAGGAAATAAAAATTCCTTCTCATTTTTTAAAACTCAAAGGCTCTTGTAAACATAAATTATTTCATCTTCAACGTCTAGTTTTGATTTCGGATATTTAGCGGCTAACCAATTTGAAATTCGGCCATTTTCTCATACTTTTATAAATGGATGAAAGTTATGATCTTCAGGGAATAAGATTGAATATGGACACAAAATTTTAACTATTATTTTAGTTGGGGCAGAATTGAAACAAAATGAAATGAAGAAAGAAATTGATGGAAAAGAGTAGAAATGAGGTGCCACACTCTTTCTATGATTTAAAAAGGATGATAAGCCTAAGTGAAGATCACCACAAGAAACTTGGTTTCTTGGTAAGATAAAAAACTTTGTCCAATCCAGAACCAAATGAGCAAAGCCCCCAAAATCACACAAAGTGTTTGTTTAACAAAATTCAACTTGATTTTTCATTCAAGATTAGCTCCCTATTTATAGGGAAAGGGTAGATTACAATAGTAACTTAAGAAATTCTACAACTTCAGCCCACTAACCTAATAATGATGTTTTTGAGAATGAAAGGTCACACACTTAAAGGTAGTGGAGAAAGTGGACATTCATTGCCTTTCCTTCATCTTCTCATTCTTATTGATGAGGATTTTCGAGCCATAACGAAGCATAATTTCGTCTTGACCCCAACAGATGGATTGTAAATTATTTTCTAAGTTTTCCAATACAATAAAGATCATGTCAACATGACATCTAGAACTTCAGATATGGCCAAAACAAGACAGGTGGACCAACAAATATGAAAATGCATAGTTATTATAAAATAAAATCAAAGATAAAATAAAATATTCATTTTATTTGGAGCATTTTTTGTCTGTTTCCTTCCACATGCTTTGTGAACTCTTGATCTCATTAGGTTTACTATCCCTTTGCTCATCTTGAGAAGCCCTTGATCTAGGAATCTTTATAGAAATGGACTTATTCCCTTCTTCTTTATCTTTCCCTTTCTCATTCTTCGATCTCCTTTCATATTCCTTCTCATATTTTGTCAAGCAAGTAAGCTCTTGCTCGTGCTCTTCCAACTTACCAAACAAAGTCGTAAGATCAAGCGACTTAAGATCATTTGCTTCTTTAATATCGGTGACCTTCGGTCGTCATTTCTTACTTAAACACCTCAAAACTTTGTTAGTAGCAATTTCATTGGAAACAGGATTACCTTGTGCATTTAATCGATTAATAAGATGTGAGAACCTTTTCTGCATATCCGCAATGGTTTCACCATGCTCAGTACGGAACAACTCAAACTCTTTATTTATTATCTTGATCCTAGCTTATTTGACATCATTAGTACCCACATGGGAAAATCTCTAATGCGTCCCACATAGCTTTGGCGGTATCACAAATCAACTCCCAAAGAGGAAGTGAGCATGTTTTTTGCTTTCCAATCATTAGCATCCCATTGTGCTTCCGGTTTAGGTAATGTAACACCCTCCTCATTGGTCATAGTTATTACATTTGGATCATTTTAGATATCATCCCAAATATCTTTATTAACGGAGTTGACATGTATACGCATAAGATCTTTCCAATAGCCATAATTTTTGCCCGTGAAAATTGGTGCTCTATTGTACGCACCCTTAGATTCGGTAGCCATTCTTCTAAGAAATATATCTCAAGCACGAAATGAACCGGAGCTCTTGATACCACTTGTTAGATGATAGGATTGGATCTAGAGGGGGTGAATAGATCACAAATATTTCAAACAAAAACTTTGGCAAAAATCTATTTTAAAAAATATGGTGCAGCGGAAAAATGACTCGGATCGAATCGTCTAACCGAACCTACTATCGAAAAGCTATATACATATCGCAAACCAAACAGAATGATAATGAACGTAAATCTTCAACAACGATCAAGCTACAGATCAATTAAATGCAAACTATTTGTAACTCGTATATCCAATGAACCAAAAGACAATTAAAATACGCACAAACAATTTATCGAACACTTGGTGTGCAACCAATAGCAATTGTATATTCAATTTGTTTTGTTGATGTTAAAAGCCAATCACAATCAAAGTAATTATGATTATTGTAAGTTCTGTGTTTTTTGGATTGGCTACATTTTGGTAAAACAACATGCTGTTAGCAAGATGTTGAACCAGATGTTCTGCCATAAGAGTCAAACATCATGTTCTGCATGATGTTGTGACATGTTCCAGGACATGTTATACCAGAAAGTTAGGGTATGAGTATTTTTGTATTTTTAGTGTGATTTTAAGTGTTTTCTGATGCACACGTGAGCGACTTTCATGAGAGTATATTGTGGGAATTTCTATTATGAGAGATTCTGTTAGTTTTCATAAAAAGGTTCCTTGAGCCTTTTTAGGAATGTTTGTATTTTACTTCTATTATTGTGCAGGTTGATTTGCAATGAGTTAAAATTGGTTGCTACTATTTTTACGCCTCAAGAGCCCAAGTCAATTAGGCCTGAAGGCTATTTAAAGTGAAGACCAAACCCTATTGAAAAGTATAACATGTGAAGAATTTTGGAATAAGGATTAGCCGTGTTTTGGCTGGTCTTTAGGTTTTAGTGTTTGTTAATTGTATGTCATTCATGTATCTTCTAATGCATTGAGGTTAATTTATTGTTCATTGTTCATTGTCCACTCTAAAGCTTTTAATCAAGAGTATATTGTTCTTGATTGAAGCTTTTAAGAAAAATCAAGTATTGTCTTGGAAGTGTGCTACTTCTATTATTTATTGTTGTTGAATTGTCACTGGGATTGTGACTGATTAGGAAGTGAGAAGGGGATCTCATATCTAGAGGGTTTCTAGGTAGAAGTTGCACAAGGTAGAATTAGGCGTGAAGTTGTAAACGGGCGAGTTTAGCTTTGAACTAATACTATCATGGTAAATTTCCTTCCTGACTTGGTAGCCCCGAGATATAGGTGAGTTGCACCAAACTGGGTTAGCAATTCTGGTGTTATTTTTTACGTTTCTGTCATTTATTTTTCTACATCTTTACTTGTGTGATCAAGCTGTTGTTGATCCCGGTGTTGTGACATCTGTCTCGACATTTGGTATCTGCGTGCTAGAACTTCAATTGGCATCAGAGCAGGTCACGCTGTTCTGTTTTTGGGTGAGCTCTAGGGAGTTTGTATTCTGGTACTATGGACAAGGAAGGAGGAGGAAATATGAATAGGCCTCCAGTCTTGGATGACACTAATTATGACTATTGGAAGGCTATCATCAAGGGTTGGGAGCATCATGTGGTCAAAGATGAAGATGGAAATGAGACTTTGAAGCCAGAAGAGGATTGGACCAAGGATGAAGATAAAGCTGCTCTTGGAAACTCCAAATCCTTGAATGCTTTATTCAATGGAGTTGACAAGAACATGTTTAGATTGATCAACACTTGTACTATGGCTAAGGATGCTTGGGAAATTCTCAAGATAACTCATGAAGGAACATCCAAGGTAAAGATGTATAGAATTCAGCTTCTCACTACCAAGTTTGAGAATCTAAAGATGAGAGAAGATGAGAATATTCATGATTTTCACATGAATATACTTGAAATAACTAATGCCTTTAGTGCTTTGGGAGAGAATATATCATAAGAGAAGTTGGTGAGGAAGATTCTTATGTCTCTTCCTAAGAAATTTGACATGAAGGTCGCATCCATTGAAGAAGCCCAATACATTAGCAGTATGAGAGTTGATGAGCTAGTGGGATCACTTCAATCATTTGAATTAACCTTGAATGATAGAATTGAAAAGAAGAACAAAAGCATTGCTTTTGTATCCAATACTGAAGATAAAGAGGGACAAGCTAACCTGGATACTGATGAGAGACTGTCAAATACAATTGTTTTACTTGGAAAGTAGTTCAATAGAATTTAAAAGAGAATGGATAGAAGAGGAAGACCAGGTGTCAAGGACATCACCTCTGACATCAGAAATAACTATGATTCTCAAAAAGAATACCAAAACTGAAGAAAAGACAGATCAAAGTAAAGGGATTCACTGTTATGAGTGTGAAGGTTTTGGTCACATTAGGCCAGAATGTCCCAACTATCTCAGGAAGCAAAAAAAGGGGTTAATTGTTTCTTGGTCTGATGATGATGAGTTTGAAGATAAACCCAACAAAGAGACTACTATATCTGTTACTGCTCTCTCTGGAAGATGGGCTGATGAAGTATAATCTTGTGATGAAAATGATCTCTATGAATATTTGGATGTGGATTACAAGGAAACCTGCAATAGGTGTGAGGAATATCAGAAGACATAGATGAATCAGAGAAAGGCCATAGCTAAATTCGAGAATGAGAATAAGGAACTCTTCGGTGTTGTCTCTCATCTTCAAAGTGAGATAACTCTCCTAAATTCCAAGCTCAATAATGTTACTGATTCCTTAATGAGGATGCAAAATAGGGCTGATCAAATAGAAGATACAAAAGTCCATTATCATCCTGATAACAGACAGAGAAGAATGTCTGAAGAAAAGTTCTTTTCTTTTGAAAGAAAGAAGATGACCACAATGTCTAACCACATGTTACAACATTCTAGCAGACATAGTGAGCCTCCAAATAATTTCTAATCTTGTTAGAGATGTCATTACTGTGGAGAGTATGGTCACATAAAGCCATTCTGTTATAAATTGTATGGAAATCAAATATCATCAGTTAAGTCCAAGGATACGCCAGTTAGCAAAAGGAGAAGTGTCGAAGATAGGAGTGTGAACCTTATAGCTCACACATCCTTGAGAGCCTCAACTAAAGAATACTAGTACTTTGACAGTGGATGTTCTAGACATATGACAAGGGTTCAAAAGCTACTGATAGATACTAGGTCCCTGCCCACAGGTGTTGTCAGATTTGGTAGAGGTGTTAAAGGAGAAATTAAACGAGTTGGTAAATTAATGGATGTTGGTTCACCTAGGTTGGAAAATGTTCTTCTTGTGAAGGGACTAACTGTTAACCTCATCAACATTAGTCAACTGTGTGATCAAGGTTTGTTAGTCATTTTCTCCAAGTCAGAATGCTTAGTCAAAAATGAGAAAAATGATGTTCTGATGAAAGGTGTAAGGTCTAAAGATAACTGTTATCTTTGGGAACCTCAGATAACTGCTTACTCTTCCACATGTTCAAAAAACCAAGAGGTTGAAGTGGAGATGTGGCACCAGAAACTTGGACATATTTATTTCAAAAGAATGAAGGAAATCATATTTGTAGGATCAATTAAAGGAATGCCAGATCTAAAGGTTGAAGAAGGGAAAGTCTGTGGTAGTGTGAAGTTAGGAAGCAGATCCTGATGCCACAACCAATGTTGCATCATCAGACTACTTCAAGAATACTGGAACTTCTCCATATGGGGGTTATGGGACCTATGGAGACTGAAAGTCTAGGTGGAAAGAAGTATGTGTATGTGGTTATGGGTGATTTCTCTAGGGTTACATGGGTAAACTTTCTTAAAGAAAAATTAAACATCTTTGAATTTTTTAAAGGTTTATGTCAAAATGTTCATAAGGAGCAAAAGAGTAGTATTGTCAAGATTAGAAGTTATCTTGACAAGGAGTTTGAGAATTCCAAAATCACTGAATTCTGTAAGTCTGAAGACATCACTTATAATTTTTCTTCACAACCAGATGGAATTTTTCAGCAAAAGACCATGGATATACAAGAATCGGCTGGAGTCATGCTTCATGCTAAGCACCTGCCATATCATTTTTGGGTTGAAGCTATAAATATTGCATGCTATATTCATAATAGGATCACTCTGAGAGAGGGCACTTTAATCACTCCCTATGAGATGTGGAAAGGAAGGAAGCCTACAGTGAAATACTTCCATGTTTTTGGAAGCAAATGCCATGTCCTGACCAACAAAGATCAAAGGGATAAGATGGATCCCGTAAGAGATGAAGGAATATTCCTAAGGTACTCTTCAAACTGTAGAGCCTACAGAATCTTTAACTCCATGACTGGGATGACTATGGAATCTACCAATATAATGATTGATGATTCAATTACAGAGCAAAGGATGGATGTTGAGGACAATGTTGGAACATCCTCTGTGCAGACTGATGAGGCAGGAAGGGAAGAAAACTATAATTTCTCTAGCACTGTGTCAGATAAATCTCAAATACTTCAGGTCTATCGGGTAAGGGTCATTCAGATCAATCCAATGATCTTACTACAAAACACTCTATCGAAGGAAACATTAATAGGTTTGCAAAGAAAGTATCACACTCATCTAAGATAAGTCTCATTGTCCAAGAAAAGAAAATCTTGAATTGCTTCATTGGAACAAGGGATTGTGATATGGATTACTTCTACATCACAAAGGTCATGATGAAAGAATTGTGTAAGGTAGAGTGTGTGGGTGATATGACAATTAGTCTGACTGCCTGGATTAACAAGGAGTAAACATATGCTTCTTGGTGTACTACTGAAGCTGAGTATGATGAAATTAGAAGAGGTTGTCTTCAATTAGTGTGGATGAAACATATACTGAAGAAACATGATGACAAGGATGATGTTCTAACATTATACTGTAAGGGTCTGAATATTATTAGCTGCTTCGTCTGGAACAAGAACCCTGACAGGTACATTCAACTAATTAGGAGTCTTGGTAAAGGAAAGGTTGCCATTTTGAAGAGTGTAAACAATAAGGATCAACTTAGTGTTATGTTTACTAATGCTTCATATGGAAATGATCTTAAGGACATAAGCTATGAGGTAGGTGCGAGAAAAGATTTGGTTATACATCTGGCCTTTGAGTTTTGATGATCACGGCACATGTTATCTAAGAGAACAATTCTGTATGATGTGGTTTCTGTCTAGTATGTAACTATTGTCAATATGATTTTGACTCTGATAAGAAGGTGCGTGACGTCATCAAAATCTAATCTAAACACTCTGGAAAGAAAACATATAACGTGTACAAGATAAAGTCAAGATTCAGAAATACTTCTAATGCAACGGTTATAAGGAACGTTAGTAACGAGGTTTCTGATTGAGACTTTATAAGTAAGCCTAGAAGGATTTACAAGAAATGTGCTTTCTATTGTTACAACTCTGAAGATTTTGAAGACATGGTTCTGGTGAACAAAGCTCTGAAGATTCTGAAGACATCATTTATGAAGGTAAAGTTCTGAAGAGTTTCTGAAGACAAGGTCCAGGTGAATGAAGTACTGAAGACTCAGAAGACAAGAATGTGCTTAATGAGTTCTGAAAACACTTAAGACAAGGTTCTGAAGGAACGGGTTATGAAGAATCTTAAGATATTACTTCTAAAAGAACGAGTGCTAAAGATTCTCAAGATAGTTCAACTGAACAAAGATCCTAGAATTCTGAAGAATGGGTTTCTGAAGTTGCAAAGAATTTACTCTTCTACAACATGTTTCATCAACATTTTATTTGAAGCCACTGAAGACATTAGAAAGACTCAAGATAAGAATGGTTTTAAGTTGAACACAAGAATACAAAAACTGTGACCTCTACCTCGATAAGGTGGTGCAAGAGCAGCTTTTTGTACAATTATGTTGATCATTCCATCATGTGAACGTTGGGATATTGCTGTTGGAATATGTTTCCAAGAATGCCCCTCAACGGATCTATTCTCTCAAGCTCTATAAATTGAAGATCAAGAAGCTTGAAGAATTACTGGTTGATGGTGATAGCACGCTGCTATGCAAAGCCAAGGTGCTGAAGACAATTCTACAAGTTGAAGCTTAAATGAAGAATGCGCAATGAAGAAGAAGCTGAAGCAAACTGTTTGAATGTGTGTACAAACGATGAATATGCTAAAGTCGTGTGAAACTAGTCAAGCGAAACATCAATAAGTGAAGCATAGTAACTTAGTTGATCTTGATGGCTAAACTGGAAGAAGCATTATTGCTCAAGAAATGAGTACATCAGAAAGAAGCTTAAAGCTCATGAAAAGAAGTCGTAGTGCTTAATAAGAAAGCGTTTAAGCAATACAGAACTAGTGTGCTTTATAATCTCTTAGATATCTATCATTAGATAATTTTGTATTAGAAAGCAAGGAGTTGCTGCTTAAGAACTTGCTAGAAACACTTAGGTGTTCTTGTATTTCATTTGTGTAATCAGCTTGTAAGAAGCATTAAATGTACACATGTAAAATCCTTTTTCTAAAGGTGGCGTAAATCCTTGTTGAAGGTGGCTTGAGAAATCCTGTCTAAGGTGGCGTAAATCCTTGTTAAAGGTGGCATGAAATTCCTTATAAGGTAATGATTTCCATGAGCGGCTAAGATGTTAGCCAAGTTGCTTGAGAGGGATATGTCGTTTTCTAACGGATTGGAGGTTAATTTCCTTGAGCGGCTAAGTTGTTAGCCAAGTTGCTTGAGAGGGCCAGGTTGTTTTCTAATGGCTTGGAGGTTGATTTCCTTGAGTGGCTAAATGAAAGTCAGGATGTTTGAGAGGGCTAAGCATGTTGTTTAACAGCTTAGAGGTTGTAATCATTTTGAAGATTATTGGATTAAGTCCTTGTTTAAAGCGAAATCACCAAGGTTGGTGGACTGGAGTAGCTTCGTTAACAGAAAACCAGGATAAAAATAATTGTGTTCATTTATTTTTATTTAATTGTTAACGTCTTTAGTTTAATTTCGTAAAATTGGACAAAATGTGAAACCCCATCCAAACCCCCTTTCTTGTATTTCTCAACCTTCAATTGGCATCAGAGCTCCAGTTCTGTTATTGATGTTTATCAAACACTTAACTGTGTCAGATAAAGATCCGAACGAGCTTTGAGAAATGCTCTGGCTAATCTCCTCCACCATCTACAGTTTCAGTCTCATACGATGATGAAAAGATTGAGTACTAAAATGATAAACCAGAAAGGTTCATTCTGGATTGTGTCACTGATTCTTAGAGCTAGTTGTTATTGACAACATAATCTTCTCTTATGGCGCTTGCAAGAAGATTGAAAGTAAGATGAAGAATCAGCTGGTAAAAGGATAATAGACTCATCATATAATTAGAAGAATCTGATTAATGTTATTATTGAAATACGTTAGTTGAGAGCTACGTATCTCCTCAAGGTGATGCCTAGACAAGGCTTAAGAAGAATGATCTAGAAGAGATCAACAAGAATCATCAGAAAGCATAAAATCTTGTTTGCTGAAGGTCAATTCTTTCTGAGTATGGGATTTTTTCAACAAACAGACCTGGTTTACCGTTGACTTTCTCAGTATTGCTCATTAGGAACTCTTTTATGTGAAGAAGAGAGAATGCCCGTGTCATGATTCTGAAGCATGGAAACTTCAAGATGAAGTATGCTAAAGATGTTAGAAATCTTGTCGTCAAGATTTTAAATCATGATTGCAGAACTTAAGATTCTGAATGATGATTTCTTCATCAGGCATGCAGTAGATCTGGAGTAAAGCTTCTCTTGAAGAACTGAAGATATGAGCTAAACAGTATAACTTAGAAAAGAAGAAAATTGTTATGCTTCAATCATTCAGAAGCTAAAAATCAAAAGAGAAAAACATAATGCTACTTCTAGCCAGAAGACAAAGAAGGTTTCTCTCTTTCTAAGGAAGAAAAACCTAAGAAGAAAGTATGAAATGCTTATAAGAAAAAGGTTGAGAAGAAGATCTAACTAACATAACGCATATATTTATGGTTAGAAATTTTGCTGCAGAAGATCTCTCTAGAAGATAAAGTAGTTTCTTATTCAACAGAAACTAATTCTACTGCAGATAAGCATTGGATATGGCTATCAGGATTCTGACTACCTGCTCTAAAAACTTCGCAGTATTCTGAAGTGATCAAAAGGGAAGTTCTTCAGTTGTCAGAAGTGCATTCAAGAAGGAGCAACTTACGATTTCCTGATTATTGTCATATGTGTGTCTATGGAGAGAATTTGCTGAAGCATGAGACAATTAAGTCATGTTAGCTTGAGAAAGGTATCCCAGTTGAACAAGCTTAAGTTTGTCGATATGTTATCCAAAGTTTCTTTTCAGGAGCTCCTGATACATGAATATATCCTTATGTGTTCACTACTTTCTTGACTCATGTGACTGAGTAAAAGTATGAGCTTGAGATGCTATCTGGTGAAAAGAAGATTCTGATGTTCTAGTTCTTCACTATCAGATACAGATGATTGAAGATATAACAAGCTTAGAAAAGAAATAGCTTAAATCATGATATATGAGAAATCACCATGACAAAGCATTTCTAGGAAGCAACTAGCATGTTTATTCAGAATATAATATGATTCGAATATATTCTTATGCATATTGGTTATATTGCTCTGAATATCCAAAGGCTACTGAAGTACCTTCATCAGAAATCAAATCAATGTCGAATTTGATAATGAGCTTGGAAGTCAGAAACTAAAGCTTAGTGGAAGAATACAAAGCTAGAAGCTGTCTTCTCTGAATGAAGTTATTCATGAAGATAAGAATGAAGAAATCAGAAGATGCTCAATCAGAAACCATCACAATTCATTTACTCTTTAAGAAAGGAAAGAACAAAATTCGTCACTTTCTGATGAACTGATTCTGGATGAAAAGGCTCAGTCAGTAAGAGTAAGATTATCATTCAAACCCTCTAAGAAATATGTCTTAGTTTGATGATCATGATGATATCTGCATCTGGTGAAGATTAACATCTGTTCAAAGATTGAACTCTGATGATGCAAGAGGAAATTCAACAAGTTTCTTTAGCACATAACTGCTCAGAAGTATATGCTCAAGCTAAGAGACTAGTGGCTTTTTGGAGACAAGCCTTCTTGAAGATAGAAGATGGATGATTCTAAGATGAAGACTAGAGATAGAACTTGGCTCTTCTATAATGATCAAGATGAAACAAACACCAGGAAAGATGTCTTCATCTGTCAAAATAAAAGATCAAGAAGTCATGAAGATGATCGTGCCTCTGCACAACGCTCAAAGACTCTTATGAAGATCGCAACAGAAAGAAAAGAGATGATGAAAGGAGAAACTAATCTAGTAATCTAGCTAGAAGTGCTCGTCAACAAAGTCATCAACTACATAAGTTGAACGCGTGGTAATTCTGAAGAAACATCTACAATCCCAACTGCGATTCTACAAGAGTATTGAGTAATGTATTTCTAACTCTTCTGTTTAATTTAAATGGTTTAGAAATTATTCTTATATTCTAGAACTACAGTTTTGAGAATTTAGTAGGAAATTATTTTCTAAATTTCTAATTCAGTCTTTTTCTTATGACTTGAATCTCTCTTAAAAAATTCCTTGCTGAAAATAAACTTATTCTCATTCAACATTTGAACCTAGTTCTATGTCTAGAATGGTAAGAAGTTATCTCACAATAGTTGTTTCTCTAGAATAGAAAAATACGTTTCTGATGTTTGAATAATAATTATTTTACTTCTGAAATGTAAGACTTCTAACAAGTGAAGTTCTCATGCATATGAAGCGTCCAAAGGTTAAAAGATCCTTTTAGTTTTTTTTACTATTGGAAACTATAGTGTGATTCATTTATTAGCCATAATGATATAAAGAGTTGGTACATCAATAAAACTTTTGTCTTATATGTGCCATACCTCGTATCTGATGTGACGCCTCGAGTTAATGAGAAAATATTTGATACAGGCATTGAAATCGTTTCACTTTACCACTTGTCAGACTTTCTGTATTGTTTCCCTCTTTGATGTCCATTTTTTGGATAGTGTCTGCATAACTCTTCTATTTCAATCTTTCATTTGGCGCGTCCTTATCATCTCTACTCTTTTTTTTGGTAATAGTAAAAGTTATTTTCTTTAATAGGTTGTGTGTCTCGAGATTGATTGTCATTATTGTCTTTACTCCTCCTTCATAATTAGTATCTACGTCTTCTCCTATTTAAATCATTTTTTAACCTTTCTTCATCTCTTACCCTTCTTCATCCTATCTTTCTTACCCTAGTTGTGTCACCATGTCTTTCAAAACTTTTTGTGGTAACGAAGATATTTTAGAGGTTATCTCAGAAAAACGTCCAAATTCTCCAGTTCTCAGAGAAGCTGGTCTTAACCTGACCATGAGTATACACATTCAAGGATGGCTTAAATACTATACCATTCTACATGGACCCATCTATCCAAACCTTGTGAAGAATTTTTGGAAGTTTGCACGGGTTGGTGACGATGGTAACTCTGTTTGGTCCTCCGTTTTTGGGGTTCTCTTCATTGTAACTCCTACCTCTATTGCTGAAGCTATAGGTTACTTTCAAACTGGTGCCACCGTGGAAGAATTTCATCTTAACTACAACTTCGTTGAAAAACTCTCTGTCATCCATGACAACTCACTTCCAAAATACGAACCAAATGATCCTGAAGGACTCCTGCCCATAGCTAAAGCCTGGATTCAATTTCTTCTGTCCAACTTCTGACCAAGGGGAGTAGACAAAAATGTTCTATCACATGATGACATACTCTTTATCTACTTTCTGATGAACAATATTCGGATTAACCTGCATCAAACCATTTTCAATCATTTGAAGGGCACAGTTGATATCTCCAGAAGTCAGCATAAATCCTATATTCCATACGGAAGGATTATGTTTGAACTTTTATTTAAAGTTAAGATTGTTGGGTTAACCAAGAGGTTTGGACCAGAAAATGCAGTTGAGGTAGTGCGGTGTGAAAGGGTTGATAAGTTGGTGGATTTTAAGGTGTAGTTCTGATGTGTCGGGTAGTAGTAGTTGTTTTTAGACCTTATGAGTTTTGATAGTTTTCCTTTTGTCTGTGGTCTGTGTAGTCTTGCTTGCTCCTTGCTTCATTTCTTTTCTGATGTGTCAAGTTGTTTCATTTCTTTTAGCTTCAGTTTCTTAGTGCTTCTTGCTATTGTCTCCTGGTTGTTTTACTTTTTATGTAACCATTATTAAGTTTAATGAAATTTCATTTTCTGTCATTATTATTGTCTTCATATTTCTTTGTCAATATCTATTCTTATTTACCTTTTTGATTTCTGACAAAGGGGGAGAAAGTATAATGATTTTGATATGCCTAAATCTAAGGATTTCAATCCCAAATATAATTGAATATGTTTTACTTCTAATCTATGTTTGAGAATTGATCAGGAACTTCGCAAAAGTTCATTGTATGTTAGAACAGGCTATCAGAAGACTAAAGAAGACTATATCAGAAGCAATGATATATCAGAATACATGATTTGTATTTGATAAGATATCATAAGATATGATCAAGAATCAAGTGATATACATCAGAAGTCAATAATCAAGAAGATTATATCAAAAGCAATTGTACACGAGATCAGAAGATATAACCATCAGAAGACATGTACAAGAAAGAAGAATGCTAAACAAGCTTGATCTAATAATATATGAATATCTGGTATTGGCCACTACGTTATAAAAACCAAGGGATGCCCATGAGTTTCGCGCTGATACCCAAAACTTATCAGAAGTTGTGAACTTTCTGAAAGATTGATTCAATTGGTATCTAAAATTCAAATGGTATCTAGACTCCAGCATTAAAAGAAAATATTCAGTTTCTGAACCATAAAATGACATAAGGATATGTGCACCTGTTGGTAATTTGTGCTAAGATATTGAAGATTTGGTTTTGATACATGATGCGTGGCATATAAGAAAGTATCTACTAGTTTCTGATATATAATGAAAGACATCAAGTCTGATAAGACAAATCAGGTTTTGATACGTCTACATTATTGTGATAGCAAGCTAGGTTCTGAGATGAAGACCAACCAGTTCTAGTCAGATTCTGATGAGACGACACTGAGAAGTAATCCTTCTCTGTTGATATGATTCTACTTCAAAATTATTTTGTGAGTTTTGGGATCAGGGGGAGGCTCTGAACAAGCATAAATGAATTTTGAGAGTAACCGAATCAAGGGGGGCCAGTTAAGCTTATCTCTGACTCTATGGATTTAAGCTGATTACCCTATATGAATTGTCTATCAAAATGAATTATTTGTCATCATCAAAAAGGGGGATATTGTAAGAACAAGATTTGGTTCTACATCTGGCCTTTGAGTTTTGATGATAACCGCACATGTTATCTAAGAGAACAATTCTGTATGATATGGTTTATGTCTAACGTGTGACTGTTGTCAATATGATTCTAACTCTGATAAGAAGGCGTGTGACATCATCAGACTCTGATCTAAACACTCTGGAAAGAAAACATATGATGTGTACAAGATAAAGTCAAGATTCAGAAATACTTTTAATGCAACGGTTCTAAGGAATGTTAGTAACGAGGTTTCTAATTGAGACTTTATAAGTAAGCCTAGAAGGATTTACAAGAAATATGCTTTCTATTGTTACAACTCTAAAGATTCTGAAGACATGGTTCTGGTGAACAAAGCTCTGAAGATTCTGAAGACATCATTTATGAAGGTCAAGTTCTGAAGAGTTTCTGAAGACAAGGTTCAGGTGAACGAAGAACTGAAGACTCTGAAGACAAGAATGTGCTTAATGAATTCTAAAGACTCTGAAGACAAGGTTCTGAAGGAAAATGTTATGAAAACTGTGAAGATGTTACTTCTAAAAGAATGAGTGCTGAAGATTCTCAAGATAGTTCTGCTGAACAAAGATCTTGGAATTCTGAAGACTGGGTTTCTGAAGTTGCAAAGAATTGACTCTTCTACAACATGCTTCATCAACGTTTTATTTGAAGCCACTGAAGACATTAGATAGACTGAAGATAAGAATGGTTTTGAGCTGAACACAAGAATACAAAAACTATGACCTCTACCTCGATAAGGTGGTGCAAAAGCAGCTTTTTGTACAATGATGTTGACCATTCCTTCATGTGAACGTTGGGATATTGATGTTGGAATATGTTTCCAAGAATTTCCCTCAACGGATATATTCTCTCAAGCTCTATAAATTAAAGACCAAGAAGCTTGAAGAATTATTGGTTGATGGTGATAGCACGCTGCTTTGCAAAGCCAAAGTGCTGAAGAAAATGCTACAAGTTGAAGCTTAAATGAATAATGCTCAATGAAGAAGAAGCTGGAGCAATCTGTTTGAATGTGTGTACAAACAATGAATATGCTAAAGTCAAGTGAAACATCAATAAGTGAAGCATAGTAACTTAGTTGATCTTGATGGTTAAACTAGAAGAAGAATTATATGCTCAAGAAAATAGTATATCAGAAAGAATCTTAAAGCTCATGAAAAGAAGTTGTAGTGCTCAATAAGAAAGCTTTTAAGCAATACAAAAATAATGTGCTTTATAATCTCTCAGAGATTTATCATTAGATAGTTTTGTATTAGAAAGCAAGGAGTTGCTGCTCAAGAACTTGCTAGAAACACTTAGGTGTTCTTGTACTTCATTTGTATAATCAACTTATAAGAAGAATTAAATGTACACATGTAAAATCCTTTTTCTAAAGGTGGCGTAAATCCTTGTTGAAGGTAGCTTGAGAAATCCTGTCTAAGGTGGCGTAAATCCTTGTTGAAGGTAGCATGAAATTCCTTAGAAGATAATGATTTCCTTGAGCGACTAAGTTGTTAGCCAAGTTTCTTGAGAGGGCTAGGTTGTTTTCTAACGGCTTGGAGGTTGATCTTCTTGAGCGGCTAAGTTGTTAGCCAAGTTGATTGAGAGGGCCAGGTCATTTTCTAATGGTTTGGAGGTTGATTTCCTTGAGCGGCTAAGTGAAAGCCAGGATGCTTGAGAGGGCTAAGCGTGTTGTTTTACAGCTTAGAGGTTGTAATCATTTTGATGATTATTGGATTAAGTCCTTATATAAGGCGAAATCACCAATGTTAGTGGACTGTAGTAGCTTCGTTAACAATAAACCAGGATAAAAATATTTGTATTAATTTATTTTTATTTACTTGTTAACGTCATTAGTTTAATTCCGTAAAATTGGACGATATGTGAAACCCAACTCAAACCCCCATTTCTTGTGTTTCTCAACGTTCAGTAGGAACTGGTGTTGTTGAGGACTTGTAGCAATTATAGAAATGGAGTAATGCAACACATAGTGTATCTTTCCTCTATTCTCTGATGCTTTGTAGGCTCGAGCTAGTGAAGACTGTTAATGAGTGGAATAAAAGATCTCTGCAATATATAAGGACCGGTTTGAATAAGATGTACTTGAAGGTTGTGGTGAGGAAGTTTAATACCAACACTCTTAAATCATGTGATAGCTTCAAGGAGTGAAGAAGGATCTTTGATAGAGGCAAGAGTTTGAAGATCATCTAAAAGGGATCTGTTACATTTGTGATTCCATCAGTGTTTATGCTTTATGCATTTTGTTTTCTTTGTGCTTCCATATTTGTGTGTTTCCATGCACATTTACTCTATTTTCTTTTTGTCAACTTTTGGTTAAAAAGGGGGAGTAAAGTGTTGATTTGTTTGTTGTCTCTGATGTTAGATCAGATGTTATGACTTTATGTCATGGTTATACTACTACTTAGGATGGGTAGTTTTTTCATTGTTGCTGCCTGGATGTATGCAACATTTAGGGGAGCATGATAAACTATTGTGTGTCTGTGCTGAAATGTTAGATCCCCTGCTGTTGGTGTACAAGATCAGAATGCTTGTGTGTTGGAAAATGTGTCTGGGAGAATGCATTATTCTCTGCAGTTGGTTGTGGTGTTTAGGGGGAGTGTGCTTGTGCTTATGTTTTTGAAGTGTGGTTCCATTGTATGAACTTGCATGTGAGTTCACGTGTTCTTTTTCTGGTGATTTGGGTTTTTTGCTTGTGTTTTTAAAGTGTGGTTCCATTGTATGAACTTGCATGTGAGTTCATGTGTTCTTTTTCTGATGATCTGGGTTTTCCCCTTCAGGGGGAGTACTGGTTATGTATGACAGGGGGAGCTGTGTACCTGTCTGATATGTAGCTTCAAGGTTGTAGTTTGTACAGAGCTTACACGTTCTCATGTAGCTTGTGTTGGTTTGTGATGTCAAACCTGATGTCCTGACATTATGTTGTCAGGTGTTCTTTATTGGTTTGACAACATTGTGCTTGGGTTTCTTTATTTCTGTTTTGTTTCTACTGGGTGTGCTTCTGATGTGTGCTAAAGCTGTTTTAGCCAAAATTTGCCAAAAGGGGAGATTGTAAGTTCTGTGTTTTTTGGATTGGCTACATTTTGGTAAAACAATATGCCGTTAGCAAGATGTTGAACAAGATGTTCTTCTATAACAGTCAGACATCATGTTCTGCATAATGTTGTGACATGTTCCAGGACATGTTATACTAGAAAGTTAGGGCATGACTATTTTGGTATTTTTAGTGTGATTTTTGAGTGCTTTCTGATGCACACGTGTGTGACTTTCATGGGAGTACATTGTGGAAATTTCTGTTATAACATATTCTGTTAGTTTTCAAAAAAGGTTCCTTGAGTCTTTTTAGGAAAGTTTTTATTTTACTCCTATTATTGTGCAGGTTGATTTGTAGTGCGTTAAAACCGATTGCTACTATTTTTGTGCCTCAAGAGCCCAAGTCCATTAGGTCTGAAGGCTATTTAAAGTGAAGACCAAACCCTATTGAAAAGTACAACACGTGAAGAATTTTGGAACAAGGATTAGTCGTGTTTTGGTTGGTCTTTAGGGTTTAGTGTTTGTTAATTGTATGTTACTCATGTATCTTCTGATGCATTGAGGTTGACTGATTGTTCATTGTCCGTTGTCCACTCTAAAGCTTTTAAGCAAGAGTGTGTTATTCTTGATTAAAGCTTTTAAGAAAAATCAAGTACTGTCTTCGAAGTGTGCTACTTCTATTGTTTGTTGTTGTTGAATTGTCACTGGGATTGTGACTGATTAGGAAGTGAGAGGGGGATCTCATATCTAGAGGGTTTTTAGGTAGAAGTTGCACAAGGTAGGGATTAGGAGAGAAGTTGTAAACAGGTGAATTTAGCTTTGAACTAATACAATCATAGTGAATTTCCTTCCTGACTTGGTAGCCCCCAGATGTAGGTGAGTTGCACCGAACTGGGTTAACAATTCTGGTGTTATTTTTTATGTTTCTGTCATTTATTTTTCTGCATCTTTACTTGTGTGAAAAGCTGTTGTTGATCTCGGTGTTGTGACATCTGTCTCGACATATGGTATCTGCGTGCCAGAATTTCAATTATATCAACAATAAAACTTTTAAAGATAGTTGAAAAACAATTTTCAATCGAATTGATCAAACAATGATGAATTTGATAAATTACGAAATCAATAATTAAAGTGATAAAAAGATAAAAGAGAGAGAGAGAGAGACCAATATTTGTTTAGGTAGTTCCCCAATTGGCCTCACTATGGGTACGTCTTCCTTAATTCGAAATCGAATTGAGATACTTGCAATTAACCTTTTCTTTTCAAAATCATTTATACAAGAGATGAAGAATGCAAACCCCCAAAACCCTATTGTATTGTGTTGATTCTTCCACCTCCAAACTGAACCAACAATGCGGCTACAATCCTCCGATTATCCCGAGCACGTAACTTATTGAACTCAAGATTCTCGAACATAATTCACCGTCTCGCGCTACTCCCTTGCAAGGAAACCACCTCGTCCCTAGGCCTTCACTTAGTTGAATCTGTGTTGACGTGATCTTGTCCAAAACCTTCAAATCAAACTAATCTTAAAGGAAAACCCCACATAGGTTTTCTTATTTGAAACACACAAATTTCCCAACCCAATATTCTCGGTTACACCAAACCTAATTGGACGTTATCAACCTTAATCTAGATGGTCACCCAATCGAAGAATGATTATGTGTATTTCAATTGTGTGTATGCATAGAAGAAAGGATGAAGATGATGGGCAAATTTGTAATCTGGTTTCGTTTAGGTTTTATCTCTAGAAAACCTTTAAACTAGAAGAAGGTGCATGTATGAGTGTGTGTGTGTGTGTGTGTATATATATATATATATATATATATATGCGTGTGTGTGTGTGTGTGTGTGTGTGGAAATAGGCAAAGAGAATGCAAGAAAAATAAGATGCAAAAAGAATTTTTCAAGTTTGAAGTTGCATAGGTCGGCCTACGAAGGTTTTCAGGCCGGCCTGTAAGGCGACCTGAGAGGCGATCTATGGGCAGAGCGTGGGAGCCAACCTGTAACTTGGATGTGCCGACCTGTACTAAAGCCAAAGCTTCCATAGGTTGACCTAAACTCGTATAGGTCGTCCTGTGCAGTTATGTTGACACATAAAACTTGGTTTTTGATGTGTATGACATGCCTAAGACCTATCAAACTTCTTCAAAGACTATTTTTATGCATCTTAAGGCTAAAATGACAAATTCACATCTAAATTTAGGTTGACACCGTCCAATATACAAAAACGTTATGATATACTACCTTGTTTGACATCATTCAAAACCCGGTTGAATTTGTAGATAACACTCACAACTTTAACTCCTCTATAAAAGGCTTTCTTGTCCCTTGTTATACCCCAAATTTTACCCTCAGATACTCTGGTCTTTTGCATATTATTTTAAATCGGCTTTTTTTGCATTTGCAATCATGTCGTCCTTTAATCACAGTCATGCATAATCTTCAAATTTAATATTTATTTTAGAGTTTAGAACTTTTTGTTTTTAATTTTATTTAAAAGTATTTATTTATCATTTTTTTAAGTTACTAGTGTAGTTATATTTTTTATTTCTCTTTTATTAATATATTGTTATTTCTTTGTGCTGATAGTTATCAATATGTACTTTCTTTTTATTTTATTTAATAATCATCAAATTTATTTCTTCTTTTTAGTTTATTATTATTAGTTATTATTATTAGTTTTATTATTAATTTTCATTTTTAGTTATTATTATTAGTTTTATTATTATTACTATAATTCTGTTTTTATTTTTATCATTACTATTCTTTTTATTTTGCTGTTGTGCCAAGTCCACATCAAAACAAAAACCGTACCAAGCCATTGACCAAGACCCCAAAGCAACGTTCAAAGCTGCCAAAACAAATCTCTCCAAACCTGCTGCAATTCACACTGCCACAATGAGACAAAACCTGTGTACTGAGACACACACCTTGCTCCATTTTGTAAAACAAAACCTGCCAAAATTCCTCAGCAAAAACCAGTTTCACCAAAGCATGAAAACTGAGCAATATGACACCCTGCAATTTTGAAATTCAAAAGAAGACATGTTTTCAGAGTTAAAAGGAGAAAGAGAGAGCAAATTGAGGGGAGGGCAAGGAGTTTTTCGTACAGACCTACAAAACCTTTGCACTCCATGACAAACAAGGACCTCCCAATGCCTCGCTCCATGAAAAGAAGATACATCATTTTATTCTTCACACATTTCCTCTTCAACATCACCTTGACAAACCATTAAACTCCCACTCATCATCAATATCCCTCCTTCTGTCCATTGTTCAAAACACAATAACCTCTCCTATCTAAACTTCAACAACCTTGAAGTCAGCTTTCTCTACCGAAAACCTCCAAACCACAAACTTTCATTAACCTACAAAACAACCTTCAAACAAACCTCTTTCACTTATGTTCATCATAATCTCATTTTTTCCTCTCCCAAATCACCACGCCTCTCATCATCATCATCAAATAAAAGCCATTTGCTTCATACATCATCACCACGTCTTCTCCGCAAATCCATCATCGCCATTTCCTCAACCTTCCCCTATTTCTTAGCCCTTCGCATCAAACTTCAACCTTCACACTCCTAAAATAAACTTCAGAAAGAAACAACCATTTATTTCCGTACCTCTCAACCAAACCACTTATCGCAGCAACAACCTTGAAGCAGGTTCACGATTTCAGAATAACACTCGTCCACAAACCATTCACACCGTGCCGCCGCGATCGAAGACGGAGGGACCGGAAACGGAAACAGAGAAGAGATTGAGAAGGAGTCGTACGCAGAAAGCAGAAGATCAGCAATGCGAAACAGAGAGGTCGGACATTGAGAGAGGCCACGCGAGATTGAGGAAGTTCGTAAGTTAATTTGAGTTGCTTTTCATGTGATTATTGTTTGATTTGTTGTTTGAGCATGTTTTGGGGAACTTTTTCTTTGATCGTGTTTCTTTACATGATGAGAAATAGAGACGGTTTTCCAATTTGCTAGGTTTTACTTGTGTTAAAACTCATACTAGGTCATATGTGGAGTGAATCGACCTGACCCAGGCCCACAGTTCTCTTCTGCGCCCCATTTGATTCCTAACCGACACCTCTCATTTCAATATTACACCCTTATTTTTATTTTGTTTTTTTTTAATTAGTTGTTTTCATTAGGATTTATTAGGTAATTTATTTTTTAAATAGTTAATTTTAGTTAGGATTAAGTGAATAGGTTTTAGTAGTTAATTAGAATTTTAGCTAGCTTTAGTATTTAAGACTAAGTATATCTTTTTTTAGAATTAGTCTCTAGAGTTAGTTCTTTTTCTTTTTAGAATTAATTTTTTATTTAGAATTAGATTTCAGAATTATTTAACTAAGTAGTAATTAGCTTTTTCTAATTAGAAATTAATCCTTTTAGGTTCTAGTTTGCTTAAGACTTTATTTAATTTCTAATTTATTTTTGACCTTTTTCTATTAATTCCTGATATTCATTTTTCATTTAACCATCATTGTGTTTGTTGTATATATTTATCTTACACTTGTTACCTGAGTTTGCCTCGTTCCTCTGTTACTTTTGCCTCATTCCAAAGGAAAGGGTCATTCCCGTTGACTGTCATGTCATTTAGGATAACATTGTCCATCATTCCTTTATCTCACGCCGCCGCGCGATCGAGACTTGCATTCCCTTTTAACCTAACCTTAGGTTTAGAGTCTCCGTACTCTATTTAGGTGTTCCGCCGCGGACACTTCTTTCCCTATTTTACCTAGCCTTAGGTTTGGAGTCGCCGCACTCCACGTAGGTGTCTTGCTGTCAGACCCTACACTTGCGCTTTTCTCTCTCTTTCGTCGGCCAAATTTTCGAGCTACTCTTTTATTTAATCCCCTTTTACCTCGAATCATCGAAACGCTAGCGCAATTCGTACATTTAGGTCCAAGTGGATTAAATAGGGGCAGCAGTCGTAACCTAAAATTTGACCTCCCTCTCTTGCTTTTTACATAAGCATGTGCATTAGCATCGTCGACATACGCATTCGCATTTTTCTCTGTGTGTTTCTTGTTATAGGATCTTCAGGTTTTTTAAGCCCGATATCATCTCATCATCAAAACAAGCTCAAAACAAGGGTTTCTATGCCTATTTATCAAAGCAAGAGGTCGAAAATCGGAACCATGGTCATAACACCCTTTTCAAGCAAAATTGGGCAAGTTTTTGACTGGTTAACCGGTTAACCATTTGGTTAATCGATTAACACCCTTTTACAATGCCAATTTCAGCTTTTTAACAGTTGTTAATCGGTTAACCTGTTGGTTAATCGATTAACACCTGTTATTTCAGCAAAAATTCAGCATTTTCATCATCTTTCAGCAACTCTCTCCACTCTCTTTTGGTCTATTACATTATACCATTGTGTGGAATATTCTAGACAATCCAAGGCTATTCAATTCATTCCAAGTGTATTTATTCCAAAGATTCATTTCAAATCAAGTGCACCATGTTCCTTGTTTTACAAGCATGCTAACCTTTGGATGTTGGAGCTCACATTGGGATTGTTACTAAGTTGGTCCTAACTAACCGAGTTAACCACCTTGACTCGGTGATTCAAGTGTAACTAACTCCTAGCCTAGTTCCAAACCCAAAGCTAAGTCCAAAGCTAGCTCCAAACCTCTCACACTCCATACCTAAAGTCTATATAAATCAAGCTTCACTCATTTCACAAACCCTCCACAATCATTCACACAATTTTACACTTTCTTCACTCTCAATTCTCTCATTCTCTCTACTTCATCTTCTTCACCAAACCATACAAAAGCTCTTAATTCTTGAAGAATAATCACTTTTCACATTGAAAGTGATTATTTCTTGAGCTTAACCTTCATCATTATTCCATGCTACTGGATTTTGTGGAGCTTCAGTAGCTTTGGGATTCAATTCAAGTGATCACATCAAGATTCTTCGGTGATAATTATCATTTCGGAGTTTTCGTCGAATTTTACTCGGTTTCGTTACAGTTCGGAGTGCAATTGAGAAATCTCTTGTCTTCTTGAATTATCTTCATCATTTTACAATTATACTTGAGTTTCTGAAGTTCTATAAGCTTTTGAATTCATCTCAAGTGTTTGCTTCAAGCTTCTTCGGTGATAATTCACATTTTTGGAGTTTTCGTCGAAGTTTGCTCGGTTCGCTACGGATCGAAGTGTAAGAGCAGAATTCTCTGGTTTTCTTGGATTTTTCTCTCTACATTTCAATCACAACAATTACCAAGCCAAACCTCTGGCTTGTAGGTTGGTGGATCTTACTTAATTCATTGCTTCGACCGTTTCCGCGCATTTACGTCGTAATTTTGATCGTTTTTGGTTTAATTTATCATGCAATTGCTCGATCTTTAATCTCCATAATTAATGCTCGTAATGCGTGTTTAATTGCTCCTAATCCATGTAATTTTCGTGTACAAAATCATACAATAACATGTGGAAGTTTGGATAAGTGATTATGTGTTGAAAACTACTTTTGAAAAGTTGTTTTTACTGTTATTCTTGCCACTGTCACAGTGTTAACGGGTTAACGCTTTTGTTTAACCGGTTAACCAGTTCATTTTTCACTTAAAACGTAGATTCGTGAACCGTTAACCGGTTAACGCTTTTGGTTAACCGGTTAACACTGAACCAGAATGCGATTTTCTTGCATTTTCAAGTGTGGTTGCCATGCTTTCTTCTCTTAACTTCTATGGATTGCCATGCTTGATATTTATGTATGTTTTTAATGCTATCACCCTCTGTTTAAAGCATATTTACAATAATTCAATGATTAATTTATCAATTTTTGCAATTATGTGTGTTCTTGATATTTGTTTGAACATGCTATTTTTGTACAATCTTTGATCACTTGACACATGATTTGTGATACATGCTAATATTTGTTTGGCACTGTTTTGCACTTTCATTTCTTGATTACATTATGTTTGTTCTTTATTGAGAAAATTTAATCATGTATAATCAATAATTTACACCTTTTGCTTTAATGATTTTCCATTCTCTTTGGAAAATTGTTAGCATAGCATTTCCCTTTGATTAGTTGATCGAAACCATGTTTCGATTAATTGATCCTCCCCTTTCCCTCTCTTTAGGGTTCCTTTAGAGCTTTTTCTTTTTTTCTCCCGAGGAGTTGAAGATTTACGACGACCGATACACAACATTGGAGCGCTGTACAAACTGAAGTTGTTACACTATTCACTTCACAACACGTTGGAGCACTGTACAACTTGGAGCTGTTATGCTGTTAGTTTCAATTTCTGCTCTACACCCTGTGTGTTAAAGGAGGAATGAGAAGGGAGAATTCCTACTCTCATTCTGACTACTTCAAGTAGGGGATGAATGACCCTGTGCTTGGCTTAGTCACTTCTAATTCCAGGCGGTAGCGTATCTTCTTCCTCAGTCGAGTCGATCCTTGGTCATTCTTACCTCTTTCAATCTCTCCTTTTGATCAATCACCATCCTTCTTGGTTAAGATCATTATTCTTGCGCTAGTAATCTCCCTTTGTTTCACTACTCCTTTCTTCTTGTAATCAATCATTGCCTTTTGATTCCCCTGAAGAATCTCAATCTGTTTTCTGTGGTTAATCACAGTCTGTCTGTTAAAACCATAAATCCTCTAGAGTTCGCAATCTTCTCTTGGTTCTTCTCCCTTTGTTGGGTTAACCACTGCTTGTCAGTTAAAACACCAATTTTCATTTCTCCTCAGTTAATCACAGTCCGTTTGTTAATGCTGAGCTCCTCTTGAGTTAATCACATTCTATTAGTTAATCACCCGTTTCTTCAGTTAATCACAGTCCGTCTGTTAATGTTGAGCTCCTCTTGGGTTAATCACCTTCTATTGGTTAATCACCCGTTTCTTCAGTTAGTCATAATCCGTCTGTTAATGCTCCTCTTGGGTTAATCACCTTCTCTTGGTTAATCACCCATTTCTCCAGTTAATCACAGTCCATCTGTTAATACTAAGCTCCTCTTGGGTTAATCACTTTCTCTTGGTTAATCACCCTTTTCTTCAGTTAACCACAGTCTATCTGTTAATATACTGAGTTTCCCTTTGGGTTAATCACCTTCTCTTGGTTAATCACCTTGCTTTCAGTTAACCACAGCCAGTCTGTTAAGATACTGAAACCCTTCGAGTTAATCACCTTCTCTTGGTTAATCACTCATTTCTTTTGGTCAATCACAGTCTTTCTGTTAACACTGAATCCTCAGTAGTTGGCAACCTCTTCTTGGTTTGCATGCTTGCATCTTTGGGTTAGTAACCTTTCTTTGGTTCGAATACCCTTTCTTCGGTCAGGTACTGCTTGTGCAGTCAGTGTACCAAACTCCTTTGGGTCACGACCTTCGCTCGGTCCTACACTTGTTCTTTGGGTCACGACCTTTGCTCGGTCCTACACCCGTCATTTGGGTCACGACCTTTGATCGGTCCTACACCCGTCCTTTGGGTCACGACCTTTGCTCGATCCCACACCCGTTCTTTGGGTTCACGACCTTTGCTCGGTCCTACACTCATCCTTTGGGTCATGACCTTCGCTCGGTCCCACACCCGTTCTTTGGGTCTCGACCTTTGCTCGGTCCTACACCCGTCCTTTGGGTTATGACCTTCGCTCGGTCCTACACCCGTCCTTTAGGTCACGACCTTTGCTCGGTCCTACACCCGTCCTTTGGGTCACGACCTTTGCTCGGTCCTACACCCGTCCTTTGGGTCACGACCTTTGATCGGTCCTACACCCATCCTTTGGGTCACGACCTTTGATCGGTCTTACACCCGTCCTTTGGGTCACGGACTTTGATCGGTCCTACACCCGTCCTTTGGGTCACGACCTTTGATCGGTCCTACACCCTTCCTTTGGGTCACGACCTCTGTGTAGCGAGCGATTTTGGACGCAGTTCTTAAGCGTTGTCGCTCTTTGGGGTTTACTACAGGTCTATTCATTTTTTATCCTATTGTGAGCTGACTAAGGAAGGGAAATGGATGTCTCTAATTAACCCTGCTTGCATACTGAGTTTAAACAGTGGTCTGTTAGGTTACGGATGCTATATGGTAATGGGGCCTTTCTTTCTTCTTACTTTATTAAGGTGGAAAACTGGGAGTATTCATGATGAATTTGTCATATTAGGTGGAGATAGGGGACTTTAGGTTTTTTTATTAGTGTGCTCGCTAAGATTTTTCTTTCAATCTTATGCCTACGTATTCCTGTTTACCGAAACAGGGAAATCAAAGCGTTCGTAGTTCCTCCTATTCTATGGGAGGAAATAGTGTTTTGGTGTCTTGTTTGAAGCCCAAGATGTGAAGCGAAAGGTGATCTATATCTTGTTCAAAGCCCAAGATGTGAAGCTGAAGGTGGTTTGTATCTTGTTCAAAGCCCAAGATGTGAAGCTGAAGGGTCTATTTGTATCTTGTTCGAAGCCCAAGATGTGAAGCTAAAAGGTGTTGTCTTTAGAGAGAATTTGTCATCTCTAAAGAGGGTCTGTTTGTCACAACTGTTTATAAAAGAGAATTACTTTAACCGGGATATGTGAATCCGGCAATGCCATAATTTTCTTTATAGGGGGGTTCCAACCTGAAGGAGAAGACTTTAACTCAGTGTAGAGCAATGCTATCTTTCCTTAGTAATTTTTCATGCTAAAAGAGGGACAGTGGCATGGATGTAAATAATCCAGAGGCTTGCCGCTTACAGCGATTAGATGAAGGGGAAGAAGTTGTTGATGTTTGTGTACTGTGAACGAGGCACAACTTTGATGCTAAAAGGTTGATTGGCTCAACCTGGGTTTTCTTATACAAAGCCTAAGAGGAGGCTATTGGCCCAACAAGAGGGAGTTTTTGTGTGTCTCGTATGAAGCCTGAGATAGGCTAAAAGGGTTGACTCAACAGGAGAATCTTTTATACTCAACAAGAGAGTGTTTTTGTATCTCGTACGAAGCCCGAGATGGAGGCTAAAGATGGTGACTCACCAAGAGAATCTTTTATACTCAACAAGAGAGTGATTTTGTATCTCGTACGAAGCCCGAGATGGAGGCTAAAAGGTGATTGACTCAACAATAGAGTCTTTTATACTCAACAAGAAGGTGTTTTAGTATCTCGTACGAAGCCCGAGATGGAGGCTAAAAGGGAGATTGGCTTAACAAGAGAGCCTTTTATACTCAACAAGAGAGTGTTTTGGTATCTCGTACGAAGCCCGAGATGGAGGCTAAAAGGGAGATTAGCTCAACAAGAGAGCCTTTTATACTCAACAAGAGAGTGTTTTGGTATCTCGTACGAAGCCCGGGATGGAGGCTAAAATTTTTGACTCAACAAGAGAGTCTTTGTATCTCGTACAAAGCCCGAGATGGAGGCTAAAAGGTTTGACTCAACAAGAGAGTCTTTGTATCTCGTACGAAGCCCGAGATGGAGGCTAAAAGGGTACTGTTTCAGTTGAGTGACATGTCCAGTATGTTGGTTAAGAGAAAATCAGTTCTTATATGAGTAATGTCGTACTCATGGATTTGATCTGAGGATCGGGATTATTTCCTGTTCTCTAAGGAAACGGGAAATCCAAAGGGTATTTGAGACTGTCCAAGTCTGCGGGCGTTTCCTTACTTGAGAATGTCTCTGAGACTCAAGGAAATTAGAGTGTCCAAGTCTAGAGTTTTATCTTTTGTACTATGCTTAAAGAAACAGTAGTAGTACGTTCACGGTAGAAAGATCTAGACTCTTTGAAAGACTGTTCTATTGAGATGACTAATTTCTGTTCCTATACCTCTAGGAGGTCGTCGGGACAATTTGTACGAAGCCCAAGAGGAGGCTGGAAACTTTTAAGAAGCCGAGGGACAATTTGTACGAAGCCCAAGAGGAGGCTATCATTCCCGGAGGAAGAAATCATTTATACGAAGCCTAAGAGGAGGCTGTGAATACTTCTAAGAAGCCGACGAGTCCTTGTACAACGCCCAAGAGGAGGCGGGGATGCTTTTAAGAAGCTTGTGGGTCCCCAAACCCCGAGAAGTTCAAGACAAACTATTCACAAAGAATAGATCAAGCCAGGAAAGTTCGAGAATTTGGAAGAAACTCAAGGGATGCAATTCACGGAGAAGAGATCATCTCTGGGGAGTAGAGTTTCTTGACAATTCCTAAGGAGAACAACCGAAGAGAAGACTGTATCTAGTGCTCCTATGGGGGATCTAGTATTGTCTATTTTTAAGAATGATCGAAACGGCTTTACCTAGTGCTTAGACGTAGTTGCCGGGGAAACTCTAAATATCTATACTATTATTACACAGTCGATATGAGTTTATGAAAGAAGACTTACAGCGAAACAGCCCCACAATACAGTTATATGTATATGAAAGCGGTAAATGAAAGCATATAAACACTTACTCGGTTGTAGAGCTTCCATGTTGTTTGGTTAGTTGTTCAACAAAGAAAGATTGAAAACAACTGTATCTTTCAAAATCAAAGGAGAAAGTGTTTTGAAAGGAAAGATTGGGGCTTACAGCTCAAGGAGAGGCCCAGGGTTTTAGTAGTGATTGCACTGTGATATGAGTTTGTACAGTGGGACTTATATAAGTGACTGAGGCCCAAAAAGTTTTCTGTACAAGGGGAATGGGTCTTACACTTTCTCAAGAGGCCCAAAAAAAATGATTTAGAGAAAAGAAGCGGGTCTTACTACTCGAGGGTAGGTCCAGATGATTTTGTTTAAAAAATGGTGATCACGCCGAGGTTTTATAATGTACAGAGGGACTTATACAATAAGTGAGGCCCCAAAATGGGTTATGTAAAAAAGAGGGTTGGGACTTACACTCTATTAGAGGCCCAAGTGAGTTTTAAGAAAATAAATGGGTCTTACTACTCGAGGGTAGGCCCAATGGTTAATTTTGAAAAGGGCGACGATCGCACCGAGGTTTTGGAAACACCTTGGGACTTATACAAGTGATTGAGGCCCAAAATTTTGGTATTTACAAAGGAATTAGGTCTTACACTCTATTAGAGGCCCAAAGGTTTAAAAATGAAAAGAAATGGGACTTATAGCTCAAGGAGAAGCCCAATGGTATTTTTTGTTAAAAGGCGACGATCGCGCCGAACTTTGTAAATGTACAGAGGGACTTATACAATGTCTGAGGCCCAAAATATTTTATTTACAAAAGGGGTGGGACTTACACTCTATTAGAGGCCCAAAGTGTATTTTAGGAAAAGAAATGGGGCATACAACACGAGGGGAGGCCCAGATGATTTTCAGTTTGAAAATGGCGATCACGCCGAGATTTTTAACGTATCGGGACTTATACAATAACTGAGGCCCAAAATATTTTTGTACAAAAAGGGTTGGGTCTTACACTCTATTAGAGGCCCAAAGTGTTTTTGAAAAAAGATCTGTTAGGGTGAAAATCAAAGAAACCCCAATTTCATTTTTTAAAGGCATTTTTCAAAGAAAAATCAAGTAAAAAATGATAAAAATATCAAATAAAATCATTAATCATGTTATAAACAATGATTAAGGTTTATGAAAAAGTATTTTATCCACATGAATATTTAAAATTATTTTGGTTTTAAAAATCAAGAAAAAGAAACCATTTTAAAAGCATTTAAAACAATTTAAAACAATATTTTTGAATATATTAAAAATATATCAAATAATAATATTTTTTGTGATTTTTTGTGGATTAAAATATTATGGAGTATGAATAAGAAATGTGTAAAACATAATTGGAAAATGATGATTTTCGCTATGTAAAAGAATGAGTTGAGTTTTGAAGACAAACTAAGAAAAAGAGGAAAGATGTCACAACATCACATTCGACATCTTTCATGAGTTTTGAAGATAAGAGAAAAAGGGAAGATGTCACAACATCACATTCGACATCTTAAAAACCAGAACTGCACCTTGGTTTTCAACATCTTTGCTTATCAAACTTCAAACATTCATAACTCTCTCAACTTTTAACGAAATTAAAATCTGTAAGAACCTATCTTGACCGATTTTTCGCAAGGAATCCAATGGTATTACTCATACATACTGAAACTTAATGTACAACACACACAAGGCAAAAAACCAGAACTGTATGTTGATTTTAAACATCTTTGCTTATCAAACTTTCAACACTCATAACTCTCTTAATTTTTAACGAAATTAAAATTCGTAAGAACCTATCTTGACCAATTTTTCGCAAGGAATCCAATGGTATCACTCATACATACTGAAACTTAATGTACAGCATGTCATATCCCAATTTGTCCTACCTATATATTTCCATCTGTACATTCGTCCACTGACAATTATTCAGAAAAAAATCCAAAAAATGTGTTGTCTTCAACTTCATCTCTCTTTTAGTTCTTATCCTTTTATTTTAAGTCATATTTACTTTTTAGCCCTTTCTTTTTTATTCAATCATCCATATCCATTTATTTCCATATCCATTTTTTAATTACCCAATTCCATTATCCAATTTCCTTATTTTAAGTTATCTGTTTTCTCTATCCATTTTAAGTCCATTTATCCTTATCCATTTCAAACAAATTCACAAAAAAACTCATTCACCTTTTCTATCCAATGTCCATTTTAATCTATTTCCTTTTTTCAAAACCATTTCTATTTATCTCATTCACATATCCATTGTACAAACCCATTTCCAATTTATAGAATCCACTTCCATATAAGCATCCATTTCCATATTTTAAATGGCCAAATTAATTCACATTTTTTTAAATCCTTTTCTTAATCATTTCTTTTGATTAGTTCTTTTTACTAACAAATTAGCCATAACCTTTGTCTTTATCCATTGTTCATAAAAGCCCAAGAAATCTACAAAAAAATTAATACAAAAAGGTTCATGAAATTACAAGAGCAAGAAAGCCCATTATTACATTTCAAGGCCCATTACAACTTGAAACAAGAAAAGTGAAGACAAGCTTATGGAAACCACCACCTGCACAAAACACTACAAACCGTCATACACAAACTACAAAACCAATACAACCCACTATTCAGGCCTTGTCCCACACAAGCCATCACAATTCCAAATCGTACAACCAAAACCTGCTACACAATTAGTATAACAACGTTCCAATACCACCCACACCACATGAAGCAACACAAACCATTACACAAATATTTAGCAAAATGAAAAAAGAAGCCATAATTCCATAAAGCAGCAACGAAACCGACCTGTTCACCAAGCATGCTTCACAATGACCCGGACCAAAATGAAGCTTGGCAAATCTGTACAATAACTCGCACAAAACATGTCTCGTACGACATCACCAAAGACACCCTCCAGCTCGCAAACCGTACAACAAACCTGTGCCTGCAACGCATACACCTGCAGAATTTTCTTCCTTAATTAAACCAACAAAGACGGGTATTTTCGGACCCCCACCCAATCACACAACGCAGCCAAACGTCCTACCAATTCCCTCTCATTTCCCAATCCACCCTCCTCTTCTCCTATAAAACAAACTCTTCCTCACTCTCATTTGAAAAAACGGAGTCGCCGACACCCTTCTTCAGTCAACCACCGTTCATCACCTCACCTTGAACAAAAAAACCTCTCCACACCCCAACCTCCTTCGTTCACCTCCACCTTCAACCTGCAACACCCTTCCCCACCTCAAAACCGAACCTCCATTCGCACCACCCTATTTTCACTTCAATCCCCCATACAATCTTCTAAAACCAAACCTTCAAAAAAAAACTCACAGCCAATCCACCATATACCACTTCCTCCGCCATTCCCTCAACTTCCAACCTCTAACCTTCATAATCCCACTTCACAATCTCTTCAACCCAACACCTCGATTCACCCGTCAAACCCAAATCACAAACACAACCCAATCTTCCAACCTTCATCGCTTCAACCTTCAAACATCACCAACCCATTCAAAAATCAGAAACAGAGATTTGGAGAAGAAGAGAAGGAATTTTGAGAAATAAAAAAAAAAGAGAGGCGAAACCACCAAACCTGAATCTAAAGAGGGACGGAGCGGTCGAGACCGAAGCAGAGAGAGAGAGTCGCGAAGTGAAGTCGGAAACGAAACAAACCGAATAAGTCGGAGGCGAGAGAGATCGAGAAAGGTTGGTGGAGATTCGCCGTTCTATTTTTGTTCACGCGAGGATGAAGACGTTTTCTTCTGAGCGAGTTGTTGAGGGTCGTTTTTTCCTTTCCACTGTGGCGTTGACTTGCTGAGTTTTTAGAATGGAAAGCATTCAAGTTCTTTCCCTTATATTTGTTTTATTTTAAATACAAATTGTTTTATCTTGGTCTCATGGACCCAAACCGTGCAAATTTTGTTGGATGATGGGCTTGATCTAAGCCCAAATGATTCCATATAGCACCTTTTGATTTCTCATGCGCCCCACCCCTGTTTCTTCTTTATTCTTTATTTTGTTTTTTTTAGAGAAAGAAATCTTGGTTAGGTTCTGTTGATAATTATTAGTTTTGTTAATAGAATTTTATTAGCTCTTGTTAAATATTTGTTGGTTATTCTTTTCTGTTTAGAGTTTTATATGGTTCTCCATCTTCATTTTCATTTTTATTTTTGGGCCAATGACATAACAACCACCATAAATTGGATTTATGAAAGTAGATCTATAATTTTGGTTAATATGAGGCCTACCATTTTTTATTATTCATTTTCATTTCGATTTTATGTATTTAGATTTTTATTTCATTTTTTAGTATTTTTGGTCAATGAAAACCAAAATATCAAGATTTATTCATTTTTAATTTTAAATCTTGATAAAGGTGAGACCTTGACTATTTTTTTCATGTCATTTTCAATTTTATTTTATTTCTATCATTTTTGGTTCATTTACATTTATTTTAGGTCGATGAAAACCAAATATCGATCGATTTATCGATTTCTCGATTAAATCTCGATAAAGGTGAGACCTTTATCCTTTGTATTCATTTTCTCGATTTTATTTCATTTTTATTGTTGTTCTTATTCATTTTGGGTCGATGAAAACCAAATATCGATCGATTTATCGAATTCTCGATTAAATCTCGATAAAGGTGAGACCTTTATGCCTTTATTCATATTTTCGATTTAATTTCTAATTTCTATTTAATTTTCATTTCACATATTCTTTTATTCAATTTTGGGTCAATGAAGGTCAAAAATCCGATTATCAATTTACCGATTAAATCGCGATTAAGACGAGACCGATTTTATATCAATATTATATCTTGTCCATTTTATATTATTCTTGTACATATTATCATATTGTATCATTTTCATTTCATTTACTCACCATTTAATAAAAAACAATCTAACAAATATCGAAACCTAAAAATAATCATTTGAATGGACCGTTGATTATGATCATCCACTTGCTCGACGCTTTGCTCAAGGTTTAGTTTAGGACACTTCGCACACACACGGCTTCCTCTTGGGCTACCTTACAACGAGACCATTTATTTCTGTCAACACTTGTAATTTACATGTATCCCACCCCCATTCCGATGTACGCACTTAATATTGTTTTGATTGTGGTTTGTTTACTAGGAGCACCCCTAGGGACTAGCATAGGCAACCCATTTTCAAACCAAAACCTCGATTCGTCGTCGAGACATTTTTCAAGCAACCTGTTTTCAAACCAAAACCTCGATTCGTCGTCGAGACATTTTTCAAACAACCCATTTTCACACCAAATACTCGATTCGTCGTCGAGCCATTTTCAAACAAACCTCTCTTCAACCAAACCCTCGATTCGTCGTCGAGTAATCGTTTTTCAAATCAAACTCTTTTCATAACAAATAAACCCTTGATCCAACGTCAAGCGGATTTTCATAATCAAACTCCAAAAACAATTAACAATTATCGTAACTCTCTAAGGTGAAAAATTGGGGTTCAAGCCTTTGATCTCTCTTCGATTATTTGGGTGCGAGTTCTCTTACTCGTGTGTAAGCAATTGACGTCTCTTCCTTTAAAATCCAACCCTTTCTAAAATAACCAAGCGTATACAATAAACCCTTGATCCAACATCAAGCGGATTTTCACAAATAAACCTCAAAACGACTAATAATTATCGAAACTCTCTAAGGTGAAAAATGGGGGTTCAAGTCTTTGATCTCTCTTCGATTGCTTAGGTGCGAGTTCTCTTATTCGTGTGTGAGCAATTGGCGCCTCTTTTAAAAATCAACCAACTCCCTTGTTTTGTGGGCGTACCACGAACTACGACTGCTCTGATTCTTTATTCTCATCCGAATAAAGATACGTAGGCACGAGATTGTGATGATCTTGGCGAGCTACCTTTTTCTTTTTCCCCCGTTTGCGTCCACACTTTCTTTTTCTTTTTCCCCCGTTTGTGTCCACACTTTTTCTTTTTCCCCCGTTTGTGTCCACACTTTTTCTTTTTTTCCCCGTTTGCGTCTACCTACCACCTTTTTCCGTCAAACCCCGTAGTCGAACTACGATTGCTCTGATTCCTCATTCTCATCTCAATGAGCATACATAGGCCCGAGATCGCGATGATCTTGCCGAGCACCCTATCCTTAAACCACCCCATTTTCCCTTAGCATCTTTTCCTTTTATCTTTACCTTTCCGCATTTATTTTAGAGAAGAAAATAGACAAGCTTAGCTAACGAGTATCGCGATTCGAATCAAGAGGTTCCCGTTGAGTACAACAGACGTGAGGGGGTGCGCGTACCTTCCCCTCACGTAACCGACTCCCGAACCCAGAATGTGGTTGCGACGACCATGTTCTTATCCCTCCTTAAAAGGTTTTCTCGATATTTTCCTTTCCCTCTTTTGGGATAAATAAAGTTCGGTGGCGACTCTGTCAAACCGTTTTCCGCGCCTTTTGCGCGAGGGTCATATTTTCTCGATGAATTTTCGAGGTGCGACAGATGGCGACTCTGCTGGGGACAATTTGCTCCATGCAAGAGAGAGTTGAGCCTATCTTGATTCGAATCGCTAGCTCTTTAGCTTCGTTTTTCTTTTCTTCTCATTTACTTGCTTTCCTATTTCCTTATTTGTGTTACCTTTTGTAACATTGTTGGGTTGTTCTGATATTGGGAACTTTGTGAGATGGCTCTACACCCGAGTCGAGAAAAACCCTAAGATTATAATGGTGGTTGTGTAGTGTAGGCTTGCGTGGTCTCTTCCGCGTGAGTTGAAGCGAAACCCACCGCTTGGAGTAGATTCCCTTGGAGATATTATTGTTGTGGTGAAACTTTGCCATGATGGTAATATCTTTGAGGTGGGTCGTCAATCCCAAGGACCATTAACCCAATTTACCCATGGTGGTTGGTAGTGTTAATTCTATGTGAGTTAATGCGAACGCCCCAATCAGATGAGATCCCTCGAACGTATTACTTCCTGACAGTAATATTGTCGACCTCGATCTAGGATTCTGAGAACCCGTGTGTCGATGGTTGTGTAGTGGGCGCCTCCGAGGAATCTTTCTCGTGGGGAAGAAACGAAGACCTCACCTAGACGAGATTATTTCGAGGATATTATAGTCGGATGTCTCTTCGTCTTGGTTATAATGTTTTCGAAATGTATACATAACTCTAGGCACCTATCCGTCTTAGAGACCTACCCGTGGGTTTTTCTTAATCCTAATTGTGGTTCTTGACCCGTTCCTCCAGCCAACCTCAGAATTGTTTGAAGCTGTTTGATCTTGCGATCCTGGATCTTGCATTTTGCATTGCATCTCATGTCATTGCATTGCATTGCATCTGTTACGCATCTTGCATTGCATTTTCTACCGCAGTATCTCACTTCACCTTCCTTCCTTTATAACCAGCAAATCAAGCAGATTCCTCGACACCAGTACGCAGCTCACGCCAAGAGCAGACGAATGATGAATCAAATCCAACAAGACCATGCTGCCACATGCACAGGCATGGCCATCAGTCATTGAAGGGGTTGTCGAAGACAAGCTGAACAGTCTCCAACTCTGAACAAGCCAGTTCAAGCACCAATCAAGTCAAGACAGGAAGATTAGTTCCTCGAAGAAGGCAGTCATGTTGCCATCCCATCATTTACACTCTTGTATTTTCGCACTGTATGCTTTAAACATTGTCATTTGTATTTGGTTTTCTTAATGTAGTGATTATGCATGTTTTGAATCAGTTATGTCGTATTCACTCATTTTTTCCATTTACTGCAAAACACCGACACATTTATTTCCACTTCACTCTCTTTATCAACTGTTGTTAGCAATGATTTGAGGGAGGATGATGACAATGAAATACCCATAATTGCAAACCGCATGCTTTCGGATAAAATCTCGCCAATGATGTACAGGCATTGTTTCAATCCCCCAATCACTAGAGAGACAAGGAGTTAATCCCTAGTAAACCACTTCGAGCCTAGAAGTAGTAGTTTCCTTCGGATATTTAAACCCTTACACTCAACCTGGGGCAGGGTAGTGTTCAGTTAATCCAGCTACGCACCAAACCACAAGGACAAAATCCAAAAGACATGTCGGTTGTTCATCAATACCCATGACTTGGTAGTCACAATCCTCCAAAAACAAAACCAAGAATAAAAAATCCAAAGCCTGCTAAGTCAAGCATCTCAAAGGAGACTTAGGCAAAAATCAAGGCAATCCCGATGGACTCGAAAAGTGAAATTAGTCCATGCAAAAGATAGGGATCAAAAATAAAAATCAAAAGAGGCCCTCAAATCCTCACCAAAAACAAAATAAGATCTAGTGACCACCATATCAAAACCAAAGGGTCACTAACATCCATCAAAAACAAAATAAAGGTAACTGCCATTTCGAGCCAAACCTTGAATCATCACGCTTACACTATCAACCCTTTTGGAATACAAACATGTGCAAGATTAATTGAACGTAGGACTGGAGATCATCACGAAGAAGGGGTGGGTACAAATCATACTTTGAGCCTAATATCCTTTGTTTCATAAGCCGTAAACCAGACCACGTTACAACCCCCGAAAGACCTAATTGAGGCGAGGTTTATTCTGAAAGCATACTCTTGCAAGGTTGCGTAACCTGACTCCCCATATTTGCTAATCTTCAGCATTGGTGTCATCTTCCTTGCTATATCTTTCACACCATCAAAATCAGCACACGTCTGGGCTAACGGTCCATTAGTCTCACTACCACGACACTCGAATAAACGACTCTTTTTCAAAACTTGCATAAGCATTGTATTAAGATTACCATTTGTGAATGTGCAACTTTAAATCAGTGCTTGACGTCAAAGCAACTCCAATAAGGGGCAATCAAAGAAGGAACTTGAGCTTTCAGTGGTGCCAACCCGAAGCAAGACTCCCTCAAAACCCTCAAGCTGGGGCACACCCTTCAACAGCTTAATCAGGGGCAAGCCTTCTCAAAGCATATCAAGGCTCAACCTCCAAAGATCAGACTGCTTCAGAATTGGTTAATCAGGGGCAGACCATTACCATGTTTAGACTGGGGCAAGACCCATTGCGAAGGGCAGACCCCTTTGTATCTTCAAGCTGGTCAAGCAAGTTATCCTGATCATCAAGCACGAGTTGTGAAGTCATCTTCGTCTACTTCAATCATGGCGTCTTCAAACAGACTGAGTGTCGAAGAAATCAAATCCCTCCCACCGCCCAAAAGTCCAATCCTCGTTGGCAACTACCAAAGTCCACCATGCTGGCACCTCCCAAACATATCCAATCTCCCGTCTGCAATCATGTGCATCATATGCATCACATTCTTTATCATTTGCATCATATGCATACCAAAACCAATCATACTTCCCCAGCACTTGCATCTCTGCGCGTCAGCATTTGCATTGCATTTCCATTCGTCATGGAGCATCATTACAAAATCAAGCATTCACGCATATGCATGTCAAGATCCAGGATCAATCTCGAGATTCCAAGATGATTTTCAGCCCAGGCAGGGGCATTTTCATCAAATCCGTGGACGTTCTTCACAAAGTTATTTCAGGATAATCTTTAGCCCAGGCAAGGGCATTTTCATCAAATCCGTGGGCGTTCCTCACGAAGTTGGCTCAACCTTTTTGTTGACCAAGATCAAGACAAGAGTTCAAGCGAACCTCAGCCCAGTCAGGGGCACTTTCTTCAAGTTCATGGGCGTTCCTCATGAAATCATCAACCTTTTGTTGATGAAGCTGTGATCTCCAAGCAGGTCAGTGGGCGTTCCTCATTGAATTGTGTTCCTCAACCTTTTTTGATGTGGTCGTCATCCTCATCCCAACCAATAAACATTCCTCCGAGTCAGTGGGCGTTCCTCATTGAATCTTTTTCGGAATCGAACTACGACTGCCCTGATTTTTTATTCTCGTCCGAGTAAAGATACATAGGCACAAGATTGCGTAGATCTTGGCGGGTTACCTTCTCTTTTTTTCGCTGTTACCTTCTCCATTTTTCACTATCTCCCTTTCCTTTTCGTGGGCTCTCCTCATTAATTTCTTTACTTCAACCTTTGTGTGTGTGCCCTATTGTCTCGTCAATAATAGCAGGCTGTGTTGTGTGCCCTATTATCTCGTCGATAGTAGCAGGCTGTGTTGTGTGCTCTATTATCTCGTTGGTAATAGTAGGCTGTGTGTGTGCCCTATTATCTCGTCGGTAATGGCAGGCTGTGTTGTGTGCCCTATTATGCCGTTGGTAATAGCAGGTTGTGTTGTGTGCCCTATTACTTCGTCGGTAATAGCAGACTCTGTGTGTGCCCTATTATCCTTTTGGTAATAGCAGGCTGTGTTATGTGCCCTATTACTTCGTCGGTAATAGCAGGCGTTGACCTCATTTCCATCCTTTTGGTGGAAGGATCTGTGAGTGTGTGTGCCCTATTATCCTTTTGGTAACAGCAGGTTGTGTTGTATGCCCTATTACTTCGTCGGTAATAGCAGGCTTTGACCTCATTTTCCATCCTTTTAGTGGAAGGGTTTGTGTGTTGTGTGCCCTATTACTTCGTCGGTAATAGCAGGCGTTGACCTCATTTCCATCCTTTTGGTGGAAGGGTCTGTGAGTGTGTGTGCCCTATTATCCTTTTGGTAATAGCAGGCTGTGTTGTGTGCCCTATTACTTCATTGGTAATAGCAGGCGTCGACCTCATTTCCATCCTTTTGGTGGAAGGGTCTATGAGTGTGTGTGCCCTATTATCCTTTTGGTAATAGCAGGCTGTGTTGTGTGCCCTATTACTTCATCGATAATAGCAGGCGTCGACCTCATTTCCATCCTTTTGGTGGAAGGTTCTGTGAGTGTGTGTGCCCTATTATCCTTTTGGTAATAGCAGGCTGTGTTGTGTGCCCTATTACTTCGTCGGTAATAGCAGGCATCGACCTCATTTCCATCCTTTTGGTGGAAGGGTCTGTGTGCGTGTGTGCCCTATTATCCTTTTGGTAATAGCAGGCGTTGACCTCATTTTCATCCTTTTGGTGGAAGGGTCTGTGTGCGTGAGTTTACTATCATCTTTTT
The DNA here is from genome assembly GCA_022829125.1 of Lathyrus tuberosus. NCBI lineage: Eukaryota > Viridiplantae > Streptophyta > Magnoliopsida > Fabales > Fabaceae > Lathyrus > Lathyrus tuberosus. The sequence goes on along the minus strand of JALAZF010000022.1, from coordinate 19,359,519 downwards.
GGTGATAGGTCTATCATCCTTTTGGTGCCAGATTTCCAGTTATCCATTATTTCACATCCCAAACATTTTCTTTCTTCCCGGACAAATTTGTGGTTTTCTTCATATCTAATTGTCTTCTACCTCCAAAGACCGAACGCCGTAGCAGTTCATCTAACTCAGTCTAAGCCAATTAGATAGGGGCATCTGTCATACCCCAAATTTGTCCTACCTATATATTTCCATCTGTACATTCGTCCACTGACAATTATTCAGAAAAAAATCCAAAAAATGTGTTGTCTTCAACTTCATCTCTCTGTTAGTTCTTATCCTTTTATTTTAAGTCATATTTACTTTTTAGCCCTTTCTTTTTTATTCAATCATCCATATCCATTTATTTCCATATCCATTTTTGAATTACCCAATTCCATTATCCAATTTCCTTATTTTAAGTTATCCGTTTTCTCTATCCATTTTAAGTCCATTTATCCTTATCCATTTCAAACAAATTCACAAAAAAACTCATTCACCTTTTCTACCCAATGTCCATTTTAATCTATTTCCTTTTTTCAAAACCATTTCTATTTATCTCATTCACATATCCATTGTACAAACCCATTTCCAATTTATAGAATCCATTTCCATATAAGCATCCATTTCCATATTTTAAATGGCCAAATTAATTCACATTTTTTTTAATCCTTTTCTTAATCATTTCTTTTGATTAGTTCTTTTTACTAACAAATTAGCCATAACCTTTGTCTTTATCCATTATTCATAAAAGCCCAAGAAATCTACAAAAAAATTAATACAAAAAGGTTCAAGAAATTACAAGAGCAAGAAAGCCCATTATTACATTTCAAGGCCCATTACTACTTGAAACAAGAAAAGTGAAGACAAGCTTATGGAAACCACCACCTGCACAAAACACTACAAACCGTCATACACAAAGTGCAAAACCAATACAACCCACTATTCAGGCCTTGTCCCACACAAGCCATCACAATTCCAAATCGTACAACCAAAACCTGCTACACAATTAGTATAACAACGTTCCAATACCACCCACACCACATGAAGCAACACAAACCATTACACAAATATTTAGCAAAAAGAAAAAAGAAGCCATAATTCCATAAAGCAGCGACGAAACCGACCCGTCCACCAAGCATGCTTCACAATGACCCGGACCAAAATGAAGCTTGGAAAATCTGTACAATAACTCGCACAAAACACGTATCGTACGACATCACCAAAGACACCCTCCAGCTCGCAAACCGTACAACAAACCTGTGCCTGCAACGCATACACCTGCAGAATTTTCTTCCTTAATTAAACCAACAAAGACGGGTATTTTCGGACCCCACCCAATCACACAACGCAGCCAAACGTCCTAACAATTCCCTCTCATTTCCCAATCCACCCTCCTCTTCTCCTATAAAACAAACTCTTCCTAACTCTCATTTGAAAAAACGGAGCCGCCGACACCCTTCTTCAGTCAACCACCGTTCATCACCTCACCTTGAACAAAAAAACCTCTCCACACCCCAACCTCCTTCATTCACCTCCACCTTCAACCTGCAACACCCTTCCCCACCTCAAAACCGAACCTCTATTCGTACCATCCTGTTTTCACTTCAATCCCCCATACAATCTTCTGAAACCAAACCTTCAAAAAAAAACTCACAGCCAATCCACCATATACCACTTCCTCCGCCATTCCCTCAACTTCCAACCTCTAACCTTCATAATCCCTCTTCACAATCTCTTCAACCCAACACCTCGATTCACCCGTCAAACCCAAATCACAAACACAACCCAATCTTCCAACCTTCATCGCTTCAACCTTCAAACATCACCAACCCATTCAAAAATCAGAAACAAAGATTTGGAGAAGAAGAGAAGGAATTTTGAGAAATTAAAAAAAAAAGAGAGGCGAAACCACCAAACCTGAATCTAAAGAGGGACGGAGCGGTCGAGACCGAAGCAGAGAGAGTCGCAAAATGAAGTCGGAAACGAAACAAACCGAATAAGTCGGAGGCGAGAGAGATCGAGAAAGGTTGGTGGAGATTCGCCGTTCTATTTTTGTTCACGCGAGGATGAAGACGTTTTCTTCTGAGCGAGTTGTTGAGGGTCGTTTTTTCCTTTCCACTGTGGCGTTGACTTGCTGAGTTTTTAGAATGGAAAGCATTCAAGTTCTTTCCCTTATATTTGTTTTATTTTAAATACAAATTGTTTTATCTTGGTCTCATGGACCCAAACCGTGCAAATTTTGTTGGATGATGGGCTTGATCTAAGCCCAAATGATTCCATATAGCACCTTTTGATTTCTTATGCGCCCCACCCCTGTTTCTTCTTTATTCTTTATTTTGGTTTTTTTAGAGAAAGAAATCTTGGTTAGGTTCTGTTGATAATTATTAGTTTTGTTAATAGAATTTTATTAGCTCTTGTTAAATATTTGTTGGTTATTCTTTTCTGTTTAGAGTTTTATATGGTTCTCCATCTTCATTTTCATTTTTATTTTTGGGCCAATGACATAACAACCACCATAAATTGGATTTATGAAAGTAGATCTATAATTTTGGTTAATATGAGGCCTACCATTTTTTATTATTCATTTTCATTTCGATTTTATGTATTTAGATTTTTATTTCATTTTTTAGTATTTTTGGTCAATGAAAACCAAAATATCAAGATTTATTCATTTTTAATTTTAAATCTTGATAAAGGTGAGACCTTGACTATTTTTTTCATGTCATTTTCAATTTTATTTTATTTCTATCATTTTTGGTTCATTTACATTTATTTTAGGTCGATGAAAACTAAATATCGATCGATTTATCGATTTCTCGATTAAATCTCGATAAAGGTGAGACCTTTATCCTTTGTATTCATTTTCTCGATTTTATTTCATTTTTATTGTTGTTCTTATTCATTTTGGGTCGATGAAAACCAAATATCGATCGATTTATCGAATTCTCGATTAAATCTCGATAAAGGTGAGACCTTTATGCCTTTATTCATATTTTCGATTTAATTTCTAATTTCTATTTAATTTTCATTTCACATATTCTTTTATTCAATTTTGGGTCAATGAAGGTCAAAAATCCGATTATCAATTTACCGATTAAATCGCGATTAAGACGAGACCGATTTTATATCAATATTATATCTTGTCCATTTTATATTATTCTTGTACATATTATCATATTGTATCATTTTCATTTCATTTACTCACCATTTAATAAAAAACAATCTAACAAATATCGAAACCTAAAAATAATCATTTGAATGGACCGTTGATTATGATCATCCACTTGCTCGACGCTTTGCTCAAGGTTTAGTTTAGGACACTTCGCACACACACGGCTTCCTCTTGGGCTACCTTACAACGAGACCATTTATTTCTGTCAACACTTGTAATTTACATGTATCCCACCCCCATTCCGATGTACGCACTTAATATTGTTTTAATTGTGGTTTGTTTACTAGGAGCACCCCTAGGGACTAGCATAGGCAACCCATTTTCAAACCAAAACCTCGATTCGTCGTCGAGACATTTTTCAAGCAACCTGCTTTCAAACCAAAACCTCGATTCGTCGTCGAGACATTTTTCAAACAACCCATTTTCACACCAAATACTCGATTCGTCGTCGAGCCATTTTCAAACAAACCTCTCTTCAACCAAACCCTCGATTCGTCGTCGAGTAATCGTTTTTCAAATCAAACTCTTTTCATAACAAATAAACCCTTGATCCAACGTCAAGCGGATTTTCATAATCAAACTCCAAAAACAATTAACAATTATCGTAACTCTCTAAGGTGAAAAATTGGGGTTCAAGCCTTTGATCTCTCTTCGATTATTTGGGTGCGAGTTCTCTTACTCGTGTGTAAGCAATTGACGTCTCTTCCTTTAAAATCCAACCCTTTCTAAAATAACCAAGCGTATACAATAAACCCTTGATCCAACATCAAGCGGATTTTCACAAATAAACCTCAAAACGACTAATAATTATCGAAACTCTCTAAGGTGAAAAATGGGGGTTCAAGTCTTTGATCTCTCTTCGATTGCTTAGGTGCGAGTTCTCTTATTCGTGTGTGAGCAATTGGCGCCTCTTTTAAAAATCAACCAACTCCCTTGTTTTGTGGGCGTACCACGAACTACGACTGCTCTGATTCTTTATTCTCATCCGAATAAAGATACGTAGGCACGAGATTGTGATGATCTTGGCGAGCTACCTTTTTCTTTTTCCCCCGTTTGCGTCCACACTTTCTTTTTCTTTTTCCCCCGTTTGTGTCCACACTTTTTCTTTTTCCCCCGTTTGTGTCCACACTTTTTCTTTTTTTCCCCGTTTGCGTCTACCTACCACCTTTTTCCGTCAAACCCCGTAGTCGAACTACGATTGCTCTGATTCCTCATTCTCATCTCAATGAGCATACATAGGCCCGAGATCGCGATGATCTTGCCGAGCACCCTATCCTTAAACCACCCCATTTTCCCTTAGCATCTTTTCCTTTTATCTTTACCTTTCCGCATTTATTTTAGAGAAGAAAATAGACAAGCTTAGCTAACGAGTATCGCGATTCGAATCAAGAGGTTCCCGTTGAGTACAACAGACGTGAGGGGGTGCGCGTACCTTCCCCTCACGTAACCGACTCCCGAACCCAGAATGTGGTTGCGACGACCATGTTCTTATCCCTCCTTAAAAGGTTTTCTCGATATTTTCCTTTCCCTCTTTTGGGATAAATAAAGTTCGGTGGCGACTCTGTCAAACCGTTTTCCGCGCCTTTCGCGCGAGGGTCATATTTTCTCGATGAATTTTCGAGGTGCGACAGATGGCGACTCTGCTGGGGACAATTTGCTCCATGCAAGAGAGAGTTGAGCCTATCTTGATTCGAATCGCTAGCTCTTTAGCTTCGTTTTTCTTTTCTTCTCATTTACTTGCTTTCCTATTTCCTTATTTGTGTTACCTTTTGTAACATTGTTGGGTTGTTCTGATATTGGGAACTTTGTGAGATGGCTCTACACCCGAGTCGAGAAAAACCCTAAGATTATAATGGTGGTTGTGTAGTGTAGGCTTGCGTGGTCTCTTCCGCGTGAGTTGAAGCGAAACCCACCGCTTGGAGTAGATTCCCTTGGAGATATTATTGTTGTGGTGAAACTTTGCCATGATGGTAATATCTTTGAGGTGGGTCGTCAATCCCAAGGACCATTAACCCAATTTACCCATGGTGGTTGGTAGTGTTAATTCTATGTGAGTTAATGCGAACGCCCCAATCAGATGAGATCCCTCGAACGTATTACTTCCTGACAGTAATATTGTCGACCTCGATCTAGGATTCTGAGAACCCGTGTGTCGATGGTTGTGTAGTGGGCGCCTCCGAGGAATCTTTCTCGTGGGGAAGAAACGAAGACCTCACCTAGACGAGATTATTTCGAGGATATTATAGTCGGATGTCTCTTCGTCTTGGTTATAATGTTTTCGAAATGTATACATAACTCTAGGCACCTATCCGTCTTAGAGACCTACCCGTGGGTTTTTCTTAATCCTAATTGTGGTTCTTGACCCGTTCCTCCAGCCAACCTCAGAATTGTTTGAAGCTGTTTGATCTTGCGATCCTGGATCTTGCATTTTGCATTGCATCTCATGTCATTGCATTGCATTGCATCTGTTACGCATCTTGCATTGCATTTTCTACCGCAGTATCTCACTTCACCTTCCTTCCTTTATAACCAGCAAATCAAGCAGATTCCTCGACACCAGTACGCAGCTCACGCCAAGAGCAGACGAATGATGAATCAAATCCAACAAGACCATGCTGCCACATGCACAGGCATGGCCATCAGTCATTGAAGGGGTTGTCGAAGACAAGCTGAACAGTCTCCAACTCTGAACAAGCCAGTTCAAGCACCAATCAAGTCAAGACAGGAAGATTAGTTCCTCGAAGAAGGCAGTCATGTTGCCATCCCATCATTTACACTCTTGTATTTTCGCACTGTATGCTTTAAACATTGTCATTTGTATTTGGTTTTCTTAATGTAGTGATTATGCATGTTTTGAATCAGTTATGTCGTATTCACTCATTTTTTCCATTTACTGCAAAACACCGACACATTTATTTCCACTTCACTCTCTTTATCAACTGTTGTTAGCAATGATTTGAGGGAGGATGATGACAATGAAATACCCATAATTGCAAACCGCATGCTTTCGGATAAAATCTCGCCAATGATGTACAGGCATTGTTTCAATCCCCCAATCACTAGAGAGACAAGGAGTTAATCCCTAGTAAACCACTTCGAGCCTAGAAGTAGTAGTTTCCTTCGGATATTTAAACCCTTACACTCAACCTGGGGCAGGGTAGTGTTCAGTTAATCCAGCTACGCACCAAACCACAAGGACAAAATCCAAAAGACATGTCGGTTGTTCATCAATACCCATGACTTGGTAGTCACAATCCTCCAAAAACAAAACCAAGAATAAAAAATCCAAAGCCTGCTAAGTCAAGCATCTCAAAGGAGACTTAGGCAAAAATCAAGGCAATCCCGATGGACTCGAAAAGTGAAATTAGTCCATGCAAAAGATAGGGATCAAAAATAAAAATCAAAAGAGGCCCTCAAATCCTCACCAAAAACAAAATAAGATCTAGTGACCACCATATCAAAACCAAAGGGTCACTAACATCCATCAAAAACAAAATAAAGGTAACTGCCATTTCGAGCCAAACCTTGAATCATCACGCTTACACTATCAACCCTTTTGGAATACAAACATGTGCAAGATTAATTGAACGTAGGACTGGAGATCATCACGAAGAAGGGGTGGGTACAAATCATACTTTGAGCCTAATATCCTTTGTTTCATAAGCCGTAAACCAGACCACGTTACAACCCCCGAAAGACCTAATTGAGGCGAGGTTTATTCTGAAAGCATACTCTAGCAAGGTTGCGTAACCTGACTCCCCATATTTGCTAATCTTCAGCATTGGTGTCATCTTCCTTGCTATATCTTTCACACCATCAAAATCAGCACACGTCTGGGCTAACGGTCCATTAGTCTCACTACCACGACACTCGATAAAGGTGAGACCTTTATGCCTTTATTCATATTTTCGATTTAATTTCTAATTTCTATTTAATTTTCATTTCACATATTCTTTTATTCAATTTTGGGTCAATGAAGGTCAAAAATCCGATTATCAATTTACCGATTAAATCGCGATTAAGACGAGACCGATTTTATATCAATATTATATCTTGTCCATTTTATATTATTCTTGTACATATTATCATATTGTATCATTTTCATTTCATTTACTCACCATTTAATCGAAAAAAATCTAACAAATATCGAAACCTAAAAACAATCATTTGAATGGACCGTTGATTATGATCATCCACTTGCTCGACGCTTTGCTCAAGGTTTAGTTTAGGACACTTCGCGCACACACACGGCTTCCTCTTGGGCTACCTTACAACGAGACCATTTATTTCTGTCAACACTTGTAATTTACATGTATCCCACCCCCATTCCGATGTACGCACTTAATATTGTTTTGATTGTGGTTTGTTTACTATGAGCACCCCTAGGGACTAGCATAGGCAACCCATTTTCAAACCAAAACCTCGATTCGTCGTCAAGACATTTTTCAAGCAACCCGTTTTCAAACCAAAACCTCGATTCGTCGTCGAGACATTTTTCAAACAACCCATTTTCACACCAAATACTCGATTCGTCGTCGAGCCATTTTCAAACAAACCTCTCTTCAACCAAACCCTCGATTCGTCGTCGAGTAATCATTTTTCAAATCAAACTCTTTTCATAACAAATAAACCCTTGATCCAACGTCAAGCGGATTTTCATAATCAAACTCCAAAAATAATTAACAATTATCGTAACTCTCTAAGGTGAAAAATGGGGGTTCAAGTCTTTGATCTCTCTTCGATTGTTTGGGTGCGAGTTCTCTTACTCGTGTGTAAGCAATTGACGCCTCTTCCTTTAAAATCCAACCCTTTCTAAAATAACCAAGCGTATACAATAAACCCTTGATCCAACATCAAGCGGATTTTCACAAATAAACCTCAAAATGACTAATAATTATCGAAACTCTCTAAGGTGAAAAATGGGGGTTCAAGTCTTTGATCTCTCTTCGATTGCTTAGGTGCGAGTTCTCTTATTCGTGTGTGAGCAATTGGCGCCTCTTTTAAAAATCAACCAACTCCCTTGTTTCGTGGGCGTACCACGAACTACGACTGCTCTGATTCTTTATTCTCATCCGAATAAAGATACGTAGGCACGAGATTGCGATGATCTTGGCGAGCTACCTTTTTCTTTTTCCCCCGTTTGCGTCCACACTTTCTTTTTCTTTTTCCCCCGTTTGTGTCCACACTTTTTCTTTTTCCCCCATTTTTGTCCACACTTTTTCTTTTTTTCCCCGTTTGCGTCTACCTACCACCTTTTTCCGTCAAACCCCGTAGTCGAACTACGATTGCTCTGATTCCTTATTCTCGTCTCAATGAGCATACGTAGGCCCTAGATCGCAATGATCTTGCCGAGGACCCTATCCTTAAACCACCCCGTTTCCCTTAGCATCTTTTCCGTTTATCTTTACCCATCCGCATTTATTTTAGAGAAGAAAATAGACAAGCTTAGCTAACGAGTATCGCGATTCGAATCAAGAGGTTCTCGTTGAGTACAACGGACGTGAGGGGGTGCGCGTACCTTCCCCTCACGTAACCGACTCCCGAACCCAGAATGTGGTTGCGACGACCATGTTCTTATCCCTCCTTAAAAGGTTTTCTCGATATTTTCCTTTCCCTCTTTTGGGATAAATAAAGTTCGGTGGCGACTCTGTCGAACCATTTTCCGCGCCTTTCGCGCGAGGGTCGTATTTTCTCGATGAATTTTCGAGGTGCGACACAGCACACACAAGGCAAAAGACCATATCTGCACCTTAAGTTTAAAACAACATAAACTCCACATATGAACAAGTTAAAGTGCAAACAGTAGGAGGATCATAACATGCATATTAAGGACTACATTTTTGCTTCAAGAATTATTCAATATGATGCATGTATGTGGACATCAAAGGAAAGCATGATTCAAAGAATTCAAGTTGTGAATTTTACCTCTTTTTTGGAGATTTTGTGCAACCTACCAAATGCTTTGTTCCAGAAATGATTTGATGCTTTGGACACCCTCAAATGACCTCTTAGAAGCTTTTAGGATGGTGGGAATCAGCTGGAACCTGCAAAAACAAAAACTGGCCCTTTCTTGCAAAAGGGGTTAAAATGGCCAAAGTGACAACTCTCTCAAATGGTGTTCCAGATGTTGGGAACCATTTGGGATAGTTCAAGGATGATATTTGGATTGTGTTTGAGGTTTTATATGGTTTGGAAAGTGACTGAATTAAGACATGGCTTGAAAAATGCAAAAAAAGTCCAATTTTGAGGTTTTGAGAGGTGACTTTGTGATTTTGGTGTTACATGTCACTTGTGATAGTTTGGATCACCTACATATGATGTTTATGAGGTGTTAGGGTCATGAGATGTGATGGAAATGCTCTCTAACTCAAAAACTCAGAATTACCTTACTAAAGAAGACATTTTGGAGTGAAAGAAGTGATTTTGAGGAAAGCATCGGTTTGATGGCTTTGGTGTACTCAAACAGAGCACAAATGAGCTCTATTTATAGTAGAGCAAGTTTGTTTTGCAAGCAATAGTGAATGGTGGCTGCAGCAGAGATTTGGAAAATGTTGGCCAATGAAAATCCAAGTCTCCTCTAGCCATTGACTAGAGGTTAGAGCACAGGCCTTTGGTTCCCTAGTTGTTGGAGGAATCTTGACTAAATTCAGTTAGAGGAAGCTCAATTCATGCCACCTCTAAGCATCCATTAAATGCTCCAAACCAAAATTGGAGTCTTGTCCCTCTTTTAGGGTTTTTTAGGTTTGGCATGCTACTTGTGGAATCTTTGACTTGGGAGGCTTATGGATCAGATCACCCCCCTTGGATTTGATCCTCAGATGTGTCTAAAATGATGACAAGGCTTGGAGATTCGTGTGGCACAAGAAATGTGCAAATCTGTCCTGAAACATGTCTTAAAAATCAACTGTAGCAAGCCTTGCTGTAAAATCCATAACTTCTTGCTCAAGAATGATAAATGGCTGTTCCAGGACTCTATGGAAAGCTGAGATGACATACTTCAACTTTGATGTTTGACCCTAGACTTGATTCAACTTGGATCATGGAGAAAAACATCCTTGAAGTTGGGACATTCTTGCTGGAAAAATATTAATGATGTCCTATGAAATGTTGGAACATCTGACAACTTTGAACATTAATAATTCCAAACTTTAATCACTTGTATCTTTTAATCCACTATGATATTTTGAGTTGAAGTGAATTGCAGCTTTGATGCTTGTCTTGCATGGTGACAAAACTTGAAAATTGTGTGGCACAAGAAAAAGTGCACAAAATTTGTCCTAAAAAAATAGCTGCAGCAAGCCTTCTTGCAAAGTCCATAACTTCCTGCTCAAGTGTGATAAATGGACGTTCTACAACTTTCTGGAAAGCTGAGATAACGTACTTCAACTTTGATGTTCAAGGTTTGTGAAGATAAGACTTGTAAAGCTGTCAAAAATGACCTTGAACTTGTGTGATCAAATCTGTCCTAAAAGCTGTCATGAAAATTCTGTTTTATCAATGCCTTTTGCAGAGACCATAACTTTCTGCTCAAGAATGATAAATGGGCTTTCTAGGACTTTCTGGAAAGGTGAGATGACGTACTTCAACTTTCATGCCCAGGGTTTTTCCTGAATCAACTTGGATCATGGAGAAAAACATCCTTGAAGTTGGGACATCCTTGCTGGAAAAATATTAATGATGTCCTATGAAATGTCAGAACATTTGACATTAAGAATTCCCAACTTTGGTCACTTATATGTTTCAATCCTTATGATATTTTGAGTTGATTCCTTCTTCAATGTTGAAGTATCAAATACCCTCTTTAAAAGTAACCCTTAAGCAAAATCAATGGATGCTTGGACCAATAGTTACAACCTTGGAAAGTTGTGCACTTAAACATGATTTTAACTTAGAAAAAATTTCTAAGTTTCCTTCAATTTGATCAATTTTTCAATTTTGCATGATTTCTTGATTTAAATTTGATCAAATTAAATCAGCCATCATATTTTCTTGAGTAATGGCTTGTGAAGCTCAAGGTTGACCAAAAGTCAAACTTTGACTTTCTGCGTCAGTTGACTTTGTATTAGATGAACTTAAGGCTTGATCCACTTGAAATGTTGCACTCTTGTGCTTAATTCTTGAAGTGGGAGTCCTTTTGATCCATTGTAGATGTTTGAGAGGTTAGAAAAGTTGAAGATCATGTCATTTCTTGATTGATCCTTTGTCTAAATGCTCTGAGAGGGCTTGGAACCCTAAGCTTGATTGTAGTGAATGCTCAATAATTCCTTGAGGAGATTGATGAGGCACAAAGGTACATCCATATTGTGATGATGATTTGCACAATGATGGGAAATCTTGGTGGTCAAAATTTGGGGTATGACAGATGCCCCTATTTAATCTTCTTGGACCTAAAGGTGTGAATGGCGAAGGTATTCGGACATTCGGGGTGCAAGAGGATTAAATATCGGAATATCCGAAATTTGGATGGTGGTTATGAATGGCGGCTTACATATTCATCTTCTTTTGCTAAGCAACGATGCTTAGAAAATGTAAACTTCCCCTCGATCCTGGTTTCCTACCAAGGAACTGGTCTCAGTTTCTGATATAAACTTCCCCTCGATCCTGGTTTCCTACCAAGGAACTGATCTTAGTTTTTGATATAAACTTCCCCTCGATCCTGGTTTCCTACCAAGGAACTGGTCTTAGTTTCTGAAATAAACTTCCTCTCGATCCTGGTTTCCTACCAAGGAACTGGTCTTAGTTTCTGAAATAAACTTCCCCTCGATCCTGGTTTCCTACCAAGGAATTGGTCTTAGTTTCTGAAATAAACTTCCCCTCGATCCTGGTTTCCTACCAAGGAACTGGTCTTAGTTTCTTTTGTCAATAAACTTTCTTGACAAGGGACGCTATGCGTAGCGGTTTTCCTCAAACTTCTCGCCGAATTTTCCTGGGGAGATGCCATTTGATGGGAAAATTTCTGATGTCAGACTTGCTGAGATGTCACCATCCGGGGAAAACGAGTCTCTTGAGAGACTGCTCTCGCTTGGGGATATTACATCATATTTTTCTCGGGATCTTCCCAGAGAAATGCCATATGATGTGATCCAATTTTGAGGTGCCGATGACCTTTTCATCAGTGGTTTTTTTTGGAGAAAAACTGTCGTACTGCCGAATCTCTGCTTAAGAGGCTTTCTCTGGGGATTTTCCTTAATCCGGGAAAGCGAAGATATCATCTTCAATGGCGAAGAGTGGCGTTTGTTGAAAGTTCTCTGGTCTTTCAGAGGTTCAAGTTATCAAAGTGGTCAAGGGAGCCAACTTCAATCCAGAAATAAATTGGGGAGAGATTGTTCAGACGCAACACTTCCTGACGAGGAAAAGGCTGACAACTCGATTGAGAGGACTGTTATCACTAGGGGATAAGACCGACTAGAGTGATAGTGATGCAATATAAATATGAATGCGAATCAATAATGCATGATGTATATATGTATATGCTGACAAAACTGACACAACATACAAACTAAAGGATGAACACGACTGGATACTCGGCCACAGTGGGACATGTAGAAATATTGCTGGTTCAAGATAGCAATTCTGCCTTGCTTAGGAGAAACGGTCCCTGTTGGGAGCGACGCTGGTCGGGCTTAGGAGACGAGAACTCGGCCGAGGATGTCAGACGAAACATGGTCTCTGACACAGTTGATCCTTCATTCAGGCGTAATGGTCTAGAATGAGTACTTTGATTCTGCACTTTGAGGTTCGAACACCTTTGGAGACGCGATTGATGTTCTTTCGATGTTTAACAGTCAAAAGAAATTGTCATCTTTATTTTAAAAGCAAAAAATGTTTGACAAGTAAATTCGTTTTTGTTTTATTTCAATAATCGTTAATCATGTTAAAAACATCATTCTATAAAGCTAAAACAAGTAAGAATTACAAACAAAAGCACAAGGGCTCAAATTTTATTGATAGGATGGAAATCAGCCAAACGTGTGATTCCAAAGAGTATATACAAAGTTAAAAAATGGTAATTTACATGGAAAAGGGCTACATTGAAACATAACAACCGATATCCTTCTACCAACTTTGAATTCAGGACATCCTGAGCTTCTGTCGAAGATGACCTTGACTGGAGTCTCTGATGGATGGCATGACTGCTGAAGCGCTGTATAGATCAGACATAGTTACTTGCCATTATCCCTAACTTTTGCCTGGATTGTACTTGGAGATTTTCAATCCATCGGGATGATTTTTGATTATGTCTCTAACTTTTGCCTGGACCGCCCTTTCGGGTTTTCAATCTATCGAGACGTTTTTTTTAGTTTAGGCGAAGTATTTCTTGACTACATCAACATTTATGGGGTAGGAAAATTCTTCTCCATCCATGGTTGCAAGTCTCAAGGCGCCGCCTGAGAATGCTTTCTTGACCACATAAGGGCCGTCATAGTTCGGAGTCCATTTACCCCGGGAATCAGTGAGAAATGATTGTATCTTCTTGAGCAGTTTGAAGATTGGCGCGCATGTCGCGGTCATGAGGAATATAAATCTGGAAATGTAAACGTCCCAGGAATCCTCTGACTTGTTTTTCAATTTTCGGAGAAGGCATTTCTTGAATGGCCTTGACCTTGTCAGGATCAACCTCAATTCCTTTCTGGCTGACGATGAACCCTAAGAGTTTCCCTGAACGGACACCGAAGGTGCACTTATTGGGATTCAAGTGGAGTTTGTACTTTCTCAACCGCTCAAATAGTTTTGACAGGTGGGTCACATGCTCCTCTTCTGTTCTAGATTTTACAATCACATCATCGACATATACCTCGATTTATTTGTGTATCATGTCATGAAACAGAGTAGTCATGGCCCTTTTATAGGTTGCCCCGACGTTCTTCAAACCGAACGACATTACCTTGTAACAAAAGGTACCCCATGGGGTAATGAATGAAGTTTTCTCCATGTCTTTCGGCGCTATTTTGATCTGGTTATAGCCCGAGAATCCATCCATGAAGGAGAAAATTTTGAACTTTGCTGTACTGTCTACTAGCATGTCAATGTGTGGTAAAGGAAAATCGTCCTTTGGACTAGCCTTGTTTAGATCTCTGTAATCTACACACATTCTGACCTTTCCGTCCTTTTTGGGAATAGGTACGATGTTGGCTAACCATTGAGGATATTTTGATGTAGCGAGGAAACCCGCGTCGATCTGTTTCTGTACCTCCTCTTTGATTTTGATGGCCATGTCAGGATGAGTCCGTCTCAACTTCTATTTTACTGGCGGATATTCCGATTTCAATGGTAAGTGATGTTCCACGATGCTGGTATCCAACCCTGGCATATCCTGATAGGACCAAGCGAATACATCGGGGTATTCTTTGAGAAGCTTTGTCAAACTCTCTTTAGCAGTTGGACCGAGTAGTGCCCCAATCCTGATTTCTTTTCTCTCTTTTTCCGAACCCAAATTTATCGTTTCAACGACTCTTTGTGAGGTTCAATGGACCTTTCCTCCTGTCTGAGTAATCGGGAGATCTCTTCTGGAATTTCGTCGTTAACTTCTTCTTCAGCCCCAAATACCGGGAACTCAAAGTCGGGAGAAGGCATCGGATCGTATGTTTCAACGGGGTTTAAAACAAGCAATCTGCATGACGTGAAGATTTGTGTTTAGAAGAGATAGAGAAAATGCGAGTGTGTGCAGTGTATTTTTCTTTGGAAAACTGCTTGTTTTTATTATTGAGTTGTTTTTTAGGATTACCATTTTCTGAAAAACGAAAAGAGAAAACAACAATAAATGCGGAAATTACAAAACGACGTTATTTTATTAATGAACAAGTCGATTCTTGAAACTACAACCCTATAAAACAAAACTCTGTCGCTTTGGGCAAAGCGAAGAGGGAAATTTACAGAAAGTGAGCCCTATCAAACATCCGTTTCACCTGGGCAGGGTGAAAGGTTAAAGATGACAATTACTTTGACTGATGAACGATTTTTGGAACATCGACAACAACCCACTGGCGGTGAACTCCTCGGTGAATCACAAAGTCTGACACCTTCCTCGATTTGTCTTCAGAAATAACGCTGATTTCTGGTGGAACAGGATCATTGAAATCTGTCTCCCAAGCAGAGTTGTCGTATGAGGATTCCTCTGTTGCATTTTGCAGAGTATTTGTACTCTCAGGCAGATTTCCCCATCCAGTAGGTTGGATGTCTTCGAGCCTGATGCGAGAGCTTTCTGGAGCAGTGTACTTGACTATATAGTCATATTTTCCACTTGGTTGTCCTAAGGTGTCCCACACTTATTTGGAACTGGAGGAGTCGTCCCTCTCGATGACGTTGACCTCGGGGAAAGCATAGTTGATGAACTTTAGTCCTGCAAACGTTGCAAATTCATCGTCGTGCTGGGCATTTTCAGGATAACCTGGGTGTTGATCCCATGACATGGTGGGGACGCAGGTATTCTGTTCAATGATGCTCAGCTGATTTTCATTGTTCGACTGATTTTCTTGCCCCAAGTCTCCTGGGCACGGCTGCCACATTGGCAGGCCATCCATCGGGCCATAATAGTTGTGGTCAAAGTTGTCCTTCATCAAAGTGTCCTCCTCTAATGAGTTTGGTGGAGCACGACATCCTTCCGGATCACAATCTCCATATATCATTTCGACGTCTGACCTGGGTATAAATCTCAGACTCTGTGTAGGAAAGCAAAACAGAATTTGCGTTTCATCCTGAGACATATAATCGTCCTCGTTGAGATAGGACTTCCATTCTTCCTCCACATCAGATGAATCATCTTTATTGATGGTATGTACCTCTCGAGTCACTGGTTGAAGGAAGCCTCCACTGTGGAAGAAGTTCTGAATGGGATGAAGACTTTCATCGTTAGCAGCTGTCTGGGTACAGGTTGCAGAAAAACCAAGACCCTTCTTTGTTTTATTGTCAGTAGGAATGACAAGTTGTCCCCATCCTTTTGTATTGGTACTCTCGACTGCTTTGATATCATCTTTGTACGAGGAAATGGAAGTTTCCCCCTCAAATTGATCGTCCTTGTGTAGCGAAAGCGCTTGGAACTGGGTTTCGATTATCCCTTCTGGTTCCACATAAGTAGATGACGATAAATTGCTGACGAGCAAGGCCTGTTCCCCACAGACTGTGATGAGTTGGCCGTTCTGGACGAACTTTAGCTTTTGGTGGAGGGTTGAAGTGACCGCCCCAGCCTGATGTATCCAAGGTCTTCCTAATAAACAACTGTATGTTGCCCGGATGTCCATGACCTGGAAAGTGACTTGGAAAGTGTGAGGACCAATAGTTATGGGAAGATCGACTTCGCTGATAACCGTTTTTCTGGATCCGTCAAATGCTTTGACGACGACCTCGCTGGGTCTCATCAGATGGCCTTTGAATGATAATTGCATCAAAGTGGACTTCGGCATAACATTCAAGGTTGACCTTGTGTTTACCAGTACGCTGGCTAAAGCATCGTCCTGGCAGTTGACTGTAATGTTGAGCGCCATGTTATGACGGCGACCCTCTTCAGGTAATTCCTCATCACTAAATCCCAAGTTATTGCAGGAAGTGATGTTAGAGACAATGCTATCGAACTGTCTGATTGTTACATCCTGTTCCACAAAGGCTTGCTCCAAAACTTTCTGTAGAGCCTCCCTGTGCGCTTCTGAACTGAGTAACAGTGATAATACCGAGATCTTTGAAGGAGTTTGTAATAGTTGATCAACAATGTTGTATTCACTCCTTTGGATGAGCTTCAGCATCTCATCGTTGTTCTTTGAAAGGTCGGGATCACTGGATTAACCGACTGGTGGATTGGGAACTTCTGTCTGAGGTTCCTTTTCTTTGCTGAGTTCTCTAACTCCTCTGTTGAAGATTCGACCGCTCCGTGTTACTCGACTGATGTCTGCAATATTCACGATGGAGGGTAACGGAATTTCCTTTCCATTCTCGACTATTGTTGCACTGTATTTCTAAGGGATAACCTTAGTTGATTCATACGGTAGTGGTCCTGGCAGATAGATGACTATGGGAGCCTTCTGATTTTTCTGACCATCATAAGTAATTTCGATCCGTTCCTGGTTGGGAACTCTCGATTCGTCAAGTAGAGGGATGATGGCACAAACATCCCTAGCCCTCTGATGATCAGAGATTACGACAACGTCCTCGATTTGATCAGCGAGATAGTTGACTGATCCAGAACTTGACCATGGTTGAACCTCTTTGTAGTCCAACTGACTTTGAAGGGCTGCCCGCACGAGGTAGCATCCTTGATTATTCACTGAACAAACTCCACACCGCTCATAGTTGTGTAGTGGCACCTGGCCGCGTCCGCTCTGAATACAGTGTAGCCTTACTAGGTCAGTTTCCATTGACCGAACATCCTGACTTTGATATCTAGTATGATTCCCGTTAGTGATACTAATTTGCTGGGTGTCTTCATCCATATAGATTGGAAGCCACCAGTGGTTCAACAAGTGCTGAAGTGTTTTCTGGACAAGGGCACAACCTTGATCGTTTTCGTAACCCGCTTTACAGCTCTGATAATCATGTGATACCAGGAATCCGAGACGGGCCTGTTCTGCGTGTAACTCCACCAGGATGGTATTCATCAAGTGAATATCGAAGATTTGAATAATGTTGATATGATAGGGATTCCTATCATGGTAGTCCTGAATCCATCCAATATCCATCTGACGCTGGAGGGCCTCTTGTACAAAAGAGCATCCCTGTTTGTTTACCGAGCAAGTCAGACAAGAACTGTAATCGTGCCATGGCAGATTATGATACTGGCTTTTCCTTGAGTGCATTGCCACCAGGTTGACATTCATCGCGCGGACGTCGTGGTTTTGAATGACGTTGGAATTCGTATAAACCATGTTAACTCCACGAACTCGGTGCTCTTGGATCCATCCGAGATCCATCTGTTCCTGTAGAGCTGATTGCACCACAGAACACCCTTGATTGCTTTTAGCGCAGATATCACACTGGTGATAATTATGAGGTGACACATGGTCATATCCACTCTGTCTACAATGTATCTTGACCAGATTGGTCCTTAACAAGATTACATCATGAATTTGATAGACATTGTTAGACTCTCCCTCTATCAGGTTGACTGCAGCTTTCTCGTGTTGAGGCAGCGGGTTCGTGAGAACATTGGGATTCGTATCTTTGAAATATAAGAGCCCGCTTCTAACAAGCTTTTGCACGTCAGACTTGAAATTGAGGCAATTCTCTATGTTATGCCCTAGTCCTCCTTGATGATAAGGGCAAGTCTGATATACTTTGAACCAAAAAGGCGGATTTTTCGGTACTGTAAGAGGAGCCTTGGTCTGGACATGCCCTTTGACCAGTAATAACTGAAATAGTTCCGCGTACGATACGGGTATAAGATCAAATCCTGGTGGCCGCGTTGTACGGTTGTTGTTGTACTGAGGACGAGCCTGCTGAAGAGGCTGTTGTGTCCTTTGCTGAAGTTGCTATTGATTAGGTTGGCTCTGCGCAACCTGAGGTTAATATGTAGAAACAGGCGCAGGGTTGATAGCAGGAGTTACAGCTGCTACTGGTTGGTACCTTCGCCTTTGCTTTCCGAGAGAGATATTCCCAATATCCTGCTCTTTTTTCTTAGGGAGAGCACTACCGTATCATTTTGTACTACTTGATGATCCAGCGTCTTTAACCAGACGTCCTTCTCGGACGGCTTCCTCAAGACGAACCCCCATGCCCACCATCTCGGCGAAGTCACTGGGTGCACTGGCAACCATTCTGTCGTAGTAAAATGAGCTCAAGGTCTTTAAGAAGATCTTTGTCATCTCTTTTTCCTCAAGAGGTGGACAAATTTGGGCGGCAATTTCACGCCATCTCTGAGCGTACTCCTTAAAGGTTTCCTTGTCCTTTTGTGACATTGATCTGAGTTGATCTCTGTCTGGTGCCATGTCCAAATTATATTTGTACTGTTGGACGAAGGCAGTACCAAGATCTCTGAAAGTGCTAATCGTGGCATGGTTTAAACCCATGTACCATTTTAATGCGGCACCGGTCAAACTATCCTGAAAGTAGTGAATCAATAGATCCTGATTCTCTGTCTGAGCTGACATTCGTCGAGCGTACATCACCAAGTGACTCTGAGGGCAAGCGTTACCCTTGTACTTTTCAAGGTCGGGCACATGGAATTTGTGCGGAACTTTCACATTGGGGACCAAGTAGAGGTTCGCGGCGTCCTTTCCAAATAGATCCTGGCCGCGAATAGCTTACAATTCCTTTTGCATTTCCAGGAACTGTTCCTGGAACTCGTTCATTCTTTCGAACGTGCTTTCGTTTCAACTAGAAGGTATCTGCGGAATCTGTCCTTCCGGGACAGTGTATACCACGGGTTGTGGTATAGTCATTACGGCTGAGACTCTCGGTGCCTCCCAAAGTTTGTAACCTTCAGGAGTTGCTGTCATGCCCCTGGCATCTTCGCTTTCCCAAAGTTTGTAACCTTCAGGCCCAGCGGTTCCTGCAGTGATTTCCCGATCTTCAGTGATCGGCAGAACATATCCTTCCGGGATATAGTTAACAGGCATGCCCCAGGGACGATCTTTCGGCATTTGATACCCAGGATCATACTTCTCCACTATGGGCGTTGATGTGATCTCTGAGATCACAATTCTTTGTTGATGAGCTTCTGCCATGGCTTGCATGTCGTTACGAAGCTTTCTCATATCCTCTCTCAGAGCGTCGATCTCTTCTTTCAACTCTCTGTTCTCTTCCTCAAGATCATCCATCTTTTTCTGACGATTGGCCTGAGTATTGTACGAATGAGACAGTTTGACTCTAGAACTGAGACACAAACATGAGATTCGTAGGTAAGAAGAATACGTGACGTGAGAATGATGAATGCAATGATTATATTAATTGTTTTGTGGTTTAATTAAAATAAACTTCGACAATTAGATTGCAAATATCAAACAGTGGGGAAAACCCCGTTTTATTGAATTAAAAGGATTGCGGAAACGGAAATACAGTAGATTACAAGGTGCGGAAACAGAAACCTAAGCTAATGGGCCCAGAGTCCTCTCTGAGGAGAACTCGGGTGCTGATTCTGGTACTTTCCTTTTCTTTGACCGGGGCTCTTGAGCCGTTGTCGGGTTGTCATTCCTTTGCCAAGTGAAAGGAGCGAGTAAATTCCTTTGGTCATCCTGATTCTCTACAACATGTTGCTCTAAAATCTCAATCAGAGCATCCTTTTCTTTCAGTAGCTGCTGTATTTTGGTACACTCCATGTTGAGAATGCGACACTTGTTCTTCCAAGACCTCCTTTCCTATTGAACTTTGTTGAGAGTAACCTGAAGCTTTTTAGTTTCCGTCAAGAAGTACATGACAAATTCCCTTGGCGGAAGAACTCCGTGACGAGGATACGGCATCTTTAGCTTGAGAGCTCTAGTTTGTACCCAGTGGAGATAAGGCTCCATCGAGACACAGTCCGGTTTTCCTAGAGACTCCCGTCCTTTCTTATGAACATGTTTCCAAGCGTGCACTATTTCCATCTTTAGTGCTCTGTCATTTTCTCCTTCCTTGAAGAAAAGACCTTCCAGATGAGCATTACGCGGGACATGCCTCATTAGGTATCCAAATTGACGACGAACCAATATTGGATGGTAGTTGATTCCTCCCTTAGTTCCTATAAGGGGTATGTTGGGGAAGTTTCCACAACGGTCAATGATCCTGATTCCGTCATAAATCCTATTGCCCCAATCAATGTCAGAGTTGGTGAGAGACATGATTTTCTGCCACCAGCGTAAAGCACTCTTATGATCCCAAGAAGCAGCAGACTTAGGCAAATGGGAGATAAACCATTTGTATAGCAGGGGCACACAGCACGTGATCTCTCCTCCGCTGTACAAATTCCCTAAGTGTACAGAATGATACGCATCTGCGAGCAAAGTCGGTACAGGGTTTCCAATGAGAAAAACCTTAATGGCGTTGATATCGACGAAGTTATCAATGTTGGGAAATAGAAATAACCCGTAGGTGAGTAAAACAAAGATGCTTTCAAAATCAGTCACATTCCCTATACTAGCAAAGTACAGAGCTTTCTTTGTTAAGAACTGGGCTGGCAAACCTTGGATGCCACCCTTAGTAGTCATGTGAGTCCTGACCTCTGACTCGTCCAAATAAATTGCTCTTGCAATGATTTGATCCTTTGGAATTTCTTCCAGTCCAGAAAATGGAGCTTGATCAGTAATGTGTAGATCAGTCAGGTGAGAGTACTCCTCCAGCGTTGGTGCTAGCTGGTAATCCGGGAATGTGAAACAGTGATAGACCGGATCGTAAAACTGAACGAGTGCATCCATGATTCCTTCAATCACATGGATTCTTAACAGAGGTAACAGACCTCCGTACTTGGCTCTGAAAGCCTCAGGGTTAGTGATCATCCTCGCTAACCTTCTCAAATCCTCAAGTTTTGGAACTTTGAAGGTGTACTGGTGAGTTCTCCTTCTACCGAAATCCATGAGCGCAATCTTTTTCTCTGACATTTGCAATCATTGTCTCAGTTTAATTTGAAAAAGAGAGACTAGAAGAGAAAAATTTTCTTTGTTTTAATGTTTTTTTAGATGAATGCATGAATGCAGCACACAAAAACATAGAAAAAACATGGGGTCAAAGGGTCGTTGTCATGAAGTCAAGGCTCTACCCATCCCCTAAAGGTTTATACTAGTGATTTTTGTACCTGTCTCTCAAAATCATCAGTTCTTGTCGAGAAAACACCAGCGGGTCGGGAACCGTGCTAGGTGATATTTTTTCGAAGAACCTTCAGAAGAGGGTGGTATCGCGTGACAACCATTTTCGATAGTTTCCGCACCACTAAAAGAGGTTTTTCCTAAGTGTATACTCAATCTTTCCATATGCGACATCACACGCATTCCCGTTAGCAGAAAAATAAACACATATATCAATTAGGAAAAGCAGTTAATATATTTGTCCTAATGTCCTAGACTTTTAAGAGCTATGCGTCCTATGTTCCTGACAGAAAATGGCTCCCCGGCGGAGTCGCCATTCTGTGGTTCCTTCCCAACTTAAAGGTTTTTGACCTAAGATTCTAGTGAAGTCAACAAAAAGTCCCATTCCCAGTGAAATTCCCAGTGAAGGTTTTGTCGAAGGCTTTCACCTTGAGTTTCCAAAGAAACGCTCCACGGTGGGCGCCACTTTTCTGTAGCGAGCGATTTTGGACGCGGTTCTTAAGCGCTGTCGCTCTTTGGGGTTTACTACAGGTCGATTCATTTTTTATCCTATTGTGAGCTGACTAAGGAAGGGAAATAGATGTCTCCAATTAAACCTGCTTGCATACTGAGTTTAAACAGCGGTCTGTTAGGTTACGGATGCTATATGGTAATGGGGCATTTCTTTCTTCTTACTTTATTAAGGTGGAAAATTGGGACTATTCATGGGGAATTTGTCAGATTGGGTGGAGATAGGGGACTTTAGGTTTTTTTATTAGTGTGCTCGCTAAGATTTTTCTTTCAATCTTATGCCTACGTATTCCCGTTTACCGAAACAGGGAAATCAGAGCGTTCGTAGTTCCTCCTATTCTATGGGAGGAAATGGTGTTTTGGTGTCTTGTTTGAAGCCCAAGACGTGAAGCGAAAGGTGATCTATATCTTGTTCAAAGCAAAAGATGTGAAGCTGAAGGTGGTTTGTATCTTGTTCAAAGCCCAAGATGTGAAGCTGAAGGGTCTATTTGTATCTTGTTCGAAGCCCAAGATGTGAAGCTAAAAGGTGTTGTCTTTAGAGAGAATTTGTCATCTCTAAAGAGGGTCTGTTTGTCACAACTGTTTATAAAGGATAATTACTTTAACCGGGATATGTGAATCTGGCAATGCCATAATTTTCTTTATAGGGGGTTCCAACCTGAAGGAGAAGACTTTAACTCAGTGTAGAGCAATGCTATCTTTCCTTAGGAATTTTTCATGCTAAAAGAGAGACAGTGGCATGGATGTAAATAATCTAGAGGCTTGCCGCTTACAGCGATTAGATGAAGGGGAAGGAGTTGTTGATGTTTGTGTACTGTGAACGAGGCACATCTTTGATGCTAAAAGGTTGATTGGCTTAACCTGGGTTTTCTTATACAAAGCCTAAGAGGAGGCTATTGGCCCAACAAGAGGGAGTTTTTGTGTGTCTCGTACGAAGCCTGAGAGAGAGGCTAAAAGGGTTGACTCAACAGGAGAATCTTTTATACTCAACAAGAGAGTGTTTTTGTATCTCGTACGAAGCCCGAGATGGAGGCTAAAGATGGTGACTCACCAAGAGAATCTTTTATACTCAACAAGAGAGTGATTTTGTATCTCGTACGAAGCTCGAGATGGAGGCTAAAAGGTGATTGACTCAATAATAGAGTCTTTTATACTCAACAAGAGAGTGTTTTAGTATCTCGTACGAAGCCCGAGATGGAGGCTAAAAGGGAGACTGGCTTAACAAGAGAGCCTTTTATACTCAACAAGAGAGTGTTTTGGTATCTTGTACGAAGCCCGAGATGGAGGCTAAAAGGGAGATTGGCTCAACAAGAGAGCCTTTTATACTCAACAAGAGAGTGTTTTGGTATCTCGTACGAAGCCCGGGATGGAGGCTAAAAGTTTTGACTCAACAAGAGAGTCTTTGTATGTGTCTAAGAGGAGGCTGGAAACTTTTAAGAAGCCGAGGAACAATTTGTACGAAGCCCAAGAGGAGGCTATCATTCCCGGAGGAAGAAATCATTTATACGAAGCCTAAGAGGAGGTTGTGAATACTTCTAAGAAGCCGACGGGTCCTTGTACAACGCCCAAGAGGAGGCGGGGATGCTTTTAAGAAGCCTGTGGGTCCCCAAACCCCGAGAAGTTCAAGACAGACTATTCACAAAGAATAGATCAAGCCAGGAAAGTTCGAGAATTTGGAAGAAACTCAAGGGATGCAATTCACGGAGAAGAGATCATCTCTGGGGAGTAGAGTTTCTTGACAATTCCTAAGGAGGACAACCAAAGAGAAGACTGTATCTGGTGCTCCTATGGGGGATCTAGTATTATCTATTTCTAAGAATGATCGAAACGGCTTTACCTAGTGCTTAGACGTAGTTGCCGGGGAAACTCTAAATATCTATACTATTATTACACAGTCGATATGAGTTTATGAAAGAAGACTTACAGCGAAACAACCCCACAATACAGTTATATGTATATGAAAGCGGTAAATGAAAGCATATAAACACTTACTCGGTTGTAGAGCTTCCATGTTGTTTGGTTAGTTGTTCAACAAAGAAAGATTGAAAACAACTGTATCTTTCAAAATCAAAGGAGAAAGTGCTTTGAAAGGAAAGATTGGGGCTTACAGCTCAAGGAGAGGCCCAGGGTTTTAGTAGTGATTGCACTGTGATATGAGTTTGTACAGTAGGACATATCCAAGTGACTGAGGCCCAAAAAGTTTTCTGTACAAGGGGAATGGGTCTTACACTCTCTCAAGAGGCCCAAAAAAATGATTTAGAGAAAAGAAACGGGTCTTATTACTCGAGGGTAGGCCCAGATGATTTTGTTTAAAAAATGGCGATCGCGCCGAGGTTTTGGAATGTACAGAGGGACTTATACAATAAGTGAGGCCCCAAAATGGGTTATGTAAAAAAGAGGGTTGGGACTTACACTCTATTAGAGGCCCAAGTGAGTTTTAAGAAAAGAAATGGGTCTTACTACTCGAGGGTAGGCCCAATGGTTAATTTTGAAAAGGGCGACGATCGCGCCGAGGTTTTGGAAACACCTTGGGACTTATACAAGTGATTGAGGCCCAAAATTTTGGTATTTACAAAGGAATTGGGTCTTACACTCTATTAGAGGCCCAAAGGTTTAAAAGTAAAAAGAAATGGGACTTATAGCTCAAGGAGAAACCCAGTGGTCTTTTTTGTTTAAAGGCGACGATCGCGTCGAACTTAGTAAATGTACAGAGGGACTTATACAATGTCTGAGGCCCAAAATATTTTATTTACAAAAGGGGTGGGACTTACACTCTATTAGAGGCCCAAAGTGTATTTTAGGAAAATAAATGGGGCTTACAATACGAGGGGAGGCCCAGATGATTTTCAGTTTGAAAATGGCGATCGCGCCGAGATTTTTAACGTATCGGGACTTATACAATAACTGAGGCCCAAAATATTTTTGTACAAAAAGGGTTGGGTCTTACACTCTATTAGAGGCCCAAAGTGTTTTTGAAAAAAGATTTGTTAGGGTGAAAATCAAAGAAACCCCAATTTCATTTTTTAAAGGCATTTTTCAAAGAAAAATCAAGTAAAAAATGATAAAAATATCAAATAAAATCATTAATCATGTTATAAACAATGATTAAGGTTTATGAAAAAGTATTTTATCCACATGAATATTTAAAATCATTTTGGTTTTAAAAATCAAGAAAAAGAAATCATTTTAAATGCATTTAAAACAATATTTTTGAATATATTAAAAATATATCAAATAATAATATTTTTTTGTGATTTTTTGTGGATTAAAATATTATGGAGTATGAATAAGAAGTGTGTAAAACAAAATTGGAAAATGATGATTTTTGCTATGTAAAAGAATGGGTTGAGTTTTGAAGATAAACTAAGAAAAAGAGGAAAGATGTCACAACATCACATTCGACATCTTTCATGAGTTTTGAAGATAAGAGAAAAAGGGAAGATGTCACAACATCACATTCGACATCTTAAAAACCAGAACTGCACCTTGGTTTTCAACATCTTTGCTTATCAAACTTCAAACATTCATAACTCTCTCAATTTTTAACGAAATTAAAATCCGTAAGAACCTATCTTGACCGGTTTTTCGCAAGGAATCCAATGGTATTACTCATATATACTGAAACTTAATGTACAGCACACACAAGGCAAAAAAATCAGAACTGTATGTTGATTTTAAACATCTTTGCTTATCAAACTTTCAACACTCATAACTCTCTCAATTTTTAACGAAATTAAAATCCGTAAGAACCTATCTTGACCAATTTTTTGCAAGGAATCCAATGGTATCACTCATACATACTGAAACTTAATGTACAGCACACATAAGGCAAAAGACCAGATCTGCACCTTAAGTTTAAAACAACATAAACTCCACATATGAACATGTTAAAGTGCAAACAGTAGGAGGATCATAACATACACATTAAGGACTACATTTTTGCTTTAAGAATTGTTCAATATGATGCATGTATGTGGACATCAAAGGAAAGCATGATTCAAAGAATTCAAGTTGTGAATTTTACCTCTTTTTTGGAGATTTTGTGCAACCTACCAAGTGCTTTGTTCCAGAAATGATTTGATGCTTTGTACACCCTCAAATGACCTCTTAGAAGCTTTTAGGATGGTTGGAATCAGCTGGAACCTACAAAAACAAAAACTGGCCCTTTCTTGCAAAAGGGGTTAAAATGGCCAAAGTGACAACTCTCTCAAATGGTGTTCCAGATGTTGGGAACCATTTGGGATAGTTCAAGGATGATATTTGGAGTGCGTTTGAGGTTTTATCTGGTTTGGAAAGTAACTGAATCAAGACATGGCTTGAAAAATGCAAAAAAGTCCAATTTTGCGGTTTTGAGAGGTGAAATTGTGATTTTGGTGTTACAGGTCACTTGTGATAGTTTGGATCACCTACATATGATGTTTATGAGGTGTTAGGGTCATGAGATGTGATGGAAATGCTCTCTAACTCAAAAACTCAGAATTACCTTACTAAAGAAGGCATTTTGGAGTGAAAGAAGTGATTTTGAGGAAAGCATTTGTTTGATGGCTTTGGTGTACTCAAACTGAGCACAAATGAGCTCTATTTATAGTAGAGCAAGTTTATTTTGCAAGCAATAGTGAATGGTGGCTGCAGCAGAGATTTGGCAAATGTTGGCCAATGAAAATCCAAGTCTCCTCTAGCCATTGACTAGAGGTTAGAGCACAGGCCTTTGGTTCCCTAGTTGTTGGAGGAATCTTGACTGAATTCAGTTAGAGGAAGCTAAGTTCATGCCACCTCTAAGCATCCATTAAATGCTCCAAACCAAAATTGGAGTCTTGTCCCTCTTTTAGGGTTTTTTAGGTTTTACATGCTACTTGTGGAATCTTGGACTTAGGGGGCTTATGGATCAGATCACCCCCCTTGGATTTAATCCTCAGATGTGTCTAAAATGATGACAAGGCTTGGAAATTCGTGTGGCACAAGAAATGTGCAAATCTGTCCTGAAACATGTCTTAAAAATCAGCTGCAGCAAGCCTTGTTGTAAAATCCATAACTTCTTGCTCAAGAATGATAAATGGATGTTCCAGGACTCTATGGAAAGCTGAGATGACATAATTCAACTTTGATGTTTGACCCTAGACTTGGTTCAACTTGGATCATGGAGAAAAACATCCTTGAAGTTGGGACATTCTTGCTGGAAAAATATTAATGATGTCCTATGAAATGTTGGAACATCTGACAACTTTGAACATTAATAATTCCAAACTTTAATCACTTGTATCTTTTAATCCACTATGATATTTTGAGTTGAAGTGAATTGCATCTTTGATGTTTGTCTTGCATGGTGACAAAGCTTGAAAATTGTGTGGCACAAGAAAAAGTGCACAAAATCTGTCCTAAAAAAACAGCTGCAGCAAGCCTTCTTCTAAAGTCCATAACTTCCTGCTCGAGTGTGATAAATGGACGTTCTATAACTTTCTGGAAAGCTGAGATAACGTACTTCAACTTTGATGTTCAAGGTTTGTAAAGATAAGACTTGTAAAGCTGTCAAAAATGACCTTGAACTTGTGTGATCAAATCTGTCCTAAAAGCTGTCATGAAAATTCTGTTTTATCAATGCCTTTTGCAGAGACCATAACTTTCTGCTCAAGAATGATAAATGGGCTTTCTAGGACTTTCTGTAAAGGTGAGATGACGTACTTCAACTTTCATGCCCAGGGTTTTCCCTGAATCAACTTGGATCATGGAGAAAAACATCCTTGAATTTGGGACATCCTTGCTGGAAAAATATGAATGATGTCCTATGAAATGTCGGAACATTTGACATTAAGAATTCCCAACTTTGGTCACTTATATCTTTCAATCCTTATGATATTTTGAGTTGATTCCTTCTTCAACGTTGAAGTATCAAATACCCTCTTTAAAAGTAACCCTTAAGC
Organism: Lathyrus tuberosus; assembly: GCA_022829125.1. Classification (NCBI taxonomy): domain Eukaryota; kingdom Viridiplantae; phylum Streptophyta; class Magnoliopsida; order Fabales; family Fabaceae; genus Lathyrus; species Lathyrus tuberosus. Next base: position 19,331,212 of record JALAZF010000022.1, on the reverse strand, counting down.
AAAATCAATGGATGATTGGACCAATAGTTACAGCCTTGAACATGATTTTAACTTAGAAAAAATTTCTAAGTTTCCTTCAATTTGATCAATTTTTCAATTTTGCATGATTTCTTGATTTAAATTTGATCAAATTAAATCATCCATCATATTTTCTTGAGTAATGGCTTGTGAAGCTCAAAGTTGACCAAAAGTCAAACTTTGACTTTCTGCGTCAGTTGACTTTGTATTAGATGAACTTGAGGCTTGATCCACTTGAAATGTTGCACTCTTGTGCTTAATTCTTGAAGCGGGAGTCCTTTTGATCCATTGTAGAGGTTTGAGAGGTTAGACAAGTTGAAGATCATGTCATTTCTTGATTGATCCTTTGTCTAAATGCTCTGAGAGGGCTTGGAACCCTAAGCTTGATAGTAGTGAATGCTCAACAATTCCTTGAGGAGATTGATGAGGCACAAAGGTACATCCATATTGTGATGATGATTTGCACAATGATGAGAAATCTTGGTGGTCAAAATTTGGGGTATGACACTCTGATCGGTCCTACACCCGTCCTTTGGGTCACGACCTTCGCTCGGTCCTACACCCGTTCTTTGGTTGATCACATTTTCTTATCTGTTAGAACTTCTTTTCCCCACAGAGTCTTAATCCTCTTTCCTCTTGGTTTCGACACCACTATTGCACTTTACTCTTAGTACGGATACTATATGTCCCTTTACAGTCATTTCTTGGTTATGACACTATCTCTTTGCATCCCCAGCGGATCTCTCTTATCTCTTATTCTCTTGGTTTGGACACCATTTCTCTTATTCCCTTATTCTCTTGGTTTGGACACCATATCTCTCTTATTCCTTTATTCTCTTGGTTTCGACACCATTCTTGCACTTTATTTTCAATACAGTTACTATTTCTTTCCTTTACACTTTTTTCTTGGTTTTGACACCATTTCTTTGGAATCCCCAGTGGAATTTCCTTCTTTCTCCTTCTCATGGTTTTGACACCGCTTTCCTTTCCTTTTCCTTTTCCGTCTTGGTTCCACGAACTACGGAAGCTCTGATTCTGCATTCTTTCGAATGTCAGATACGTAGGCACGAGACGCGATGTCTTGGCGAGCACACTTCCACCCTTTTTTCCTTCTCCCTTTCTTCCTTTCTTTCTGCCCCCTGGTTCCATGAACTACGACGCTCTGATTTCCTCATTGCACTATGAGGGTACGTAGGCACGAGGGCTACAATCCTCCGCGAGTACTTTCTTTCTCTTTTTTCTTTCCCCTTTTCTCTTTCTCCTTTCTTTTAGCTAGAAGCCTTTAGATAGATAACCCATCAAAACCTAGAAGCAAGCGAAATGGTTCCCGTCGAGTACGACAGATGCGTAAGGTGCTAGTACCTTCCTTTCGCATAACTGACCCCCGTTCCCGTTTCTCTTCCCCTTGGGTTTTATCGATATTTTCGTTGTCCTTTGGGACTAAATAAAGTTCGGTGGAGACTCTGTGTTATCTTTGAGTGTGCGATTCACTCAGGATGTAAACCAGCCATCTTCAGCTGGCGACTCTACTGGGGACAGATTGACCTCTTGCTGGTCCATCCCTTGAGGGGTCTCGCCTAGTTTCGTTTGCTTTTCTTGCTTGTTTGGGTGTTTATCTTTAGCGATTTACTAGCTTTATCTTTATGCTTTAGCTTTATGTTTATTTATCGCATTTCTTTACTGCTTTGAATATTCATATGCTGCATATTCTGGATATCTGCTATTTTCTGCTGTTGTTGGGATGGGTAGATATTATTGGAGAGAAAGGTCCTAACACCGGGCCTAGTATACACATAGGATAGAACATGGATAGTCGTGAGGCCTGCATTTTGCGCGTTGGGATATCACGAGACCCACATCCCAAATCGTGATTCGCTTGAGAATACTTCCGTCCTGTGAGAATTCACTACGGCAGGGGGTTTTTATTCTGAGTCTTATGGTTTAGGCGACCTTTTCTAGGGACCACCTTGTTGTGTCTAGACCACACCTGTGAGGGGGATGGGTTTTGCAGGAAACCAAGCCACTTCCTACCTTTATTCTCTCACGCATGTCAGATCTTCGCACTGACTCAGAGTTACATATGCAGATTATCCAGAAGATGTTGCATCTCTAACTCACATTATTGCATAATGTTATTGCATCTTCATGTATGCCGAACTATTGAACTTGAGTTATTGCATCATCATATGTAAGTTGATCCTTTGCATCATCTAACCTTTGCATCATTGGATGTTGCATATCTCACTTGCATTCCATCTGCATAAACAACATATGCATACATACATTTGTATTGCATACATCCCAACCAGAAACCAAGCTCACTTTCTTCCCTTCATCAGCCCAAAGACAACGATTCTCCGACGCCGAAAGCCAAAGAATCATGGAACAGGTTAGGTATGAGAACACACTGCACAAGGAAGGCAAGGCTGACATGGTTGTGGAACTACTTTTGGACAGTATGACAATGAACTCCTCGGATCAGGTTGTGATTGATGAGCAAGCCCAGAATGGACCAAAGGTGGATAAGACCATGAATGTGGATGTAAGCAATCTGCCGGTTCACCCCTTGTCTAATCAGAAGACCACTAAAGGCAATCAGAAACAAAAGCGTAAGCAAATCAGCAAAGGGAACAACAATCAAGGGAGGAGACGTCCTCGTCATGATCTAATTCCCGTGACTTACACGCACCTACTGCCTGTTCTGATTCATACAGGGGCAATTGTTCCTAAAGAAATCAAGTCGGCCAAGTTTCCTTATCATCCTAAGCATGATCCTAATGCCACATGTGGATACCATGTTGGATATGTGGGGCATTCTATAGAAGTCTGTGTCATCTTTAAGGACAAAGTCCAAGAGCTCCTCGATCAGAAATTGCTTTGCTTTACAGAGAAGCCTTGCCAGAAGTCTGCACCTGTGATTGCTGAAACATCTGCCGAAGCTGAGAATAGAGGTCCTCATATTCATGTGTAGATTCCTCCAGCTGTTCAACCTGTTGGGCAATACCCCTACCAAAGTTTTCAGTCTGCTAACTCTGGAACACCTTTCGCCTATCCTGGGGCACCCTCTATTGTTGCACCTTCAGTTACTTATCCTGGGGTACCCTACACTCCGTATGGGATCCATTTTGGTCAGACTGTTAATCGGATGGTTAATCCTGGTTTGATGCACCCTGTTCAAGTGTTCCCACCATATGCTACTCATCAGATTCATCCTCAAGCACCTCTGGCTCCTACGCCGTATTATTCCTTCTCGCATGTTACCGCAACCCAACATCAACATCCTCCTCAGACTCATAATCAGCGAGCCCAAGGGCGAGAGCGCTAGAATCAGCGCAAGCCCCGGAGTAATCTAGAACGAAGGAATGCTTCTCTAGATCCGATTCCTGCGGCATATAGTCAACTCCTCCCCCATCTGATTCAGAATTTGCTGGTGGTTCCCAAAGCTCTGAGGTCTCCTCCCAAACCATTCCCACCTGGGTATGATCCCAATGTGCGGTGCGGATATCATGCTGGCTCGGCTGGGTATTCGACTGAGGATTGCCACGCTTTCAAAGCTAAGGTCTGACAGTTGATTGACAAGAAGCACTTAACCGTTCAAGGTGAGAATCTGTGGGTGAACGGAAATCCCTTATCCGTGTAAGCGCCAAGATTGCAAAAGCATCCCTTGAAATAATTAATCAAGCCTGAGAGCACTTCCTCAACATCGGCAATCATCACGTCACTACATCTTTTCCATTTTGTAATCTCTTTTGTTTGTCAAGCATTGTTCATTTGTAAAACTTGTTTGTTTTCAGATGATAATAATAATGAAATGAATATGCATATTTTGAATAAATTCATTTGTGTTCACTCATACTTTTTATCAATATCACACATTTGATCAAGCAAAATCAAAAAGAGAATGATGAAATCGAAAATACATGAGATAATTGTCTGTATGCTTTTGAATAAAATCTTGCTGATGATGTAAGACATTGGTTCAATTCCCAAACACAAAAGTCATAAGGAAGATAATCCCTAGTCAACCCCTTTGGGCCCTGAAGTTGGAGTTTCTTTCTGTACATATAAACCCTCAATCTTAACCAGGGGCAGGGTAGTCTTCAATTAGTTTGACCATGCGTTCAAATTTCAAAAGAAGAGCACCCCATCTGTGGATCAACCACATCCTATTCCTCGCAAGAGGTCGGAATAATCACGAGTCCACAACGGTTATCCCTCACTGACCAAAGGAACGAGGCAGTCACAACACTTTATCAAAAAACAAGTGTCACACAACTTTGTTCAAAAAAATGTATCACAAAAAATCACAAAAGCAAATGAGGAAAAAACAACAAAAAAACCCGCTAAGTCAAAAAACAAACAACTTAGGCAAAAATTAGGGCATCCCGGTAGACTGCAATCTCAAAATAATCAGTATACGCAAAAATTAGGGAAAACAAAAAGAACAAAACAGAGAATCAAGAGAGAAATCCTCAATAAGAACAAGTTCGTGTAATCACATGTGACAAAAACAAAAGGTGAGTGACTGCCGCTCCAAAACCCTTGTCGGTTCCTCTACCATCACATCTACTGCTCAAAGCTCTTTTGAAAGGTGAATGCTTGTGTCAAACTAATTGAACGCAAGACTGGAGAACATCAAGGAGAATGGGTGGGGTAAAGTAATTTTTGAGCCTTATATCTTTTCTTTCTTAAACCGTGAGCCAGGCCACGTTACAACCTGCAAAAGACCTAATTGAAGCAGGGTTTATTTCGAAAGCATACGACAGTAAAATCGTGTCAAAGCTAACTCCTAACGAGTTACTTATCATTTGTGCCGATATTGACATGGCATTCTAATTGGTGATCCATTCACTATATGCCATAATCTTAGTGAACATACTTGGATTTCAAAACTGACATATGCATAACATTAACATTATCATTTTCAAAGCCAACACTTTTTACTTGCGAATAAGCACTTGACATCAAAGAAGTCTCCACAATGGAAGGAGTGATCACCTCAAGGGGCAAAACACCTGGAAAACTCCATTGGGCCTAGCCACTTCGAGATTCAGTCAATCTGAGTCAATCACGACGAGATTTGACAAATCTCTCAAAGATCAGTTGGTCAGGGGCATTCCTCCAAAGATCGATCATCCAGGGGCAAAATCACTTCAGAGCTCACATTGGGGCAGGCCACCTCAAGAGCACAAGAAGTCGACCTCCCTAAGAGACGGTTAATCAGGGGCATACTGTTCCAATACGCTGGGGCAAGTCGAATCAGAATCATCCTATGACACAAATTGGTTCCTACCTTGTGATTGGGGCAATCCATGCTGATACCCAACAGATTAGGGCTGAGACATGCTACTAAGGTACAAGTTTTCTCCCCGTTTTGAGGCAAGAGCAATGTTACATCAACAACTGCTGATCCTGAAGTAGGTGTCGGGGAATCACATCTTTAGGGCTTACACCCTAACCTCAACTCTTCCGCCTCCCACAAAAAAAGCACTTGACATATTCTCATAAACCATTGCATAGACCATTATCATGCTTTGATCACATCACTTCACTCATGCTTATTTATTCATCTGTCATAGCATGAAACCTTTACTTAAGCCCGATCATATTTAACATATCTTCCAAAACCCAATCACTGACATTCTGCATAAAGTAATCATCATCGCATAACATTGCATCCTTCAATACATAACATAATCATTAAGACGGAGCATTACGCCATACAGGTTCAAACATGCATCCCAATCAAAGTTCAGTTCTCGTCTGACATACTTTTCCAAAACATTTTCATTTCTTTGGTCCGCCCAAAGTCTTTATCCTCTCTGGTCCGTCCGAAACTTGCAAATTTGCGACATTGTACCTTAATCTGCATGTTACCCAGCATCATGAACGCATGCATAACATATGCATTAGTATACTCCTTTTCTCTTTGCCTGATTCATCTCCCTAGCAGATATTCAGCCAAACTTCTTTTCAAACTCTCTACACTCGCGCTTTTCTTTCTCTTTCGTCGGCCAAATTTTCGAGCTACTCTTTTATTTATTCCCCTTTTACCTCGAATCATCGAAATGCTAGCGCAATTCATACATTCAGGTCCAAGTGGATTAAATAGGGGCAGCTGTCGTAACCTAAAATTTGACCTCCCTCTCTTGCTTTTTGCATAAGCATGTGCATTAGCATCGTCGACATACGCATTCACATTTTTCTCTGTGTGTTTCTTGTTACAGGATCTTCAGGTTTTTTAAGCCCGATTAATTGCATCCTCTCAAGATCATCTCATCATCAAAATAAGCTCAAAACAAGGGTTTCTATGTCTATTTATCAAAGCAAGAGGTCGAAAATCGGAACCATGGTCATATCACCATTTTCAAGCAAAATTGGGCAAGTTTTTGACTGGTTAACCGATTAACCATTTGGTTAATCGATTAACACCCTTTTACAGCGCCAATTCAGCTTTTTAACAGCTGTTAATCGGTTAACCTGTTGGTTTATCGATTAACACCTACTATTTCAGCAAAAATTCAGCATTTTCATCATCTTTCAGCAACTCTCTCCACTCTCGTTTGGTCTATTACATTATAGCATTGTGTGGAATATTCTAGACATCTCTAGACAATCCAAGGCTATTCAATTCATTCCAAGTGTATTTATTCCAATGATTCATTTCAAATCAAGTGCACCATGTTCCTTATTTTACAAGCATGATAACCTTTGGATGTTGGAGCTCACATTGGGATTGTTACCGAGTTGGTCCTAACTAACCGAGTTAACCACCTTGACTCGGTGAGTTAAGTGTAACTAACCCTAGCCTAGTTCCAAACCCAAAGCTAAGTCCAATGCTAGCTCCAAACCTCTCACACTCCATACCTAAAGTCTATATAAATCAAGCTTCACTCATTTCACAAACCCTCCACAATCATTCACACAATTTCACACTTTCTTCACTCTCAATTCTCTCATTCTCTCTACTTCATCTTCTTCACCAAACCACACTAAAGCTCTTAATTCTTGAAGAATAATCACTTTTCACATCGAAAATGATTATTTCTTGAGCTTAACCTTCATCATTATTCCATGCTACTGGATTTTGTGGAGCTTCAGTAGCTTTGGGATTCAATTCAAGTGATCACATCAAGATTCTTCGGTGATAATTATCATTTCGGAGTTTTCGTCGAATTTTACTCGGTTTCGTTACGGTTCGGAGTGCAATTGAGAAATCTCTGGTCTTCTTGAATTATCTTCAACATTTTACAATTATACTTGAGTTTTTGAAGTTCTATAAGCTTTTGAATTCATCTCAAGTGTTTGCTTCAAGCTTCTTCGGTGATAATTCGCATTTTTGGAGTTTTCGTCAAAGTTTGCTCGGTTCGCTACGGATCGAAGTGTAAGAGCAGAATTCTCTGGTTTTCTTGGCTTTTTCTCTCTACAATTCAATCATAACAATTACCAAGTCAAACCTCCGGCTTGTAGGTTGGTGGATCTTACTTTATTCACTGTTTCGACCGTTTCCGCGCATTTACGTCGTAATTTCGATCGTTTTCGGTTTAATTTATCATGCAATTGCTCGATCTTTAGACTCCATAATTAATGCTCGTAATGCGTGTTTAATTGCTCCTAATCCATGTAATTTTCGTGTACAAAATATACCATAACATGTGGAAGTTTGGATAAGTGATTATGTGTTGAAAACTACTTTTGAAAAGCTGTTTTTACTGTTATTCTTGCCACTGTCACAGTGTTAACGGGTTAACGCTTTTGGTTAACCGGTTAACCAGTTCATTTTTCACTTAAAACGCAGATTCGTGAACCGTTAACCGGTTAACGCTTTTGGTTAACCGGTTAACACTGAACCATAATGCGATTTTCTTGCATTTTCAAGTGTGGTTGCCATGCTTTCTTCTCTTAACTTCCATGGATTGCCATGCTTGATATTTATGGATGTTTTTAACGCTATCACCCCCTATTTAAAGCATATTTACAATAATTCAATGATTGATTTATCAATTTTTGCAATTATGTGTGTTCTTGATATATGTTTGAACATGCTATTTTTTGTACAATCTTTGATCACTTGACACATGATTTGTGATACATGCTAATATTTGTTTGGCACTGTTTTGCACTTTCATTTCTTGATTACATTAAGTTTGTTCTTTATTGAGCAAATTTAATCATGCATAATCAATAATTTACACCTTTTGCTTTAATGATTTTCCATTCTCTTTGGAAAATTGTTAGCATAGCATTTCCCTTTGATTAGTTGATCGAAACCATGTTTTGATTAATTGATCCTTCCCTTTCCCTCTCTTTAGGCTTCCTTTAGAGCTTTTTCTTTTTTTTTCCCCCGAGGAGTTGAAGATTTACGACGATCAATACACAACATTGGAGCGTTGTACAAACTAAAGCTGTTACACAATTCACTTCACAACACGTTGGAGCACTGTACAACTTGGAGCTGTTATGCTGTCAGTTTCAATTTCTGCACTACACCCTGTGTGTTAAAGGAGGAATGAGAAGGGAGAATTCCTACTCTCATTCTGACTACTTCAAGTAGGGGACGAATGACCCTGTGCTTGGCTTAGTCACCTCTAGTTCCAGGCGGTAGCGTATCTTCTTCCTCAGTCGAGTCGATCCTTGATCATTCTTACCTCTTTCAATCTCTCCTTTTGATTAATCACCATCCTTCTTGGTTAAGATCATTATTCATGCGCTAGCAATCTCCCTTTGTTTCACTACTCCTTTCTTATTGTAATCAATCACTGCCTTTTGATTCCCCTGAAGAATCTCAATCTATTTTCCGCGGTTAATCATAGTCTGTCTGTTAAAACCGTAAATCCTCTGGAGTTCGCAATCTTCTCTTGGTTCTTCTCCCTTTGTTGGGTTAACCACTGCTTGTCAGTTAAAACACCAATTTGCATTTCTCCTCAGTTAATCACAGTCCGTCTGTTAATGCTGAGCTCCTCTTGGGTTAATCACCTTCTATTGGTTAATCACCCGTTTCTTCAGTTAATCACAGTCCGTCTGTTAATGCTGAGCTCCTCTTGGGTTAATCACCTTCTATTAGTTAATCACCCGTTTCTTCAGTTAATCACAGTCCGTCTGTTAATGCTGAGCTCCTCTTGAGTTAATCACCTTCTCTTGGTTAATCACCCATTTCTCCAGTTAATCACAGTCCGTCTGTTAATACCGAGCTCCTCTTGGGTTAATCACCTTCTCTTGGTTAATCACCCTTTTCTTCAGTTAACCACAGTCTATCTGTTAATATACTGAGTTTCCCTTTGGGTTAATCACCTTATCTTGGTTAATCACCCTTGCTTTCAGTTAACCACAACTAGTCTGTTAAGATACTGAAACCCTTCGAGTTAATTACCTTCTCTTGGTTAATCACTCGTTTCTTTCGGTCAATCACAGTCTTTCTGTTAACACCGAATCCTCAGCAGTTGGCAACCTCTTCTTGGTTCGCATACTTACATCTTTGGGTTAGTAACCTTTCTTTGGTTCGAATACCCTTTCTTCGGTCAGGTACTGCTTGTTCAGTCAGTGTACCGAACTCCTTTGGGTCACGACCTTCGCTCGGTCCTACACCCGTTCTTTGGGTCACAACCTTCGCTCGGTCCTACACCCGTCATTTGGGTCACGACCTTTGATCGGTCCTACACCCGTCCTTTGGGTCACGACCTTCGCTCAGCCCCACACCCGTTCTTTAGGTCACGACCTTTGCTCGGTCCTACACCCGTCCTTTGGGTCATGACCTTCGCTCGGTCCTACACCCGTCCTTTGGGTCACGACCTTTGCTCGGTCCTACACCCGTCCTTTGGGTCACGGCCTTTGCTCGATCCTACACCCGTCCTTTGGGTCACGACCTTTGATCGGTCATACACCTGTCCTTTGGGTCACGACCTTTGATCGGTCTTACACCCGTCCTTTGGGTCACGACCTTTGATCGGTCCTACACCCGTCCTTTGGGTCACGACCTTTGATCGGTCCTACACCCATCCTTTGGGTCACGACCTCTGATCGGTCCTTCAACCGTCCTTTGGGTCACGACATTCGCTCGGTCCTACACCCGTTCTTTGGTTGATCACATTTTCTTATCTGTTAGAACTTATTTTCCCTACAAAATCTTAATCCTCTTTCCTCTTGGTTTCGACACCGCTATTGCACTTTACTCTTAGTACGGATACTATATGTCCCTTTGCACTTCTTTCTTGGTTATGACACTATCTCTTTGCATCCCCAGCGGATCTCTCTTATCTCTTATTCTCTTGGTTTTGACACCATTTCTCTTATTCCCTTATTCTCTTGGTTTGGACACCATATCTCTCTTATTCCTTTATTCTCTTGGTTTCGACACCATTCTTGCACTTTATTCTCAATACAGTTACTATTTCTTTCCTTTACACTATTTTCTTGGTTTTGACACCATTTCTTTGGAATCCCCAGTGGAATTTCCTTATTTCTCTTGCTCTTGGTTTAGACACCGTTTTCCTTTCCTTTTCCTTTTCCGTCTTGGTTCCACGAACTACGGAAGCCTGATTCTGCATTCTTTCGAATGTCAGATACGTAGGCACGAGACGCAATGTCTTGGCGAGCACACTTCCACCCTTCTTTCCTTCTTCCTTTCTTCATTTCTTTCTGTCCCCTGGTTCCATGAACTATGACGCTCTGATTTCTCTTATTGCACTATGAGGGTACGTAGGCACGAGGGCCACAATCCTCCGCGAGCACTTTCTTTCTCTTTTTTTTCCCCTTTTCTCTCTCTCTCTCTCTCCTTTCTTTTAGCTAAAAGTCTTTAGATAGATAACCCATCAAAGCCTAGAAGCAAGCGAAATGGTTCCCGTCGAGTACGACAGATGCGTAAGGTGCTAGTACCTTCCTTTCGCATAACCGACCCCCGTTCCCGTTTCTCTTCCCCTTGGGTTTTATCGATATTTTCCCTGTCCCTTGGGACTAAATAAAGTTCGGTGGCGACTCTGTGTTATCTTTGAGTGTGCGGTTCACTCAGGATGTAAACCAGCCATCTTCACCTAACAATTGATGCTTTGTTAAGACCTTCGAAATGATGTGCGAAAAGCTGGAAGTCTCCCCTATTATTGGGGTATTCTTTTTGTTTTATGCCACTAAGCCTTCAAAATGAGTCTGGGTAACTCTCGATGGTCTTTAGAGAAAGGTCTCCTTCAACTTATTGTTTTCAGGACGTTACAACTCTCTCAATTTATTGAATCTTCTTCCTCGAAAATTTACTTCAAACAAACAAGTTTTGATAAGGCATCCTTCATTTGGCTTTCTAACTCCCACATCACGCTACCATCAACTATTCCACCCCATACGACCTTGACTAAAAGAATCTTCTTTCCTCTCGAGTGTTTTATCGTTCGATCTTCAATTCCCAAGAGCGATATTTCATAAGTTAAGTTATCTCTTATTTGCACATCATTCGACTGAATCACATGCGACATATCATGAATATACTTACGAAATTGAGAGACATGAAAGACATTATGAAAATTTAACCTCGGGTTCCTTTTCGTTTCTTAACTTAAAAAATTCATATTGGTCCCTAAATTTTTCAAAACGTATCATATTAGTCATTTTCATCTAATTAGCGACAGAAAACTTCAAAAATCAATCCCTAAATTTCCCACTAATTTAACAAAAAATACTAACAAGATACATTTTGAAAAATTAAATAATCATTAAATTAAAAAAAAAATTAAAGAATCAAAATCGACCACAAAATTAAAAGTGGCCAAAGTTTATAAGGGTTAAATGACCGATCCTTGTCCCTCACAACACCAACAGCACTCAATTCAATTTCTTGCTTCTTCTTCTCTCTCTCCGATGCTTCGCCGCAATGTTCCTTTCATCACCTCAAACCCTCCGCGCATCACAATCATCTCAACCCTCCGTCAAAAATCAAGCGGCGGAAGAAGACCAAAGAAGAAAACATACCACAGAGTCCCCGAACTCGACAGAGTAATGGAGCTTCGTAAGACACCAACTAGAATCCTCGAACTCAAATCCGTAATCCAATCCCAACCCAAAAACAACCCTCTCTTCCTCCGTGACCTCGAGAAAAATGTCGGCTTTGTTCGCAAATGGGACTTCATGGCCCTCATTGAAAAACACCCCACCATTTTCCGCGTTACAGGATCTCCCCCTTTCGTTCATTTCACTGACAAGGCCCGTCGAGTGGCCCACGAAGAAGCCCGGGCCCGACTTTTGATGGAGCCGATTTTGGTTAATAATCTTAGGAAGATGCTTATGCTTTGTGTTGACTGTAGGATTCCACTTGAAACGGTTGAGTTTGTTGGGCCTGAGATGGGTTTGCCTTGTGATTTTAAAGGGTGTTTGATTGATAAGTACCCTCAGTTCTTTTCTGTTAGGGCTTTCAATGGAAGGGATTATGTTTATTTGGAGGATTGGGATTCTACTTTGGCTGTTACTGCTAGAGAAACTAGGTAAATCTTTTGATTATTTTGATTTTTTTGTTTTTGTTAAGCTGCTAGGCGCATTTTTGGATTTTCCTATAATGCAAGGATTATGGTTCTATATTGCAATAGGTTGGCACAGGAAGGAGTTGTTGCGAACATGAAACCAAGCGCGGATAAGAAGGTGAAGATTTCGAGAGATGGAAACTATGCAGGTCCATTTGCATTTAAAGTGAACTTTCCTGCTGGTTTTAGGCCAAATGTTAACTTCCTTGAACAGTTTGAGCGGTGGCAGAAATTGGAGTTTCCTTCACCGTATTTGAATGCAAGAAGGTTTGATACTGCAGATCCGAAAACTCGAAAACGGGCCTTGGGGGTGATTCATGAGCTCCTCAGCTTGACCATGGAGAGGAGGATGACATCTGCCCAGCTAGACGCATTTCATTCAGAGTGTTTTTTGCCGTCACAATTGCTTCTTTGCTTAATAAAGCATCATGGGATATTTTACCTCACTAATAAAGGTGTAAGGAGTACTGTTTTTCTCAAAGACGGTTATGTTGGTTCGAACTTGATAGATAAGTGTCCTTTATTGCAATTTAATGATAAATTTGTGGCACTCTGTGGTAGACGAAATGTTGATTTGTGGGACATCAAGAGTTCTTTACAAGCTGTTGTTTAGAAGTTGAATTTTCTGGTGTCTGCCAGCTTCTCTCCCTGTGTAATGGATGGATGATTGCAATCCAAGTACTTCCGCCTCATACTTTCACAGAATTTCTTATTGGATTGGACCATTCTAATTGTGTGTACCTTATAAGCATCATGATCAAGGTGTTGTAGAAAAGTGTATCGTGTCAAATTATGAACTCGCGGTATCCTTGGTTCATTTAGTTGACAATTTGCACTGCTAATCCAATGTGTATATTTGCTCTCGAGTAACTTAATCATCTCTCAGATCACCGAGTGTAAAAAAAATGGCTGAATATTTTATTCAACTTGCTTTTTTTTTATCTGGTGTGATTTCTTGCCATAATTTGTTGAAATTGCCTTCCAATTATGTTTGATTTTGTCGAGTGAATTTTGGTTTGGACATAATTGACGGCTTTTGGTCGTGTAATTCCATATCTTTTCTATTCACAAATTGATGTTTCGTGACCTCACACTGCACAACTGATGTTATTTTACCGTTTTTCATACAGCTTGTATAGACGCCAGCCAACAAGAATCATTACTGCATTTGGGCAAGCTTCTGTTGGTTGGTTTGGAAAGCAGCTAATGGTACTCCAAATTGTTTCATCTCGTTTAGGTACATGCGACACATATCATAGATGCCCATTGGTATATCAATAGGTTGCTAGGCAACCATCATATGAGAAATTGCGAGTACCTTGTTTGTATCCAGAAAAAGATTTATTCCTGCTATTCTGTCATCACCAGGGGCAAAAACTTTCCTCATAACAATGTCTCCTATTTTGTACAATTCTAAGTCTAACTTTATTCTCTATTTTTGTGACAGTTAAATCAGGTGCGTCCTTGTGTACGATATATCTATTTATTTGATTTGTTGAAGTATTCCTTGCAAAGACAATCAACAAATCAGCAAGTGTACTGTTTCCGATCCAGCGTTTTCTGCCCTCAAGGATCCAACCGCCTTCAATCTCAGTTGCTATGGTCTTCAAAGCACTAGCATCACTTCCATAGTCAGGTTCAGTCAAAGCTCAAATGTCTGCTAGAAGATAACCGAAAAGACATATCGTTTTGCTGACGGTCGGGGAGAAGACTTGTTACTAGAAGAAAACTAGTACAGTTTGGATCAGATTTTGGTAGATATGGAAGGCAATACGTGAGGAAACGTAGGAAAGAGAAAGAGAGAGAATAGGACAAATTCTGTTAGCAGAAGCACATGGGGAGGGAACAGCTGGCAGCAGCTGAGTGGTAATAGGATCTAGGAATAATTCCATAAATTATTGAGTCTCAATCATTTGTGGGTACGAAGATATTTGAGTAGATCTGATTCCTAGGAGAGATAAGGCCTTTCAAAGTGCCTCTATCAGCTTTCTTCTATTTTCGCTGTTCATGCATTTTATTGTACTGATTTTGCTAGATCCCATTTGAACTCTAGCCTATTTCTTAATACAGTCAGTACTTTATACCCGTTTCTTTGTACTATTTCTGCATTTCTCTGTTAGATACTAAATTGATTCTATCAATTTGGTATCTAGAGCCTTGGTTTCGCTTACTCTGTGGATGGTTTTTACGCGTGGTATCATGGAGAATCGCGTGGAAACGATAGAACAGAGGATGAATCAGTTTGAAGGGACGATAAAACAGATACGACAGATCGTAACGGAGCAACAGTCCAGACCTCAGGTGACAGTGGAGCAGATTCGCTAGCTCATTCAGGAGCGTCCGGGTCACCACAGAGGATCCGACGACGATGAAGATGACGGGAGCATAAGGAGTAACCGTTCGCACGAATCTCGACCCAGAAATCGCCGTTACGGGGGTGGCGAAGGAGGGCGAACCATGGGAAGAAGAAGGAAGCTGGAGATTCCCATTTTCAAGGGAGAGGACGCGTATGGTTGGCTCGTGCGGGTCGAGAGATACTTCCATTTGAGTGGTGTAAGGATGCGCGACAAACTAGACGCGATAGTGTTGGCTATGGAGGACAAGGCTTTGAATTGGTACCAGTGGTGGGAGGAGCAAGCCCCATTGAGGACATGGGAGGAGTTCAAGGTAGCTGTGATGAGGAGGTTTCAACCGGGTCTGTTGCATAACCCGATGGGGCCTTTGTTGAGTTTAAGACAAAAAGGATCGGTGGTGGAGTACATGGAGAAATTCGAAATGCTAGTAGCTCCTTTAAGAAGGGAAGAACAGATTATGTTGGACTCCATTTTCATGAATGGACTGAAAGAGGAGATTCAAGCTGAACTAAAACTCCATGAGAGTTAAAGTTTAGCATATTTGATGGATAGGGCCCTGTTAATTGAAGAAAAAAATGAGGTGGTCCACAAGAAGGGTAGTTCATGGAGAGATAGAGGAGGATCTTTTAAGATCAGGGATCCTGCAGAGGTAGGAGGATCTAGGAGGGAGGGAGAGAAAGGTAATGGAGGAGGTAATGAGAAGTTCAGAGGGAGGAGATTAAATCCTGCAGAATTAGAAGAAATGAGTAAGAAAGGGTTGTGTTTCAAATGTGGGGATAAATGGAATAGGGAGCACATATGCAAATTCAAGCATATGAGTTTTAAATTATGTGAGGAAAGCAGTGAGGAGGAAGAGGTAACAGGCGGAAAAGGGGTGCAAACAGAAGACTTGGTGGGAGGAGGGGAGGAATGCAAGACTTTGCAACTCTCCCTGCAAAGTCAAGAAGGATTAACTTCTAATAAATCATTCAAGGTCTGGGCTACAGTCAAGGAAAGAGAACTGTTGACACTAATTGATTCTGGGGCAACTAGCAATTTCATTGATGCTAGGCTAGTGGAAATGTTGGGATTACAGTTGGTGGAAACACCACCATATGTATTTGAGGTGGGGAATGGAGAGAAGGTGAAATTTCAAGGGGTGTGTGAAAAGTTGAAGTTCTGGTTGCAAGGAGTGGAATTCAGCCAGAATTTCTTCTTGATGGAGTTAGGAGGGACTGATATGGTGCTAGGTATGGACTGGTTAGCTAGTTTGGGCAATATAGAGGCTAGCTTTGGAAATTTATGCCTTATGTGGGAGTGGGGTGGACAGAAGTATAGTATTCAAAGAGATCCTACATTAAGCAATCAACAAGTTTCTATGAAAGCAGTGATGAGAGCTTTGAAGGATGAGGGGATGGGATTCTATGTGCAGACGGTGAAAACTGTTGCAGCAGAAAAGAATGATGAGTTAATAGAATGGGATGAGACTTTGGGGAAATTTGAGGATGTGTTTCATTTACCCAAAGGTCTGCCACCCAGGAGAGAACATGACCATGCTATTCTGCTGAAACATAATGCTGCCATTCCAAACTTGAGGCCTTATAGGTATCCTTTTTATAAAAAAAATGAAATAGAGAAAATTGTAGAAGAAATGCTCCAGGCTGGTATCATAAGGCACAATACCAGTCCTTTTTCAAGCCCAGTGCTGTTAGTAAAGAAAAAAGATGGAGGGTGGAGATTCTGCACAGATTATAGGGCTCTGAACAAGGTGACCATACCTAATAAATTTCCCATTCCCATCATTGAGGAGTTATTAGATGAATTGGGAGGAGCAGTCATCTTTTCCAAACTAGATTTAAAATCTGGTTATCACCAGATTAGGATGAGGGATGAAGACATAGCCAAGACAGCTTTCAGAACACATGAGGGGCACTATGAATATCTTGTCATGCCCTTTGGCTTGACAAATGCTCCCTCTACTTTCCAAGCCCTCATGAATGAAGTTCTCAGGCCATTTTTAAGGAAATTTTGCTTGGTTTTTTTTTTTATGATATCCTCATATATAGTAGGAGTAAAGAAGCACACAGAGAGCATTTAACTGTCATATTGCAAGTGTTGAAGGATAACCAGCTATTTGCTAACAAGAAGAAATGTTCTTTTGGTCAAGAAGAGGTAGAGTATCTTGGGCATTTAATATCTGCCCAAGGAGTAGCAGCAGATCCCAGAAAGATAGAAGATATGATCAAGTGGCCTGTTCCAAAAAATATAAAAGGACTAAGAGGATTCTTAGGTCTAACTGGCTACTATAGGAAGTTTGTGAGGAATTATGGAAAAATAGCATGGCCCCTTACTCAGCTGCTGAAGAGAGACAATTTCCTCTGGAGTACAGAGGCACAAGTGGCTTTTGATGAACTAAAGATAGCAATGACCACTCTCCCCGTTCTGACTATGCCTGATTTTGAAAAAGAGTTTGTAGTGGAGACTGATGCTTCGGGCAAAGGCATTGGAGCAGTGTTAATGCAGGAGGGCAGACCTGTGTCATACATGAGCCAAACTCTAACAGCTCAAGCCCAACAAAAGTCAGTTTATGAAAGAGAGCTCATGGCTATGGTCATAGTTGTTCAGAAATGGAGACCCTATTTATTAGGCAAGCATTTCAAGGTACATACTGACCAGAAAAGCTTAAAATTTATAACAGAACAGAGGGTGATGGGGGAAGAACAGCAGAAGTGGCTATCTAAACTGATAGGGTATGATTTTGAGGTGAAGTATAAGCCTGGAAGGGAAAATAGTGCAGCAGATTCCCTTTCCCGACAGATGCAGTATTCTCACATAACTACTGTCCAAAGTGAAGCGTGGAATGGATTAGAAGAGGAGGTACAACAGGATGAGAAGCTGAAGGGAATAGTGCAGGCTGTTTTAGCAGATCCTCTTAGTCAGAAGGGGTTTCAACTTCAGGGAGGAAGGTTGTATTATGAAGGAAGAATAGTGGTGCCTAAGGGATCCCCTAGAATTAGTTGGATTCTGAATGAATTCCATGATACAGCAGTAGGAGGGCATTCTGGTTATCTCAGGACGTACAAAAGGATTAGTAGTGTGGTATATTGGGAGGGTATGAGAAAGAGGATTCAAGAGTATGTGCAGGCTTGTGAAGTGTGTCAAAGGAATAAGTATCAAACCTTGACACCTGGAGGATTACTACAACCCTTGCATATTCCCACACAAGTATGGAGTGATATTTCTATGGATTTTATAGGGGGTTTACCTAAGGTACAAGGAGTAGACACTGTTATGGTAGTGGTAGATAGACTCTCTAAGTATGCTCATTTCTTTCCAATTAGCCATCCTTATACAACCAAAAGTGTTGCTGAAGTTTTCCTTCAAGTGGTTAGATTGCACGGATTCCCTAGCTCCATAGTTTCGGACAGAGACAAAGTGTTTCTTAGCTATTTCTGGATGGAGCTATTTAAGTTGGCGAGGACTAAGTTGAAATATAGCAGTGCCTACCATCCTCAATCTGATGGCCAAACAGAGGTAGTCAACAGGTGCTTAGAGACACATCTGAGGTGTGTTACAGGGCTCAAACCTAAGCAATGGCCTAAGTGGTTAGCATGGGCAAAATATTGGTATAACACCAACTACCATGCCTCACTAAAGACCACTCCATTTGAGGCACTATATGGAAGGGCTCCTCCAGTGTTAATTAGAGGGGACACCCCTGGATCTGCAGTTGATGAAATCAGTAAATTGACAATGGAGAGAAACTTGATGATCAAGGAACTGCAAGAGCAGTTACTCAAAGCACAAGATATGATGAGAAATCAAGCAAACAAGCGTAGGAGGGAGGTGGTCTATGAAGTGGGAGATAAGGTTTTCTTAAAAATCCAGCCTTACAAAATGAAGAGTTTAGCTAAAAGGCTGAACCAGAAGCTGAGTCCTAGATTTTATGGACCTTATGAGGTAATTAAAAGGGTGGGAGAGGTGGCTTACAAGCTTAAGCTGCCTGCTGATGCTAGAGTACATCCGGTATTCCATGTTTCCTTGCTAAAAAAAGCTATTAGTGCCTCTGCAGAAATCCAACCTTTGCCAGACTGTATGAATGAGGATTGGTATTTGGAACCTGTGCCTGAGAAAGGAATGGATTACAGGAGGAATGATCAAGGAGATTGGGAGGTTTTGGTGAAATGGAAAGATCTTCCAGAATTCGAGAATTCGTGGGAGTTGGCTGAAAAGTTAAAAGAGGAATTTCCAGTTTTCTTCCTTGAGGTCAAGGAAGTTTTTGAAGGGAGGGGAATTGGTAGATATGGGAGGCAATACGTGAGGAAACGTAGGAAAGAGAAAGAGAGAGAATAGGACAAATTCTGTTAGCAGAAGCACATGGGGAGGGGACAGCTGGCAGCAGCTGAGTGGTAATAGGATCTAGGAATAATTCCATAAATGATTGAGTCCCAATCATTTGTGGGTACGAAGATATTTGAGTGGATCTGATTCCTAGGAGAGATAAGGCCTCTCAAAGTGCCTCTATCAGCTTTCTTCTATTTTCGATGTTCATGCATTTATTGTACTGATTTTGCTAGATCCCATTTGAACTCTAGCCTATTTCTTAATACAGTCAGTACTTTATACCCGTTTCTTTGTACTATTTATGCATTTCTCTATTAGATACTAAATTGATTCTATCAGATTTTGAAGAACGTATCCTAGTTGCATTCTCCTCGAGATTTTCCTCCATGACCGGTGCAAACTATCATCATAGCATTCGTTGGTAATGACTTATACAGTTTACAATTTCCATCAGTTCTGAATGATTCTTCTGACATGTATGTAATGCAATTTTTTTGATAAAAAATAGTTGTGTTGTAAGTTACTAACAATGTCATAACTATCCTTGGCTTGCAATTTATATGTATGCTGAAATAGGATTTGAATTAATGAGTTTATTGTTGGATAAATAAAGCTAGTTATGTAAACCGAATGTAATGTTGGTTTTTAGGAAGGGTGATCTTCATGGCTAAACTTGATAGGTATAGTGCTAACATTTTGTCACAGGACCTATTTTGGTAGTTTTTGTGTTGAATGATCAGGCTTATGTGAAAATGGTTTGCTTTGCTAATGGTGGCATATTTGTATAGTCTAGGATTGAAGACTGGAAGTTTTTTGCAACATGGAGGCTATACATGGCATGGAGTTTGTTTTATCCGACTCATCCGCAAATTCTGCCCTCATGCGCACGGTGGTCGTATCTTATAATAAAGTGGAGATTTTGCTTTTGAAAAGTAAGCTGAGAGATCTACATGAATGTCATCCTACATGCTGATAAAAGGGAGCTCCAAAAGTTCCTGAGCCGCCAGCCTATTCCCCGGATCTTTCTGTGGACATGATAAAGTTCTGAGGAAACTTGTTCAGATGGAGCATTAGGAAGAGGCTTGTCAACAATAGTTTTAATAGGCTTAAATATACTTTCCCTTCTTTCACTTTGATTAGTGGCATATATGGAAACCGCCTCGAGCATGTATTACTTTTGGGGAATGGATTTTCTACCTTTACTATTTGGTAACTTTCATGCCTTTAGTGTATATTTGAAAATGAATGAGTAAGAGAGAGAGTGGTGGTTAATAGAGAGATAGAGGGAAAGGCACCAAAACCAAAGGTAGTCAATCCCTCTCCTTACTTTTGTAGTTGTAGCACACTCTGGTCCCCATTAATTCTCGCTGAAGACACAGGCTCTGGTAAAAATAGCGGTTGACTGATAAGTTAGCTGATAGCTTATAACTTATGATTGATAGCTGGTGACTGATGGCTGATGACTGATAGCTGGTGACTAATGGCTGATGACTTATAGCTGATGACTTATAGCTGATTAACTAATTGAAGTGTTTGGTAAAATTAACGGTTTAATTATCTGATAAAATAAAATGACATAAAAGATATTTAATAATTATTATTTTATTTTAAATTATAATAAATTATGAAGGATAATGGTGGGTTTTAGTTAAAATAATAAGGGTAAAAGTGGAAGCAAAAATGATAAACTATAAGGTATAAGCTAAAACGCTATAAGCTAATAAAATAAGTTATAAGCTCGTGATGAAAAGACTGTTACCAAACAAGTCTTTTATTGTCATACGAGCTTATAAGCTATAAGACATAAGCTATAAGTTCAAAAAATGTCTTGCCAAACAGAACCATAATTGAAAGTATTTGCTTGACCAAATGTGCCTTTCATATTTGTACTAACACCAAGTTAGGTGTTATTCAATAATTATAGTTCTCCTTATTTGTTCTTCAAACAAAATCTATACGCACGATGTACCCTTGGCCCACATGTCAACTTTGGCATTGTAATAGCACACCCACATCTACCAAACTTTCATAGTCTCGCTTGTCTTGTAAAAGTCCTTGAATCTTGTATTTCTTGAATAAATGTTGATGTAACTTGGACTTTTGTTGTGAGACTAGTTTAATTTGGGCTTGAAGTATGATGAATCCTTAGACACTTTGACAAGGATTGCACATGATGAACCTCATTATATATTTTCTTGTCATGCTTCTCGAGGAGGTTAACAACATACTTGTAACTTGAATTCTTTAATCTTGACTTTAATAATAGCTTGAACTTGAAGTTGTCTTCTTGATAAGGATTCCACATGATGAACCTCATTATATACTTTCTTGTCATGCTTCTCGAGGAGGTTAACAACATACTTGCAACTTGAATTCTTTAATCTTGACTTTAATCATAGCTTGAACTTGAAGTTGGAGTTGGAACTAAAAACCTTGAACTGAGTATATTGGACTCTAGTTCATAGCACTCATGGGCTTGAACCACTTGAAATGATTCTTGGAAACAACTTGAAAACGATTTGGCATGCTGAAATATGACATAGTACTATTTGAATCTTGACTAAAATAATGGATCGTGCTTTGACTTATGACCATGAAAGTTCACCATTTTTTTTATCTTGCACTTGGGGCACCTACAAAAGCTTGTTAGTCACAACGAACATAAACATCATTTTAAGACCTAATTCCTATAAGATCATGGCCAGAGGCCAAATGATCCTTTAGCGAGAAAACTGAAGAGGGTAAGACAAATTTGGAGTATAACAATTACCACCAGAGTCTAGATCATCATCAGAATTTGGATCAGAATCAGATTCACCTTTAAAGTCTTCTTTTGACCCATCTTCAAAGGAAAAATCTCCTTCAGAGTCTTCTTCAGACTCATCTTCAGAGGCAAATTCTCCTTTATAGCCTGCAATATATTCAGAAGTTAACTCAGGTGTTAACACTGCACCAGAGTTGGATTGAGACTTGTTCCAATATCATGTTTCTGTTTCCTTCACAATGACATCTTTGCTAACTTCCACCTTGTTAGTGACTGGACAATAAAGCTTATAAGCACATGTATTGCGGTACCCAATCAATAGAATTAATTTGTTTCTATCATCCAACTTCTTTCTAGTAGCACATGGAACGTGTTTGTAATAAACATAACCAAATACTCTAAAAGGACTCACACTTTGCTTATCTCCATTCCACTCCTCAAAAGGAATAGTTTCCTTAAGCTTCTTGGTTAGACACCTTTTAAGCACATATGCTGAAGCGGCAACAACTTCTCCCGATAAGGTGTGAGGGAGCTTCTTCTCCTTCATCATACTCCTTGTCATATTAAGCAAAGTCATGTTTATTCTTTCAGCAAGACCATTGTGTTGTAGAGTATATGGTGCAGTCACCTCATGTTCAACTCCATTCTCTTCACAGAACCTTCTGAACTCTGATGAGTTGTTCTCACCTTCACTGTCGTACACCAAATTTTGACCACCATTTTTCAGTCATCTGGTCCACCCTAGTAACCTAAAAAGTCAAAGGGGAACCATTTTGACATTTCAACACCTCTTAGGGGCGTGGTTTTATTATAAGGGCAATTGAAAATAATAAAATTTATGAAATTATACTTAAGGAGCATTAGTCTTTGGGATTAGAGATTAGGACAGATTTTTCTATTAAAGTAATGTCATAAATATGATTAAGAGTTTTATACACTCATTAGAATTATAGATTTTTTATATAAAAAAAGAATATATTTATTATGGATTAACATTAAGATAGAATAGTTAATAATATTATTATTAATTAAATAGGGTTAGATTAATATTAATATTATTTTTAATAATATATTAATATTGAGTTATATTATTAATAATTAGGGAATATATTAATATTAGGGATTAATTAGGGTTAAATTATTTTTAATCAAATTATTATTATAGGGATAAAAGGTTAATTGGGCTTCTTAGATTAATTATTCAATTAGTATCATATTTGGGCCTATTAGAATATCAATACTATTAGTATTTAATATTATTATTATTAATATTAATAATAATAGTATTATTAATATTAAGTGATTATTAGGATTATTATGGTAGAGTGTTATAATATTAGGATTAGGTGGGTTTACTTAATTGCTAATTAGGTTTTAATATTATTAATATTGTAATTGATTATTAATGTTATTGTTAATCTTGTTAATATGTCGGGTGGCCGTGTTTTTATTTTTTAGTACTAACTGACCCAAGTGATGGCCAGATTGAAGTGGTCCAAGCCCACTATCCAACAGGGTCAAGTAAAACCCATTTTCCTCATCTGAATTGGGTCAAGCATACGACCCGAAGTTCGTTCCCCAACTCAACCCCAATGCAAAGAACCCTATATCGTGTGCAGTCTGTAGCGGGAAATTTTGAGATTAAACTATTGATTAACTTAAGTCGTAAAACAATAGTCGTCACCGCACTTTTATTTTATCCAAAGGAAAAGAAAACTAGCGAACAAAACCTAAGAAGTTCTAAAACAAGAACAAAATAAACAGAGACATGGTAAGGGGGTTGGTTACGCAAAGGGAAGATGTTAGCACCCACAATGTCTATAATACTCTATAGGAACCTCTTTGTAAATCTAACGTTTGGCTTAAAAAAAGTTGTTGTTTGCAAAAAGATGGTGGAGGTGAGAAAAGGAGTATTTTTTTATGATTTTGTGTTTGACAAGACTTCCTGAGCCTCGTGCCTACATACTCACAAAGTGCAATAGAGGATCAAAACCTCGTAGTTCGTGGTAAAAATAACCAAAATGGTGTGTTATGATTCATTTTAAACGAAAAGACAATTTGTCATTTTAAGGAGAAAACTTCAACTAATCACCCACAAGTATATGAAAATGGACCTTTGCATCACCATGAGAATGACTCCAACTTAGATAAAGTCGACAAGTATGCCACTAACTCTCAAAGGTGGAAAAGTGTCTACCTATTTCAAACAATACTATGGGGATATGAGGCTCACATTTCAACTTTAAATGACTCATGTTTAAACTTTATTAAACGTTTAAAAGGAAAAAGCGCACAAAGGCACAAAATGTTTTGAATGGGTTAAGTGTTTTTTAAGTCTTTTGAAAACGGCTAAAGTATGCTTAAGATTGATTAGCGTTTATTAAGAATATGAAATTTGAAAATGCACTTGACAAAGTCAAGGTTTATTATGAAAGAGGTTCTAGTTTGAAAGAATAAAGTTTTTAAAATAGGGAGAAGATTTTGAAAATTGAAGAATGGGAAGGAGATGGAAAGACTATCCTAAAGCATAAAATAAAAGCTAGGGACAAAGAAAGATCTAACCAGGAAAGCAAATCCTATGACATAAGTCAATCAAGAATTCCCTCCTTTGGATTAAGCTTCAAGTAAGCCAAATAAGCAAATAGAAATCCAAGCATAAGATGAAATCAATAATAACCAGGATAAGTCTTCAAGAGAATCCTTAAGCCAAGGGTACCAGATGAATCCAAATAGGTCTCAAGGTATATTTCTAAGCCTAGGTCAAGGTCCTAATTCTAAGTCCAAACTCCACATCAATGCATATGGTAGTAACTCAAGTCCATGAAAGTAACCAAGTTTTTTAATGATTTGATATTTATTAATGTTTTAAGAGAAAATTCCAAATGGACAAAATAATAGAAAGCATAAACACAAGTCCAAGTGGACAAAGAGAAAGCAATATGATAAAGATGAACAATATGATATGGGATACTAAAGTAAAAGCATAAAACGAATTGCAATAAGTAAAGAGCATAATATAAATGACAATTAAAGTAAAAAAAAAATAAAACAAAAATTTAGTATGTTAATGGTTAAAATGAGAGGTTAATTTGTCATTTTTTGGAGAATACTCAACTAAACATCCACAAGCATGAAAACATGGTCTTATACATTACCAAGAGAAGGGCTCCAACTTAGATAAAAATCGACAAGTATTCCACTAGCTCTCTTAGGTAACAAAAGATCCAATCTATTTCACACAATACCATGAAGATGTTTACCTTGAAAATTGGTAAACAATCACTGATCTTCTAAAACAACAAAGTTCTAGTAACTTACAGGATCGATCAGATTGATCCTAGGACATGTGTTATAAGTGTATTTTAGAATATCTCACAAGTGGGCAAAGTATACATTTCAACAGTGTATGTAAATAAAAGAACGTGTTTTGAAACGAAAGTGAAAGTGATAAAACGCAAAGAAATGTTTAAGTCGAACAATACATCAAAGAAAAGAAAGGCTGAATGTAAATGTTTGGTAGAAAAAACTGGAGTTAAATGTTGGAAAGAAATGCATAAAGATCTTAAAATGCAGAAATGTAAATGCTTGAAAGTAAAGACCTTTTAATGTAAAACTGCAAAGTAAAGACTCGGTACTGTAAATGGCTTAAAAGGTTAAAGTTTGTGAAAAGGCTTCAAAGTAAAGAATCTAAAACAGAAACTTCAAAGTAAATTGCATTGCAATAATGGATAATGGTGATTAAAATCACGTACATTCTCACTTCACTTGTTTCTCGACACACTGGATACTTTGAGTGAATATAGAGTTACTTGTACAAATATGATTTTTTCACACTATTCTAACTCTAGGACTAACCTATTTATAATACTCTAAAGTAACCACCATCTGACGGTTTTACTCCTAGAATACGCCACTTGGCACTTCGCATGTCTTCAACTTCTGGATCTTCGCCACCTGTCCTCTTTTCAAATTTAAATAGTAGAACTTCCCTCCACTATCTAGTTGTAACTGCAGCACATTATCCATAGCAGTTTTATCCTGTCGAATTGACTCTTTGAACTTATAAATATTTGAAGTCTTGAAATCATTCTATTCGACTCAAGCTTTCAACAAACATGGTCGAAGGCCTTCTAGTCGAAGCCTTCTTCTTTAGCTTATTATTTTAAAGAGTAACTTCCTTTAAATCCAAATCGTTTGAAATCACGTAGCGTCGAAATTAGGAGCTAACAAATTGCCCCCCAAAAATGTCCTTTCGCCAGTGTTGGTAGGAAGGTCATTTTTTGATAAAACAATTTTCGACGCCTTCTCATCCAACTATGAAAGACATGGTCATAACTGACCAACCCACGATCTAGAAACTATTCAGTTTCTCTTAACCATGCTTATGACGTCACATCATGATGGCAAATCTTCAAACGTCTTTTCAGCCGTATTCGCGAACAGTTTCCATCATCACCTTTCTTGGGATTAGGCATTTACAGTCTGCTCATAACCACCACCATCCATCGATTTCAAAAGAGGACACGCGTCCCACTATCGTATTTGTTTTAACGGTGGATTCACAACCCCTTTATCTTCCACACGCCTATAAATACCCTTTTTCTCCAATTTTACGAACTTTCGCATTCTCAAGCTTTTTTGCAACTTATTTCTTTGTTCTTCAAACTCTCTCAAGAAAACCCAGAACGCATTCTCATTTTCTCTTCAACTTCCAACAATGGCGTCTTCTCAAACCTTTCCCCAAGCAACGAAAGGTCAAAAAGGTAAAGGCACACCGTTCAAACAAACCCTTCCGCCATTTGCAAACATTCCAGGACCTAAGGTGGTGAAGAATCAACAGTTCATGCCAGAACCCCTTCTTGCGGAAGCAAGGAGTATTTACGAGTCTCAGGTAATGATCCCTCTCATTGTTTCTGATACACCTTATGCTCTAGGTGGCCCCTTAGCTGATGTTAAACCCACTGATGAGAAGCTTAGTGAGTTATTTCCCTCTTACCGTAAATCAAGACCTTTAGGGCAAAAGAGCAACCCTAAAGAAAATGAAGCTTCCCCTGATAAACCCACTTTGACTAAGATGGATCTTAGGTATCTTCATGATGGTACTAGATTGGTAAGAGTTGTTAACCAGTTAAAGGATTTTGACCTCTGGCTGACCAGAATGGAAAAGGTCAAAGCTGATCATTGGAAAACCATTGGAATCTATGATCTGCTTATGCTGTCGAAGACCAACATTCCTTATTGTTTGAACCTGCTGGCAGCATCACTCTACTTTTGGGATAATACCCACTATACCTTTAATCTTTCTTGTGGGATGGTTACTCCCACACTCTTCGACCTTGCTGCCATTACAGGTCTTCGACCAGATGGCATTTCATACGATCCTGATACTGATGCAGAGGATACCATAGGGATTTCTGACTCCAAGCTCACATACACCCACTTCATAAACCACCACAAACGCGACACTGACGAAATAACTGACAAGGAACACATTGCATTCCTCACCGTATGGTTGTCGAGGTATGTATTTTGCTCCAAATCCCTGCAGGTGGCCAAGAAATATCTCACTCTGGCCAACCAACTTCATAACAACAGAGGAGTTTGCCTTAGTGGGTTGATTTTGGCAAACCTCTATGAGTCTCTCAGCGAAGGGGCGGCTCGACTCAAAGACTTGGAGGCCCAGGGTACTGTTCACTTGAATGGCCCCCTCTGGTTGCTTCAATTGTGGCTTAATGCAACTTTCAAAGCTTGCCTTCCCAGAAAAGGGCAAGTCGATGAGGACTCTACTGAGATCAAAGAAAGGAGGGTCGAAGGTACTCGCCTGGTGAAACTCACACCTACTGATGATGGGGAAACTCTCAAAGGAGCCTTCTCCAGTTACATTATGATGTTCGCCAAGCGATATGATTTCACACCCAGTATGGCCCCTTTCACTGAAAGAAAATGTGGACCTGAGTGGTTTACAAGGCCATTCCCTGATTCATCCAAAAAACTTGACGCCGAATCTGTTTCAATCTGGGAAGCCTTTTTGATTCCTAGATTTATAATTCAAAGGCTGAATCTTGGAAGAGACATGGCAGCCTTGATTGCCTACCAACCAAATCTTGTCTCTCGACAGTTTGGGTTGGCTCAAATTTTCCCCAAGTGTCTGTATGGGAAGAAAGGCCATGTAGTCCTTCACACTGCCAGTTTTGATGAGGGAAGTGCAACAGTTGCTTTCGACCGGTGGAACATGAGAAAAACAACTATTTCCCTTGTGCACTTTCGACCCATATTTTTGTGCACTAAACCATTTCACAACTGGTAGTCGAAGTACTATAGTGAACAATTTCTTGATGTTGCTGTCTTCTCTTCCTTAATTGACCAAGTTTTTCTTGATGTGTAAGAGAAGACCAAGAAGAGTAAGTTCATTCATGTCAAAGAAATTCAGGCATTCCAAAAGTACTTTGAAACTGTCTATTGACCAGATGATATTAGTCGAACCGTTCATGAGGCTGCTGTCACTTTGAAGGAGAAATTTCTACAAAAAATGGATCAGTTGAAAATCCCTTCAAACGTTCCTCTTGAGAAACGTTATGAGGTGGCTTTTGAACTCTTTCCTCCAAAGTTCCCTCGACTGCCTAACGCTGATTTTGGAGTGGCACTTGCCCCCCTATTTCTAGACTGGTTTGTCTGTGGTGAGCACCTAAAACTCCTTTGACAACAGTCTCAACTGAAAGCCCAACAGGTGGTTGCAACTAAACATACGCTGGACAGTTTCAAAAGACACCTTCATATAGGGGTCGAGGATGTTCGTGTCGAATCTGAAATATATGAAGGTTTGAGGCCCTTGATTTGTGATTTTTTTAACTAACCACTCAATTATTAATCTTGTAATAATTATCTGTCTTTCAGCTATGGCCAGGAAGACCGGCTCATCGAAGGGTGCTGCAGGAGTCGAAAAAGAGACTGAAGTCACAAAGGTATTTTATATCCCTTGCCTACATCTCCTTGTGTAACCAACTTCTAATATTTGCATCACCTTTTAGACTGCTCGAAAACCTCCAACGCCTTCAAAAAAGGGCAAGAAAGGAGCTCAAGCAGTTGTCCCTCCAGATACTGATGATGAGTCCCCTGAAGAGATAGTGGTTAAAAAGAAAAGGAAGCTTACCAAAGCTTCTGGAGCCATCACCCAATCCTCCTCAAAGGCCGCCAGACTTGAGAAGACACCTGCTGAAAGTGGTGTCAAGCAACAACTCTCCAGGGTTGCGTCGAAAACGACTGCTGGTGATCCTGAGAGTGCAAACTCAAGTCCCGATGCCGCAGTTGTACATGTATGCATACTATCTTCACTCAGTATTTGAATTCCCTACTCAGATTTCTCTCAATCTTATTCTCCTTACTTGTGGTTTTCAGGCTGATGTAGGTGGTTCTAACCCACCACAATCTTCATTCAGCTTTGCAACAACTCTCATGAATAGCCAAGGTGAGTCAACTTATCACCCTACCTCTGACCTTGGTTCTGGATATAGTTCACTAAGCGAAATTAATCAACCTATCCCTCTTACAGTTCCTCCTCCTGAAGCAGATGAAACAAACAAAAATTCGCCTGCCAGGAC
Source organism: Lathyrus tuberosus (assembly GCA_022829125.1). Taxonomy (NCBI): domain Eukaryota; kingdom Viridiplantae; phylum Streptophyta; class Magnoliopsida; order Fabales; family Fabaceae; genus Lathyrus; species Lathyrus tuberosus. The sequence goes on along the minus strand of JALAZF010000022.1, from coordinate 19,301,658 downwards.
TAACACTCAACAATCTCAGACCGATGCTCTGAACATGAAGAGGATGATGTTTCTCACCAACAACCTCTCGACCAAACAGAGACCATTGACATGGACATAGAAGGAAGGCCAACTGAATCAGAAGAGGACAAAGTCGAAGATGATGAAGACCAAGAAGAAGAGAGGGAGAGAACTGAGCAAGATCAAACCCATACACTTGTGGCTGAAATAGGTCCTGCCAACAATCCAACTCCTGGACCTACAGTCACTTCGATTGCTGGAGGACCCCCCACTGGAGACCCATTGGCTGCCCTCAAATGGTCGAATCCTCGAGAGTATGCCAGGATGATACTTGGGAAAAAAGTACAGCTCTTCAGGTACTAGCCTCAGTACTTCGACCAGTTCTGGGGGTCTAGCTCCAGATAACTTTGCCAGCCCTATCCTTCAAAAGATCAAAGACAAATTCTTCAAGGGAGACATCCACAATGTCTTACTTTCAGATCGAACTGCTCCTCTCTTTCTGAAAGATAGCCTCCAAAAACTGGACCTTTCGACCTTTAGTAAAGATGTTTCTGAATTCCTTGTGGAGTTAACTACTTTAATAAATCAGATGTCTGAGGACTTCAAACTCCTTCCCAAGATCCAAGACAACATTGAAGTCACAACTGGACTGGAACATTAAGCTTGGGATGAAGCACACGCATCAGAAGCTAGGGTAGAAAATCTAGAGATTGACCAACAGAGAAGGCAGGCAGAGGTGGAGTCGAACCAAAAGAACATTGATGACTGGAAGCAGCAAATTGAAGAGCTGCAAAACAAGATTTCTAACGCTGAAAAGCGCAACCTTGAGCTGAAAGACTTCGACGATACTGAAATAGCCAGAGAGCTAAAGCGCACCATAGACTTCCTTGATAAGGTTCAAACGCTTGAAAAGGAACTTTCAGCAGCTAAACTCAATAAAGCTCTGTGTAAGAAACGCCTTCAGAATCACAAGGTCAACTTTCTTGAGTTGAAGTCGAAGCTCCCTTTCTGATTGTCCTATGATTTCTTGTTTGTAGTTCCCTTTTTTGTTCATCATGTTTTATGGCCCCTTTGAGGCCCTATGTAAAGACAATCTTAATGCCCTATGCCATTTATCTAAATCCTTCTGTTTACTATTAACTCTTCGACAAGCAAAATTTTCTCTTAAGCTTTGTTAATCTTTGTAATTAAAGTACTCTGCCTCTTTTCTTGGAAATCATGAAAATGGCGCAACTTTTAACAGCTTAGTGTTCCAACGACACAAGTTTCTATTCCATAAAGGAATATTAATAGCGAAACCCTAGGGTATACTCCCAAGGGTAATTTCACGTATTTCCATCATTGACTGGCCAATCCTTACAAGGCCTTGCCTCTATAAAACCCTCTTCACTCTTGGGATGTTTTGCACCTACTGAAGCAAGCATAAGTACTTCCTCAAAGAAGGCAATGACCAAGAAGGTGGCTGGGGAGACAAAGAAAGTTGAGGCAACAACTACTGCCCTCAATGACACTTCAACTGGAGCAGCATCTCGCGCCAAGAAGAGAGAAACCAAGATGAAGGTACCCAAGAAAGGACATTCCAAAGCACCAAACTCTGATGATGAAGCTGACGAAGATTATGTTGCCTTCCTCAACTCTATCAATTGGAGAGACTATGAATGATCTTTCTCCTGGGTTTCATGTTATTGTAATTATTTTCTTCCCTTTGTATGCCATTTTGGCCTCACATGGCCTATCTTGGCTTTTATAATCTGAATAAAACTTACGTTTTAATATGAATTTCTTGTAAAATAAGCTTATATTTCTTCAAATATTTCCCATTTACCCTTAAGACTCTTAGATCATCCTCAATCTCTTGAATCTCATAAGCATTATTACTAAACACCTTAATAATTTGAAAAGGACCTTCCCACTTAGGAGACCACTTCCCTAAAGATCTGGTCTTTCGATCCATAGGCAATATCACTTTCCAAACTAGATCTCCTGCTGAAAAGGTTTTACTCTTGACCTTTTTATTATAGGACTTCTCCACCCTTTTCTTTTCCCTTTTCAGCAACTCTAATGCATGGAGTCTTTCTTCATCTAAATCTACTAATTCATCAAGCATCATATTCCAATAAGATTCAGATGGAATCTCATGATGCCTTTGAATTCTTATGGATTGAAGATAAATTTCCACAGGCAAAACTGCATCATGACCAAAAGTCAGTCGAAATGGGGTAGTATTAGTTGCCTCTTTGGGAGACGTTCGACATGCCCAAAGTATTTGGTTCAATGTCTTATGCCAATTTCTTGGCCTTTTTCCCACATGCTTTTTTATCAACCCAATAACTACTTTATTTGCTGCTTCGACTTGGCCATTAGCTTGAGCATAATAAGGTGTGGACGTTACAAGCTTGAATCTCATTTCTTTAGCAAACTCTTGCATTTTTCGACCAGTGAAGACTGATCCTTGGTCTGTTGTAATTGTCTCTGGGATCCCAAACCTATAGATGATGTGTTTCTGGATAAATTCAATCACATCTTCTTGATCAACATTTGGTAATGGGATGGCTTCGACCCATTTGGTAAAATAATCAATACCCACCAAAATGTACTTATGATTTTTAGATGATGATGGTCGAATCTCTCCAACCAAATCCAAAGCCCATCCTCTAAAAGGCCAAGGTTTCACTATAGAGTGTAACTCACTTGCAGGGACATGTTGAATGCCAGCGTGGACTTGACATTCCTGACAACCCTTAGCAAATTCCATACAATATTTTAACATGGTAGGACAATACATGCCTTGTCGAAACAACAACTATTTCATTTTATGGCCTACCTGATGTGCCCCACATACCCCACTATGGACAGTTGAAAGGGCTAAGTATGCTTCTGCCTCACTGAGGCACTTAAGTAATACTCCCTCAGGAGTCTTTTTGAATAATTCATTACCCAACAAGACATAATTTAAAGCTTGATACTTGATTTTCCTTTTCGTCGAAGGCATTGGATTCTTTAAATAATCCATTATAGGTTTTCTCCAATCCTTGTCAGTTATACTATCCACTGCCAGAATTGCAAAATTGTCTTCATCAACATATCCAAGTTTAGTTTCTTCCAAATCTGATGGGGCTAATCCTACTGACACCACCCTTCCTCTGACTTCGACTTCGATTGCATCTTGTAATTTGTCTTTCGAAACTTTATACCCTGATGCAATCTGAGCCAAGTCATTAGCTACCTGGTTTTCCAGTCTGGGGATGTGTCGAAAACTAACTGCGTCGAATTTTTTCAGCAGTCGATTCACAACTACAAAGTACATAATCAAGTTTTCTTTTATGCACTTGTACTCCTTGGTAACTTGTTTTATGACCAATTCTGAATCTCCCATTATTTTGACATGCGTTGCCCCCAATTCCAACAATACTTCAAGTCCAGCAATTAAAGCTTCATATTCAGCTTCGTTGTTAGAACAACGACCTTCAATTTTATACTTAAGTGTTATTGGAATTTTATTAGGAGAAATAACAAGTACTCATATGCCTGTCCCATCTTTATGGCTTGACCCGTCGAAGTATAACTTCCAAGGTTCCATTTCAAGATAGTTCAGAGGGATTTCATTCACAGAGTGGTCAACTATAAAATCTGCCACTACTTGTCCTTTAACAGCTTTTAAAGGCTTATAAGTTAAAGAATATTCAGTTAGTGCTAATGCCCATTGTCGCTCCCGAAAGATTCGCATCCAACGGTACAAACGCGAGAGTGGCACGGAAAACAGAGTCGTCAGCAATGTGTATTTATCCCGAGAGAGGGAAAGGAAACACTGCATAAACCTGAAAGAAGGGAAAGAGCATGGTCTCACGACCAAGAGAAACGGGTACGGGAGTCGGTTACGCGAAGGGAAGGTGTTAGCACCCAACACGTCCATCGTACTCGATGGGATCCATGCTTGTCGTCTGCACCAAAGGGTGTCGTCGTCTGGAGCTCCGCTGTTACTGGACCGGAGAAGAAACGAGAACGAAAATAATGGAGAAACGAAGAAGAAAAGAAAAAGAAGTGACTCGATAGAACGGTATCGTTGTCCTAGGCCTACGTATGCCCTCAGTCAATGGGAAAGTCAGAGTCAACGTAGTTCGGACGGGAACTGTAGGGAAAGGTTGCTCGCCAAGACAATCGCTGTCTTGTGCCTACGTATCCTCAATCGGACGAGAGAGAGGAAACAGAGCTGACGTAGTTTGTGGGTACGACCACGGGTGGGTAAGTGTTTTTTACGTGAGCGACGAGCTCTTTTTCGAAAAAAGAAGTTTGAAACCCAACAATCACGAAGGATAAAAAAATTTGAATTTGTTTTGTGTTTTTTAGACAGAAGTGTCTTTTAGGTTGTTTCGTAACTGGCATTGAACCCAAGTCTTAAATATAGGAATGAATACTTCGCACATCACCCCCAACAGGACATACACTAGGTATCCTAGAAGAATGAGAGGAAGCCCCTCACTCCCCACTTCCCACATGGAAGGCTCAAGTGCAATACACGTTAACTATTATTGCGTGTTTTGAAGAAGTTTTGAGATGAGAAGAGAGACGACACAAAGGAAACTCTAAACGGAAAACTAAGAGTCTTAATGTTATAATGCATGGATGACCTATGGTTAGTGAGGCTTAGAAAGAACCACTACCTAAAACCTAATGTTAATCCTACTCCAAGCTTAATAAAAATTAAGTTGGACCAGGTAGCTCTAAAGGGAGGGAATCCAAGACTTAAACAAGTCTTGAGATTCATGGGATGAGAAAGAGTGAAAGAGAAGAAGAAGAATGAGAAGGAAAAGATGAGATACAATAAATGGCAGCAAACACATCATATCATAAATGTCCAACTCGTATCATCAAATAAGTCTCAAAGATCAATGCAAAACCACTCAAGTAAGCATGCAAAGATAAACATGAAAGGATGCAAGCATACTTGAATGAAATACACAATTAAGCACACATGGACTTCACATCAAAATTAAATGAGAGAAGCAAGATAAAGATGAAAGAAGGTCAGAACCAAGATCATATTATCATCAACCATTCACATATGCAAGAGAAGATCAAAACATGGAGCAATATGCACTAAAGAACATCCACAAAAGTAAACTCAGAGTTTCAACACTTAGGCAACACCAAATAAGATCCACAAAGTGTAAAATTAAGTCCCAAAGTACCTCAACCAGGGGTAGGCATTATATCAAAAGCACATACAAAGAGCCAGCAAGAAACTCAAGCAAATGGACATGGTAAATCAACTTGTGCAAAGAAGTGTCAAGATATAGTCATGCATAATTCACTTAAGCACAAATAATCAAACATGCATCAAATGACATTCAAAAATTGTGAAATCAGAACACAAATGATCTAAGTCAGATACTAATCACATGCCAAAAGATCTCACAAAAAATCACAAGTTAAGTATCTCAAACAATTAGGCAAAGATCACATAGGAAACATGATTCAAAATGCAAAAGAGGGGGACCAAAATGCAATATGAAGAAGTTTTAAAAATGAAACAAAAATTTTTTTATGTACTTCAATATGTCATCTAACAAATGCAAAAAGAATGAAATGTAGATCATGTATAGATGATGAGAAATAAATTCTACAAGTTTAAGTGTGCAAATGAAACAATCCACAAAGAAAAATTAAGCAATTAATTAAATCAGAAGCCACAAATAAAATAAAATAAGAAAATAAAATTTGGAGAAATTTTATAAAACTCAAAACAAGCTTCATGATTTTTTTCAGGATTTTTGAATGCATTAAAATGATTTTAAAAAATAAAATGCAAAACCAACAATAAGAAAATTAAAAAATTGAAATAAACATGGGGGGGGGGGGGGGGGGGGGCGTGCAGTCAGCAACACAAACACGTTGAAAGAATGAAAATGGGCTCAAGGGGGGGTGTGAGTAACAAGTCCAAACCAATCAAAAGTCAGCGCAAGTCAAAAGAAGAACAATGAAACCAGTCAAACATCTTGACCTACACCAGCCAATGGATCAATCTCACGCTCAATGCCAAGTCAACAAAAATGCATAGTAATCAGGATCAATGGCACAGATTAAGAGCACACCACAAATAATAAACACACGCGCGCACACTGTAACGCCCCGATTCTTATTATTCCCATTTTGTTGAGTCTTTTATTTAAATTGAGTGATAAATTATTTTATTTGTGAAATTGGTGTGTTAATATGCTATGTTGACATGTTATGATATTTTACCGTTTTTGAGAGTTTTCGGAGAAATTAGAATGGAGGGTATTTTGGACATTTCTCAATTAATGATAAGTTAGAAATTTAGTGGAAATAGAATTATGTGAGAAAATGAATTAATTGAATTTGAGTAGAAAATAAGAAAAATAAAATGAGAAAAAAGAAAGTAGGAAAAGAAATAGAAAAGAAAAAAAAAGAGATAAGAAGAAGAAATAGGAGAGAAAGAGAAAGCAAAGAAAAATAGAGAGAAAAAGGAGAGAAAGAAAGAGGAAGAAGAGAAAGGAGAAGAAAACTTGGAAAAACCTAGAAAACCATCAGGAACAATCATCTAGCAAGCTTGGAATCCGGGTATGGGTGTGAAATCTTATTATCTCATCAATGTATATCATTATGTATGATTATGTATGTTGTTGTTTGTGGTTTTGTTGGATTGAAATGGAGGAATATAGTAAAAATCCTAATGTTTAGAAATTGGTAGAGATTGATTTCAAATGTGTCTAAACTCATGTTGATTGTGTTCTTTGTTGTTTATACATGTTGGATATGTATTGTTATACCTCAAATGGGTGTTTTTCTGAATTTGGATGATGATTTGGAGAATTTTGGGTGTGAAACCCGTAACAGCAAAAACCTGTAGAATTTCTGATTTCGCCCTGGTCATACGCCTATGGGGCATGTTCATACGCGTATGGGCCTTGGCGATACGCGTATCATGGGCGTGTTTTGGGGCCAATACGTGTATGAGATGTTATTTTTCCCGGCCTTCTGGTGATACGCGTATGGTACGCGTATGAGGGTTGGTCGTACGCGTATGAGAAGGGCCATATGCGTATGGTCAGGACAATTGTAAAATGGGACTTTTTCAAAATATCGTTTTCATTTTTCTTTCATAACTTGAGTTCCGTTTATTCGATTTTTACATTCTTGGTATCGTTGGATAGCTATTGAGCTGTAGTTTCTTATGGTGAGGAGTTTGGGGCTGTTAGCTGATTAAATAAGTCGGAGAGTCAGGAATAGTGTTATTTAGCGACTTTTACCGTTTTGAATGTGTGTTTTGGATGTGAATCATACAATAGTGCATTGATGTGAATGTATATAGATTGTATGTGATTGTATGAGATGAATGCATGAATATATTGTGAATATGTATGCATTTCAAGAATGTCTTGAGTCATTTTGTATGTGAAGCATAATGATGTACATTCTTGTGTTGAGTGATTCTAATGAGAATCCGTTGTAACGTCGTGTGCCTATGTGAGGTGTGAGCGATGATTACAAACGATTGTGTGCCTAGGTGAGGTGTGAGCAATCGGATTATGTGCCTATGTGAGGTGTGAGCAATCCATAAACATTGTGTGCCTATGTGAGGTGTGAGCAATGGGTGAACATCGTAGGTCCGACGGGGAGTTATATTGGTAACGAGCGATGGTTCCAATAAGTTCCTGAGTGAACTTGAGATGATTGAGCCGGTACCGCATTGCATTTGCATAGAGTCGTGATTCGGTCTCTATGATTTGCATTTATCATCTTTATAATTGTGCATTGATGCAATAAACATGGATATGTATGTTTATATGGAATGATAAGAATTGTGAAAGTATGCATGATGAATATGCTTGGTTTTGTATATATATACATTGTGATGTATATGAGTGAGTTGTGATGAATTGTGGTGAGAATGTAGAATATGTGTATTGTTATTCTAAGATATATAATTATATGCATTATTATTATGATAATATTTCTCACCCTTCTGCTATTTTATGATGCTCTATGAGGCATTGCAGAGTAGGTATGTTGGTGGTCTTTTCTGAAGCGTGTCTTCATTCTTTTGGTCGGTCGGCTCTGATATGTAGCACCGGGTAGCTATGATTATTATGATTCTTTTGTGATACATTTGTACATGTATCTTGTTGAGGAATGTTTATGTAAACATGAATTATGTTGGTGGATAATACTGGATGATATATATATATATATATATATATATATATATATATATATATATATATATATATATATATATATATATATATATATATATATATATATGTATATATGTTTGATGTTATTCAATGTTTAGATTTTCTGTTTTTATTCTAAAAATTGAGATGTGGGTGTAAGGACTAAGTTCCTCTGTTGCAAAGTTACCCCACTGTTGCATATCAATTGGTAACGAGCGATGGTTCCAATAAGTTCCTGAGTGAACTTGAGATGATTGAGTCGGTACCGCATTGCATTTGTATAGAGTCGTGAGTCGGTCTCTATGATTTGCATTTATCATCTTTGTAATTGTGCATTGATGCAATAAACATGGATATGTATGTTTATGTGGAATGATAAGAATTGTGAAAGTATGCATGATGAATATGCTTGGTTTTGTATATATATACATTGTGATGTATATGAGTGAGTTGTGATGAATTGTGGTGAGAATGTAGAATATGTGTATTGTTATGCTAAGATATATAATTATATGCATTGTTATTGTGATAATATTTCTCACCCTTCTGCTGTTTTATGATGCTCTATGAGGCATTGCAGAGTAGGTATGCTGGTGGTCTTTTGTGAAGCGTGTCTTCATTCTTTTGGTCGGTCGGCTCTGATATGTAGCACCGGGTAGCTAGGATGATTATGATTCTTTTGTGATACATTTGTACATGTATCTTGTTGAGGAATGTTTATGTAAACATGAATTATGTTGGTGGATAATACTGGATGATATATATATATATATATATATATATATATATATATATATATATATATATATATATATATATATATATATATATATATATATGTATATATGTTCGATGTTATTCAATGTTTAGATTTTCCGCTTTTATTCTAAAAATTGAGATGTGGGTGTAAGGACTAAGTTCATCTGTTGCAAAGTTACCCCACTGTTGCATATCAATTATTGAGCAGGTGTTGAATGTTTTAATTTCATGTATAATGTGACATACCTCTTTTATACTATGTTTATAATTATACTCTGACGGAATTTTTAATATGTGCCAAAATGATTATGTGATTATTTGGGGGTATAGAAAGGGGGTGTTACATTAAGTGGTATCAGAGCCAGTGTTGAGTCAGTTGTGTCTGTCTTGTTGTTGTGATGGTTGAACTGTTGTTTAACCTTGTTGTCATTTTTGGGAATGATCAGAATATGGCTGGTAGAAACGACAATATGATGGCTGCTGCTTTGGACGCAATGGCTAGGGCGGTGCAAGGTGCGCCGAACGTGAATGCTAATGACGAGTTCAGGAAGAATCAACCACCGGTCTTCAAAGGAAGATTTGATCTCGATGGTGCTCAAATTTGGTTGAAAGAGATTGAAAGGATCTTCAGAGTCATGGGTTGTGCAGAGGAGAATAAGGTGAGGCTTGGGTCTCACATGCTGAAAGAAGAAGCCGACGATTGGTGGGTCGGTATGCGTTAAGTTCTTGAGGTGGATGATGAAGAGATAACTTGGGATTTATTTCGTACCGAGTTCTTGAGGAAGTATTACCCTGAAAGTGTGAAAGGGAAGAAGGAGATGGAGTTCCTTGAACTGAAACAAGGTAGTATGTCCGTGGTGGACTATACTGCTAAGTTTGTGGAGCTGGTTCAATTCCATCCTCACTATGCTGCAATTACTGCTGAGTTCTCAAAGTGTATTAAGTATGAGAATGGTTTGCGTCCCGAGATTAAACAAGCTGTGGGATATCAAAGGATAAGAAGGTTTATGGATTTGACGGAATGTTGTAGAATCTTCGAGGAAGATAGCAAGGCTCGTTCTACATATTACAAAAGTTTGAATGAGAGGAAGGGAAAGCAACAAGCTAAAAGTGGACCTTATGTGACACCCATTGATAAGGGCAAGCATAGGGGAAACTTTGAGAAGAGATCTGGAGGAGGAGGTCCCGGTTCCGTTAAGTGTTACAAGTGTTGTGAAATGGGTCATAAATCATTTGAGTGTGGGAAGACCGTGGTGAAATGTTCTAACTGTGGAGGCCTTGGGCATGCTACTACCAATTGTAGAAGGAATATGGTGAAGTGCTATAATTGTGGAGAAGTGGGTCACATTAGTACTAAGTGTACTAAGTCGAAACAAGCTCAAGCGGGCGAAAAGGTGTTTGCATTAGCGGGGACGGACACTACTAGTGCAAACCGTTTGATTAAAGGTACATGTTTTATTAATAGTACGCCTTTAGTTGCTATTATTGATACGGGAGCGACTCATTCATTCATTTCTCATGAGTGCGCTAAGCGTTTGAATTTGTTTATGACTTCTTGGGGTGGTGAGATGGTTATTGAGACTCCTGCTTCAGGGTCGGTAACTACGTCTTTGGTGTGTGTAAGTTGTCCTTTGACCATGTATGGTAAAGAATTCATTATGGATTTAGTGTGTTTGCCGTTGGAGGGATTAGACGTAATCTTGGGTATGAACTGGTTGCAATTTAATCGAGTTCATATAGATTGCTATCACAAGTTAGTGAGGTTTCCTTCTTTGGAAGATGATGAAGATGAGAGTTTCCTATCCACTAAAGAGTTGAAGAAACTTTTAGCGGACGAAGCTCAATTGTTCGATTTGTTTGCATCATTGTCGGTGGAGAGTAAAGTTGAGCTCGATGTGTTCCCAGTGGTGTGTGATTTTCCAGAAGTGTTTCCGGAGGATATTACAGATGTACCGCCGGAAAGAGAAGTTGAGTTTTCTATTGATCTAGTTCCGGGTACTAGACCGGTTTCGATGGCACCGTATCGTATGTCGGCATCGGAGTTGGTAGAATTGAAGAAGCAATTGAATGACTTGTTGGACAAGAGATTTGTAAGACCAAGTGTTTCTCCTTGGGGTGCTCCGGTATTGTTGGTAAAGAAGAAGGATGGGAGTATGCGGTTATGCATTGATTATCGACAATTGAACAAGGTGACAATTAAGAACAAGTATCCGCTTCCAAGGATCGATGATTTGATGGACCAATTGGTTGGTGCGCGTGTTTTAGCAAGATTGATTTGAGATCGGGATATCACCAGATTCGTGTGAAAGGAGAGGATATTCAAAAGACGGCCTTTAGGACACGGTATGGCCATTACGAATATTCCGTGATGCCATTCGGGGTTTCTAATGCGCCGGGTGTGTTTATGGAATACATGAATCGTATTTTTCATGAACAGTTAGATCGTTTTGTGGTTGTGTTCATCGACGGTATTTTGATTTATTCTAAGTCTCAAGAGGAGCATGAAGAGCATTTGAGGATTATGTTACAAATATTGAAAGAGAAACAATTGTATGCTAAGTTGTCGAAATGTGAATTTTGGTTGTCGGAAGTAAGTTTTCTTGGACATGTTATTTCCGGTAGTAGTATTAGTGTTGATTCATCCAAGATTGATGCGGTGATGCAATGGGAGGCTCCTAGATCGGTTACGGAGATTCGAAGCTTTTTAGGCTTGGCGAGTTATTATCGGAGGTTTATTAAGGGATTTTCGAAGTTGGCACTTCCGTTAACGCAGTTGACTTATAAAGGAAAGGCTTTCATTTAGGATATTCATTGTGAAGAGAGTTTCAATGAGCTAAAAAGAAGGTTGACAACGACTCCGATCTTGATTTTTCCAAATCCGACGGAACCATTTGTTGTGTATTGTGATGCTTCATTGGCTGGTTTAGGTGGTGTTTTGATGCAAGATGGAAAAGTTGTGGCTTATGCTTCAAGACAATTGAGAGTGCATGAAAAGAATTATCCTACACATGACTTGGAGTTAGCGGCCGTGGTGTTTGTTTTGAAAATTTGGAGGCACTATCTTTATGGTGCAAGATTTAAAGTTTTTAGTGATCACAAGAGCTTGAAATATTTATTTGATAAAAAAGAATTGAACATGAGACAAAGAAGGTGGTTAGAGCTTTTGAAGGATTATGATTTTGGTTTGAATTACCATCCGGGTAAGGCAAACGTGGTGGCCGATGCTTTGAGTCGGAAGTCGTTACATATGTCCGCATTGATGATGAGAGAATGGGAACTTTTGGAGAATTTTAGAGACTTGAGTTTGGTTTGTGAAATGACGCCGAGAAGTGTGAGACTTGGTATGCTACATGTTAAGAATGATTTTCTTGCAACCGTATGTGAAAAACAAAAGTTGGATTTGAAGTTCGTTGATTTGATGATGAGTGAGAATGAGGATTTCAAGGTTGATAATTTTGGAGTTTTGAGATTCCGTGGTCGTATTTGTATTCCCGATGATGCGGAGTTCAAAAAGATGATATTGGAAGAGGGACACCGAAGTAACTTAAGTATTCATCCGGGAGCGAATAAAATGTATCAAGATTTGAAGAAAATCTTTTGGTGGTCCGGATTAAAGAGGGATGTGGCTCAATTTGTGTATGCGTGCTTAACTTGTCAAAAGTCTAAGGTGGAACATCAAAAGCCTAGTGGATTGATGCAACCGTTGGACATTCCGGAGTGGAAATGGGATAGTATATCGATGGATTTTGTTACGGGATTGCCGAATACACAAAGAGGTCATAATGCTATTTGGGTAATCGTTGATAGGCTTACTAAATCTGCTCACTTCATTCCAATTGATATTAGTTATCCTTTGGAGAAGTTAGTCGAGATTTATGTTCTTGCGGTTGTGAAGTTACATGGAGTTCCTAAGAGTATTGTAACGGATAGAGATCCTAGATTCACATCGAGGTTTTGGGAGAGTTTACAAAAGGCTTTGGGTTCTAAGCTAAGATTGAGTTCGGCTTATCATCCACAAACGGATGGTCAAACCGAGAGGACAATTCAATCGTTGGAGGATTTATTGCGTGCTTGTGTGCTCGAGCAAGGTGGTGCTTGGGATAGTTATTTGGCATTGATTGAGTTCACCTACAATAATAGTTTTCATTCAAGTATAAGTATGGCACCATTTGAGGCTTTGTATGGTCGGAGATGTCGAACACCTTTGTGTTGGCATGAAACCGGTGAAAGGACGATAGTTGGACCGGAGATGGTACAACAAACGACGGAGAAAGTGAAGTTTATTCGTGAGAAGATGAAAGCTTCTCAAAGTAGACAAAAGAGCTATCATGACAAGAGAAGGAAAGATCTTGAGTTTCAAGAAGGCGACCATGTGTTTTTGAGAGTTACGCCAGTTACGGGTGTGGGTCGTGCTTTGAAGTCGAAGAAGTTGACTTCTCGTTTTATTGGTCCGTATCAGATTTCTGCACGAGTTGGTGTTGTGGCTTACCGTGTGGCGTTGCCTCCGAATTTGCATGATGTATTCCATGTTTCGCAACTTCGGAAGTATGTTCCGGATCCGTCACATGTTATCCCTATGGACGAGGTTGAAGTGAGAGATAACCTTACGGTTGAAGCTTTATCGATTAGGATTTTAGACCGTGAAGTTAAGAAGCTAAGAGGCAAGGATATTGCGCTTGTGAAAGTAGCGTGGAGGCAATATGACTTGGGAACTAGAGAGTAGGATGCGAGAGTCGTATCCGGAGTTGTTTGAATCAGGTAATATTTTCGAGGACGAAAATTTCTAAAGTGGGGGAGAGTTGTAACGCCCCGATTCCGATTATTCCCATTTTGTTGAGTCTTTTATTTAAATTGAGTGATAAATTATTTTATTTGTGAAATTGGTGTGTTAATATGCTATGTTGACATGTTATGATATTTTACCGTTTTTGAGAGTTTTCGGGGAAATTAGAATGGAGGGTATTTTGGACATTTCTCGATTAATGATAAGTTAGATATTTAGTGGAAATAGAATTATGTGAGAAAATGAATTAATTGAATTTGAGTAGAAAATAAGAAAAAGAAAATGAGAAAAAAGAAAGTAGGAAAAGAAATAGAAAAGAAAAAAAAAAGATAAGAAGAAGAAATAGGAGAGAAAGAGAAAGCAAAGAAAAATAGAGAGAAAAAGGAGAGAAAGAAAGAGGAAGAAGAGAAAAGAGAAGAAAACTTGGAAAAACCTAGAAAACCATCAGGAACAATCATCTAGCAAGCTTGGAATCCGGGTAAGGGTGTGAAATCTTATTATCTCATCAATGTATATCATTATGTATGATTATGTATGAGGTTGTTTGTGGTTTTGTTGGATTGAAATGGAGGAATATAGTAAAAATCCTAATGTTTAGAAATTGGTAGAGATTCATTTCAAATGTGTCTAAACTCATGTTGATTGTGTTATTTGTTGTTTATACATGTTGGATATGTATTGTTATACCTCAAATGGGTGTTTTTCTGAATTTGGATGATGATTTGGAGAATTTTGGGTGTGAAACCCGTAACAGCAAAAACCTGCAGAATTTCTGATTTCGCCCTGGTCATACGCGTATGGGGCATGTTCATACGCGTATGGGCCTTGGCGATACGCATATCATGGGCGTGTTTTGGGGCCAATACGTGTATGAGATGTTATTTTTCCCGACCTTCTGGTGATACGCGTATGAGGGTTGGCCGTACGCGCATGGTCAGGACAATTGTAAAATGGGACTTTTTCAAAATATCGTTTTCGTTTTTCTTTCATAACTTGAGTTCCGTTTATTCAATTTTTACATTCTTGGTATCGTTGGATAGCTATTGAGCTGTAGTTTCTTATGGTGAGGAGTTTGGGGCTGTTAGTCGATTAAATAAGTCGGAGAGTCAGGAATAGTGTTATTTAGCGACTTTTACCGTTTTGAATGTGTGTTTTGGTTGTGAATCATACAATAGTGCATTGATGTGAATGTATATAGATTGTATGAGATGAATGCATGGATATATTATGAATATGTATGCATTTCAAGAATGTCTTGAGTCATTTTGTATGTGAAGCATAATGATGTACATTCTTGTGTTGAGTGATTCTAATGAGAATCCGTTGTAACGTCGTGTGCCTATGTGAGGTGTGAGCGATGATTACAAACGATTGTGTGCCTAGGTGAGGTGTGAGCAATCGGATTGTGTGCCTATGTGAGGTGTGAGCAATCCATAAACATTGTGTGCCTATGTGAGGTGTGAGCAATGGGTGAACATCGTAGGCCCGACGGGGAGTTATATTGGTAACGAGCGATGGTTCCAATAAGTTCCTGAGTGAACTTGAGATGATTGAGTCGGTACCGCATTGCATTTGCATAGAGTCGTGAGTCGGTCTCTATGATTTGTATTTATCATCTTTATAATTGTGCATTGATGCAATAAACATGGATATGTATGTTTATGTGGAATGATAAGAATTGTGAAAGTATGCATGATGAATATGCTTGGTTTTGTATATATATACATTGTGATGTATATGAGTGAGTTGTGATGAATTGTGGCGAGAATGTAGAATATGTGTATTGTTATGCTAAGATATATAATTATATGCATTGTTATTATGATAATATTTCTCACCCTTCTGCTATTTTATGATGCTCTATGAGGCATTGCAGAGTAGGTATGCTGGTGGTCTTTTGTGAAGCGTGTCTTCATTCTTTTGGTCGATCAGCTCTGATATGTAGCACCGGGTAGCTAGGATGATTATGATTCTTTTGTGATACATTTGTACATGTATCTTGTTGAGGAATGTTTATGTAAACATGAATTATGTTGGTGGATAATATTGGATGATATATATATATATATATATGTTTGATGTTATTCAATGTTTAGATTTTCCGCTTTTATCCTAAAAATTGAGATGTGGGTGTAAGGACTAAGTTCCTCTGTTGCAAAGTTACCCCACTGTTGCATATCAATTGGTAACGAGCGATGGTTCCAATAAGTTCCTGAGTGAACTTGAGATGATTGAGTTGGTACTGCATTGCATTTGCATAGAGTCGTGAGTCGGTCTCTATGATTTGCATTTATCATCTTTATAATTGTGCATTGATGCAATAAACATGGATATGTATGTTTATGTGGAATGATAAGAATTATGAAAGTATTCATGATGAATATGCTTGGTTTTGTATATATATACATTGTGATGTATATAAGTGAGTTGTGATGAATTATGGTGAAAATGTAGAATATGTGTATTGTTATGCTAAGATATATAATTATATGCATTGTTATTATGATAATATTTCTCACCCTTCTGCTGTTTTATGATGCTCTATGAGGCATTGCAGAGTAGGTATGCTGGTGGTCTTTTGTGAAGCGTGTCTTCATTCTTTTGGTTGGTTGGCTCTGATATGTAGCACCGGGTAGCTAGGATGATTATGATTCTTTTATGATACATTTGTACATGTATCTTGTTGAGGAATGTTTATGTAAACATGAATTATGCTGGTGGATAATACTGGATGATATATATATATATATATATATATATATATATATATATATATATATATATATATATATATATATATATATATATATATATATATATATATATATATATATGTATATATGTTTGATGTTATTCAATGTTTAGATTTTCCGCTTTTATTCTAAAAATTGGGATGTGGGTGTAAGGACTAAGTTCCTCTGTTGCAAAGTTACCCCACTGTTGCATATCAATTGTTAAGCAGGTGTTGAATGTTTTAATTTCATGTATAATGTGACATACCTCTTTTATACTATGTTAATAATTATACTCTGACAGAATTTTTAATATGTGCCTAAATGATTATGTGTTTATTTGGGGATATAGAAAGGGGGTGTTACACACACAATCATTCAGCACATCATGGAACCCCACGTGATCAGCATGTGACTTTTTAATGTGTTGTCAAAACTATAGCCATCAGATCACATCAACGCTTTACATTAAGTCAAACAATTCACAAATTAATTAAGATAAGAGGCCAGATCTGGTGGCACACGGTAATAATCATGGGTGAGAAAACACACAAACATTAAAATAAAAACATAAAAATAGAAAACGTGGCAAGTTGAGGACCACAAGATCAAGCACATCAACGGTTGGGAACTCATCTTCTTCGTTTAAACCCTTGGCCGGCCGGAAATTGAACCAGTCGCCGGAGCTAGGGCTCCGGTCACCCTGTCCGGTGGACTGCAACCAAAATTTCTTCAGAAATTGCATACGTGTACATCATTTTGACCAAAAAATCACGAGGAACTCAAATATCCAATCCATTTCATCAGATAACAAACACACAATGCAAATCGAATGAAAACATTTTTAGATCTAAAACTTCAAACTCAAAATTCATCCATGATACACGCCCAAACTTCAAATAAAATAGATCAACATGCTCAGTGAAGTCCATAGATCATAATGCACATAATAAAACTGAGTTCTATGAGTATGAAAAATTCACCAACCTGAACCTTGTAGAACTTGAAATCCTCCAAGAAATCCCTCCAAAAACTGCAGATCTACTCCTTGGAACCTCTAGTTGCAAAATAAATGCAACTAAAGCTTGAAATCGTGCTAGATCTTGAGATTTGAATTTGAATCCTCTTGAATGGAACTTGGTGAAATCCTCAGTATGAGCTCCAACCAGTGATTGATTCTTGCTCTATTCTCTTCACTGATCAAGAATGTGAAGAGAAATCTCAAAGAAACCCCAAGGAGAGTGAGTTTCGAAGAGGAGAAGTGTGAGAGTAAAAAATTAAAAACTGAGCAAATGAGAGTCTCTGCCCTAGCTGTGAGGGTATGAGTAAGCTTATATACTCTTGATTATTCCACTGATTAGGATTAAGAAGTGATTAGAACCTTGGTTAATGAGATTTGGATGAAATTGCAAATTTGCATTTTGTACCACCACCACTAATCCACACGTGATAAGCCCTTGTAATCAGCATAATTCACCTCCAATTTACTTATAGATCACCTCTGAATAGAATTTGGGCCTTGCAATGACTTGGTTTATAAGATTTGAATCCATTTGCAATTTTGCATAATGTGAAAATAATGAGAAATATGGCTTGGAATAAATTGATTCAAAGGCCACAAACTTATGCCAAATGAAGTGTTCTTGAGTGTGATGATCTGACTTGAGTCATTAGAAGCCCTTACAACTCATTTTGAATCAAAATGCCAAAGGTGGAAAAAAATGATACATGTGAGAACCCTTAAAAACACCTTGCCATCTTTTGACCATAAATAGAGTTCCACAAATGATATGGAGATGTTCTAGTACTTTTTAGAAATGGGAGAGAAAGATATTCAACTTTCATGTTGAAGGAAAATTCATTTGGAGCTTCCTTGATGATGAAAAGTCAAGTTGAATGTGGTGGAAAAATTTACCAAAATGGAAAGTTTTCATTATAGGTCATTTTCCAAATTTAGTAACTTTTGCACAAACCCTTGATTCTTGATGAATGGCATGAATCTTGACAATTGAAAACCATATGAGGATGTGAGACCTTGAAAACCATGAGAAGAACCTCAAAATTCCATAGTTGACTTTCTCCTTTACAGTTGACTTTTGCTTAGTTCACAAGCAACTGATCCACTGAACATCCTTCACCATAAACCATCAACCAAATCTCCATCCATGAACACTTATGAGCATAAAGGCCTCATGAAACCATGCTTGAACATACAAAACCCCTCAATAAGTCCTCTTGATCCCAAAAACCCTAATTGGTCCCTCTGATTAGGAGAGAAAGATCCACTTAAAATCCTTTGCCAATCTTGATCTTATGAAGATATGATGAACTCCTCAAACCATCTTGAAGCTTGATACTTGAGAAAATGGGCCAAGTACCTTGATCCCATGCTAAGAACCAATGCTATGCACAATACAAAATTCCTTAAATGAAAAGCAACATAAGCCAGTTAGCTAAAAACAACAAGGCAAATTTTGGGGTGTTACAGCTGCCCCTATTCAATCAACTTGGACCTGAAGGAATGATAACAACCGCTTTCAGACATTCAAGGTACACGGAGATTGAATACCAAAAGAAACCTGAAATTTGCAATCCTTAAAGGAGGGACGACTCCACTGGGGAACAAGCAATAAATGTTGCACTGTCACAACACATACGAGTGTTGGTAACCAATACAAACAATGTATTGAAAAGTCTTGAAATGAACACAAACGAGTGTTAGCTAAGCTGGGAATAAACACGGACGAGTGTCAAGGGATCCAGGATATCACATACGGACGGGTATTAAGAAGATACATAGACGGGTGTAAAAGGTTAATGCGAACGGGCATTGAAACAGCAGTTCAAACACGGACGGGTGCTGAAAGAAAACGGACGGGTGTAAAAGGATTCAATACGGACGGGTACTGACAAGGAACACGGACGGGTGTAAAAAGGTTTCAATACGGACGGGTACTGAAAAGGTACACGGACGGGTGTAAAAAGGTTTCAATACGGACGGGTACTGAAAAGGTACACGGATGGGTACTGAAAAAGGTACACGGACGGGTGTAAAAGGATTTCAATACGGACGGGTACTTAAAAGGTTGTAAAGCAACTTCTATCGGGAATTAATCTCGCTGGGGAATGGAAGGTAACACGGACGAGTGTCATCAAAGGGTCAATACGGACGGGCATTGAAATCAAAGGTTCAAACACGGACGGGTGCTGAAGGAAACACGGACGAGTGTCATTAAAAGGTCAATACGGACGGGCATTGGCTTAAAAGACCACCTGGACGAAAGGGGTAAAAGTGAAATCAAAGGTTCACATTCCTGGCGAAACACTCTGTCGGGGAACTGTCAAATATTGCTTTGAATGACCAAACCCAACACCTGTGGAGTAGAGTCAAAAGATATCTTCCTGAAATCCGGCTTTTCCTGACGAAGGAAAACTCAAACCTGGCTTATGCTTCAGATGTATATGTTTGAATTTTGCCATAATGCTCCACACGAAGTGGAAATGCTACGCATTTGGGAGGATGCCATGCAAAACAAATGCTTATGCAATGCCAAAGAGGCGCCTCAACAAAATAAATGCTGAAGGCGAAGGCAAACACCACTGGGGATGACAAAATAAATTGTCATCAAACCAAAAAAACCTGAGGAAAACTTCACCCTGCTAGGGAAGATCACAAACACGA
Source organism: Lathyrus tuberosus (assembly GCA_022829125.1). Lineage (NCBI taxonomy): Eukaryota > Viridiplantae > Streptophyta > Magnoliopsida > Fabales > Fabaceae > Lathyrus > Lathyrus tuberosus. The sequence goes on along the minus strand of JALAZF010000022.1, from coordinate 19,281,504 downwards.
AACTCCACGAGAATACCCACTCTGTTGGGGAATATCAAGATCAACAACTCTGCTGGAGATGGACGAAACTCCGAGAGAATACCCATTCAGCTGGGGAGGGATATGAATACTGACGATGGAAACTCCTCCGCTGGGGATCACCAAACACTTCAGAACTTGGCTTCGGCGCCTGCCAAAACGATTGGACTTAAAACCTGCTGAGGATACCAGTCACCACCAGACTCTGCTTGGGGATATGAGCTTAATCTGCTGCTAGGGAAGTAACTTTACTCTCACCCCGTTGGGGATTAGATCAAACCATTGTTGCCGAGACTATACTTTCTGACCAACTGAGGAAAGTAGACACCAGGACCCTGCGGGGATAATAACATCTTTGTCCGCGAACTTCCTGTTGGAGATACAACAACATTCACCTTAGAGCAATCAACCTCTGAATACTTGATGGGGAATAGTAATCCAAACACAACTTCGACTGGGTATACAATCCTCTATACTCTGCTGAGAGAGACGATCCTCAACGACTCTGCTTGGGAGAGAAAGTAATTGTCAACATCCACCCTGCTAGGGGAAAACCCACGCTTCCTGACTAGCTGGGGAAAAACGAATGCCCCATACTCTGTAGGGAAACATCACTCGCTGAAGAAAGATGAGCCAAACCACAACTCTGGCCGGGGAAAAACCTCTTATATCCTGCTAAGGAGGACGATCCTTAGCGACTCCGCTTAGGGAATTACTTCCTTATACTCTGGTTGAGGATGACGACCCTCGATACTCTGATGGGGAAGAGTAATAAACTGCTGAGGACGATCAGACTTCAAAGTTAGGGAGAGCTCTGCTTTACTGGGGATAACAGCAAGCTGCTGAGGATGATCAGGCTTCAAAAATGGAGAGAGCAACTCCACTGGGGAATACACCTGTCATCCTGCAAAACCAACAAAAAAGTCTATGTGCAAGAATGATCACTTTGATTATCACCATAGTAACTGTTGCCTAAGCAATTGCCACCGTTTTCCAACCTGTGTCATAAAGCTCAACATTTTAGCATGTAATGTTTATCAAAAATATCGGACATTTTCGCAAACAAAACAGGTAAAACAAAAACAAAAGCTTTTTGACTGAAATGCAAACTTTATTGAATGAAACGGCCTGCAAATAGGCATTTACATCTGGAAGCAATTCCTGAAAAGAGGCAATTGCGCAAAAAGCAAAAGAAAATACAAATGTCGGCAATGTGGGGAACAGACATCCACCATGACTCGACTCAGCTATAACCCATATGGCTTGTTTATCCGCAGATACTTTGGCCTTCGAAGACGACTAACTGGACTGATTCCTTTCCTCCGAATTTTCCAAGTGTAAACAGTGATCACAGATCGAACGCGGATTGTAGTCTTTGCTTTTAAATCCCTAACTTTTGCCTGGATCGCCCTTTTCGGGTTTTCAATCCACCGGGATACCCATTTTTGCCAAAGTTGCCTTTTCAGGTTTTCAACTTTACGGGTTTATTCCTCTTTTTTTTTTCTTTTTTTTTCTTTTATCCCTAATTTTTGCCCGAACCTTTTCTTTTTATGGTTCGCCAGGATGCCCCATTTTTGCCTGAACCTTCTTTTTATGTTCAGCGGGTCTCAGGGGACGTAAAATCTTCGCCATCCATAGTTGAAAGTAATAAGGCTCCACCAGAGAAAACCTGTCTTACTACATATGGCCCTTCGTAATTTGGAGTCCACTTGCCCCTGTGATCTGTTTGAGGAGGAATGATCATTTTCAGAACTAATTCACCAGCTTGAAAACACCGAGGACGCACCTTCTGATCAAAGGCTTTCTTCATCCTACTCTGATACAACCGGCCATGCGCAATGGCTTTCAATCTCTTCTCTTCAATGAGGTTCAGTTCATTCAGCCGGGAACGCACCCACTCAGCTTCATCAAGCTTTACATCTGTCAGAATTCTCAAAGAAGGAATCTAAACTTCTAATGGCAGGACTGCTTCCATACCATACACCAGTGAGAAAGGAGTTGCCCCAGTTGATGTGCGTACCGAAGTACGATATCCATGCAAAGCGTAAGGCAACATCTCATGCCAGTCTTTGTATGTCACTACCATCTTCTACACAATCTTCTTTATGTTCTTATTTGCCGCTTCAACAGCCCCATTCATCTTCGGACGATAGGGAGAAGAATTGTGATGTTCGATTTTAAAGCTCTGACATAGCTCCTTCATCATCTTATTGTTCAAATTTGAACCATTATCAGTAATGATTCTCTCCGGGACTCCATACCGACAGATGATGTCCTTCTTAATAAACCGGGCTACCACTTGTCTGGTGACGTTGGCATACGATGCAGCTTCCATCCACTTCGTGAAATAATCAATAGCCACCAAGATAAAACGATGTCCATTTGAAGCAGTCGGCTCGATCTTTCCAATCATGTCAATGCCCCACATGGCAAAAGGCCAAGGTGACGACAAAACATTCAGAGGAGTAGGCGGTACGTGCACCTTGTCAGCATAAATCTGGCATTTATGACATTTTCGGGCGTATTTAAAACAGTCAGACTCCATAGTCATCCAGTAATACCTCGCTCTTAACAATTTTCTTGCCATAGCATGCCCATTGGCATGAGTACTGAAGGAACCTTCGTGAACCTCTTCCATTAACAGGCTTGCCTCGTGTTCATCAACACAACGTAGCAAGACCATGTCAAAGTTTCTCTAGTACAACACATCATCCTTGTTCAAAAATAAGTTTCCTGATAACCTCCTCAATGTCTTTTTATCCTTGGAAGATGCCCCAGCTGGGTATTCATGACTCTTCAAGAAGACCTTGATGTCATGATACCAAGGCTTGCCATCAGATACCCCTTCAACTGCAAATACAAAAACAGGCTTGTCCAAGCGCATAATTCTGATTGAAGGAGCCTCATTCCAAAGATTCACACGATACATCGATGACAACGTTGCCAACGCATCAGCCATCTGATTCTCTATCCGGGGAATGTGATGGAAGTCTACTCTGTCAAAGAAAGGTAACAACCTTCTGGCATAGTTGTTATATGGAACAAGATTTACTTGACGAGTCTCCCATTCACCTGTAATCTGATTAACCACCAATGCAGAATCACCATAAACATCGAGGTTCTTGATTCTCAAATCAATTGCTTCTTCTAACCCCATGATGCATGCTTCATACTCTGCCTCATTGTTGGTGCATATGAATGCTAACCGGGCAGTAAAGGGTATATGAGAACCCTGTGGAGTCGTAATGATTGCCCCGATTCCGTTACCATATGAATTAATAGCTCCATCAAAAACCATATTCCACTGAGACCCAATCTCAGGTCCTTCATCAGGCAAAGGTTCTTCACAATCCTTCATCTTCAGATACATGATATGCTCATCCGAAAATTCAAACTTCATCGATTGATAATCCTCAATTGGCTGTTCAGCAAGATATTCTGACAAAACACTTCCCTTAATGGCCTTCTGGGAAACATACTGAATATCGTATTCTGTCAAAACCATCTGTCAACGGGTTATTCTACCAGTAAGTGCTTGCTTCTCAAACACATACTTGATTGGATCCATCTTCGAAATCAATAGGGTTGTATGGTTTAACATATACTGCCTCAAACGCTTAGCGGCCCAAGCGAGTGCACAACATGTTTTCTCCAGCATCGAGTACCTTGACTCGTAATCAGTAAACTTCTTACTCAGGTAGTAGATGGCGTGCTCTTTTCTACCTGACTCATCTTGTTGACCGAGCACACAACCCATTGAATTCTCAAGAACCATGAGATACATAATCAAAGGTCTTCCTGGCACTGGCGGCATAAGGACCGGAGGTTCCTGCAAGTATTCTTTAATCTTTTCAAACGCCTTTTGACAATTTTCATTCCACCTGACCGCTTGATCTTTTCTTAGCAGCTTGAAGATCGGTTCACACGTGGCTGTGAGATGCGAGATGAACCTAGCAATGTAGTTTAATCTCCCCAAGAAACCACGAACCACTTTTTCTATTTTCGGCACAGGCATTTCTTGTATGGCTTTTACCTTTGCAGGATCAACCTCAATACCTTTTTCACTAACAATAAACCCTAGCAGTTTTCCTGATCTCACCCCGAAGGTGCACTTGTTAGGATTCAACCTCAGTCTGAACTTCCTTAACCTTTCAAACAACTTCTGAAGATTTACCAAATGTCCTTCTTCCGTCTGTGACTTCGCAATCATGTCATCAACATAGACTTCAATCTCTTTGTGAATCATATCATGAAAGAGAGTCATCATCGCCCGCTGGTATGTTGCCCCTGCATTTTTCAATCCAAAGGGCATCACTTTGTAGCAGAAAGTTCCCCACGGTGTTATGAATGTTGTTTTCTCCATGTCCTCTGGGGCCATCTTGATTTGGTTATACCCAGAGAAGCCATCCATGAAGGAAAACACAGAATACTGAGCAGTGTTGTCAACTAACACGTCAATGTGAGGGAGCGGGAAATCATCCTTTGGGCTTGCTCTGTTTAAATCCCTGTAATCAACACACATCCTGACCTTCCCATCCTTCTTAGGTACAGGCACGATGTTAGCAACCCATGGAGGATAATTTGTTACGGCAAGAAATCCGGCATCTAGCTGTTTCTGAACCTCTTCCTTGATCTTGACAGACATCTCCGGTTTAGTTCTTCTCAACTTCTGCTTGACCGGAGCACAACCTTCTTTAAGTGGTAGTCGGTGTACAACAATATCAGTATCGAGCCCAGGCATGTCTTGGAAAGACCAGGCGAAGATATCCACATACTCTCAGAGCATTTTAATCAATCTTCCCTTGACACTGTCTTCCAATTCAACCCCTACTCTTACTTCCTTTCTGGCGTCCTCGGTTCCCAGATTCACAATCTCAATTTCCTCCTGATGAGGTAGGATGACTCTCTCCTCTTGCTTCAACAATCTGGCTAACTCTTCGGGCAGTTCACAATCTTCGTCAGTCTCTTCTTCAGCCTGATAGATTGGATTGTCAAAGTCATACCGAGCTATAGCTGAGTCATGATCGGTGTCATCTGAACAAATAGACCTGCATAATTGATGAGGTATGTTTTATTATGATGCAACAAAGAAACACATTGCCATTTTGATGTGGGTTTTTAATGCATAAAAATAAAAACAGAAAGACAGAGATCAAAATATTTGAGTGTGAAAAGTCCTTTATTGATGATAAAGCAAAACATGCAACAGTTAAAGCCCTACAAATAAAATCACTATGCCTTGGGCAGAGCGCAGGATTAACATAATAGGAAAACAAAGCCATTACTCGAAGCCTGTCACTTGAATGACTCTCTCGGAAGACCAGTTGCACAGACTTTCTCCTGGGACGCAAGGACGGATCCAGCTATCCATGTCATAATCACTGTCCCCTTCTTCCTCAATGGCATTAACTCTGTCGAAGAAAACACCGGCGCTAGTGAAACGGACTGGGCCATAGAATTTGGGAGGATCCCCATCTCTCATGGATGGCTTGTATCCCAATCCATAAGTGTCCCTCTTCTCCTGGACTTCAACCACTTGGCCCCACCTCTGTGAGCTACCAGCTTCAACCACAGCTTTAGCGTCTTTAAACGAAGACATAGAAACTTCAAGCTGATTTGCTACTACAGGCTGCTCTATAGCTTCAGAATGGACAACCTCTTCAGAAATCTTCACTTTTTCAAACCCCTGACACAACGTCTCATGGATTTCGCCATCCACTTCCACGTATTTGAAGGTTGACAACTGACTGATCATTATGTCTTCTTCTCCGCACACTGTCACTACGTGACCATCAACCATGTATTTCAGTTTTTGATGCAAAGTGGAGGTTACAGCGCCTGCACCATGGATTCAAGGACGACCTAATAAACAGCTGTACGCTGGCTGAATATCCATTATATAGAATGTTGCATCAAAAACTTCTGGCCCAACCTTGATCGGAAGCACGATCTCACCAAAGAAAGATCTCTTCGAGCCATCAAAAGCTCGCACCACCAAGTCACTTGGTGTACAAATAAGTCCCCTGGTATCCAACTTCATTAACGCTTTCTTGGGCAATACACTCAACGATGATCCAGTATCAACCAAAACATGTGACATCAGTGAACCACGAAACTCAACCGAAATATGCAGGGCATTGTTATGATTCCTGCCAGCAGTAGTCAAGTCAAGATCTGTGAAACCCAAGCCATTACCAGCGTTCACGTGTGCTACAACCCCTTCCAGCTGATTAACAGAAATCTCTTGAGGAACATAGGCTGCATTCAAGACTTTCAGAAGAGCATTCCTGTGAGCCTCAGAACACAAGAGCAAAGACAGAATAGAGATCTTGGACGGGGTCTGATGTAACTGGTCCACGATCTTATAATCACTTTTCCGGATAAGTCTCATAAACTCCTCAACATTTTCAAAAAAAGCATCATCAACCGGCTTCACTGTAGAATCAATAACCACTGGAGGCTGAACAGAACCATCAACTGCCTGTTTTCCCCTATCTTGTCTAGAGGTACTGGGTTGATCATTAACAGGAGTAAGCAATCTACCACTTCTGGTTATAGCATCAGTCTCAGCTTTAACCTCTGAACTAGAACTTACCGGTGAAGTATTCATTAATTCCTGCTTTTGTCCATTGACAAACACCTCTGCACCGTAATTCCAAGGAATAGCCTTAGAACTTTCATACGGGATGGGCCCAGCCCTGGTGATAATGACTGGAGGTGGCCTTGCCGGACCAGAAATAGTAATCGTTTTGAACGAAATGGTGATAGTAGCAACCTTCTCACTAACAACCTCTTCTTGTTGATTACCTCTGTCAAACTATAAACAACCCTCATCAATCATACTCTGAATATCCATCTTCAATGAATCACAACCATTAACCTTTGTCAAACAATCTGAGCAGTTTTCACCGCAACCTGGATAGGCGCCACCCTTCAACAACCTGTCCTTGACCACAGCCAACAGAGTCTTCAATTCCTCAACATCCATGATCAAATTCAAAGCTTCACCTTCCTCAATTATCGCATTCACCTTCGGCCCATTGTGATCAGGCATAGGGTTTTGAATAACATTGGGCCCAGCATTTGATAAATTGATAGCCTTGGAGTCTACAAGGTCTTGTACCTTGTGATGAAACGCCCTACACTTCTCCACAGTGTGCCCCGGAGCACCAGAATGAAAATTGCAGTGTGCGTTAGCATCGTAGCCTCGTGGGAATTCCCCTGTTGGTGGAGCCAGGGTATGGAGCTCAACTAGACGCAACTGCAGCAAATGTTGCAACAGCTGTGCATACGATATTGGGGGTTGATCAAAATGCCTCTCTGCATTTCTTTGTCTGTTCTGATACTAACCCTGTTGCCTATTCTGACTAGCATTATTTCTCTGTTGCTGCGGTGGAGGTACCGTTGCTGGGATAGTTACCGATGCTACCTGTTGATTATTGCCCTGACACTGTTTCCATTTTCCCCTGTGAGATGATACAGCGTTGGCCTCTCCTTTCTTCTTATAGCCATCAAACGACTTCTTTCCATGTCCGGAGGACGATCCGTCACCACTAGAAATCTTTCCAGCCTTAATTCCAACCTCTACCTTCTGTCCGATAGTAATCACATCTGCAAACTTGCCTAGAGAACAAGGCAAAAGCTTCTCATAATAGTGCTTAGGCAGTGTGTCCATGAACATATCCAACATCTCTTTTTCCAGCATTGGTGGCTGCACCCTAGCCGCCAATTCACGCCACCTTTGCGCGTATTCTTTGAAACTTTCATCATTTTTCTGGGACATGCTCAACAGCTGAGTTCTGTTGGGAGCCATGTCTGTGTTGTACTGGTAATGCTTGATAAAAGCTGCAGCTAGCTCTCTCCAAGTACGAGCATCTCTACTCTCCAGTGCCATATACCATTCCAAAGACGCGCCAGACAGGCTGTCTTAGAAAAAGTGCATCATTAGCTTTCATCTTTGGCGTGAGCAGCCATCTTCCTGGTATAAGCCTTTATATGAGTTCTCGGTCAAGTAGAACCATTATACTTCTCCAGTGTAGGAATCTGAATCTTGTGCGGAATGACAATATCAGGGACCAACCCCAGGTCATCCAAATCTATTCCCAGATCATCCTGTTTCACAACCCCCTTCAATTAAGCCTCAATTAAGCGGATCCTCTCATCACTGACCACAGGTAGGCCAGCATCCAAGCTTCTGACTGAAAATACATCATCCTGTTGATCATCAATACGAGGACCATGGATAGCTCGAACAGTACTTCCCTCTCCAACCATTAAAGGAATATCACCCTGTCCACCAGCACCAGTGATGGGAATGTTGATACCAGCACCACCTCCGCCCGGAGGAATAACACGATTAAGAAAACCACCGTGTAAGATATCATTTTCATCAACCTGCGACACCAAAGGCTGAACTAGAGTTCTGAATTCATTCTGACTCTGCACCACACCCTGCATCATCTCCATGAACTGATCGATGCGAGCTTGCATAGTTGCACTATCTGCCTGAACTTTGTCCATCAGTCTGCTTTAGTTAAGCCTGGTAGAATACCGATGAGTTGTTGATCAATCCTGACTGACAAAAAGAGAGAGCATAAGAAAACCAGAGAAACCAAGATAACCTGCAATGCAAAAATGAGGGATGATTATGAGATGCAAATGCAAATAAACATATTTAAACATTTCCAAGGTATATCCGCTTTGATTCCATTCCATGAAACCGGGCCAGGTATTAGACGCAATATCGGAAAATAAATCTGAACCCAGAAATACCACCGGATTCAACCACAAGAAACCAATCATAATTCAAATAAAAACCACCAAGGCATAAATATCTGAATCAAACATTTTATTAACAAGATGGAAGAATTCATACAAACGAAGTCAATTGTAATCAACGGTGGTTCCATCAACAATCCTGATGGTAACCACAAAAAACAGATACACAACAAACTATAATTCTACCCCAAACAGGCTAGCCTCCACTTCTTCCAAAAGATTCAAAGTGTCAGGATGTGCAGGTCGCGTGATCAGCCCCTTGATTAACCTGTTTCTCTTGCAATCTCTTGGTTCAGCATTGCAATCTGCTCTTCAGCGTTGTTACCTTCATGTCTCACCTTCTTGATTCCAACTTGTAATTTGAGCTCTTCAATCTCCTTTTGGGACTCTTTCCACTTGTTGAAGAAATGCTTCCCCTTTTCTTTCGCCTTTTGCAGCTCTTTGTTTAATCCCTCGTTTTCGCCTTGGACCTCACTCCATATCTCCTGATAAACATCAAGTTCGGTTTCAGTCTTAGCCAAAAGCTTCTTAGTTGTCCTGGTGGTCTTGCTTGAGGTCTCTGCTGCCATGCTAAGCTTCTTGAAATGCTGAATTCTGCTATCCAGATCATTTTCTGTCTTCTTCAAACGCTCAGTCGACTCTTTGACCTGCCACTTCAGCTCCAAGTTGTCATGCAAAACTCCTTGCAACTGACTACTCATACCAAAATTCTCTGCTCTCAATTCGCGCACCAACTTCTGTCGCTTGTTGAACTCTTCAATAGGCACAGTAAGTCTTTCATCCACACTTTCTGGGTACAGCACAGGTGCTTGATCAAAAGGCAAGTAACACTCCTCAACTCTCTGTTTTATCCAATCCACATAAGGAAGGAAAGCCCGATTGTTAGGTTTGCCCAGAACGGCCTTGCCTTTCTTCAGTATACTACCCCAAGCTTCAGAAGCTCTCTGCACCTCTTCTAATCCTTCATATGAGTGAAAATACAATGATTCTTCCACATCTCTCTTAACAGGTGGTCCTACCAAAGCGTAACCAAACTGTCTTATGGCCAAGGAAGGGTTATAGTTAATTCCTCCCTTCCTCCCTATCAAAGGAACATTAGGGTACTTACCACAGTTGTGAATGATATCCTTGCCAAGCAATCCTTGATTTATCCACACGATGTTTTTACTGACCAATCCCATCAGGCGCTGACTCCACTCTAGAGAATCCTTAGAATCAACAAAAGCACCAGATTGAGGTAGACGACTTGCGAACCATTTATAAAACAATGGAGCGCAACAATGAACCATCCTCCCTCTCTTCTTTTCATTCCTATTGTATAGGGCATAATGGAGATCTCCCAACAGGTTTGGCACAGGATTCCTCATCATGAATATTCTGATAGCATCTTCATCAACAAAATCAGGTTCATTGGGGAACAACACAATGCCATAAACACAAAGAGCTAACAGTGCATTGAATACAATCTAATCTTTATCCTCTGCTGCTTTCTGAGCCTTCTTCGTTAAATACCCCAACTTAAAACCACAGATCTTTCCTTTGTTGGAGATGTTGGCTTCTAACTCCGATTTGCTCAAATAAAGAGCACCGGCCAATTTCCCACAATCCAGCTCTCCTTTTGAACCAAAGAAGGGAGGAACTTCCTTGATAGCAATCCCTAGCATGTTAGAGTATTCCTCCAAGGCAGGCACCAACAAATAATCTGGGAACAAGAAGCATCTCAGCGGAGGGTCATAGAACTGCATCAGAGTATGAAGACCTCGGAACTCATAATCGTCGATGTTGCGAACAAAAGACAGAATACACCCATACTTCTCTGCAAAAGCATTCAATACCTCAGGACTCGCCATTCCCTTCAGGGTTATGAGAAGACCTATTGCTGGCTGGAGAAACTTGTAGATAATAATATCCTTATTACCTCTTGGAACATCCATCCCTAATACTGCCCTCTGACTGGAATCACAGATTCGGATACAACCTGGAAATGCAAAAATATGAATGTCAGAGAAAAAATGAAATGCAATGCAAAACATGGGATCAAGGCATCAAGCATCTGTGCTGAACTGGCTGGACAATCTTAAGGCTCTGTACAAACTCTTGAGTCAAACCAGAATAACAGAACAACCACACTGATACGGCTGTAGAAACAAAGAATCCAAAAATACCGGGTAGGTGGAAGGTCGCGGTTACCTGCAAACCTGTAAACAACCCGCCCTTCTCACGTGTGGGTACTAGGATGTTCAGTATCCCGGGCTCTCAGGTTGAGAAATGATGATACGTTCACCATTTCTGGTTTGGCATCATCATCAATCGAGGAGGCCTCAACTGATTCTCCAAGACGAAAGGTCCTCAGCTGCTGGCACTGAGGTCGAGAAGCAATAGTACATTCATCCCTCGGGGTACAGTACTATCGCCAATCGAGGAGTGCATCCACTGATTCTCTCTCACAAAAGGAAAACCTATAGCAAGTTCCCAGCATTGGGTCCTCGGGTCGAAAATGTGCAATGGGTTTGCCACAAAGCGTGGTCTGCCACTATCACATCATGGGAGGAGTGCCGCAACTGAGTCCTCGGGAATGGTCTCCAAAGTCGACAATCCCTCAAGAGAATACCTACTGGCCTGTACCAATGCACAGTAGTAGGTAGCTCCTGATAGAACCTCGTCTGGTTGTGGGTCTCATGAACAACAATAAATGGCCACCCACATGCAAGCGTTACGACTATCCACTCTAAAACCTGTGTGTATGCTCGAGCCTGGGTAGTGGGCTCATCTCTCAGAACATCCCAACCCGCCAAACAGAAAACCAGCCAGCGCAGCACAGTCCAACATAACAATGCAATGCAGTAAAATGCGGTAAAAACAGTAAAGCAGTAAAGCAAAAATACAATAAACAGCAATACAGTAATATACAACAAAGCAAAACACAACAAAAACACCCAATGAAATACAAACAGACAAGTGCTAGGATAGACTCGCTAAAGGGGATGGACCAGCAAGAGGTCAACCTGTCCCCAGCAGAGTCGACAGCTGTCGCTCCCAAAAGATTCGCATCCAACGGTACAAACGCGAGAGTGGCTCAGAAAATAGAGTCGCCAGTAATGTGTATTTATCCCGAGAGAGGGAAAGAAAACACTGCATAAACCTGAAAGAAGGGAAAGAGCATGGTCTCACGACCAAGAGAAACGGGTACGGGAGTCGGTTACGCGAAGGGAAGGTGTTAGCACCCAACACGTTCATCGTACTCGATGGGATCCACGTTTGTCGTCTGCACCAAAGGGTGTCGTCGTCTGGAGCTCCAGTGCTACTGGACGGGAGAAGAAACGAGAACGGAAATAACGGAGAAACGAAGAAGAAAAGAAAAAGAAGTGACTCGATAGGACGATATCGTTGTCCTAGGCCTACGTACGCCCTCAGTGCAATGGGAAAGTCAGAGTCAACGTAGTTCGGACGGGAAGTGTGTGGAAAGGTTGCTCGCCAAGACAATCGCTGTCTTGTGCCTACGTATCCTCAATCGGACGAGAGAGAGGAATCAGAGCTGACGTAGTTCGTGGGTACAACCACGGGTGGGTAAGTGTTTTTTACGTGAGCGACGAGCTCTTTTTCGAAAAAAGAAGTTTGAAACCCAACAATCCCGAAGGATAAAAAAATTTGAATTTGTTTTGTGTTTTTTAGACAGAAGTGTCTTTTAGGTTATTTCGTAACTGGCATTGAACCCAAGTCTTAAATATAGGAACGAATACTTCGCGCATCGCCCCCAACAGGACATACACTAGGTATCCTAGAAGAATGAGAGGAAGCCCTTCACTCCCCACTTCCCACGTGGAAGGCTCAAGTGCAATACACGTTAACTATTATTGCGTGTTTTGAAGAAGTTTTGAGATGAGAAGAGAGACGACACAAAGGAAACTCTAAAGGGAAAACTAAGAGTCCTAATGTTATCATGCATGGATGGCCTATGGTTAGTGAGGCTTAGGAAGAACCACTACCTAAAACCTAATGCTAATCCTACTCCAAGCTTAATCAAAAATTAAGTTGGACTAGATAGCCCTAAAGGGAGGGAATCCAAGACTTAAACAAGTCTTGAGATTCATGGGATGAGAAAGAGTGAAAGAGAAGAAGAAGAATGAGAAGGAAAAGATGAGATACAATAAATGGCAGCAAACACATCATATCATAAATGTCCAACTCATATCATCAAATAAGTCTCAAAGATCAATGCAAAACCACTCAAGTAAGCATGCAAAGATAAACATGAAAGGATGCAAGCATACTTGAATGAAATACACAATTAAGAACACATGGACTTCACATCAAAATGAAATGAGAGAAGCAAGATAAAGATGAAAGAAGGTCAGAACCAAGATCATATTATCATCAACCATTCACATATGCAAGAGAAGATCAAAACATGGAGCAATATGCACTAAAGAACATCCACAAAAGTAAACTCAAAGTTTCAACACTTAGGCAACACCAAACAAGATCCACAAAGTGTAAAATTAAGTCCCAAAGGACCTCAACCAGGGGTAGGCATTATATCAAAAGCACATACAAAGAGCCAGCAAGAAACTCAAGCAAATGGACATGGTAAATCAACTTGTGCAAAGAAGTGTCAAGATATAGTCATGCATAATTCACTTAAGCACAAATAATCAAACATGCATCAAATGACATTCAAAAATTTTGAAATCAGAACACAAATGATCTAAGTCAGATACTAATCACATGCCAAAAGATCTCACAAAAAATCACAAGTTAAGTATCTCAAACAATTAGGCAAAGATCACATAGGAAACATGATTCAAAATGCAAAAGAGGGGGACCAAAATGCAATATGAAAAAGTTTTAAAAATGAAACAAAAATGTTTTTATGCACTTCAATATGTCATATAACAAATGCAAAAAGAATGAAATGTAGATCATGTATAGATGATGAGAAATAAATTCTACAAGTTTAAGTGTACAAATGAAACAATCCACAAAGAAAAATTAAGCAATTAATTAAATCAGAAGCCACAAATAAAATAAAATAAGAAAATAAAATTTGGAGAAATTTTATAAAACTCAAAACAAGCTTCATGATTTTTTTCAGGATTTTTGAATGCATTAAAATGATTTTAAAAAATAAAATGCAAAACCAACAATAAGAAAATAAAAAAATTGAAATAAACATGGGGGGTTACAGTCAGCAACACAAACACGTTGAAAGAATGAAAATGGGCTCAAGGGGGGGTGTGAGTAACAAGTCCAAACCAATCAAAAGTCAGCGCAAGTCAAAAGAAGAACAATGAAACCAGTCAAACATCTTGACCTACACCAGCCAATGGATCAATCTCACGCTCAATGCCAAGTCAACAAAAATGCATAGTAATCAGGATTAATGGCACAGATTAAGAGCACACCACAAATAATAAACACACGCGCGCACACAATCATTCAGCACATCATGGAACCCCACGTGATCAGCATGTGACTTTTTAATGTGTTGTCAAAGCTATAGCCATCAGATCACATCAACGCTTTACATTAAGTCAAACAATTCACAAATTAATTAAGATAAGAGGCCAGATCTGGTGGCACACGGTAATAATCATGGGTGAGCAAACACACAAACATTAAAATAAAAATAGAAAATAGAAAACGTGGCAAGCTGAGGACCACAGGATCAAGCACATCAACGGTTGGGAACTCACCTTCTTCGTTTAAACCCTTGGCCGGCCGGAAATTGAACCAGTCGCCGGAGCTAGGGCTCCGGTCACCCTCTCTGGTGGACTGCAACCAAAATTTCTCCAGAAATTGCATACGTGTACATCATTTTGACCAGAAAATCACGAGGAACTCAAATATCCAATCCATTTCATCAGATAACAAACACACAATGCAAATCGAATGAAAACATTTTTAGATCTAAAACTTCAAACTCAAAATTCATCCATGATACACGTCCAAACTTCAAATAAAATAGATCAACATGCTCAGTGAAGTCCACAGATCATAATGCACACAATAAAACTGAGTTCTATGAGTATGAAAAATTCACCAACCTGAACCTTGTAGAACTTGAAATCCTCCAAGAAATCCCTCCAAAAACTGCAGATCTACTCCTTGGAACCTCTAGTTGCAAAATAAATGCAACTAAAGCTTGAAATCGTGCTAGATCTTGAGATTTGAATTTGAATCCTCTTGAATGGAACTTGGTGAAATCCTCAGTATGAGCTCCAACCAGTGATTGATTCTTGCTCTATTCTCTTCACTGATCAAGAATGTGAAGAGAAATCTCAAAGAAACCCCAAGGAGAGTGAGTTTCAAAGAGGAGAAGTGTGAGAGCAAAAAATTAAAAACTGAGCAAATGAGAGTCTCTGCCCTAGCTGTGAGGGTATGAGTAAGCTTATATACTCTTGATTATTCCAGTGATTAGGATTAAGAAGTGATTAGAACCTTGGTTAATGAGATTTGGATGAAATTGCAAATTTGCATTTTGTACCACCACCACTAATCCACACGTGATAAGCCCTTGTAATCAGCATGATTCACCTCCAATTTACTTATGGATCACCTCTGAATAGAATTTGGGCCTTGCAATGACTTGGTTTATAAGATTTGAATCCATTTGCAATTTTGCATAATGTGAAAATAATGAGAAATATGGCATGGAATGAATTGATTCAAAGGCCACAAACTTGTGCCAAATGAAGTGTTCTTGAGTGTGATGATCTGACTTGAGTCATTAGAAGCCCTTACAACTCATTTTGAATCAAAATGCCAAAGGTGGAAAAAAATGATACATGTGAGAACCCTTAAAAACACCTTGCCATCTTTTGACCATAACTAGAGTTCCACAAATGATATGGAGATGTTCTAGTAATTTTTGGAAATGGGAGAAAAAGATCTTCAACTTTCATGTTGGAGGAAAATTCATTTGGAGCTTCCTTGATGATGAAAAGTCAAGTTGAATGTGGTGAAAAAATTGCCAAAAATGGAAAGTTTTCATTATAGGTCATTTTCCAAATTTAGTAACTTTTGCACAAACCCTTGATTCTTGATGAATGGCATGAATATTGACAATTGAAGACCATATGAGGATTTGATACCTTGAAAACCATGAGAAGAACCTCAAAATTCCACAGTTGACTTTCTCCTTTACAGTTGACTTTTGCTTAGTTCACAAGCAACTGATCCACTGAACATCCTTCACCATAAACCATCAACCAAATCTCCATCCATGAACACTTGTGAGCATAAAGGCCTCATGACACCGTGCTTGAACATACAAAACCCCTCAAGATGTCCTCTTGATCCCAAAAACCCTAATTGGTCCCTCTGATTAGGAGAGAAAGATCCACTTAAAATCCTTTGCCAATCTTGATCTTATGAAGATATGATGAACTCCTCAAACCATCTTGAAGCTTGAGACTTGAGAAAATGGGCCAAGTACCTTGATCCCATGCTAAGAACCAATGCTATGCACAATGCAAAATGCAAGAAATGAAAAGCAACATATGCCAGTTAGCTAAAAACAACAAGGCAAATTTTGGGGTGTTACACCCATTTTCCAATTCGACTATGCAAAATAGGTTTGGACAACATATGTTTAATAACGTCGTAACGAGAAGAAACATAAACATCAACTGGTTTTATATAGTGCTTCAATTTTGTACAAGAATAATACAAACATAAACATAATTTTTCAATCATGCTATATCTAGTTTCTGCATCATTTAAAACTCTACTAAGGTAATAGACGACCCTTTCGACACCATCATCATCCTCTTGAGCTAACATGCTCCCTAAAGTTCTATCTAACACAGCTATGCACAATCTCATACACTTATTGCCACAAGGTGGTGAGAGAATCGGGGGGTGACCCAGGTATTCTTTGATCTTGTCGAAAGCTTCCTGTTGAGCTTGCCCCCAGTCGAACCCATCCTTGCTAGCTCGAAGCAATGGTGAAAAAGCTTGCGTTTTCCCACTTAAATTGGATATAAATCTCCTTAAGAAATTTATTTTGCCCAAGAGAGACTGAAATTCCTTCTTTGTTGATGGCGCTTTTGCTTCCATAATGGCTTTGGTTTTATTCTGGTTAATTTCGATCCCCTTCTTGTGGACCACAAAGCCTAACAAATCCCCTGCCTGCACACAAAAAGCACATTTGAGAGGATTCATTTTCAGACCATGCTTTCTCATCCTTTCAAAGGAATTTCGAAGATGGTTTAAATGATCTTTCCCTGAGAAAGACTTAACAACAATATCATCAATATAGATTTGCATAAAAGTCTCAATAAAATCATGAAAGATCGGATTCATTGCTCTCTGGTAAGTTGCCCCAACATTTTTTAGACCAAAAGGCATCACTACCCATTCATAAGTGCCTAATGCCCCCTGGACATCGAAAAACAGTTTTTGGGACATCTTCCTCAGCAATGAATATTTGGTTATAACCAGAATAACCATCCAAGATACTCAAGTATTCATGTCCTGCAGCAGAATCAATCAACATTTCTGCCACATGCATAGAATATTCGTCCTTAGGGGTTTCAAAATTTAGATCTCTAAAATCTATACAAACCCTTAAAGAACCATTCTTTTTAATGACTGGTACAATATTAGCTAGCCATTCGACATACCTAACTGTACGGATGAACTTGCATCTAAGTAGCCTTTCAATTTCCTCTTTGATTTTGGAAAGGATCGTTGGGGCAAACCATCTTGGATTTTGCTTGACTGGCTTTTTCCCAGGTATGATTGGCAACTTATGTTCAACAAACTCTCTTCTCAAACCAGGCATTTCGTCATAGTCCCAAGCGAAGCAATCCTTAAATCCCTTCAACAGTTGGACCATTTCGACTTTGAGTTGTGGGTCGAGACTAGCACTAATATAAGTAGGCCTTTTTACTCCCCCTTCACCCAAGTCAATTTCTTCCAAAGAATCTTGCGCCAGCATTTTAATATTGTCTGACAGTGGATCCTTTTCAAAACCTAAAGGCTCATTATCATAGATAGCATCAAGCCTTTGGTTTTGGTCTTCGATTTGAGACCCATCAGGCGGTTCAGGTTCAAAGTCCTTACCAGTGCCTACTCCATAAATCTGAGTTGTGGCTTCGACAGCCATGTGATTGTGTGTAGCCTCCAAGGCCGCTTGTAACTTAGATTCGACCACATAGGCCGAAATTCTTTGTAGTGCGTCGAATTCAGTCATTGTTACTGAATTCACTTCCCTAGCCTGTAGGGTCTACTTCAGGCAGCCCATAATATGGAACATTGCCTTCTTCCCTTATGACCTCTCTGTCCCATCGAAATCCCTCCACTGGGTGCAAGTGTAATGAGCAGAAGGCATGGTCATCTGGGGTGAAATCAAATTCTGCTGGAGTACAAGGCGCAATATGCGCTAAGTTTTTGTCGAACTCAACATCATCAACATGATTAACATGCACCTTAAAGTAACCTTGATCAGCTTCAATGTTTTCAACTATGCCATCAGGCCTCCAAATGGTTATTCGTTGGTGTATTGATGAAGGTACTGCTCCAATGCCATGGATTCACTCCCTTCCCAGCAGAAGGTTGTAGTTAGCTTTGCTTTCGACTACCATAAACAAGGTAGGTCTTGTTACTGTACCCACAGTCAAATACACCTGTAAGACACCTAGAGTGGTCCCAATCTTCCCTTCATAGTTAGAAAGGACCATGTTGTGGGGTTTAAGATTAGTGTCGAATTTACCAATCTTACTTAGCAGAAAGTGTGGCATTAAATTGACAGTAGTCCCACAATCCACCAAGATCTTATTCACAGCCACGTTCTCTACTTTCCCTATAATTTACAGAGGTTTCAAGTGCCCTTTCATGGCCTCAGTTGGCCATTCAAAGAAAGCATTATGTTCTGTTCAAAGAAAGCTTCTTCTTTCTTGTCAGAAAACAACCTTCGCCCCACATGCACCTGGTTTTTTATTTTCGTCCCAACACCTTTATTGCTGGTAGGCAGAACATTGCTACTAGTCTCAGTCAAGTCTTTGGCCTGAGCCTCTCTCAAAGCCTTCCTTCGTCTTTGTTCCCTTCTCCACTGGGACCTGGACATAGGATTTTTTCCTTTTTAATTCTCAGAAATATAGGCAGCTTTGTTGGAGGACTTGAATTCTTTCCGGTACTCAATTGAAGAACCTCTAGCCACGTCGAAATTCTTCCATCTCTGTTTTCCTTTCCCTGGTACTTCCACCGGTTTGACCCACTTTCCAGTTGGTACATCACTGCTAGGCTTGAAAGTAGCCTGCTTAGCCCTTGGCATTTGTGGCCTTTGGCCATATTGTTTCTGAGTAGCTTTCCTTGGGTCGAAATGCCCTGGCCTTTGAGAAGCTTTTTTCTCACGTCCAGATTTGGCTTCTTTCCCCGCTTGGATGCTATGAGCAGCTTCTTTGTCGAAGATAGCTCTGCATCGAGGGCACAACATGACTTCAGAGTTCTTCCCCTGGCACCTGTGGAGAAAATCAACAATGGTTTCATCTTCTCTGGGATAAGTCAGCTTGTTGCAATCTTCTTGATGGGCTTGTTCATCAATATCCATGGTCTGTATGTCAGTCACTTCGACCATGTTTATGTTAATTTCATCTTTTAAACGCATTTTGGAGAAGTTGACATCAAGGCCTTCAGCAGCCTCGTCCATCTGTCTGAAACGGTCAGCAGTCTCCTTCGTCACCATCTGCAATTTTGGTGCTTCAACTCCAGCATGGGTCTCGACTGTAGTCTGAACGTCGAACCTTTGAACTTCAGAAGATGTGCTAAAGTAGTGTTCAGCAGCCATACATATCAAATGCTCAAGCTGGTATCCCTCAACTTCCTCAACTTATCTAATGAACACAACATCATTGGTAAGGTCCTTAGTAACCTCCACCACCGTGGCACTTCTGCCAAGAGCTTCGTTGGTGTTAACACTATCTGAACTATTGTCAGATTCCTCCACTAGTTCGACCATGTTAACCTCTTCGGGCTCTGTGTAATTTCCTTCAGCTACTTCAAGAGGGTTGGTATCAATTTTCATCTGGGTCTTAGTCTTCTCCCCAAATTTGAGTCTGCCTTCCTGAATAGCATTCTGCACCAGATCCTTGAAAAGAAAACATTGAGAAGTTTTATGACCCAAATAATTATGGTATTTACAAAAGCCTCTCTTTTTTCTTTGCTCTAAAGGTGGTATTTTAGCACCAGGAGGCACTAGTATTTGACCATCCTTAACTAACAAATCAAAAATTTCGTCACATTTAGTGATGTCGAAAGTGTATGTTTTCTTTGGGAACCTATCATTCTTTTCGGTTTCGACGGGGTTTTTTCCATTCGAAGGGACTAATAATTTACAAGAATAGGGAGGACCTTGCTTAAGTTTAGCAAGATCTATTTCATTTTCGTCGAACCTAATAGGCTTGTCATACAATTCTTCGATGCCCTCCTGGTATTCGCCGTAAGCTACCTTCTTGTTTTTGTTCACCCTAGATTTCTCATCTTTGAGACGCTCTAGCTGTCGAACTCTGTCAGCTAACTGAGCCATATCCCTTAAATATTGGGTGTCCAGTTTTTTCTTGATAGAGTAATCAAGGCCACCAGCGACCATTTCGACAAGCTCATGCTCAAGCACTTGTGTAAAGCACCTAGCCTTGAGTAGTCGAAACCTATTCAAGTAATCATCTATTGGCTCATTGAAGTTTCGTTTCACACTAGCTAATTCTTTCAAACTAATTTTAGTCTACCCCATGTAAAATTGATCATGGAACAAACGTTCTAACTGGGTCCAATTACAAATCGAACCAGATGGTAACGTAGTGAACCATGTAAATGCATTTTTAGTGAGGGAACTAGGGAAATACTTCACCCTCAGACTCTCATCATTCACAATCTCACCAGCTTCAATCAAGTAGCGCGCCACATGTTCGACGGTAGATTCTGTAGTATCTCCTGAGAACTTAGTAAACTTTGGTACTTTTGTCCTGGGAGGCAATTCAGCCTGAAGTATATAGTCCACTATAGGCGAAGTAAAGTTTGGCCTTGAAAAACCCATATTCAGGCCATTTCGAGCCATTATTCTTTCAACCATGGCTGCCAAATTGTTCTCTGCTGCTACATTGTTGCGTCGAACCTGATTCACCACATGATCAGCGTTTTGATTTCTGTTTACTAGCACCATCCTTGGTTCCTCCTCTTCAAGTATTGGTATTTGATTTCTAGGAGGCTCCTCCCTAGGTGGTTCGACCAACTCTGGATTCACCGGATTCACTTGTTGAGCGTTTTCCCTCCTCTTGACTCCTTGATTTTGGTGTTGAACAGGAGCGGGCATCCCCATGAATTCTGCTATACGCGTCATCTGGGCTGTCATCATTCGATTGGTTTGAGTAGTATTCTGGATTAAGGGCTGGAAAATCTCTCCCATTGTCTGAGACAAAGTATGTACCATTTGCATATTGCTCTCATCCATCTGTTGCCTCAAATATGCTGCAGACTCATTTGTTAAGTTGGGTCCTTGAGCAGAATATCCCAAACCTTTGGACTGGCTGTTTCGACCCATGTTAATTCCAGAACCTGACTCCTGCAAAGGGGAAGATATCACATTTTCTGAATATATTGGGGGTGCAGTATGCAGATTCTGCATCATTGCCGTTGGCATGCCATAGATTGGGTTCCTAGGCAAAGGCTGTGAAAATCCTGGGGGAGGAAACTGCCTATACGTCGAACTTCCTCCTGGCGGAGTCTGAGGATTTATCACTGATGGGCCAATGTACTCTAAGACTGGCTGAGTGTAAGGCCTCACGTATGTCACCCCTGGTCCTACTGTCAAAGGCGCTGGCTCTGTCACCATGGTTAGCACTGTCGACCCTCCTGCCGAAGGAACTGGAGTTGGCGCCACAGTACTTCTTGGCAATTCTTGAGGATTGTTGGTGTTGTTCTGAATGCTTGAACTGCTTGGTTGAGGATTAGTCCCAGCGGAACTGGGATTCGAATTCCCTTGGCCAGATGCCATTCTCCTCGTGTTTCTTCTCTTTGGTCTATATTCGTTTGAACTGGCTACCTTTCCACTTCTCAAGTGCATACAATAAAGTTTTCCACAATCTCGACCAATGAAACAAAAATATTCAAAAAGGCAATTATAAAAATTCCTTTTGACAGTTATTTAAAAGTTATAAACTTCCAAACACACGTTTATCACAGTCCCACAGGGCGTGCCAATTTTTTTACCTTGAAAATTGGTAAACAACCGCTGATCTTCTAAAACAACAAAGTTCTAGTAACTTACAGGATCGATCAGATTGATCCTAGGACATGTGCTATAAGTGTATTTTAGAATATCTCACAAGTGGGAAAAGTATACATTTCAACAGTGTGTGTAAATAAAAGAACGTGTTTTGAAACGAAAGTGAAAGTGATAAAACGCAAAGAAATGTTTAAGTCGAACAATACATCAAAGAAAAGAAATGCTGAATGTAAATGTTTGGTAGAAAAAACTGGAGTTAAATGTTGGAAAGAAATGCATAAAGATCTTAAAATGCAGAAATGTAAATGCTTGAAAGTAAAGACCTTTTAATGTAAAACTGCAAAGTAAAGACTCGGTACTGTAAATGGCTTGAAAGGTAAAAGTTTGTGAAAAGGCTTCAAAGTAAAGAATCTAAAACAGAAACTTCAAAGTAAATTGCATTGCAATAAAGGATAATGGTGATTACAATCACGTACATTCTCACTTCACTTGTTTCTCGACACACTGGATACTTTGAGTGAATATAGAGTTACTTGTACAAATATGATTTTTTCACACTATTCTAACTCTAGGACTAACCTATTTATAATACTCTAAAGTAACCATCATCTGACGATTTTACTCCTAGAATACGCCACTTGGCACTTCGCATGTCTTCAACTTCTGGATCTTCGCCACCTGTCCTCTTTTCAAATTCAAATAGTAGAACTTCCCTCCACTATCTAGTTGTAACTGCAGCGCATTATCCATAGCAGTTTTATCCTGTCGAATTGACTCTTTGAACTTAGAAATATTTGAAGTCTTGAAATCATTCTATTCAACTCAAGCTTTCAACAAACATGGTCGAAGGCCTTCTAGTCAAAGCCTTCTTCTTTAGCTTATTATTTTAAAGAGTAACTTCCTTTAAAGCCAAATCGTTTGAAATCACGTAGCGTCGAAGTTAGGAGCTAACAGGAGAATAGGAGGCTGACAATCTCCACTTACAAAAATGACTTGGTTTCTGATTTGGGATAAATTTAGCTTTACGTTAAGCAATCGTAATTGGACTTATATAGAAGTCACAACTATCTAAGGCCGGTCAATAACAATTTATGTGTTAATATATGCTAGAGAAAAGATATGTAGATCACTCTCTTAAAGCATGCCACACAAAAAGAAAAGAGGAGTGGTCTCTTCTTAATCAAGAACTTCCATAATTGTCAAAGACAACCTATCACTACTCCAAAGTGAAGTGAGTGATCCAAATGATCACTTCAACAACATGTTTGAAATAATGAAGGTTCAAACATCTTTGATAATCAACAATCCATGATATTAAAGATTTTCATCAACCAAAAGAAAAAAAAGAAGAATGGAGATGAAGAAGAGGCATCAAGGAAACAAAAACAACAAATTGAATCCAAGGATTGATCAAGTTATCATCAAGATCAATCATCCATTTTGGTGGATTAGGGTTTTCACCCCATCAACACCCAAGATCCATTGAGTTTGATGAAACTTGACCAAATAAGCCAAGATCCAAGTCAAATAGAAGTCAACAAAGGTCAACAAGCACAAAATGCAATAAAAGAAAAAAAAACAATAAAATGATTTTTAAATGATTTCTTAAAATGAAAATAAAGAAGAAAAAGCATATGATGCTTCAAATTAAAGAACAAATGATCAAGAAAAATCACACAAGTGAGAAACAAGTCAAGAGATGTTGACAAATTTTTTCAAAATTTTCAAAATCAGAAAAGCATAACCAATTAAAACAAAGCAAATATCAAGAAAAACAAGAAAAATATCAAATGATAAAATAAAAATATGGAAAAACAACAAACAAAAAGAAAATAATTCAAACTATTTTTGTGAATTTTTTTCAAAAAATTTGGAGTTAAAATGAAATTTATATGAATTTTTGAAGTTTAAATGATTTAAAACAAATAAAAGAAAAAGAAATTAAAATCAGGAAAATCTAGAGACATTGAATACAATTCATTAATCATACGTGGATGATCTAACGGTCCAGAAGCGCATGCCCACGGTGGATCCAAGTCAAACAACACACAAGGGATCAAGAATAGTCAAACCACCAGAAACATTTCAAGTGGTGCGTTGTCATTGGTTGGATGATGGCACCTCATCATATTCAACCTACAGCCACCAAAATAACCAGAAAACGTTGGAAAATCGTGATCTCTTAAATGGAAACAAGAAACGCTCAGATTAACACCATCGTGTTCATCTTTTCATTGCGAATTCAACCATACCAACTACATGAATTTATATTAACTGAGCTATGAGAACTCAGAGAAAACTCGTGACATTTTTGAAACTTCAAAACAAGATTAAATGGTGAATACTCAATGAAAATAAAATTTAAAAGAAGCACGAGAATTAGGGAGCAAAGAGCTTCATACTGACCAAAGGTTTGAAGCAAATATAGATCTGCAACTACCTGAACAAAGTAGCGTCAAATGCTTATGAAGATGAACTTGAATAGCTTGACTCAGTGCATGATTTGGCTTGCTTTTTATTACTTTAGCTTTAGTGAAGATCAAGGAAGGTGATGGAGTCAAGAAACTAGAACTGGAAGCTCAGAAAGGGTGAATTTGAAATTGAGAAAATTGAGGTTTAGAATGAGTTTGGCAGGGTGTTTTTGGCTATCAAAAGCTTCTATAATAAAGCTGAGATCATCCTTTATTTATAGGAGAGTGAATGGTGAAGTTCAATGAAGGAATTAGTGCTCAAATCGTCTTATCTAAGTTTTCCCGATCCATGGAATTTGTGTGACTTGCACATGCTCAAAGCACAGCTTAAACTTGTGTTTTATTGATCAAAATGCTTCTAGAAACTTGCTAATGTTGATTAGACACGAAATTGAACTTAAATTTGGCCTCTAATTGGAATTAGAATGAATCAAAAATCTGATCATGGAGCTTTCTTCAGTTTCAAGTTACCATGTTCACCTTGATGGGGAATCATACTCAAAAGGCTTTTTGCTACCATTCTTCTTGCAATGTGTAGTCCTCGTGGCCTAGTTTACAATGTGCCAAGAATGGTTTCATTTGGACATCTGAGGAGAAAGTTATGATGTGTTAAAGTTGACATGAAAAACTGGTTATCATACTTAGAAAAGTTTTAAGTCTTTGAGACAGAAAATGGCCTATAATGTTCCAACAAATTCCAAGGCCTTTCAAGCATAATTTGGTCTTGGTCATTGAAGCAAACTTGTAGAGGGAATTGTTAATGATATTATGCAAAACGAATCAGTGTCAAATGATAAAAAATGGAGAAATTATGATCCTTGAAAGCTGAGAAAAAGTCACTTGAAAATAGGTCAAATTTCATTAAGTCCACAAATGACCTATAATGTTTCCAAACTTTTGATGATCCTCCAAGCATAATTGGCTCTTGTCATGTAAAGAGAAGTTATGGAGAATGTTGAGAAGAGTCATATGCAAACCGAAGCACTAAAAAATATGGAGAATTGAAGTAGTTGTAGTCCTTGGAACTTTGACTTGAAAATGTTGACTTTTTGGTCAAACCTTCTTGAACTAACTTGTATACTTGTGGTTTTCTTGCACTTCAAGGTACATGGATGATCATATGAACCCAAAATAAGATGTACTTGAATGTATTTTGATTAAATTGACTAAGGGTTGTGATAACTTGTTGAAGAAGACATGGAAATAAACACACGAACCTTTGACTTTCTTGAGAAACAAGCTACACAACCTTGAGGTACTCTTGCTCAAAATGATATAGAATAATGCTTGAGAACATAGACCTTGATATTAGAAGTTATATCTTGAGAAATAAGCCCTTGGGAGTCAATGGATGTTCACACTTTGACTTGAGGGAACAAAACCCTAGCTGAGGAACCAAGCATGATGCTCTTGATGAAATGTTCTACCTTGCACAATGAGCTTAAAGAAACAAGACATAATTTTTTGACTTTTGATTAGTGGTTTGTTAAACAATAAGTATATAAACATAAAGATAAATACACACAAAAGGGTGCTTGGTGATCTTAAAAGCACATCCCAAAGGATGAGAGGGGGAGAACCAATATGTGATATTGTTTGTGTAAAGATACATATGAAGTGGGATCTTAGGGGTAAAAATTAGGGTATAACAACCACCCCTATTTAAGTTTCTTCAATCCGGAGATATGAAGATTAAAATCTTCGTCTCGACGGGATTGGAGATTCTTAAATACAACAACAAACTCAATTTTTGACTCTAAGAGACCGCAAAATGCACATGATATGATATGAAAATGAATGCAAAGGACTTTGTGGAGAAAAGGATACCACAGAAGACAATCAAACTGCTGGAGAGCAAAAGAAAAAAACTTCGCATGGAAAAACAAAAGAGCAAGATTCCATTGAGGCAAAATTACCAGCACAAGCAACAAAAGAGAAATGTCAATTTCCACTAAAGGAAAGAAATCCAACTCAACTGGTGAAGAGGTTACCTACTACCAGACATATAGTAGCTTAAACAAAGGCAACTGTTCCAGGAGTAAAAAGATTACCAATTACCGGTTACTGGGTAGGGTAAGCAAAAGAAGGTATATTACCTACTACCAAATAAGTGATAGCTTTAACAAGGTAATAAGCTCAAGAGGAAACAAAATCAACTACATGTTACTGGGTAGGAAGAGAAATATTACCTAATACCAAACAAGTGATAACTTTAACAAGGAAATTGACTTGGGATAAAAGATCACCAACTACCTGTTACTGGGTAGGGGAAGCAAAGAGATGCATTACCTCTTACCGGTTACTGGGTAATTTAAACAAATGTAATCAACCTGGGAAAAAGATAATCAACTACCTGTTACTGGGTAGGAAGAGGAATATCACCAACTACTGGTTACTGAGTAGTTAAACAAAGGTAATAAACCTGAAGGAAGAGGATACCAACTACCAGTTACTGGGTAGGGTAAGCAAAGAGATAAACTCGGGAAGAAACAAATGTCAACTACTTGTTACTGGGTAGGAAGAGAAATATTACCTACTACCAAACAAATGATAGCTTTAACAAGGCAATAAATATGAAGGGAAGGATTACCAATTATTAGTTACTGGATAACTTAACAAAGGTAATCAGCCCAAAAACAAGAGAGACATCACCTACTACCAAATACATGATAGCTTTAACAAGGTAATAGACTTAGGAAAATGACTAACTATATGTTACTGGGTAGGAAGAGACATATCACTAACTATCGGTTACTGGGCAGTTTAACAAAGGTAATAAGCTCGAGGAAAAGAAATATCAACTACCTGTTACTAGGTAGGAAGAGAAAAAATATCATCAGCTACCTGTTACTGGGAAGCTTAAACAAAGATATGTATTACCTACTACCGGTTACTGGGTAGCTTAACAAAGGTAATAAATTCAGGAGACCAAAGTTCAATCCAAGAACAAACTGGAGAGAAACGGTCAAACATGACTCGACCCAGTGAGGAAATATCTCAACTGGGGATTAGTTCCATCCAGATAATGAGTTGGAAAGGAAAGCTAAAACAAACATCTTCCACGAGGAATAAACTCAGTGGGGAATTAGAAAGGATAAACACTTTATGCTTAAAGGTGACACTTTATTGGAGAGAAGACGCATACATTCTGCGAGGAAAGCAGCACCAGAGAGCGGGGAAGCACCGAGAAAATGTAAAATGCATAATGCAACAACAAGATGCTATACACAAAAAATGCTTGCGCATACAATTAATATGAGTATGAATATGCTGACAAAACCAGCTGAGGAAAACTAGGGATGACCAATCACCGCAGTACAAAATGGATACTCGGCTAATCTCAGTAAGATGGAGATATCAATAAGGATACTGTCAGGGATTCAATTGAAGAAATCCTGCAGAAGATAAACAAAAGTCATCAAAGGAAAATAAATCCTACTACAATGCTTAAAGTCTCTCTGGGGAGAGGAAAGATATTGCTTGGGGAAATAAACCCAAAGATCAATCTTCTAACATCAATAATCCACAAAGGGGATAACAACATGAACTCTGCTTCAAGGGAATGAAAGATTCGTTGGGGAAACACACATTAGCTCAAACTCTTTCTTGGGGGATGAGAAAATTCAAATGAATTCTCCCACATAAGGATAAAGACCTGCTGGAAAGATATGCAGAGTCAAGTCTCTTATGGGAATAAAAAACATCCACTGGTGAGTCACCAAACTGGGGGATGTAGAGAAAAAATCTCTAAAGATCAACCACCTCCGAGGATAAACATCCTGAACTTGCTGGGGATATACAAGAAATTAACAATCATAGAAAAAGATCAAACCGAAGGGGATTTTAAATCAATACCCAACACAAAGTGGGAGAAAACCCAACAGTTGACGGCTATCTCAACACTTCTTAGAAGAAAAAACATTTCTCTATGCTCGGGGAACAGCTGAAGCAATAACATCATAAACATGTGGTTAAAACTTCTGTCAGAGATTCCATATCAAAGAGAGACAGGTTTTAATAATTACAAACGGTTGATCACAACCCTACTGGAGAAATGAATCGTACTCAGCTGGAGAAATAATCTGAATCAAGACTTGACTGAGGAACTCTTAATCCTAATGCTTAATTAGGGGATCATCTGAACTGGAATTTACTTGGGGAATATTGGATTTCATGAGTCCAACACGCCATATTAATCTAAAGGGAACCTACTAACAACCGGAGGGGATGGAAAGATGAATCTTCCAATAATCAACCTTCTAGAT
Source organism: Lathyrus tuberosus (assembly GCA_022829125.1). Taxonomy (NCBI): domain Eukaryota; kingdom Viridiplantae; phylum Streptophyta; class Magnoliopsida; order Fabales; family Fabaceae; genus Lathyrus; species Lathyrus tuberosus. Next base: position 19,252,750 of record JALAZF010000022.1, on the reverse strand, counting down.
GCAAAATTTTGCTTGACTTCACTGGGGAAGAAAATGAATCTGATGAAGATCATATCCCATCTTTCACAACCAATAGCAATAAAATTGCACAACCTCTACTGGGAATCAACAAGAATAATTCTCTAGGTACTTACAACCTAGAGAGAAACATCTCGGACTCGCGGGGATAATTGAGAAGTTAACACCATAATAGAAGGTCAACCTGCGGGGGATTTTAAAACTCAACACAGGGTGAGAGAAAACCCAACATTTGACTGTTATATCAACACTTCTTAAGAGGAGAATATGATTCAGATTGGGCATAAGAGCAGCAAACCATAACAGAGAAGGTAGAAACATTCCGGGTATTCCCCATCAAGTTTTATCACAAAACGAGATGGTATCCAACAATCACATTCAACTTTATACATGCTTGATCCTAAACACGCTGGGGAAGAAGAACCATGCTCGGCTGAGGATATCTAAATCAAGACTTAGCAGGGGATTCCAAGTGTAGAATGGCTGAATTAGCGCTCAGTTGAGAAATGCATCAATAAGATCAAACTCTTTTTGGGAGATTATCAACAGACTCTACCTGGGAGAACGTTGAACCATGCGCTTCGGGATCTTACCCTCCTTGGAGTAACCATTGGCATTCCTTTTAATGTTCATAAATTAAAGGAAAATGTTTTTATAGTTTTCAAAAGTTTGATTGTTTATTTATTTGTTTAAAAAAATATTATAAAAAATAAATGAAATTTTGCAAACAGAAACAAGATAAGAATTGCAAACGAGGGGACAAAGGCCCAACTTTTATTGACAGAATGGAAGTCCGCAAATGGCGTAACTCCATGGATCATTACAAATTTGAAGAATGGTAAATACATGGAATGTGTTACATTGAAATACAATGACCACTATTATTCCTAACAACTCTGAATTCCACTATGCTCAAAACTTCCGTTGAGAATGGTTGAATAAGAATCGTTGACAGGAAATGTTGCTTCAAGTGATCAAGACTGGTTGGGTGCAGTTACTTGCCATAATCCCAAACTTTTGCCTAGATTTCCCTCTCGGGTTTTCAATCTACTGGGATGATTATTTCTGTTTTTGTCTCTAATCTTTGCATGGACCGCCTTTTCGGGTTTTCATCCCACTGAGACGCTCATTTTTACCTAAGCCACCCTTTCGGGTTTTCAACTTAGCGAGTCGTTCTTTTATTTTTTAGCCGAAGTATTTATTGACTGCATCAGCATTCATAGGAGGAGTGAAGTCTTCACCATCCATAGTTGTAAGAATGAATTCATCTCTAAAGAAGGCTCTCTTAACATCATATGGGCCTTCATAATTAGGAGTCCACTTGCCCCTAGAATCAGTGGTAAAAGTCGAGAACTTTTTGAGCACGATGTCACCTTCTCTGAACACATGAGGTCGAACCTTCTTGTCAAAAGCTTTCATCTTTCTCCGTTCATACAATTGGCCATGACACAAGGTCGTTATTCTCTTCTCTTCAATCAAATTCAATTGGTCGTATCTATTCTGGCACCATTCAGCCTCAATCAAGTTAGCTTCCATCAAAACTCTCATAGAGGGGATTTTCAAGTGCAGACGGATGTACGATACCCATGCAAAGCAAAAAGGACCATCTCATGCCAGTCTTTGTACGTTACAACCATCTTCTGAATAATCTTCTTTATGTTCTTATTAGCAACTTTAACAACCCCATTCATATTTGGTCTACAGGGAGAAGAATTATGATGCTCAATCTTGAAATCATCACATAATTCCTTCATCATCTTGTTATTCAGATTTGACCCATTATCAGTGATAATCTTGCTCGGAACACCATACCGACAAATAATTTGGTTTTTGATAAACCGGACCACTACTTTCTTGGTCACATTGGCATATAATGTCGCTTCAACCCACTTGGTAAAATAGTCAATAGCCACAAAAATGAAACGGTGTCTGTTCAATGCTTTAGGCTCAATCATTCTGATCAAATCAATGCACCACATGGAGAAGAAAGACCACGGAGATGAGATAACATTGAGAGGAGTTGGAGGCACATGAATTTTGTCAGCATAAATCTGGCATTTATGGCACTTCTTTGCATACTTGCAACAGTTAGATTCCATTGTCAGCCAATAGTAACCTGCTCTCAACAATTTCCTTGTTATTGCATGTCCATTAACATGAGTACCAAAGGATCCTTCATGAACTTCTTTCATCAACATGTCTGCTTCGTGTCTGTCCACGCATTTGAGCAAGGCCATGTCATAATTTTTTTTGTATAACACATCTTCATTCAGGAAGAAACTGTCGGCCAACCTTCTCAAGGTCTTTTTATCCTTCTTGGATGCCTCAAGTGGGTACTTTTGACTCTGGAGAAAACATTTGATATCATAATACCACGACTTATCATCTTTGACCTCTTCTGCTGCAAATACATGGACAGGTCTATTAAGACGCATAACATCAATCTTCGGCACATCATTCCAACGATTGACTTCAATCATAGATGACAAAGTTGCTAGTGAATCTGCCATCTGATTCTCATCACGAGGTATATAGTGAAACTCAACTTTATTAAAGAAAGTTGACAACCTCCTTGCATAATCTCTATAAGGGCTCAAACTAGGTTGACGAGTTTCCCACTCTCCCTTAATCTAATTAATGACCAAAGCAGAATCACCATACACATCAAGAATCTTGATCCTTAAATAAATAGCCTCTCCGAGACCCATAATACACACTTCATACTCTGTCGTATTATTTGTGCAATTGAACTTCAAACTTGCGGTGAAAGGAGTATGAGAACCATGAGGAGTAATTATGACTGCTCCAATACCATTTCCATAAGCATTAACAGCTCCATCAAAAACCAAACCCCAACTAGATCCAGGCTTTGGCCCTTCTTCAGGTAATGGCTCCTCACAATCTTTTGCTTTAAAATACATCACATCTTCATCAGAGAAGTCAAACCTGATGGATTGGTAATCATCAATTGGCTGATGAGCCAAATGGTCAGCCAAAATACTTCCTTTTACAGCTTTCTGAGTTCGGTACTCAATATCATATTCTGATAACAACATCTGCCAACGGGCGATCCGACTAGTTAAAGTAGGCTTTTCAAAGATATATTTGATTGGATCTATTAGATATCAACCAAGTGGTATTATTCAACATATACTGGCAGAGGCGTTTAGCAGCCCAAGCTAAAGCACAACAAGTCTTTTCAAGCATAGAGTATCGAGTTTCACAATCACTAAACTTCTTGCTCAAATAATAAATGGCATATTCCTTTCGACCAGATTCATCCTGTTGACCAAGAACACAACCCATAGAATCTTCTAGCACAGTCAAATACATAATAAAAGGTCGTCCTTCCGCCGGAGGAGACAAAATAGGAGGTTCAAGCAGATTTTCATTGATACAATCAAATGCCTTTTAACAATCATCTGTCCAAGCACAATCTTAATCTTTATGAAGCAACTTGAATATGGGCGCACATATGGCATTCACGTTGGAAATAAATCTGGAGATATAATTCAAACGTCCCAAGAATCCTCTTACTTGTTTTTCAGTTTTAGGCGCAGGTATCTCTCGAATAACTTTAACTTTATCAGGATAAACCTTAATGCCTTTTTGGCTGACAATAAAGCCCAATAATTTTCCAGAATGAAAACTGAAAGTACATTTATTTGGATTCAAACAGAGCTTGAACTTTCTCAGACGTTGAAACAACTTCAGCAAATGCTCAACATGATATTCCTTAGTCTTCGACTTAGCGATCATATCATCAACATATACCTCAATTTCCTTGTGCATCATGTCATGGAAAAGAGTGGCCATAGCTCTCTGGTACATCGCACCAACAATCTTCAAACCAAAGGGCATCACTCTGTAACAGAATGTTCCCAGGGTGTAATAATTTAGTCTTCCCCTTATCCTCGGGTGCCGTCTTTATTTGGTTATAATCAAAAGATCCATCCATAAAAGAGAAGATATCGAACTTAGCAGTATTATCTACCAGCATATCAATGTGTGGTAGTGGAAAATCATCTTTCAGATTTGCTTTATTCAAATCTCTATAGTCAACGCACATTCGGACTTTTCTATATTTCTTAGGAACAGGCACAATATTGGCCACCCATTGAGGATACTAAGCAGTCACAAGGAAACCAACATCAATTTGTTTCTGAACCTCCTTTTTAATCTTAACAACCATGTAGGGATGAGTTCTTCTTAACTTCTGCTTTACTGGCGGGCATTCAGGCTTCAACGGTAATCAATGCTCCACAATATCGGTATTAAGACCTGACATGTCCTGATAGGACCAAGAAAATACATCAATATATTCTCTGAAAAGCTCTACCAACCTCTTCTTAACATTTGAATCGAGCAGTGCCCCAATCTTGATTTCCTTCTTATCATCTTCGGAACCCAAGTTGATCATTTCAATTAACTCTTCATGAGGCTGAATGGCTCTTTCCTCATGCACAAGTAACCGAGAAATTTCATCTGGAATCTCTTCTACACCCTCTTCTTCCGCTTCAAACACAGGGAATTCAAAGTTGGAGAGGGCATATGTTCATTGTTTTTAATGGGTTTAACAATCAATTTGCACAATGATTTTAATTTTGAATTTAGAAAGACAAATAAAAATGCAAGTATTATGCAGTTATAAAAATGACTATTATCTCAGGTTTTTTATGTTACCATTTTTCAGAAAAAACAAAAAGATAAAAACACACATAGATAACAAAATAACATTTTATTAATGATGATAAAGTCTAAAACAAAGCCCACACAAATTCACTTCCATCTTGGGCAGAGTGAAAGAATATGTTTTGAAAATAACAAAATCAAATTACTTTGAGGCATGAATAATATTGGGAACATTAACATCAGTCCAATTATGGGAGACTATTCCATGCGTCACAAAGTTTGACAAATCCTCATCTGAGTCATCTTCAAAGATAGCAGCAGTAGACTGATCTTTGGCATGAATAAATCCAGCGCTGTGAAACACCTATTGAATACGCTTCATATCTCTTCGAGTTAAACCAGGCGAGAAACCCAAACTAGCCCTATTCCTATTTTTAGCAAGCTCAATGATTTTACCCCAATTATTAGATGGGTCATTCTCCACAATAAGTTAAGCATCTCTCAGAGAAGACATGGAGGTTTCGTTCTTCTTACTAGCATCATCGATGATAGAAAGAGCTTAGACCAGAGTTCACACAGCTTTGTCGGCATCAATATATGAAAAAAAGGAAAGATGGCTGACCAACATAGCCTGTTCCCTGCCAACCACAACAAACTTTCCATTCTTAACAAATTTCAGCTTTTGGTGGAATGTCGAAGTGACATCTCCGGCCTCATGAATCCATGGACGACCAAGAAGGCAACTATAGGCAGAACGAATGTCCATTACTTGAAAAGTAATTTGAAATGAGCACGGACCTACCTGGATTGGGAGATCAACTTCCCCAATCACTATCTTCCTCGAACCGTCAAAGGATTTAACAACCAATCCACTATACCTCATGGGAGCACCTTGATAGGAGAGTCTGGAAAGAGTAGATTTTGGCATAACATTCAAAGACAAGTTAGTGTCAACCAATACATTTGATAGAGCATCTTGGAAATTCATAGAGATGTGCAATGCTAAGTTATGATTCCTCCCTTCTTCAGGCAATTCCTCATCACAGAAATTCAAGTTGTTGTAGGTGGTGATATTGGCCACAATGCCATCAAATTGATCGACAGTCACACCGTGATCAACATAAGCTTGCTCCAAAACCTTTTGCAAGGCCTCCTTATGAGTCTCAGAGCTCATTAATAAGGACAAAATAGATATCTTGGACGGTGTATGCAACATTTGATCAACCACACTATACTCACTATTCTTGATAAATATTAACACCTCATTAGCATCATACTTTTGGTTCACACCACTGGATTCACCTGATTGTATAACAGTATTATCAGCTTGAACCTGTTTTCTCACAGAGACGTCTTCTACTCTTTCCCTGCTTACATCAGCAATGCTCACCACAGAAGAAAGAGAAGGAATATGGACTTCTTTTCCATCCTCTACCATTGTAGCATTATACATGTACAGAACAACTTTGTCAGAAACATAAGGCGTAGGACCCACCAAACGAATAATCAAAGGAGAAGCAGCTGATTTCTGACTATTATAAGAAATAACCACAGGTTCCAGAATATTGAAATGTGGAATAATAACATTCACATGATCATATTCATTTCTATCAGCAATAATCTAAATCAAATTCTGATCAAGCATTTCTTGCAAATCTCTTTTCACAACTGCATACCCACGAGGGTTCCTTGAACAAATAGAACATGCATCATGAATGTGTTCATAATGAATCAACTCACACAGAGTAACACGCATTTCTACAACAGATCTTCTACACAGATGGATATCAAAGATTTTGTAGTTTCTGGGACACCCCTCTACCATATTCACAGTAGCATTGCCATGCTTAGGCAGCGGGTTTGATTGTACATTGGGGTTAGAGTCTTAAAACCACAAAATACCACTTCTAACATGCTTTTAAACTTCATACTTCAAAGGATAACAATTTTAAATATCATTCCCAGAGGTTCCTTGATGAAAGGCATAGTGGGCTTCAGGCTTATACCACTACGAAATATCTGTATGAACAACCAGGGGAGTACGGGTCTGAACCAGATTCTTCTGTATCAAATCCAGAAATAACTTCGCATAGGACAACGAAATGGGATCAAATTATACTTTCTTTTGAACACGATTTTGCCGATTATTTTGTTGGTGAGTGCGTTGTTGGGCGGAAGCTTCCTAAACAACAGGAGTTGAATTGATAACAGGAGTAACAGATGTAACATGTTGCTGATGCTGAACATTCCTACCATAATTCCTCATACGTCTGTCACGGGAAATTGCATTGGTCTCGCCTTCTTTCTTTTTAGAAATACCTCCTCCATACTTCCCAGAATTTCCAGCATAGCTTCCCACTTTAGACAACCTTCCTTCACAAACACCTTCCTCTAATCTCATTCCCATGTTAACTATCTCTGTAAAATTGCTAGGAGTGCTCGCAATCATATTTTCATAATAGAAAGGACTTAGAGTCTTCAAAAAGATCTTTTTCATTTCTTTCTCTTCAAGTGGTGAACTGATTTGGGCGGCAATCTCGCGCCATCTTTGTGCATACTCCCTAAAAGTTTCCTTATCCTTATGGGACATAGCACGAAGCTAATCCATGTTCGGTGCCATGTCAACATTATACTTGTATTGGTGAACGAAGGCTTCTCCCAAATCATTAAAGGTGCGGATCTGAGAACTATCAAGGCCCGTATACCATTTTAACGCAGCGCCAGTCAAACTATCCTGAAAATAGTGAATCAATAGCTGATGATTGTCCGTCTGAGTGGACATCTTATGAGCATACATCACCAAATAGCTCAAAGGACAGGAATCGCCTTTATATTTCTCAAAGTCGGGAACCTTGAACTTGTGAGGAATCTTCACATTAGGGACCAGACAGAGCTCATGAGCATTCTTTCCAAAGAGTTCTTTTCCCCTTAAGGCCTTAATCTCCTTTTTCATTTCCTCAAACTGATTTTGGAACTTGTCCATGCGATCATACACACCTTGACAGGAGGAGGTATCATCATAACAGGGTGAACAGTGGTGACTTCAGCAGCAGGTTTGTACCCTTCAGGCATAAAGTTCAATGGCATACTCCAAGGAAATCCGGGAGGCATTTGATTAGCAGGAACACTGACAGAAGCCACAAAAATAGGCACATAAATCACTTCAGATATAACACTTAGCTGAGGTTGAGCAGCTTGAGGAGTAGGTGGATGAGGATACTGATTTTGCAAGGCAACCAGAGACTCGACCAGTGCACTAAGCTTCTCCATACCAGCACGGAGACTTGAAACCTCTTCGTGAAGTTCACAATTTATTTATTCCAAATGATCAACCATCTTTCTCTGAGAATCAGCACGGGTGTTGTAGCGGTGCGACAACTTGACTTTTTGAGAAAACCAGGAAGAAAGCAATAAGACACGTGTCAAAGAAAGACCCAATGCAAAATGATGCGAATGTGATGAAAATGCAAATGTTTCATTCAGTTTTCGAGGATCTTTAATATATAAAGTAAATTGCAAACATCGTAAAGAAATAACATTTTTTGAAGTACTAATAAACATCTCATTTTATTGATCATTGAAAAGAGTTACACTTGGAAATACAAGTTACAAAGGATCAAAATACAATGAGAAAAAGCTAGATCCTAAGGATCTTAAGGAGCACCCGATGACGATCCAAGCTGATACTTCCTTCAGAGTCTCTTAATGTCTCTCACTCATAGTTGTCTTTTATGGTGGTTTTCTCTAACACGAGATGATCCACGATACCCTTCCAAGCACCAGAAGTAGGAGGATGGGAAGATGAAGTAGTAGAGGAAAATAAATCTTCTCCATGTATCTTCACAGCACGTTGCTCAAGCAACTCAATCATGTCATCTTTTTCCTTCAACAGTTTTTGCAACTCTAGATTCTCGAGGTTTGAACTTGGATTCCCAAAGGTTCTTTTCTTGCTTCATCTTAGCGATAACCTCTTGAAAAGTCTTCATATCATCATAAGGAACGGGGAGTGGTGTAGCAACCACTATAGACATGGGTTTCTCAAAAGCATAAGGCATTTTGAGCTCCTTAGCTTTCTCCTTCACCAAAAGTGTATAAGGTTCCAAGGCAATGCAAACTTGTCTGCCAAGCTCTCCTTTACCCTTGCTATGAATGTTATGCCAAGCACGAGTCATTCTTCTCCTTAAATCAAGAGAGTCATTCCCTTCTTGAAAAAATAAACCCTCTAATAGAACATTATTACGCTTATCCTTCAACATATAACCAAGCTGACGACGAGTTAAACTCGGGTTGTAGTTAATTCCACCTTATGTACCAAGAAGAGGCACATTGGAGAATTCCCCACAACTATCAATAATTTGGACATTCTCATAAACAGAAGAAGGCCAATTAATGTCAGCATGAGTAAGGGACATAATCCTCTGAGACCATCTTAAACTACACTTATTTTCCTTGAAAGTAGATTACTGTGGCAGGTGCGAAATAAACCACTTGTACAGAAGAGGTGTGCAGCAAACAATGGTACCATTCCCCTTATAATAAACAAAATACATGAAAGCATAAATGCATTTTTCATGCAAGAATAAGATAAATAACATGCTAAATCACACATATTATTGAAACTACTTCAAATATTTGAAATTAATGATATGAGATGCATACGATGATCAGAGCAAACAAGATGTTACTATAAGCATATAAATTGAAAACTCATGTGTAGTCAGTTGAAATTTTTGGAAGTGAACACATGAAATTCATGGTTCATCAATTATATCACATAATCATGGATCATAAACATGCAATCAATTTAGTCATAGTTAAGCAACATATTTCATAGAAATGTTAAGTGCCAAAAGATGAATTGAGAACGATATTACCTCATATGATGAGACAAAGAATGCACTACACAAGAAATTAAACTTTTGAAAAAAATTTAAATAAAATATAGAGAGTGCATGCAACAACCTATGTTAGGCAAGGTTTAAGATATCGAGAATACCCAATTCCTGATGAGTATTGAAAAACAACTCAATCGCAAGGGTTTTTGTAAAAATATCCGCAAATTGATTTTTGCTATCAACATGCACAAAAACGAAATTTCCTTTTTCAACATGGTCTCGCAGGAAGTGGTGAAGTATCTCAATATGTTTAGTACGAGAATGTAACATAGGATTTTTGGTTAGGTTTATCGCATTGGTGTTGTCATACATGATAGGAATATGTTTAAGTTTAATATCTAAGTCAAGTAGTTGTTGTTCGAGCCAAAGAAATTGAGCACAACAACTACCGACTGCAACGTATTCAGCTTCGGCAGTTGACAAAGCAACGAAGACTTGCTTCTTACTATGCCAACTAACTAAGGAGTTTGAAAATAAATGGCATGTTCCACTAGTACTTTTCCTATCCAATTTGCAACCGAAAAAAAATCGAAATCGGAGTAACCAACCAAACTATAATCACTCTCTTTTGAAAACTAAAACCCATACTTAGAAGTACCGTGAAGGTATCTATAGATGCGCTTTACCTCTTTTAAATATAATTCTTTGGGGGAGGATTGGTACCGAGCACATATGCACACACTAAACATTATATCAGGCCTAGAAGTAGTAAGGTATAGAAGAGATCTAATCATACCTCTATACATTTTAACGTCAACATCCTTACTATCTTTGTCTCTATCCAAGTTTCCATTTGTGTGCATTGGAGTGTCAATAGACTTTGAATCTTCCTTGAGCTGCTTGATTTGAATTCCAAGAAAGTAATTTAACCCCCCCCCCATTAGACTCATCTCAAACTCACCCTACATAAGCTTAGAAAACTTTTTGACTAGTTGCATGTTAGTAGACCCAAATTCTATATAGTCAACATAAAGTTGAACTAGAAGAAGATGTTTTCCTCGACGTTTAATGAAATGTGTAGTATCTACCTTCCCTCTAGAGTATCCTTGATCAAGCAAGAATTTACTAAGTCTTTCATACCAAGCCCCAGGGGCTTATTTGAGACCATACAAAGCTCGTTTTAGTTTATAAACATGATTAGGATACTCATGGTTTTCAAAGTCGGGAGGTTGAGAAACATACACTTCCTAATTTATGTAATCATTAAGGAAAGAACTTTTCACGACCATTTGAAATAGTTTTAAGTTTTTGGAGCATGATAAGAAATAACATAAGACATGGCATATAAGTAGTACATGCAGTTTAAAATAAACATACGCACAAAGAAAGAAGTGAGACAATATTACCTCACAGGCGAAAGATGGAGGAAGTGATCACTTACACTTATTTTACTTATATAGCCAATGATGAATCCCTTTGTTATCAACTTGATTTCGTATAATTTATTTTCACAAATACACTTGGTACCTATATATTGATGATCTCACGAATGTAGGACAAAATCCCACACAATGATTTTAACTCAAATGACATGCCCTTAAACCAATGCTCATTAAAGAGTATAACTTAATGATTTAAGATAAGAATTGAAACAAAATTTAAGAGATAAATGAAAATACTTATCTAAAAGCATATAGTCACGTTTTGGTTAAGTTTCCAAGATATTGTAGAAGACTTGTCTTTTCTTGACTTGATGGTCATCTTTTCTCCTCCTCAAGTTCTACCGTATCTGGGTGATCAATCCATCTTTGGTGACTTTGAGTATGTCTTCTAAAATTCATTTGCATCATGAAAAGAAAAAAACTTTTCCCGAAATTTCTTGGATACAATACTTCACAAGTGATGTATTTTACCTTAATAATAGTAAGTATTCTCAAGTAATTATAATATCAAATATAGTAATGGAAGGGGGATTTACCTACACAACCTTTTTCATGGTTTAGCACTTATACTTTTTAACTTCATAGGTCACAACAACCTTCTTCTTTGCCACAAAGTCAATGAATAAGGAGATGTTACCTTTTATATGCCTTGAGCTTTCCTTGTTAAGATCCCATACTATCTTTTAGAAGTCAAGACATTTTCCCTACAGAGTCAATCAATAATGTTAGGTACCCAATTTTCATCGGGTCCTTGAGGGTGAGTGGAAGTATTGTTGTATTTGGGCAACCATTGAAATACACCTTTAGGAATCAAATATCTCCTAAATTTGTATTTAGCAATGGTGTGGCCTTTCCTGCAGCAGTAGTGACAAATCAAGTGACGATGAGAGTGACTTTCACTATTAGATTCCTTTTCCACATAATTGTACTCCCTGTATGACACATTTAAAGATCTTTTGAATTTTGTAGGATTAATAACGAAGGTAACCTTTGGTTAGAATGCCTTGTCTAATTTGGCTTTTAGAGTATTAACCTCTTTTTGCCAAATGTGACAAGTTTCACAACCAAACCAAGATGGTTTCTCTTCCTCAATCTTATCTTTTTGAACACCTAACATGGTTTGCTTAAGAGCTTCCAATTGTTTTTCCGTTTCTAAAATTTTTGCTTCATAATATGAAAATATTCTTTCATTTGAAGCTAACATTTTAAAAGCATATACCGCTTCACCATATAGATTTTCAAAACCAATATGTAATTAGGAATAAGACATTTCATCAATAGTTCATATTTAGAATGACTTACATTATTCTTCTTGTGCTTGGAATGACTTACATTTTTCTTCTTTTGCTTGGTCATGAAGCAAAAAATTGCCATATTATCACTTTCACTTGAGCTACCTGCCTTGGAGGATTCACTATCACTATCCCATGTGATGTATGCTCTTCTATACTTGCTAGACTTCTTTTGTTGATCCTTTCCTTTATCCTTCATAAGCAATGGACAATACACCCTGTAATGACCGACTCATCCACAATTATAGCATGAACCTTTAGATTTTCCTTCTTATTCTCATCTTCCCTTGAGGTATTTGAATGCCTTCTATAGTTGATTAGATTCTTGTCTGAATGCTTTATTCCATTTTTCTTAATGTAATCAAAGTACATTCTAACAAAAATCCTCATTTCTTCATCATTTAACTTCTCATTATCACTATATCCACTTTCATCATGCTCTTTTGTTAAGTACATGGAACTAGAAGCCACAAGATAAATGTACTTCTTTTCTAACTATTTTTATTTGTTCTTTTATTTCTTAACTTTATTTTCATGCTTCTCTAAGCTAATGAGATCTTGCTCATGTTCTTCAAGCTTACCAAACAAAGTTGTAGTGTCCGAAGTCAATAAGTTGTTAGCTTCCTTGATAGCGGTGACCTTAGGTTTCTATTCCCTATTAAGACATATCAAAACTTTGTTAGTAGCAATATCATTGGAAACCGGTTTACCAAGTGCATTCAAACGGTTTACAAGATGAGTGAATCTCTTTTGCATTTTGGCAATGGTTTCATCATGCTTCATGTGAAAGAGTTCAAACTCTTGATTTAAAGTATTGATTCTTGCTTGTTTGACTTTATTAGTACCCTCATGGGAAACTCGTAATGCATCCCATATAGCTTTAGCGGTTTTGCAATGAAAAACACAGTAATATTCATCAACTCCTAAAGTGGAGATTAGATTATTCCTTGCTCTTCAATCACTAGATCACTTTTTCTCATCTTCCCCATTCCATTTTGCATCCAGTTTTGGAACGACAACACCATCCGCATTGATCATGATAATTTCAAATGGACCATTTTGGATGGTGCTCCATACTTTTCTGTCTATAGAATTGATATGGATACACATACATTTCTTCCAATAGCCATAGTTCTCACCATTGAAAAGTGACGCTTTATTATACGCCCCCTTTGGTTCGGAAGCCATACTATAATAAGCGAATTTGAAGCACAAGATAAACTGGTGCTCGTGATACTACTTTCTAGACGAGGGCAGTGATCTAGAAGGGGGGTTGAATAGACCGCCTAATGAAAATTCCTTGTTAAAATTCTGTTTTGAAATATTTTTTCTACGGCAAGCAGAAGCGAATTCGGATCGACTCTAGTCTATCCGAACCGTTATTGATAGATTTGGATATGCGTATAACCATAGTAGAATGTATGCCAAAGATGATAAAAGTCAATCAACAAGTTTAATATAATTTTTTTTTTAAATATAAACCACACTTAAAATAAACGATTTCCAATGACAATTAAAGTAAAACTTAACTAAGGAATTTTTTCAAACACTTAGTCTACAATAATTTTATCGAACACTTGTTGTGTAATACACCAAGCTTGATTCTCTTTTTGTTGAAGTTATAACAGGTTAATTGTAATGGTTTGGATTGTAATGCTTTCACGAAAACAGTTTTAAACACTTCAACACAACCAAAATTTTCAACAATTCAAATTACATACTAATTGTTCTCAAAATAGAGAGAGAGAGAGAGAGAGAGAGAGAGAGAGCATCAAGTTTGTTTAGGCAGTTCCCCAATTGTCCTCACTATGGGTACGTTTGCCCTCAATTTGAAATTGAATTGAGATATTGTAATTAACCTTTGCAATATCAGTTTACAAGAGAAGTTGTAGAAATTCAAACCCTAAACCCTATGTTTGTTGTTGACCCTAGAACTTTATCTACGCTTGATCTTAGCAAGATCAAGTCACACACGATCTCCAATATGATCCTCCGGTTACCATTACTCCTTTGACCGAACCTTTCGTTCTTCAAAGCTATCACTCGGCTGAATCCAAATTGTGAAATCTTGCCCCAAGCCTTTCAATTGATCCTTCGGTTACCACTACTCCTTTGCAAGAACCCACGTTCTTTAAAGCCTTCGCTCGGCTGAATCCAATTTGACAAGACTTGTGCAAAAACCTCCAATTTGATTACACAAACCTAAATTGGACCTTAATAAATCTTGTATTGACAACAAACAATAAAAAATGATTATGTGTAGTTGATGAATGCATCAAGACAAGTTAAAGATGATGATAATTCTTTGTATCTTTCAGGTTTTAATGCTTAGAAATGATGCATGAATGAGTATTTATATATATGTGTGTGCGTAGAAAATAATAGAACAAAACATAATTTTAGCCAAAAATGCACATTTTAAAGTTTGGTATAGAATATATTGACTCTAAATTGGAATGGGTCAATACATCAGTTGAATGAGTCAATACAAGACCAAACAGTGTCAATACATTCAAGCCAATAGCTAAATTTAAAAAAAAAATGTTTTAGGATGAGTCGGCTCCAAACACAGGAGAGTTGACCCATTGACTTAACGTATCAACTCATTCCTTCAATGTATCGATACATTGAAGATAATGGCAAATCCTTGAAAACACCTTCTAGATTGAGTCGACTTCAACCAAGAATGGGTCGACCCATTCACAGGATGTATCGACCCATTTCTCTTTTGTATCAACCAATTAGAGGCAGATCCAAATTCTTTGAAATTCCACTCAGTATGTATCGACCCATACTAAAGATAGATCGACCCATGCATGACTTTTTATGAAAAACTCATATTTTTGGCATGTGATGGCATATGTAATCTGATTTTACATGTCCTATGATGATGATGCACTTCTAGACAAAGATTATAAGGTCCAACATACACAAAGAGCTAACTACCTAGTTTTGACATCATACAAACCTATCTAAGAGAATATTGCACTCACATGTACTACAAAGGCTGAAGAGAATACTTGATTTTAATTCCCACTCTAAGTGTGAGAAGCTAAACATAATAAATATGATTTTTTTTCGATCATCTCTTTCTCTTTGGAAGAGGTGATACCAATTATGTATAGCTAGTATGCAAAGCATTTTATAAGTTCTCAAATTCAATAGGATTGACAGTGAATCCTGCTAAATGTAAGGCCTAATATGGAAATGTTGATGACCACACCAAACATGAGATTCAAATCCTTACCTTTTTCACTGAAGGAAAACTCCCATTCAGATACCTTGGAGTGCCCATAACAAGCAAGAGTCTACGTGTTCATCATTGCTTGATTTTAGTTGATAAGATAATAGCTAGAATTAGACATTAAATTGATAGACTACTCAAATTTGTAGGTAGGATACAACTGATCAAGAGTGTGATTTTTGCAATCACCAACTACTGGATGCAATGTATCCCTCTACCAAAGAAAGTGATAAAGAAAGTTGAAGCCATTTGTAGATCTTTTGCATGGACTGAAGGTAAGGAGGTAATTAGAAAATCCCCTGTGGCTTGATATAAAGTTTGTTCCCTAAAAAACAGGACGATCTAAACATAATCTCCCTTGAGGAATGGTACCAAGCAAACATGATTAAGTTGTTGTGGAATCTTAGTGGAAAAGCATATAGCTTATGGATCAAATGGATCCATTGCTACCACATAAAGAATGATGATATTATGACTGTACCTGTTAGGAAAACTTGTTATTGGATCCTGAAGGCCAATTTGAAACAAAGACAAGTAACACATAACTGGCAGATTTGGAATACAATGCAACAACAACCAAAGTTCCAAACAAGGAAGGTGTACCGTGCTCTAAAGGAACCACAACATGTGGTATATTAGAGGAAGATCTTGTATGGAAATGCAACAAAAACTAGATCCATATTTGTGTTCTAGATGGCATGTCAAGACAAATTAGTAACAAAGGAAAAACTGCACCAATTTAGTTTACTTGAGAATGATATATGTTGTTTTTATATGAACCAGGAAACTCTGCAACATATTCTATTTTCTTGTACGATCCTGAAAAACATCTGGGTGCATATTTTAGATTAGTTGTATATAAATCACACACCTTAAGGATGGCAAGAATAGTTCAATTGGATTGTGTACAAATGCAAAGGGAAAGGATGGAAAACAATACCCTAAAATATGCTTTTGCAGAAACTGTGTACGAGACTTGGAAGTTTAGGAATCTCAAATGCTTTGGAAACAATGTAAGTAGTATGACCATATACATAAATCATAGATACCATTGTATATATGATTTGGACTAAACATAAGCTTATACATCACATTAAAAGATTAATGATGCCATAGCTTGACTTTAGACCATATGGTTTTTCCTTATTCATTTTTACTATGTTGGATCAATTAGGATCACCATGTTTATACGTCATTTTTGGATAAATTGAAATAGCATATTTGATTTAAAATGATAACAATAATAACAATAATAATAATAGTAATAATAATAATATACTTGATAAACAAATATAATATATATTTTTATTTAAAGATAAATAAATGAAATCTCGAATTAAAAATTAATTTAATATTTCGACACACATAACAAAAAATGGTATATTTGAGGTTGAATAACCATTTTTTCCTTATAAATCATAACAATCTATACTAAATTATAATCCTACGATGTACCTCTTAATAACTTATGCCAAAACTATTATTTATTTATTTCTCATTATTTATTTATTTTTCCTATAAATCATAACAATCTATAAAGAATCACAATCCTCATTAAATCAATTTAAATAATTAATAATTAAATACATTCATTTAAAACCCCTAATTATACCCATTACGTATCATCATATCCAATCGAATTAATTGAATCATTTTATATTTTCCATCCACACTAAGCCACTAACACAATATTTCAATTATATTAATTTATTATTATTTTAAATTATTATTTTATTTTACAGGTGCATGACATAGAGGTAGGATTTGGCATATAGAATTAGAATATTCTTTAATTATATTATTTATTTTTTGGATTTTATCAATTATTTATATCTTTAGCAAAAAGTTTATTTTGTTTTTGCATGTGCCAACATGTGATATATATAGTTTTTTTAAAAATACCATCATATTCAATCAATTTTTTAAAATAACCGATATTTCAAATAAAATAGAAAAGTAACCAATTTTCAAACAAAAAAAATTATGTGGCAAGAGGAGTAATCATGCATGATGATGCATACATTCAAATATTGTACATAGGCACCGTCATGCATGGCACATGTTTAGACAACATGCCACTGCATGTGGCGCATGCATGCATCCTCTAGGAGCATGCGCCGCAGGTAGTGGCTACTGTTTGTTTAGGGTTTTCTATAAATACTGCATCTCCTCCCCATCAGTTTTCACCCATTTTCTAAGTCTCTCCCTCATTTTTTCTTCAAAATGTCATCATATATGTCGTCTTATATTCACAAGAGAAACGTCGATTTGATTTATTCAGTAGTAAAGCCTCCGATAAGGAATGACTCTGGAACACGAAGACGTTTGAGCATCTTTAGAGGAACTTGATCCGTTGGTTAAATGGAAACATTCTAGACGGTGAAAAGATCAGAAGAATTCAAAGGCTTGTTACGGTGTACAACGACAATGGAGAAAGTCATTTATGGGACTCAGTTAAAACTGACAGAGATTATCGTATTATGATGCATAATTGTGAGGAAATTGTCCTTAATTGTTGTATTTGTTTGTCTTGTTGTTTAGTTGTTGTTTAAGTTATTGTTTAGTTGTTGTTTTATTGGTTGTAACCGAATGTTGTGATATTTATGAAAGGATTAGATATACAAAACCCCCCTGTGATGTTACCGATTTCTCATTTAGCCCCTGTAATTTTTTTTTTGAAAACCCCCCTCGTAATACTCAGATTCCCTCACTTAGCCCCCTGATTGCTATGTTGCAGCAAAAATTCTTTCATATTGCCTGCGTGGCAGTCCATGTGACATTTATTATTTTATATTATTATTATTTTTTTATTTTATTTATTTTATTATTTTATTATTATTATTTTTTAATTATTTTTTATTAAAAAAATTAAAAAATGAAAAAAAAATTAAAAATTAATAAAAAAGTAAATAAAATAAATAAAAAATATTTAAAAAAATAAAAAACGAAAATTAAAAATAAAAGTATAATATTAAAATAAATCCACATGGAATTGAAAAAAAAATAAAAAAAAATGTCACGTGGACTGCCATGCAGACAATATGAAAGAATCTTTGCTGCAATATAGCAATCAAGGGCCTAAGTGAGGGAATCTAACTAAGATGAGGGGGTTTTTAAAAAAAAACTTTACCAGGGGCTAAAATGAGAACTCGCTAACATTACAGGGAGGATTTGTGTATTTAACCCTTTATGAAATGATGGTTGTTTTCAATATCAAATAAAATGGTTACATATAAAATTATGTTGTGTTGCTTGATCCAACATTGAGACAGCTTATACGATTGTGTCCGGGCTGACGACACGAACTAAATAATCTCACCATTTTGTTTGTTGTATCTGTTAGGATAACCTTTTTTCTTTCTTCGCATATTTTCATTGTGCCAAACTCTCTCCTTGATATGCAGGCCAATAATCATACTTTTCTACCACCAGAAAGATTTTGTTATACACATTACATAGGTTTATGACTTTGTAAATGGAGGATGGTAAGTTGGAAGGGTCTTGTCGAGCCTTTCAACATGTTGTTATGACATAAGAGCAAGGTATACGAAAGGCTTGGATCTTTCCACAATTTTGCACCAACCCCTGTCTAGTTCAACTCGATAGTATCCCCTTGGTCTCCCCTCATTGTGGTCCACAGTATCATCTACACCGAACCAACCTTTTTGACGGTCAAACATTGTGACCACTTGTGTGTTAGCTTTTACAGCTTCCTCCTTAATGAATTTCATGGAAATTTCACTGAACAACTACCCCAATTATAACATTGAACTCCATTTTGAACATCTGATCTCAAACAGTGACCCTGACCTAAAATAGGCTACTCTCACCAAAGCGTTTATTGGTAGGTTTCAAATGCCTTTGAAGACATAGTTTATTGATTCCACAAGATTTGTTGTCATGTGGCCCCATCATTGACCATTGTCGAATGCCCTGGTCCACTTCTCCAATGGAATATTATTGATCCACCTTACTGCATCTGCATTTGTCAATCTGATCTCTTCGCGGTAGTGTTTTAAGGAAGGTTCTGTTAATGTATACCTTGCGTTCACAACCTTCTTCTGTAGCATCTTATATTTGATCTCCCACATGAAATTTCAAGCGATGTAAGTAATTAGTAGACATACGAAGAAGGAGGATCTTGCCAGCCGTTATCAAGGTTTTTATAAGCATTCTTAATTGATGGATGTCTGTCTAAAATCAAGCATAAATTAGGCTAAGGGGTAACATGTAATCAGAGATTTTTTAGAAAAAAATCCACCCACCAGCATTATCTCCTTCAACCAAAGCGAGGCGATTGGAAAAATTTTGTTGTTGCCATCTTGTGCCACTGCTATGAGTAACGTTCCTTTATATTTCTCGTACAACCATGTTCCATCAATTTGTATAATAGGTTTACAGAAATAAAAACCTTTGATGCATGGTTCATACGTCCATAAGAGTCGGTGGAATATGCCATTTCCACTAACACAAGTCCTGTCTGGGGGATATGCCGGCAAGGTCTCCAAAATGGCAATAGTCCCCAAAGCATAATGTTTAAGGGCCATTAGGTATTGTGGAAGTTCTTTGTACAAATCCTTCCAATTTTCAAATACTTGTTCAACCGCCTTAGTCATAGCTATCCATGCCTTCCTGTACGAGAAAGTATAATTGTATTGTGTAACAATATGCTAAATTATTGTACTCACCTTTAATGATGGATTATTGCTAATGATAGACAAATTTTCATCACAAATTAATTGAGAGTTGAGTTTGCGATGATCCTGCATCAGATTGTTGATTATGAAATTGTGAGCTGGACCCATAGAACCTATCTCGCACGAATCACTCCTCTTATGATAAGATGTTGTCAGGCGGAATGTAACACCCTAATTTTCCCTGCGAAATTTTTAATCAAAAATCAAAGTAAAATAGGACAACCAAACAATTAGGATGTCACCCTCAACATCACCAACTCATGCAATTGGATATGTAACACATTTTAAATTTTAAAATAATAATAATAATAAACAAGTTTAAACTCCAATATTACTTTAGCAGTGGAAAACATCAAACACCTGATTAATTTAATTATTTAAAACACAACTGTCATACCCCAAATTTTACCTCTTAGATGTCATGACATCTTGCACTTGCATTAGGGTTCAATCATCTATGCATTGTCAACTAACCATCATATTTTGCTAGTTTGTTCTTCTATTGAAAGATAGGGTTTTGCACAAGAAAGAGGGAAATATCACTAAGCCAAGTTCTCATACATTTCAAGGTCTCCTAAGGCACTTCTTGGATCAATACATCCATCCTAAGTGTTCACTAGGTGGTTAAGAGAGGTGTTTGAATTCATCTGGTCAAGAAAGTCAAATGAGGCTCTAAAAGCTCAACCTTTGGCCTTGAGGGTTAATCATGAGGTTTTCAAGTCATATTTCATGATCTCACGTGATTAGATCAAGAGAAGTCAAAGAGAAACCATAAAATCAGGAGTTGTGGAATTAGGGTTTTGACCTGAGGAATTACAAAGGAATCTTGGTGTGATCAGTCAATGCCTTGATTGGTTCATCAACCAATTTAGATTACATACATTCAAGAAGCCTTATTCATCAAGACATCAACTGTGTTTGGCTCCCACCACAAGTGCAATGAACCTCAAGTTCATCTGGCCCCAAATTAGGGTTTTCTCAAGAGAGGTCAACCATGCCTTTGACTTTTGATCAAGGCATGATCCCAAGTCTTGGGACATGATTCCATATGTTCACATACACCCTTGGAGGTCATCTATTGGTGTTTGAGAAGTTTGAGAAAGCAAGATCAATAAGGATCACCCAGTTGAATTCCTAAGGAAATTAGGGTTTTGTCTGAAAAGTCAAACCTTTGACTTTTGATGTTTTGGGTCCAAAATGAAGTATTCAAGTCATATTCCATCAAGACATGTTTGATCTTTGAATTAGAGCATGAGAAATCAAGATTTAAGAGGTTTCTTGCAAAAAGGGCAAAGTTTGGTTTTGGAATTTTTCTAAGTGTGGAAGAATTTAGTCCTTGTGTGAACTTTGAAGAGTCATAACTTTCAAACCACACATCCATTTTTTGTGGTCCAAAGCTCAATTTGAAGCTTTCATCGTGAACTTTAAAATGTATTAGAGGGTCATTCTCTAAAAGAGGCTTAATTTTTAAGTTATGAGGCTTGGAATTTCAAATCAAGTTAGGACTTAGTGAAATTTCACACTTTTTGCCCTAGTTTGCAGCCAACATCAACCACCTTTTTCATTATGATCCCTTTGGATTCAGAACTTGGAGTGAACATGAACATTATAGAGCATACTTGGGGCTTTCCAAAAAGTACTAGAACACCTAAATCCAATTTGTGAGCTAAGAGAATCAAAGCCATGAAGTTGAGGGTTTGAAACTTGAATTTCAAGGTCATGCACTTGGTGAACTTGTTGCAAATCCAATTTCTTGCCACACAATCTTGCATTTCAGAGATGTTTACTTGGAAATATTCATTTGCTCAGAAGATTGCACGAATATGTGAGCATTATCCAACAAATTTGAGCTTTATCCACTTGATCTTGCTATTTATGGCATAAAGGCTTGGCTTCCATTTTAGAAAAGGTGACTTTATGCACAAAGTCAGCTTCTTGAGCCTCTAAACTGCTCCTTCTGGACCAGAGCTTTTGCTTTGCATAGAAGCAAGTGTCTGAGCCTTCTAACAACTCTAGAAGAAGACAGTACAATGCCTTGGAACTCTTGAAATATCGTGGCAACTACACTTGCATTTCAACTAAGTTTCAACCAAACTAAAAACTAAATCAGTTGCATTGCTGCAATCTGATATTCCTCTCCCTCTTGCCTATAAATAGAGCATCCTAACACACTTCAAACACACACAATAAACCTGAGATAAACACTCAAGCAAAGCACTAAAACCAGCCTCTTGCATTCATCCACCCTTGTGAACCAAAAACCTCTCATTTGCACAAATTTGTCTATACTCGGTTCTAGCCATCAAACCTTCAAACAAACCATTCACACAAACCACAAAACATCCATTGAACCTCTTCAAACCCTTAAAATCATCAAAAACCTCTCAAATCAGAAAGTCAACTCTCAAACCTAAGAAAGGTTGACTTTCTACATCTTTTAATGTTACTTCCATTTCCAAACATCCTAACACTTCAAATACCTTCCATAAAACATGTTTGAGGTGTTCCAAACTTGATTCACCAAATGTAACATCATTTACCTCAAGTTCACTTTTGGAAACTTTGGTCACTTGTGTAAGAAGGAGGCATACACCAGTCCAACCAATTTCTTTGGTTTCAAAGCACTTAGAAAGGATCAAAGAGTTGTTTAGGAGCTGTACAGACCATTAATCTCTTGCTGGAACATCTATTGTGAAAACTGCAAGTTTGAGCTTCAAGAGGTATGTGATTTCCAATCTGACTTTGAGAAGCATGTTGATTTTTGATGTACACTGAGCATGGACAGTTTAAGTTTGATGTTTATGACATATTTGACCCCTTGAATGTTGCTTAGCATGTTTGTTGTTGATTGTGCCATAGAAAATGCAAGAATGTGCTTATTTTAAGATCATTATCGTGTTTTAAGTTAGAGACACTTTTAGTAAAAACCAATTGTTCCATCAGATTCCTTGTGAAAAAATACACAATTTTGATCTTTACAATTTCCATTTTCATGGAGTGTAGAGGAAGTTAAATTTGCTTTTGCAACTGGTCTTTTCTAGGTCACAAACCATGTCAAACCTTTGTTATGGCGCCATTCTAGGCCTATGAACTTGTTTTCCTATATTATTAATTAAGTTTGGTTTTAGTAATGGATGTATTGGCCACCCCAGTGGTGCTACCCTTGCCTTGCCTTGCCTTCTGATCCTCTTTCCCTGGGTTCGATCCTGGTATCAACCCTTTTGGCCAGTGCGTGTTTTGTTTGTGAGGAATTCACATCACTTTTTTTATTTATTTTAGCAAGGGTGTGTGTTGTACAAGCCACACCAATGGCTCAGATGGCTAAGCCTTTTAACCCTGACTAGGAGGTAGCGAGTTCAATCCCTCTTGGGCCATGTCCTTTTCTTTTTAGTACCTAGTCATTTTCATTCTCTTTCACAAACTTCTCTTATCCATAACTCCCTCAATTTTTATGCTTTTGAGCCCATTCCTTTTGCATCTTTTTAGTCTTTATACCTATTTTATTATGACATTTAAAAATATCCAAAAATATTTATTTTTAGGGCTTTTGTTCATATGTGAAATATAGGTTTATTTTAGGGTTATTTAGAATAGTTTTGACTTTTATGGTTATAACCTTTGATTTCCCTTACCTTTTAGGTTTTGTATAGGTTTATTTTAACATATTAAGATCATTTACCCATGACTTAGACTTGTACATAGTTGTAGATTTTGTTCTAGGTACACTTGTAAGTGTATATGTTCACTTTAGGATGTATGGACTTTTGTCACCCCCATGAAGTCTTAGATAGGTTTTTACCTTCAATTAGGACTCTCCCCTTCATGTATATATGATCTCAATATATATACAAACCATTAACTTAGGTTATACCATGTACATATGTGTTTAGATCTTCCTTTCATAAAAGTGGACTTTACATTAGTGATACTTTCCCTTTACATAAAAATTAGGTCAAAGACTTTCCCCATGGTTAGGTCATCACATATTTGATTAAGATGTCTAGACTTGTATCATGTTTCCTTTATGTATTTACCTTGTTCATTAATGAATGATCTTTGTGTGTTAACATAATACTAGTATACTTTTTAAAGTACTTGCCTTGAATGTCATCACATTCACCATCTCAATCCATGTATCATATCCTTATGTTTTTGCCATCATAAATTCAAATGTTAATATCATTGTTATCTTTTATCTTTAACTTTATTAAGTTCCCCCCTTAAGTGAGGCTAGCTTATTAGCTCTTCTCCTTAACCTTCTTTGTTCCCCTCCTTCCAAAAGAAAGTCTCTCTATTGACTCTAATGTTATAGATAGCTCATTACTTCTTGGCCTTATTAGAGCCATTTCCTTTCCCTTGACCTTATTAGGATCAATCCCTTGGCCTCATTAGAGCCACTTCCCCTTTGACCTAGTTAGGTTTCCCATCCTCTTGTAAGCACTATCATCATAGTTGCTTACCTCCATCCTTGGCGTCCTTAGAGCCACTTACCTTACAACTTAGGATTCACCTAGAGTTCTTCAACTCTATGTGAGCATCATCATAATGATGTTCCTTTTCCCTTTAGTTTTATTAGAGTCATTCAACCCTTTAACTTAGAATTAGGTTAGAGTTCTTAAACTCTATGTGATTCTCATCTTAATGAGTACTCACTTCCCTCTTGACTTTGTTTAAAGTCAACCTCTTAGACTAGTCTTTCAACTTAGACTTAGAGAGTTCTTTAACTCTATATAAGTATCATACTCATCCCCCTTGGAACTTTGACCATAGTCAATGGTTCCTCACCCTCGTTGAGGTGAACTACGAATGCTCTGACTCCATCCTAGTCAGAATACGTAGGCACAAGATGCGACCTCTTGGCGAGCATACTTAGTGTTTATACCCTTAGGTCTTTGTCTTTAGCACCTTGGTCTTTACCACAGGTCTTTCTCTTAACCTTAGCACATTACCTTTAGCAAGCAAACATAACATAACACAAATACAAATAAGAGGTTCCTATAGAGTACTACATATATCTAGGATGCTAACACCTTCCCTAGGTATAACCAACCCCCGAACCTTAGATCTCTTAGTTGTGTCTTTACATAGCGCACTTAGGGTTTTTCTTCGATCTTTACCCTTTCCTTTGGATAAATCAAAGCTCGGTGGTGAATTTCAAAGATGTGTGATTTAAGTTAATTAATAACTTGATATTCGATTCTCACCGTAACAACAACCATAACATAATATTATTATAAGAAATAACAAAACATAGAAGACACGCTTAAACGTCTCCATCAAACATAAAATAAAGAAACATCGTTCTTCCCCAACCCCAGTGTTACATATCAGAGCAGACATCGACTGCACAAAAGCATAAAGAATAACACTTTCTTCCACTCACATCCACGCCTCTACTACGGATTATCTGTACGATGCCCATGTAAAGACAACATTCAAACAGAAAGGGTGAGAAATCACAATCATATAAGGAAGTGCATAATAATACGTAGCTAGCACACCATAAACATATGCATAATCACTCATCCAACGACTCATAATCCACACAATCCATAAATAATAATACAACATGTATGCAATGCAATGAGACTCAACTCCACGACTCAATGCACGTGGTACCAAATGTGAACTCTCAGGTTCACTCGCTCCGATCCCCACCTAGGGGTGGAAATAGGCTAGGCTAGGCTAGGCTTAATAAGGGTTGGGTCTGGCCTACGATATACTTAAAAGGCCTGAGCCTGCCCTATGGCCTATTATAGGCTCTCTTTTTTGGTCTAGTCTGACCTTTTTAAAAGCCTGGCCTGGCCTGAAAACCTATTTACAAGCCTTATTCTCATTATGGTTCTCAATTATTCCATATTACTTAAGAAGCTTTATAAGCTGGCCTATATATACATATATAGGCCGACCTATTTAGCCTTTGTTCTAATATATATATATCCTTTTTTCTAATATATATGGATATATAGGACAACCTATTTAGCATATTTTTAATATATATAAAAATATAGGCCGGCCTATAAGGCTTCATATGTTTTTTTAATAGCCTAAGCCTGACCTATTTAATTAAATAGGCTTTTAAAAAAACTTAAGCCTGACCTTTTTATTAAAAAAGCCTGGCCTGACCTGGCCTTAAGTAGGCTAGGCTATAGGCCACTATAGGTCGGCCTGGCCTATTCCCACCCCTATCCCCACCATAGGATCAGAGCCCGCCAAAAATCGTTATCATCACCATAGGTAATGCTTCACTGATTCCCACCTGGAACCAGCTACTCGCACCCAACCCCCACCATAGGATTGAGGCTCACTAAACCGGACCACCGTTCAAATACCATGATGCATGATTCATACAAGACATGCACCAACAATATGTATAATGATATTTACCTTAATCAATGTACTACGCTAATACTGACCCTAAAAACACCATACATATACTACAAGTTTTATGCAACAACATTATAGTAACATAGCATGCAACAATAACAATATGTACAATGATATTCACCTTAATCAATGTACTATGCCAATACTGACCCCCAAAACACCATACATATACTACAAGCTTTATGCAACAACATTATAGTAACATATCATGCAACAACATTACATTCATACACGTCACCACACTACAACATACGAGTCACACCATACAACACCATTACACACCATTTAGAATCATTTTCCGGTATTGAAACTATTTTTAAAATAAATTTCACTGCGTTAGTTTCCGAACGCTTCAAACAACACCTTAAACGGACACCCAAAACTCAGGTTATGAATTTTTAAAGTTCCTGATTATTGCAGTATGAGTTGATACCTGAACGAGCACACGTGCACTTAAATAGGACAAAGTTGGGAATAGAAAAGTAACTCATGCGCCATAGGGTATGACACATGCTTTATTTTATACACATAGGTGCCATATACAATAGTTACTTATGTTTGCATGCATACCACACCCTGAGTCCACACATAGCCTGCCAAGTCTTGTTTGCATGCATGTCCCTAGGAGTAGCCACCTAAGATGACACATGCTTACAAAATAAAGCCCATGCGCCATTGCCTAAGGTGCATAAGTTGTAGGTTACATGCAAAAATGGATCGCGTGAATGCACAAGTCCCATTTATAAATATGGATACACTTTACCATTTCCATCAAACACACTCAACATATACATTTTCTCAGCATCAATCGCTCAGAAGCATTCTAAACTATGGTTATGTTAACCATGGGTGAGGCACATTGAGGAATTATCAATAACATTATGGAGTTTGTAAGTCACATATTTCGAATGTGTTTCTAAATTTTTCTTTAATACTTTTCCTTAATTATTTTCCTTAATTAAGTTCCTTAATTAATTTCATTAATTGTTTTCCCTTTTTCTTGTTAGGATCTAAAGAGATTTCGCTGCCGTGTACATGAATATGTACCACACGATGAATTGATAGAACCATATTTATGAGCAGGCGGTTTTGGTCCTTTACTCAACATTGTCTCATACTCTGTTGCTTACAAATTTATCCTCATTTTGGTAGAACGATGGAGACCCAACACACACACACACACACACACATTTCACCTTCCATTAGGTGAATGTACCGTCACACTAGAGGACATGTGTATATTGCTGGCTCTACGTATCGAAGGTAGGGCTGTTAATGGCCAAGTTAACCAAAGATATTACAATATGCGAAGAACTTTTTGGTTCCCCTTTGTGTGAAGACACAACAAGGGGTCAATGTATTAATCTAAAGTATCTTAAACAATACTATTCAAGTATAATATTAATCGAAGATTCGACTGAGTATGAAAAAATAATTAAAGCTCGGTGTTATATTATGATACTATTTGGTAATATTTTATTTCCTGAAACTACTGGTAATACGATAAATATTATGTATTTGTCATTGTTAAGAAACATAAATAAAATAGGAACATATAGTTAAGGTTCACCTGTTTTGTTCCATCTATATAGTTCTTTGTGTAAAAACGCACAAAAGGATACTTATTCATTTTATTATTGCGCCTTTTTGCTCCAAGCATGGGGTTGGTCGAGAATGTCACCACTCGTCCCCGTCAACGAGAAGCCTTTCACATTCCCCTTCGCAACAAAGTAAGTTTATCTTATTTTTTTCCACTTGCTTACTTTATACTACAATAAACTGTAAATAATTTATTTTCACTCTTTTTTATTTAGGTGGTATGTTCTGGGGATGAACTACAACAGATGTCCCAAACACGATATAGTACTCTATCGCAATCTTATAGAACACCTTGGACCAGACAATGTATTACAACTAAACAACTCATTAGAAACTAAATTTGATTTTAATATTACCAAATTACAAATCTTATAATCATGTATTTTTTCTATACAGTTTATCCAAAAGGGCGTATCTGGGTCTTGACCATGAGGTTAACCCCGAAGATGCTGCAGTTTGGACAACAAAAACACCAATCATCAGGTTCACTAATATGGAGATGCATCAGAGTGACCAACTGTAGTTCGACATGCAACAAAAAATCCCAGATCAACCAACGTGTTTGAGAGACTGACATCAACTAATAGTCGATGCCCAATGGAGTTATTCCGATTGGAGAGAGTTCGCTAGGGAGATGTGTTGTTAATGGAAGAATCGACGTCGACACGTCTCAAACAAACTTATCATACAGGCTGCTAGACTAACTCAAAATTATTTGAATTGGTATAGGTCAGTTACAACGACACAATTTGTGTCTGACTCGAGGTATTTGATCGACCCACGTCTACGAGCTTCGTCATCATACGCCCAACAACAAACCCCACAACATTACCAAACCCAAATGTCAACCTACCCAAACCCAACAACCAACTTCATAAAATCACCATACTAGATACACCCAACCACCAAACTCCGAACCCCTCAACCAATTCATGCCACACACCCAAACACAAAATCAAGAGCATGACCCATACCACCAACAACCATATAGTGCCACCGCATCTTACTATAGCCCTGATGATGCATATGATTCCACTCCATCCCACCATAGCCCCCCACCAATGTACACCCAAACATCACACCACCAAAGCACCCAAACATCACATCACCAAAGCACCCAACCACCGCATGACTTTCAAACACCACAAGAACCATTGTTTCGTTTCCAAAACGATTCAATGTCCCAATTCAACCAACCAGTCCGTCCACACGTAACCCAACTACCATGACCCAACTACGAGAACCTGGGCACCAAACTCGATTACGGTAACACCGACTCCAACACCCCAGGCTTCTAGGAAGAAATTATTGAAAATTTGTTAGATATTCCAAGACCTTCGCATCAACCACCTTTGCCTCAAGCGACTACTATGAGACCCCAAACACCTCAGTAAAATTGTGGGAGACCTTGAAGGCATGCGAATGTGCCAGAATTTGAAACTGGAGGGCGTTACGATCGAGCGGGTCATTGATTTTCTATTTAATTGTTGTGTAATTCAATTTTATGAAATAATATTATAAGTTATTTTTAATTTTCTATTTTATTTCAAATTTTTTTATCGTTAAAATAATTAAACATTAAAAAAAACTTAAATAAAATTGTAACCACTATTTGTGGTGCATGCTCCTAGAGGATGCACGCACGCGCCACATGCAGTGACATGTGGTCTAAGCATGCGCCATGCTCGATGGTGTCTATATACAATATTTAAATGCATGCGGCATCATGTATGGCTGCTCCTCCTACCACGTAATTCTTTTCTTTGGAAGTTGATTACTTTGATATTTCATTTGAAATATTAGTTATTTAGGAAAATTAATTGAAAATATTGTTATTTAAAAAAAATCCCGTTATAGATAGAAAAATTGCATATAAAGTTAAGATAATTTTTAAATTCACTTTTGATATGTTATCAATATATATATTTTTTATAGTTTGATTTTAATTTCTTATTTATATATATTATTTATTTATTATTTGATTCTTTTGAGTGGGATGAAACCAAATTTTAGAGTTTCTTAATTTCATGAAATTGATATTCGATAGTTGATTATAATGTTATTAATATTTAATTTATATCATCTAATTAATTTTTTTTGTGTGTTATAAGTTTCTTTGGAAAAAATATCATTTAATTCACTAATCCCTATTAATGGCTTATTCATAAAACTCCATTTCTGTTATGAATAATTGGATGACTTGTCTCCCAATAACTTTTTTCCTTATTTCATCAATTTGTATTTATTATAATGTTTATATGATGTCCTATAAATAGGATCAATCTCATTGTATACGATAGACCAATGAAATAATACATAATCATTCTAATATTTCTTTCTTCTATTTTATATTATTTCTCCTTATTTTATAACACGTTATCAGCACGAAACTCTACCATATGAATGTTAATTAATTGTCTAAGAAGTGATACAAATAGTTTGATAATGAAGGTCTAACGATATGAAGCTCCAAGATTTAGAAGGTAATATTATTATTTTTTGTTTCGTAATATATATTTCTAATTCTGACTATTTTGTATTGATATTTTGATTAGAAGAAAAAAAATCAACGATGATTTTCATGCATCCCAAAAGGATTGGATAAATAATGTTAAAATATCTCTGAAAGACTATAAAATAATGTGTTTGTTGTATAGTTCCTGAAGAACTTAACAAATATCCTTGAAGGA
Source organism: Lathyrus tuberosus (assembly GCA_022829125.1). Classification (NCBI taxonomy): domain Eukaryota; kingdom Viridiplantae; phylum Streptophyta; class Magnoliopsida; order Fabales; family Fabaceae; genus Lathyrus; species Lathyrus tuberosus. The sequence goes on along the minus strand of JALAZF010000022.1, from coordinate 19,221,914 downwards.
TAGAAAAATAATAATTTATTATATAGTTCTTGAAAAACTTATCAAACATCCCTAAAGAAGAGCAACATAATAATTTATTATATAGTTTCTTAAGAATTTATCAAGCATCCCTGAAGGATAGCAAAATAATAATTTATTATATAGTTTCTGAAGAACTAATCAAGATCGATGAATGATTGAAAAATAATAATGTATATAGTTCTTGAAGAACTTATAATGCATCCCCGGAGGATTGCACAAAAACTGTTTATCTTTATCATTGTTTGAAGATCTATGATCTACCTCTCGAAAAAATTATAATTTATAAAGAATCCCTAGAGGATTGTTCAAATAATGAATTACTTTTATTCATTCATAAAAGAATGATTATCCCTATCCCTTGATGATTGATAAGAAAATAATTATTCTGTCACCATTGATCAGAAAAGTATCAATGTCGATTTTCATAGATCTTAGAAAAATTGACAATCACAGAAGGATTGCAAGAATAATATTAATAATTGTAAATTTATTAAGATTGAAAAATATGTATTTTATACTGTTAAGAAATGTGGTTGGGCCTAACTCAACCCACCAATTTGGTTGGTAGAGTGATGATTACCCCCACTTATAAACACATGTTCATGCCATATATTGTCCGATGTGGGACTCTTAACACACCCCTCACGCGCAAGACAGGTCATTGGAGCGTGGAAATAAATGGTAAGTGACCCGATAGCGAAAACCATAGAAGGTGGCCCACCGGATCTTAAACGAGGCTCTGATACCATGTTAAGAAATGTGGTTGGGCCTAACTTAACCCTACAAAACCGGTTGGTAGAGTGAGGATTACCCCCACTTATAAACACATGTTCATGCCATATATTGTCCGATGTGGGACTCTTAACATATACAAATTATTTTATATTTACTAGATATTGAAACAAATTAGAAGAATAGAATCATATGTATTATGGTAAACCAGATGTTTACAAATCACACTTAAGTGTGTTGTTGGCAAAATCGGTTGGGTCATCTCAGATGTATTAAGATGTGAGAACTTGTTTTGAAAAACTAGAAGTTTCTTCAATCCAATAAAATTTGTGTGTTCCTAAAGGAAAGTTTGAGAAATTGAGTTTTTATGACATTAATTGTCAGTGGCGGAGCCAGGACCCTAGTTCAGGGGGTGCAAATATTTAAAATTTAAGTTATGGGTGCAATTTTTTTTTTCAGGGGGGTCAAAATAAAAAATCAATAGGGGTACTGGTGCAAATATTTTAACTCCAGGGGGTTCAATTGAACCCCCTCAACATACTCTGCCTCCGCCCCTGTTAATTGTTGCATCGACTAAAAGATCGTGCATATGTCTATTCACAGCCAGAAGTTTGTGAAATTATTTTCTCAACTAATTAGACTAAGATCTTGTTTTCTGGATTTTTTTCAGAAATTCCTTGATAAGTATCACATATATTACTAAAATTAATATTAAACATCTTGAAAAACTTGCTCATAAAAAAAAGGACTTGAAGATCCATTCTTTAGACGTCTAAAGTTAGTTATATATTTGATACTTGTGAGATCATCAATTCTAAATTAGATATTTGAAACACACAAAGTATGGTATTAAGATATTTATTCGCATTAAGCCAACAAGTTAGTGCATGATAATTCTCCCCTTAACTTACAAATCATTTTAGGTTCATAATCTAATACTTCTTATCTAAGTAAACTTTTGGATGTGTTGTTTATAATTCAATTGCTCCAGTATAGTACGCTAAGATGAGTTTTGAAAGAATGTTGAGAAAATTCATTTTACATGAATATCGTATTTGAGGTTTATCTTGGTCCAATAATTGGATATGTGCTTGAAGCTCAGTAGACTGATTATCAATTGATAAATTAATTTTCCCAGCATTAGGGGGAGAGAATAAGCAGCTCAAAGTGTGAACCAGAAGTTCAAATGAACAATTTGAAATAAAATATTATTATATTTTATCCGCGAAGTTCAAAACATAATTCATTTGTAAAGTCTATGAAACAAATTATCAGCTGCTAATATTCCAATTAAAGTAGATTCTCTTGTTAGATAATCTAATATTGAAAATGAGTTGTAGCCGCGCCTGAAGCGTGGTAGAAAAGTCGGTTCTAATGTTAAAAAGTTATCTATCAAGAAAAGAAACTAAAGTTAAAGATGACCCAAGTGAGGATATGAAAATTCTAAGAGCACATTGACATAATTTATTTTTCAGTTCCAGAAGAACTAATCAAATACTTGAAATATGAAATAAAGAGGTCTCGATAAATTATGTCATGGATGAAATGGAATGGAACCGAAATTAAGATAACCAAATAAAGTCGACATTGGCAATGTATTTGTATATAATATAGCGCTAAAGATGATAAACGATAACGAGGATCGTGAAACAAAGTCTACCAAAGATTGTAGGCAAAGTGAGAATTGGTCAAAATGAACAAATCATGAGTCAAAGTCTATCAAAGATTGTAGACAATGTGAGAATTGACAAAAATGAACAGCTCATGAATTAAAGTCTATCCAAAATTATAGACAAAGTGAGAATTGACCAAAATAAATATATTCAATTGAAGAATAATTGAACTCACTTTAAAGTGGATCGTTTTTGGACCCGTAATCTGAATACCTCGAGGTGTGAAACCAATTTGATATAAATGAGTTTTGTGAAAAGTGAAATAAGAAGGGTGAAATTGTAAGATATAAAGCTTGATGTTTTTTTTTTTCTCTCAATGATTTTCACAAAGACCTAAGATCGAGTTTGAGGAAACATATCCACCTGTAGTAGATTCTATTAAGATTCAAAAATTAATTAGCCTTATAGCACATGAAGGGCTTGATTTGAACATGATGGATGTTGTAATATCTTATTTGTATTGGTCACTTGATAGGACATAAAGTTGAACAAGTATCTCTATAGGCTAAAACAATATGGACACATCATCTCGGTAAATATTTACCAAGGTAGAGATATACAAATAACTCCATTTTTACAAAAAAGGTTTGGAAAAGAATGTGCAATAATAGTTATCTATGTGGATGACATAAATATTATTGGAACTACTGAAGAGTTTCCAAAAGGTATAAATTGTATAAAGAAATTATTTGAGATGAAGGACTTGGAAAATAAAAGGTCCTTACTAAATGAACATTTAGACAATGGAACTTTCATACACCAATAAGGTTATATAGAAAAGTATTAAAATGTTTCTATATGGACAAATATCATATGTTATGTAGCATAAGTGCTAAAACATTTGTATATGGACAAATCTCGTATGTCGTGTACCCCAATGATGTTTAGATCGCTGGACGTGTAAAAGATTCTTTTAGACCTCGAGAAGAGGATAAAAACTAATTGGTCCTGAAGTAACATATCTCGGTGCGATTGGAGCACTAATGTACCTTGCTAATTATACACGTCCTGATATATCATTTGCGGTTAATCTATTAGCAAGATACAGTTCTTCACCCACACGAAGACATTGGAACAGAGTCAAACATATACTTCGTTATCTTAGAGGTACAATAGACATGAGTCTATTTTATACCAAAGTATCCAAACTCGAATTAACAAGTTATGCAGATGCAGGTTACTTGTCAGATCCTCACAATGGTAGATCACTGACAGGTTATTTATTTACATGTGGTGGTACAACAATTTCATGGAGATCAGTTAAACAAACAATAACATCAACTTCATATAATCATGCATAACTTTTAGCACTACATGAGGCAAGTCGAGAATGCGTTTGGTTGAGATCCTTAATCCAACACATACAAAATACTTGTGGTTTGTCTTCAGGAAAAATAAATACGACGACCATATATGAAGATAATACTGCATGCATCACTCAATTGAAATATGGTTACATTAAAGGAGACCGAACAAAACATATCTCTCCAAAGTTTTTTTTCACTCATGATCTTCAGAAGAATGGTGATATAAACATCCAACAAATTCGTTCATGTGACAATCTTGCAGACCTTTTCACAAAGCCACTCCCAAGTAGTACTTTTAATCAACTAGTACAAAATATTGGTCTTCATCATTGAAGAAATAATCGTTCAGCTGAGGCGGAGAAATAAATTTGTTTTAAAAGGATATTGTACTCTTTTTCCTTCACTAGATTTTTTTCCACTGGGTTTTTTCTAGTAAGGTTTTAACGAGGCATATCCAAAACAAACATCTAAGGGGGAGTGTTATGAATAATTGGATGATTTGTCTCTCAATAAATTCTTTCCTTATTTAATCAATTTGTATTTATTTAATGTTTATATGATGTCCTATAAATAGGATCAATCTCAATGTATACGATATACCAATGAAATAAAACATAATCATTCTAATATTTCTTTCTTCTATTTTATATTCTTTCTCCTTATTTTTTAACAATTTCATAATTATAACCTATTATTATTGATTTAAACTCCACCAAAAGAATTAATAGTTTCTTTATACTATACTACAAGTATTAATGAACTTTTTGTATTATACTCTAAAATTTAATAGTTTCAATTTTAAATTATTTGGTTGTACTACAATAATTATTAATAATAAATTAATAAGAATATGACATATAAGTGCATCACATTTAGTTGAATACTACTCCTAATACATTCGATTTATAACTTTTTAATATTAATTATATTATATACTCTAATAAATATAAGAGTATATTATTAATAGTTATATTTATAATTTTTTTCCCAAAGATGTTAATACTAATCATTTATTTTTTCATGAGAAGGGATTTGATATTTAAGACAATACAGTATCTTCTAAGAACTTAACCAAAACAGACTCTCACGCCGTCGTCCAGTTTGCCGGCCACCGCAACCTGGCCGTGATCTACATTTCGGCGAAACAACGAAACAATCAAGTAACACAGTCACCAGGTTTTGTTCCACCACTCTCTCACTCTGCACAACAAAACAAAAGATGCAGGATCCTCCCAATTCAACATCCGAATTCCGATTAGGGCAACGAGTTCACGCATCTGGTAATTCAACTCGAATCGGTACAGTGAAGTATTTAGGAACTGTAGAAGGCTACTCAGACACATGGATTGGAATCGATTGGGACAATGCAGAAGGAAAACACGACGGATCCCTTAACGGAATTCGCTACTTTCATGCTAAATCTGAAACTTCAGGTTCTTTTGTTCGTCCTAAGAATCTGTGTAAAGGGATTTCGTTTCTTGAAGCTATTGAAAAAAGGTATCGAAGTAACTCTACTAAAGATGAAGAGGGTGAGTAACTAAACTGAGTATATCAAATTAGTGGTTATTTATTTATGTATATTTAGGGTTTATGGATGTAATGTATGGTTTTGTTTATTTTTGCAGATGAAATGTATGTGTTTTCATCTAGCAATAAGCGAGTTTCTATTCAGTTGTTGGGTGAAAGTGAACTTAATGATAAGCTGAGTCGACTTGAGGAGTTATTGAGCGTGTCGTTGTCGTTTATGGGTGTTGGTTTCCCTGGGATTCCAGGTCAAATTAGTACTACGGTGCCGAGTAAGCTTAACTCTATAACACTCTTGTTTCTTTGCTTATATAAAGAGAAATGAAACGTCGAACTAGTGGAATCTGTTTCCATTTTGTGGGGAGGGTTGATAGAATTGTGGTGTTATTGAATTGGTTGCTCTTTTTACCTTGGTTAAGATAAGGGTTTTAAAAAGCTTTCTTGGCAATGGTTGTAGTCACATTGCAATCCTTGATATTGCTGAGAATTGGAATCAAATGTGGCCTCAGTTCCGGCTGTGTTGCAATTTCGGCAACATAAAAACTTGTTGTCACGGCCCGGATTGTGGTTGCTGACCTTTATTTAAAACCCTGGTTTAGATTCCATTACTTCAGGTTACAGTTGGAATTTTTAAATTTTGATACATGTTTCTATCCTCTAAGGCAATTTGAATATAGGTAAATAGTTCACTTGGAATTTTCTATTTTCTGGCAAAATCTGTGTTTTGAAACTGTATTTTTTTGTTCATAGATATAAAAGAACTTGATCTGTCTGGGAACCTTCTTTCGGAGTGGAAGGTATGTTCTGCAACCTTGTTTTGTCAACTATTCTCTCCTGGCTACTGCTGCAGCTTTGAATTTTCTTATTTTCTTCATTCCGATGCCAAAAATAGTACTATGATGTAGGATCACAGATTTTGGAGGATTCTCATTATCTTCATAGTTGGCACTGTTGTTTCTTTTTCTTGGAAAACTTCTTTTTCTATTCCAAAGATAGCACTAGGATCACTTGCAAAACTCCCTTTTATTTTGCATGCCCCACTATCTTGTTATCAATGGCCGTTTAATCCATTTCCATTAATCTTTTTGCAGGATGTTGGCATCATTTGTGAACAGTTGCCTTCTCTGAAGGCTCTCAACTTATCCTACAACTTAATGTCACCATATAAATCTGAGCTTCCATTACTGAAAAGCATCCGTATTCTAGTTTTAAATAATACCGGTGTAGATTGGGAGCAGGTTCTCTTCTATGTCTTTTCTCAATTTATGTCTCTTGCTTGGATTTTCATCATGTTTAATTAAGAATTGCTAAATATTGCATTGTAACTGAGCAGGTTGAACTGCTTAGACTGTCATTGACAACAATTGAAGAGCTACATATCATGGGAAACAATATAAGCAGAATACTGGTATGTTATATTTAGTTCAATAACAACATGCTTGTTAAATATGTTCGGTGCTTTAGGCTTAGATTTCGTCCCATAGCGTATGTTGGCTTACTTAGAGAGCATTTTAATAAACACTGGAAATTGTCGATGCCTTTAAGTACCTCCGAGCTTGAACTTATGATGTTTTATTTGGGGCATGTAAGCAAATGATCTCCTCATTTTCCCCCACTTCCATCCAAAATAAAGCAAAATAGAGGAAAACATTCTCCCAACATGGTTCTCTGGTGGGTTTTTAAGTGATTGTAATACAATGGAAGCCCAAGTAGGGAATAGTATTGTTGACACAGTCTTTACTGTTTTTCATCCTATTATGTTTCTCCTTGTCCTCAAAAAGTTTTTGGTTTGACAGAGGGAATAAAAAATGTATCTAATTAAAAGAAGCTAATAAAGATGTTTTTTCCCCTAAAATTTTATGGTAGCTGCTGCAGTTATATTTGGGATTTGCTATACTTTGTTAAACACATAATCTCTTTGACACTGGCCTGGATCTGCTACACTCTTGTGTTTTGACATAAAAAATATTTGACCTTAGTTAATATGATAGATTTTTATTTTAAGTTTTCACTTTTATGTTTATGTAGCTCTACTGCTTATCAACTTAAAAAATAAACCACACAATTTAAGCTGTCTAATTTTCCTTTTTCTGTTCAGCCTGTGTCATCATCCTCTATGGTTCAGGGATTTGATTCTCTGCGCCTGTTGAATTTGGAAGATAATTGTATAGCAGAATGGAGTGAAATCATGAAGCTTTCTCAGCTAAGATGGTTGGTAAATACAATCTTGTTTAGTTCTACAATACAGTCCCAACTTTAGTTTGGAACGATGTCATTTTTAACTTTTACACACATCTGACTTCAATAATAAAATTTACTTCCATGTGAGTTGAACCTAAATTTTCGGCTCATTACTTAATCTAATAACCACTTCACATTTTTGCCACAATTATTGTTTCTGTTAACCACTTATTGATTTATTACAAGTGTTCAACTTCAGCATGATAGTTTAGCTGTATAATTATAGTGAAATGTGGTCTCATCACATGTTGTATCAGTATCTCTAGAAGTGGTAATTTTATCTTAGAACTGGACTTTATTATTCAGTTCTTCTCTTGTTTACGATTCTTTCCTCTCTAGAAAAATGCCTCTGCTTTTGGTTAGATATGTTTTGTTCTATAGTCTGTTGAATTGATATAATTTTGAAATTAATATTTTTTGTTTCAGTTTGGAGCAGCTTTATTTGAACAAGAATTGTTTGAGTTCTCTTTTTTATCCTGATACTGGTTTGCAGTATCATGATTCAGAAGTTACGGACTGCAAGCCCTTTAAAAATTTGCGCTGTCTTCTGTTGGGTAATATAAAGTATCTCTTGATAAGTTCATCATATTGAAACGGAATGTGAATTGTGGATGTCTGCCAGTGTTGTTGATGGCGGATGGCGGTCCATGGCGGAGAGCCAAAATCCCGCCATACCGGCCACTTTGTGGCGCCGTTATTCCGGATTATGGCGGAAAAACCCGCAATAGCGGCCGATATTTACCATTGCGGCGAACCCAAAAACCGCAATGTATATCCGCCATAGTGGCCATGGCGCCGCAATATGATCACACCGATGTCTGCTTACTTGAAATCTTTTAATTATCATACAGGTGACAACGACATTAGTGATTTAGCATCTGTTGATTCATTAAACTTGTTTCCTAACTTGGTGGTAAGGTTTATAGTTATACTTTGTTGTATTTATGCTTGCCTATTTATTTTAAGGGTTTCACTACAATTCATATTTTTATAATTTTTGCCTGGCCTGAATTTTTATATGCAGTTTTTCTTCTGGTTTAGTGATTGAATCGAGAATAAAAAAAAAGAAAGTTATTGATGTTTTTGCATAACTTGTTACTCTACTATACTTTATGTTAGAGAAAGCTGAACCAAAAAGGCAGTTATTGATTTTTATGCATAACCTATTACTCTACTATACTTTATGTTAAGAGAATACTGAACTACAATGTAAATGAATTGGATGCCCCTTAAAGAGAAAAAATAGCTAAAAAGACATACAAAGAAACCTTAACTTTGAGACCTCTTCAAAAAATCAATCACTGAGCATGATAATTCTGATACCATCTCAGAATTTGGGTTGGGCCTAACTCATTCCTGCAAAACCGGTTTTGTAGGGTTGAGTTAGGTTCAACCACACAATCTTAAGATGGTATGAAAGTCTCGTTTAAGATATATTGGGCCACCCACCATTTAGTTCCACGCCCCAGACCCAAATCCTGGGCATGAGAGGGGGTTTTAAGAGTCTCACATTAGACAATATATGGTCTGAACATGTGTTTATAGGTGGGGGCAATCCTCACCCTACAAACCGGTTTTGTAGGATTGAGTTAGGTTCAACCATACAATTTTAAGTACTAAGCTGCTTCCTTTACCATATAGACACTACTTGGAAATAAATGACTCTCTCTGTCTGGCTTGTGTGCTACATACGCCTAAGTATAGGAACTTTTGCAGATTTCCTTTTAAAAAGTTATTATCTTTTTCAGCAGAGGATCTTTTCAATTACAAGTTTTTTAGGAAAGTTAATGGTCTGTTTTGCATAACTTGTTTGTTTCCCTGTATCATACAGGAACTACTCTTTCCTTTGTTTCTCTTATTCTCTCCTCTATTTTTCTTTTTTACTATTCTCTTTTGCTAGAGCATATTCATAGTTATGGTAGTGAGCTTCTATTCTAATTGTATATTTTTTAATAACAATAAAGGAAATCAGGCTTTCCGGAAACCCAATAACTGATACTTCAAGAGGCGGGGTTCCAAGATTTGTTTCAATTGCTCGTTTAGCAAACATTCAGATATTGAATGGGAGCGAGGTATGGTGAAAGATATCTCTATTGCTTATGTGTATCTTTAATATAGTCTTTTACTAAATGTAATGCATTCACATCTGATTAACCTTTCAGATTAGCTCTCGTGAAAGAAAGGACTCTGAGATTAGGTGCGTTCTTCTTAAAACTTTGTGCTGTAAATACCCATTAAGCAGCTGAAACATCCTTTATTGTTTGTCAATGTTTTTTACCTTATAGTTTTATAGTCGTGCACTTAACTTTATTGTATTGGATTTTTTTGTTGCTCCTGTAAATACCCATTAAGCAGCTGAAACGTCCTTTAATAATCTTTTCGTTTATTGTTTGTCAATGGTTTTTACCTTGTGGTTTTTTAGTAGTGCACTTAACTTTATTGTATTGGATTTTTGTGCTACTCCTGTTTTTTCTGATCATTTAGTTCTGGTCTTTAATATACATGTATTTCATAAATTTCCTCATTGGAGAACAGGTATGTCCGGCTTGTGGTCTCAAAGTTGCATGTTAGTCCCGAAGAAATCAAAGAGCACCCCAGGTAAATATTTATGCAAGTGAGTTGTCGTTAGATGTGAATATCAATCAAATTCAGCACATGCAATTGTTTTGCCACTAGAATCTAGATGTGAATATCAATCAAATTCTACCTCGTATTGCAATTGTTTTGCTGATTTACTGATGCAATTTATAACAGGTTTTCCGAGCTTAAGAATTTTTACGGAATTGAGGATCAAAACCCTTTAGTTGAAGCTTCTGGTGGCCCACGGGCAATCAGCTCGGGATTCTTGTGTATGGACTCTGGATATTAGTTTTGATCATCAGCTTCTTTTTCTGAACTTGCCATAGCTTAATTAACTTGAATAGAGATTGATGCAGCTATCACTCTGAAGTGTGTCGGAGCATCCATGGGTGAGAAAGAACCATCGACAAAGAAGCTGCCAGCAACAACTACGGTTAGATATCAATACCTTCTTAGTAGTATTATGTTGAAACTGAGTTTATCAAGACTTCTAAACAATCCTTCTGATTACTTTGTTTTTCTCAGGTTGGCAAGCTAAAATTTCTCTGTGAAAGCTTTTTTAAGCTGAAGTCCATGAAGCTGAAATTATTTTTTCAAGAAGAGGTTTGTTTCTATTAAGAATAAACTATGCTATTTAAAGTCATGATTGCCTAGCTACTTCAAATTTTATTGAGGGGAGTAACAACCTCAGCACAATCTTAAAAATCATTTTTAATCTGATACAATTAATGCAAAAAAGTTCAAATTGGTATGCTGAGATTAAACTTGTGATTGAAATTATCTGTTACATGCATTTGAATTTGCAGGGATCTCCATTGCCATTGCTGCTTGACAATGACTCGTCATCTCTTATGGACCTTGGGATTGGCAATGATTCGGTTATCCTTGTAGACGAAGTTAGTTGATAAAAATATCAGAAATTTTTTATAACCCTTTTGGTGTAATATATATTAAAAGAGATCACTTTATAATGGGGAATGAATTCTGTTAGGTAGGGCTAGAGATTTTATTAAACGCATCGTTTGAACTTCTTATCTTGGGGCTCTGATGCACTATTTAACGGGACTTAATTTTTATCTTGCCCTTGCTCCTAAAAAATCCTAAACATTTTTGAAATTCTGTTTCTGAATGGGATGAATTGTTTTTTTTTTTTTGCAATTTCTTAATGCACCACCCAAGTTTTTTAAGCACCACGTGAAATTATTTTTTTGCCCCTATATTTCAGATGTGCACATCCGGACGCACCAAATTTTTAAAAAACGCTGAAGTGTTCCGGATATGCATATCCGGAAACAATTTTGATGTGTACATCCGGAAGTATTTCTTATTAGTTCGCGCCAGACGTTCTTCCCCTCTCATTATTCACCTTTTCATTTCCACTCCTTCTCAAACTCTCTCAAACTCTCAAATTTTCAATCACCACAAATCTCGATTTTTTTCACTCGAGTTCGGCGCAGAGCAACTACTACAACGATCAACACACTCCAAATCCTCCGTATCACATTTTAATCGGTAAGTTTTTAAATTTTAGTTTCGGAGTAATTTTCGAGTAATCGATTTAGAGTAGACATTTAGGTGTAGAAATTGTTAGGTTGTATGAATAACATAGGTTAGAGACAATGTAGGTTATTTTTACTGCTTCAAACGGACGATCAGGGCATAAAAATGCCCTTTTGGTTGTTACAGTGGCCATGACTGCCGTTTTTAAACTTCAAAATACGTACCGGATGTACAGATCCGAAAATATTGAAACGTTTAGTGTTTTCGGATGTGCACATCCGAAAATACCTAACGTTTAAAATTCTGAGTCCTTCCGGATGTGCACATCCGGAAGACTATTTTTTTTTTCCTTTTTTAATTTTGCTTGTTTGTTTGTTTTTGTTTAATTATTTTTAAACAAAATTTAATTTATTTATTATGTTTTGCAGATTAGATGGCTGACAGAGACGATCGTACCATACATGGACGGACAACTCAACACGCATCTGTCCGACGTGAGCGGATGCAGTCTATAACCGAGGCTTCCGACGCAGAGGGAGTTGGGGTAGCCCCTACAGCTGAGGGACATCCTACACCACATCCTACACCACAGCCATCCACATCTCGGAGGCGTCGGGATTCTACTGCTAGTTCACCAGGGTCCCAGCCCGCACGCAGGCGTCGTCGGGAGACTACAGCTCCATCAGCTGCTCCTCCTCGTTCCCCTGTTGTTGTTCCTGTTCCAGAGGGTGATCACCCAACACATGAGGGTGTTGACGATGATGACGATTTCGATGAGCTGGGCGGTTACCCCGGGGGACCGTCTAATATGTCCCTACTCACGGGGTACTCTGAGCATACTGCCAGATTTGTCTGGCTAGGACAGGTAACCTTTCTCGGTTTATTTATAGAATTGTATTCGTTGAAAATATGTTCATTTGTAACATTGTTTTATTTGGAAATTTTCAGGATAAGGATTCACAGAAGTTCTATAACCATGGGGGCAAGGTTATGGACACGGTTGAGATGCTGCTTACAGCTGAGTGGTTCACGTCTGCACTTGCGGAGTCTGGTCTTGGAGGCCTGTCTAGGATTGGGTATTCCCAGATCCAGTACGGTATCCTGATGGCATTTGTTGAGAGATGGCACCCTGAGACATCCTCATTCCATCTACCGTACGACGAGATCACGATCACGCTAGACGACATCTCGTGCCTCTTACATCTACCGATCACGGGTACCCTTCTGAGTCACGGTAGGATGACGAAGGCGGACGACATAGAGTTGTTGGTTACAGAGCTTGGGGCTAGTCCAGAGAAGGCACATGCGGAGGTGCACCAGTTAAGGGGCGTACACGTCCGGTTCTCATTTTTGATGGATAGATTTACTGAGGCGCTTGCAGAGGCAGGACGGGCAGATGGTGATCCAGCTGAGGTGGCGATCCACAGGACGCCTGCCCTAAGGTGCTACTACTTGTTTTTGCTAGGCACACAGGTGTTTGTGGACACCAGCGCCTATTATGTTGATATCGTCTACCTCATGTACCTTTCGGATCAGACAGAGATCCATCGGTACAACTGGGGGGCGGCTGCGCTGGCATTCACCTATTCCAGGCTCTCTGATGGTTGCCGCTGGGCAGCCAAGACTGTGGCAGGCAGCTGTACGCTATACGTGGTAACAATCTAATATTCTAAGTGATTTTTTCATTTCTTTTCTTTCTGCATTCATTATAATGTTTGACACCCATGTTATGTTTTCCATTTCAGGCGTGGATTTTACAGCACTTTCCCTATATTACTGGTTGGGGGAGTGCCCAGGGGTATACTGAGGATATGCCACGTGCTGCTGCATTTGTCCTGCTCAGAGGGAACCAGGCGCCGGACCCCTTCAGAGTGTATCTAGATCGGATGGCTGCTGAGGACGTTTTGTATTGCCCCTATGCCACTCACCGTGTGACGCGCCCGTTCGATGAGGTTTGTTTATTCTCAGGATGGTTGGCATGAGTTCGACAGTTACTGCCCGATACCTACCAGAGCGCGTCTTGCGTCAGTTCGGTTACACGCAGACGATCCCCAGGATGCCTCATGAGTCTGCTCCTCTAGGCTTGACCCGCAGGCAGATAGATGAGCTATATGCTGACTATCAGTCCCACTTGGTACCGGAGGAGGCTCGGGCGACCAGAGCGGAGACAGACTGGAGTGTTGCTGCCGGGTACATCGTGTGGTTCTACACCGTCTCACACCCATGCATGGTGCCCACTGCTGAGGGATCGCCACCCAGACCTGCTCATCAGGAGATATTAGAGGAGCGGCAGTCTCAGCTGGACCACACTCAGGATGTCCTACCACGCTGTCGTGAGATAGAGCAGATAGCGCGGCAGGCCATTGCGGACGGTCACCTCCCTGAGGGCTCTGGTGCCAGACTTGCCGTGGACAGGATTATTGCGATTGCTCAGGGGGCACTTCAGTACCGCAGACATCGATCCAGGATGACGGGTAGGGGCAGAGGAGCAGGGGAGCCAGGAGAGATTCTTCGCCATACGCAGTAGTTTTTTGTTTGATGTATTATATTTATATTAGATGTATGCACTGTATTTTGACAGAGATTTATTATATATATATCATTTTATTTTATATATGGATGTTGTCAAATGTATATTAAATTGCGACGATTTATTAACATATGCGACCAAGCAAAAAAATCAATTTTTTTAAAAAAAATAATGTTCTGCCTTTTTCCGGATCTGCAGATCAGGAATGTTTCCGGATGTGCACTTCTGGAAAGAATCACCGTTTTTAAAAAAATTGGTGCGCCCGGATGTGCACATCCAGAATCAGAGGGCAAAACCGAAAATTCAGATGGTGCCTAAGAAACAAGGGTGGTGTGATAAGAAATGCCCTTTTTTTTTTCTTTACCAGTATGTTATAAACACTTCGTATTTATGTGGTCCTTGAGTCTTTATATGATTAATTGAAGTGACCAGCTGTTTAATCTTTTTCTCCAAATTCTAAATGATGGAATTTGTTCTTTATTGAAATTGGAGATTTTAGATAGTCATTAGCAGTAGGTAAAGCTCACGAGAGAGTTTGTGGTATTTGCACTTCTTCTGAGCATTTTACTAATTCATGTTCCATCTAGCAAGAGGTCCAAATGTTGATTTGCCTCAAGAATATGCAAGAACCATGTACAATCCTCAAGCCAACAACTATGATCGGTACGACAACCCTGATTTGTCCACTAATAGACACCACTCTAGTTGGAAAAACCATTCAAATATGTGGTATGAAAATTCGGGGAATAGCAAAACAACCCAACAGCTGGTAGATTTGAACCTTTATTAGACGACTTTGTGAAGCAAATGGTCGTCCAAAATCTCCAATTTCAACAAAGAACATATTCCACCCTTCATAATCTAGAGATAGAGATTGCACATCTGACTATTTCAATTCAACAATGGTTTTTTTTTTTTTTTTTTTTTAAATTTTTTTTTTAATTTTCTAGCAAAAAATTAGGCAAAAAATAATAGAATAAATATTAGGATAGTAAGACTTCAAAATTGATTAATATAATCAGAGTCCCTCACAACAATGTCAATTTGGTTTCTTGTCACAAAAAGGTTAAAGTTAAATCGGGGGATTGTTGAGTTTAAACAATTTGAGAATTTTGATTAAAAGTACATGAGTGAAAAACGACCAATCCACTTATCCGACAAATCAAGATTTTACGACTCAATCTCTAATTTTGTATCTACTTCTATTTGGCTATAGAATAGATTAAGCAAGTGTCAATCAACCTACAAATTTTGAGTTCCCATTACCGGATAAATCATCGGTGTTCTATTAATATTTAAATTAAGCATTACAATAAAAATATAATCAATCATATAGGAAAGGAATAGAATTAATGAAATTAAAAAATAAACATAAAAACCTCAAGTCTTGCCAAATTAGCGAGTTAATCTTGAATTTAACCTGCCACGAGGAGAAAAGTTAAACCTTGGTTCTATTCAATTACATTATTTCGAGTTCTGTGTTATCGTCATCTCTTATTCTACTTCCAAAAATGGAAAATTTTACCTCATACCCCTACTATTATCCCTCTACCCCTACATTTTTTAAAATATTCCAATTCTGCCATTTTTAATTATCAAATTATTTTATTATTTAATATTTATTATTTTCCGGTAAGGAACCCATGAGTTGCTCAATAGTCATGGTATTTAAATCCTTGTTTTCTTCAATGTTGGTAGCAATGAAGTCAAAACTTTGATTTAAAGTGCGAAGTATTTTCTCTATGACTTTCACCTCATCAGCATCTTCACCATTTCTTTTAAGTTGATTGACTACGGACAATATTCGAGAAAAATAATCATAAATTGACTCAGAATCTTCCATAAATAAATGTTCAAAGTCACCTCTATGAGTTTGAAGACAGATCTTTTTCACCTGTTCCACTCCTTTGTTGCTAGTTTGAAGCTTGTCCAATGCTTCTTTGGTCGTTGTTGCATTGAAGATCTTCTCAAATGTATTTTCATCCACCGATTGATAAATGAGGAAGAAAGCTTGCTTGTCTCTCTTTCTTGACTCCTTCAATGTCTCCTTTAAACTTTGGCTTAGTGAGACTTCATCTTGCTCCTTGAAGCCTTTCTCGAAGATATCCCACACATCTTGAGCTCCTAGTAGCGCCTTCATCTTGATACTCCAATTGTCATAGTTGTTCTTTGTGAGCATCGATATTTGGAAAGGGAAACCTCCATTCGCCATCTTTTGAGGACTTTAAAGCTCTGATGCCACTTTGTTGGAAATAAAGCCTTTTGTGTTTAGGAAAAGTGTGTGGGAATATTATAGGCTTAAAGAGAATCTTGATAGGTAGGAGAATTCTTTATGGAAGAGAGAGCTTTGTATTTTTGCTTGATACAAAAGTGTAGGATTACATCTATATTTATAGTACTCTAAGGAGAACTCTAGACACACTAATTCTAGAGAGTTCTCAACTTTATAAATTCCAAGAGCATTCTAGAAAATATTACAACCCTAAGAAATATCTAGACACTCCAAACACTACAAGAGTTTTCTAGAAACATTACTCAAAATAACCTAAGCCCAAAATAGCTAAGCCCAAAAATCCAAAACACAAATAATAAGGTTAGGCCCAAATCAAGTTTAATCTTTCAACACTGGTCGTTCACACCCTGAATGTACTAGGATCAGAATACTGTGACATAACTACCGTTATTCGCACACGTAAAAACCCGATTAGTTTCGATGATCTTCATGATTGCTTATCAGATTTTGAAAACTACCTCAACAGAGAGGAAAACATCTCTCTTCCAACCATTGCTGCAGCGAATACCGCCTTCAAAGGCAAACCTACAATTTCAAGAGAGGAATTCCATCAGAGCCCTCAATCCCCAATTCTTTCCGCTCTACACCCCCCTGCCAATCCACGCAGAATCATCTGTCAATACCGTGACAAACACGATCATTCAGAAAAAGTTTTCTACAAGCTGTATGGCTATCCAAAACGTCCAACGGGCCCCATGACACATCATTCCCGTACTGCATATCAACCAACTCCACATGATTGAATAATGGACTCTGGTTCAACTCATCATATAACCAATGCTTTAGATAACATCCATGTCACAAATCCTTATTACAGTGATGATGAGTTACTTGTAGGTGATGGTACAGGCTTGCACATTGCTAATACTAGTAAAACTTCTCTTCAAACCAAATTCCATCCTCTTCATCTCTCAAATATTGTATATGTTCAAAAAATATCACAAAATCTATTGACTATATCATTACTATGCCAAACTAACCCTATCTCTGTTGAATATTTTTTATTATTTTTTGGTGAAGGATCTAAAGACAATGACCCCTCTAATCAAAGGACACCATAAACATGGACTATACATCTTGCCTTAACCATTCACCAACCGAACGACACTTCTCACCACCTCTAACAACCATCCATGGCCTCACATTCTTGGTCATCCACCTGATTATATTTTGCGTCAATTTCTGTTGATTCAGCAAATAAAATTGAAGGACCAACAACCTTTCATTTCATGTAACTTAGTCAAGAGTCATAAACTACCATTATCTATATCAAATATTACTAGCCAAAAACCACTTGAACTTATGTACACAAATATATGGGTACCTTCCCCAATTAAATCAATAAATGGTTATTTATATAACTTTATTATTGTTGATCATTTTACAAAATGCATTTGGTTCTATCCTTTAAAAAACAAATCTGATGTTTCCATTATTTTTCTAAATTTTAAAAGCCTTGTCGAAAAATCCTTCAACTTACCCATAGTCTCGATACACTCTGACAATGGGGGAAAGTTCATAAAGCTTAAAACTTTTTCCTCACTCATGGTATCTCACACTATACCATACCACCCCACACTCCGGAACTCAATACCATAGCTGAGAGGCGCCATAAGCACATTGTTGAAACAAAAAAAAGCACTACTTCATACAGCCAAACTTTCATCACAGTTTTGGACCTATCCATTTCGTACAATTGTATATCTCATTAATAGGTTGCACACACCATCCTTTCACGTGAAATCTCCTTTCCAAACCCTTCACCATATTGACCCCAATCCAACCCATCTCCACTCCTTCGGGTGTTTGTGCTTCCCGTGGTTGCGACCATACACATCCAAAAAACTTCAAACAAGGTTGTAACCATCTATCTTTATAGGATATACAGACACCTAATATGCATACCATAGTTTACACCCTTCTACCCATAAAATAAACACCTCACAACATGTAAAATTTTATGACCATATTTTTCCATATAACACATAACAAACTCCACCCTCGGTTCATACAACCAACACACTTGCTAAACATCCTCTTCACACATTTCTTCAATTCAAACCATCAATTCCCCCACCAATCAGAACAATATCCCCTAAAACTTCATCCTTCTATGATCAAGAGAGTTTCGTGTCTTTAGAAGCTTCATCAGGTAATAATCAAATTAATTCATGTCCTACTACACACATTTATGTACCTACTAACTCAGCTGTAGATGTACCTGTTTCCACTCGGCCAATTACTCGATCTCAAAACAACATTTTTAAACCAGTTTTTTTACCATGTTACTAAGTAACCTTTGGCCGAGAATCTTGAACCAACAATTGTCAAAGAAGCAATGAAACATGAACATTGGAGGAAAGCCATCAATGAAGAATTTGAAGATCTAATGAAAAATAGAACATGGTCTCTTATTCCTCCACACAAAAAACACCAATATTGTGGGGTGCAAATGGCAGTTTCGTATCAAAAGACAAGCCGATGGCACCATCTCTCGATATAAAGCCCGCCTTATAGCAAAGGGATTCACTTAATGCCCTGGTATAGATTTTCATGAAAATTTTGCTCCCATTTTTCGCCCTCAAACAATAAATATCATCTTCACTATACCTCTAGGACACAAGTGGCAAATTCACCAATTAGATGTCAACGATGCATTCCTTCAAGGAGATCTTCAAATACAAGTCTATATGTCACAACCTTCAGGTCTAAAAGACTCTTAACACCCTAATTACGTGGTTTTCATTGTAGCAACATCCATCCCTCCTTGTTTATATATGATATAGATGAAATCAAGGCATACTTTCTAGTGTATGTTGATGACTTTCTCATTATAGGAAGTCACCCAAATTTTCTTCATAAATTCATCATAGCTCCCTTAAATAGATTCTCATTCAATAACATGGATACTCCTTACTATTTTTTAGGTATTGAACTTGTTGCTACCTCTTTAGGTCTTCTCTTATCTTAGCACAAACATATTACAGACATTCTTCAGTGTTTCGATATGGAGGGAACTAAACTAGCCTCTACAACGCTTTCAGCTACTGTAATGCTCACATTACATGATGGCACGCCAGTCACAGATTCCAAAACATATCGAAAGATCATAGGAGCACTACAATATCTAAATCTCACTCAACCTGACATTTCCTTCTCCATAAATAAGCTTTCTCAATTTATGCACAAACCTACCTTAATGCATCTTTAACACCTCAAAAGAATACTACAGTACCTTAAGTCCACCATCATTTATGGTATTCTACTAACATCATCAACCAACTTTAACTTAGTAGCGTACCTAGATGTAGATTAGGGAGGAAATGTAGATTATCGTACTTCAACCACTGCATACATCATCTTTTTAGGTTTGATTCCTATATCTTAGTTGTCCAAAAAGCAACGCACAGTAGCGTGATCCTCCACCGAAGCCGGATATAGATCTGTAGCTTCAATTACATGTGGGGTGATGTGGTTAATTAACCTCCTTACTGAACTTCATGTTCCAATGCCTACACCACAACACTTACTATGTAACAATGTTAGAGCTACTTACTTGTGTTGAAATCTTGTACTTCATTCTGGCATGAAACACATTTCTATGAACTACCACTTTGTGAGATAGCAAGTTCAAGCAACCAGTCTACATGTTTCTCACGACTCTACAAAAAATCAGCTTGCAAACATTATTACCAAGCCTCCTCCGTTGGCAAAATTTGATGAACTCACGTCCAAGATTAGAGTTACCAATGACAACTGTCATACCCTAAATTTTACCTTTAGATTCTTTGATCATTTGCATATCATTCTTGGTCAATCACTCATGTATAGCTAACCAAATTATCAGACATTATTTTGTTTGTCTCCTGTGAATTAGGGTTTGCTTTAAGAGGCTCAATGGACCTCTCAAGTCAAAGTTTTGGATGGATCATCAACCAATCAAGTTCTCATACACTTTAGAGACCTTTCTCCATCAATAATCAAGTGCAAAATGGCCTTATCACAAGTTCTTCAAGGTTCAAACTCATCTGGCCTTGAAATTAGGGTTTTTTAACCAAAGTCAACTGCATCTTTGACTTTTCATCAAGACATAATCACAAAGCCTTGGGACATGATTCAAGACATTAAAATACTCCCTTGGAGTCTATCCATGGTGTTCAAATGGCTCAATAGATTGAATTCATTGAAGATCAAGAAGTGGAAGTTCATCTGATACACAAGTCGATAACTGTAAAGTCAAAGCTTTGACTTTAGGGTTTTTCGTTAAACATGAACTTCTTAAGTCAAATTCCATGAAAACATGTCTTATAGTTGAGTTTGATCAAGAAAAATCAAGAGAATTGAGGTTACTTGAAAAAAGGGCAACAATGAAGAAACTTGAATTTGATGAGAAAACCCTAATTTGGTGCTGACTTGTCAAGGCCATAAATTCCAATCTAGACATCCATTTTCTTTGATCTAAAGACCAATTTGAAGAGCTCATTCCATACTACAAATTTGTCAATGAGGAGGAATTACCAAAAGATGCATAGATTTCAAGTTATGATTACATGAATTTGAGAAAAATAAGATTTTGAAATTCTATACTTAGAATTTTTTCTAAGTGTTGAAGTTCAACTTGGAGGATGGGTTTTCAAGGCCATTTTTCTCATGGTTCTAAGTTCTAATTCAAAATTATTTCAACATGAAAGTTGTTCCTTATGTTTCAAGCTTTCCATTAATGCCAAGAGCTCCTCAATTGGATCAATACATCTCAAGTTATGGCATTTCAAAGCTATGGTTTCAAAGTTGTCAAAAATCCATAACTTAGAAAATTTTCTAAGTCACTTTAGGCAAAGTTTTGAGTCCAACTTCCACCTACTTTTTCTCATGATTCTAAGCATTATTTCAGGTTGATTTGAACATGAAAGTTGTTCATTATCCATCCTAGTCTTATTTGAGCTCAAGACCTCACAAAATGGATAAAAATCCATCAAGATATCATGTTCTAAAGATGGCTACGTGAGCTTGATTTTAATGCATTATTCTTGAACCTTTTGTCAGGCAACTTGAACAATTTTGCAGCACACTCTTACTACTATTTTCATGCGCATACCATCTCATTTGTGTCACCAAAACATTGCCAAAACTAGCCAAACCACATATGTTGCTCATGAACCCATTTTGAATAATTTTGTTAAAGAGAGAAAGATGACAAAAGGTGTAAAAACTTGCTCACCAAGATTGCTGCTCCACTATCCTATTCTGGCCCTCTTTGCTCCTTTGTCACACACAAAATGGCAAAAAAAAAACCACCACAATGAAGGCCATGCTCGTACCATTCCCATTCTCACTCCATTTTTCAACTTCTTGCAAAGCCACTAACCACAAGCATTTAACCACAGTAAACACCTTTTAACCTTACCAAAAGCTTCCTATATATTCTAAAAACCCTAGCACACAAGAGACAAATTTATTCTGCAGCCAAATTTTCTTTCTCTTACTCAAATTTTCTCTCTCTTCGAATCTCCTTTTGCAAAGCTTGTTTCTTCATTTTCTTACCATCATCATCATTCTCAAAGCTTAACGAAGCAAAAGGGAAGAGTGTGGTGAAGCTTTAAAGCAAGGACATAAGCTATAAAAGCTCCACTTAGGTAACGTTTTCTCCAATTCATTTCTTTCTCTTTAAAGCCTATTTGAACTTATGATTGGTGCATTTGAAGTTCTGGAAGCATAAGGATCATGATTAGGTTGTTGTTGTTTTGTTTTGTTCAAGTTACATAATGTGAAACATTTTTCGTGGCCATTTTTTACGGTGTTAGAATGTTCAAAAGCTAAAACTAAAGCAATATTTGGATTCTACACAAAAAATCCTTCAAGTTAGTGTCTTTGTTTTTTGATTTGGCACGTTTTACAGTCAACTCCGGCGGCCGTCGTCGGAGAAGACGACCGGAGCTAGGGCTCCGACGTATGACTGTGCTCTGCTGGTCAACCTTGACCATGCGCGCGTGTCATCCTGCGTGGCGATGAATCATTTGCCACCTCATTTAATGAATATCACGCGTTGCATTTGTTTTTGTTTCTGAACTTACTTTTGTTTTGGGCATTGCCCATTTTGCTTTCCACACACCCCTTTTTTTGGCCCAACACGCGCACAACACAACCTCAGTTAATTCTGATTTTACTACCACACCCCCTCATTTACTTTATTTTATTTTATTTCATTTTCCATTTTTTATTTTATTTTTAGCTTTCCTTTTATTTTAAAAATAAAAAAAAATATTTTTTAAATACTTTAATGTCTTAATATTTTTATAATATTTTTTATTTTTATTTTTTAATTATTTAATTATTTTATTTTTATTTATTTGTGAAGAGTGTTTACCAAGCTACCCTTGAACTATGGTTTTTGTTTTTGATGCTTTGAACATACTTCCTTAAGCCAATATTTTGCCATCTTTTGGCACATGTTTATTTGATGTTTGAGAGATTTTTTTGTGCTTTGATGATGCTTGTTTGGTCTCTTTTCATTTGATTTTGTGGAGTTCGATTCATGCTCGATTAGTAAGGTATCTTAAACTTGTTGATTGGTTTTGTTTGAGTATTTGTGCTATTCTTTTGGGAATCTTTTCCTCACATATTCTTCAGTGTGTTGCCATGAGATAGAGACTTTAACTTGCATTTATTTGATCATTTTTATATTTTTGATTGATGCCTCAAGTTAGGGTTGTTTTGAACATGATTTTGGTTTGTCTTTGACCTAGTTTTAGGATTAGTGTTTTTGTGTGAATCTTTTTTATGCTTGGTGCTTTTGTATGACTTGAATACCATGTTTGAGCTTATGACTTCCATTGTTTCAATGTTTATTGCTTGCTCATTTGCTTCTTTTACTTGAATTGGATGTTTGTTTTCTTTTATGGACGACATTGATGGATGCATGCTTAGTTGTTGGCTCATATTTTGAATGTGATACTTGTTGAGATTTATTGACATCATGGTGTTGTTTATGAATTGAAATGTTTGGTATTGCTATTGTCTCATCTTGGTTTCATGCCTTAACACCAATGTTTGAATCATCTTTGACTTTTTCTTATGAACTTGTTGTTGACAAATGTGTGACTCATATGATTTGGTGCATGTTTGATGTTCTTGTTACCTTTTCTTAATATTTTGAATATGTTGAACATGATGTAGTGTAGCTACTGACTTGTATGAGTTCTTCTCATATTTGGTTCATCTTGCCTTTGTGTGTTAAATAATGATGTTGGTTATCACTTTAAGATATAAATGCTTATTTGTCATCTTCCTTACATGTTGCATGCCTAATTGGTGACATGATGTCTTACCTCTTGAATTGATTAATTGCTTTAGTATTTGCTTTGCATATGTTGCCATTCATTCATAATCTTACTTCCATGCTTGAGGCTTTTCTCTATACTCCATTGTGTTATGATTTGCATGTGCTCAAGATCCAAAGGAAAGGATCATTTCTGTTGACTTTATGTCATAGTTAGGATAGTTTAGCATGCCTTACCTTTCCCATATGACCTTGGTAGAGTCATTTTCCCCCTTTAATTTAAACTTAGTGCAGATTTTGTCAACTCTATGTAAGTGTCATTGTTATAGACACTTACTTTCCCCCTTTGGACCTTGTTAGAGTCCATACCCTCTTTTCAACTTAGAAGTAGGTTAGAGTTTGTAAACTCTGTGTAAGTGTCATTGTTATGGACACTTACCTCCCCCTTGGAACCTTTATCACCATCAAGAGTTTCTCACCCGTAGTTAGGTGAACTACGAATGCTCTGATTCCATCCTTGTTAGGATACGTAGGCACAAGACCGTGAAGTCTTCGCGAGCATGCTTAGCAATAAACCATTTAGGTATTTCCGAATAGCAAACAAACAATAAGCATAACACAAATACAAATAAGAGGTTCATGTAGAGTACTACAGATACTTAGGGTGTTAATACCTTCCCTTAGTATAACCAACCCCCGAACATTAGATCCCTTAGCTTTGTTGTTACATTGCGCACTTAGGGTTTTATTCGATCTTTTCCCTTTCCTTTGGATAAATTAAAGCTCGGTGGTGAACTTCAAAGATTTGTGATTCAAGTTAATTCAATAGCTTGATATCTGATTCTCACCGAACAACTTTATCTTGATGGGGCTTATTAAGGGATAATTATCCTAAAAATTAATTGATACATGCCACATATAACCGCTGGTCAACATGATAATTAATAGGAGATTATATCGCAATCAATGTATATGTGAAATTGATTGCTACACTCTTGTTGTCAACTTTTTCATAGTTGTATAGTAGTTATGCATATCTTATATTATTTATAGGATCGTCAGTTGTAATATATATGTAACCTTCTGAATAACAATGATAATAAGAGAGAAAAATACTAATTACATTATATCCTCTTATAATCATAATACCAAAAAATCAACAAGCACAACCTAGTTAAGGACATGCAAGGACACAAATAAGTAAAACAAACTAACACAAGCTAAACAAAGAACCAAGAACTAGCAGCAACAAATCAATTTTAAAAGCTTCAAGAAATTATAAATCATTTTTTGATTAAAAAACATTATTATTTTTTAAGAAAAAAGTAATATTAAATTTATATTAAATTCCAAAATTTAATTTGAATTAAATTGAAACACTACTAAACCACTTCAAACTCGTAATTGATTCAATTAGATAAAAATTTATGATTTCTCAATTAAAACCAATCAATTATAAATTATTTTTTAATTAAAAATATATTAGATCTTTTAAAAAAAATCATATCAAATTTATATTAAATTCCAATATTTGAATTAATTTGAGACACTATTAAACCACTTCAAAATCAGAATCGATTCAACTAGATAAAAATCCATAATTTCCTAATTAAACCTAAGCAATTATAAATATTTTTAATTAAAATAAATATTAGATTTTTAAAGAAAAATATCATATCAAATTTATATTAAATTTTAATATCTAAATTAAACTGAAACACTACTAAACCACTTTAAAATAGGAATTGATTCAATTAGATAAAAACTCATAATTTTTCAATTAAACCGATCAATTATAAATCATTTTTAATTAAAATATATTAGATCTTTTTGAGAGAAAAACATATCAAATTTATATTAAATTTCAATTTCAATATTTGAATTAAACTGAAACACTACTAACCACTTCAAAATCACAATTAATTTAATTAGATAAAAACCCATAACTTCTCAATTAAACCAAGCAATTATAAATCATTTTTTAGTCAAAATAATATTATATTTTTCAAATTTATATTAAATTTCAATATTTTAATTAAACGTAAAATTAAACCACTTCAAATTTAGCCCAGATCAATCATATTCGATTTAAACTAAGGAGAAAAAATATCAAACAAACACTTCAATTGGATAGTCAAACTGAATGTCAAAATTAGGAAGCCAGAGATTTATTTCAACACACATGAGAATCAAAATGTGAATATCATGAACAATAAGTAGTTATAATAACAAATAAAGTATCTCTCAAACATTCAAATCAAACAAAATAAAATTCAATATGATAGACATTTTGTTCTCATTCAAAACACATTAGCTACCACACATTAGCTACAAGGCATATCTAACAATTGAAAACACAAAAGTTTCTCTGTCTCAGACAAAAAAATAAAATAAAAACAATATTGATGGAACATGATGAATATGTATAGACATATCCAATAAACACATTAACAATGAAATCCTCAACAATAAAATTATCTCTTCAAAACAAATTATAAACCCCTTATTATAGGAGCAACACCTATATTTTTTTTCATCTTATAAATCTTAATCTCATCAACAAAGAGATATCAAAAATATTAAGACCACAAAATGATAACTAGTGAAATCAAAATCACAAAATAAGGAGTATTATCATTTACCTACCTAAATAAAGATATGTACAAGAATATGGCAATAACATAACGTGTGTGTCTGTCTTAGTAAGTAATTCATTTAAATTATGAAGAAATTAACATGGCAAATCCAACATAAAAAGTGCAAGAACAGAGACAAAGGAATAACACTATGATTAAATCGTTGAAATAAAAAAATTGAGTTAAAACTTACCTTAAACGTGTGTCTCTGGAGAGGGAGGAGAACAAAATATAAGCAACGACTTGGATGATTGAATAGAACAAATGTGGAGCGGAGGTTATGCACAATGATAGATGAAACAAAGAAACCTAATTTTGGAAGGATCTAAAAAATATTGTAAGTTTTTTAACCAATAGAAAAAAATTTAGTGGACTGGGCTCCTCGATGCACTTCCCGATTTTCATTCTAAGTAAAAAAAATTGACAAAAAGCCCGCGGGTAAAACCTTCCGCCCCGTTTTTAAACGGGTTAGGCAGTGCGGACAAACTTAAGGTACCGAGCCGAAAACCTCGGCCCAACCCACAAAAAATGAAAGATCAAACGAGTCGGCCCGACCGGTTTTGCCACCCCTAGTCGTACGCATCTCAGAAGGTTCCCTGTCATTTTTGTGTAAGTGGAGTAAAGTTAGAGTAGTACTATTTACCCTTGTCATTCCCCTAGACATTCCAACCTTTATTCCAATCAGGATCATTATAAGTGGACATATTGTATTATTCTCGCTTTGATGCATATATTACCTCCATGGATATGTTTCCCTCATTCTCTTTTTAGGATCGTTAACATATTAGTTAGCTGATGTCATAATGAGTTAGAGAATGGTCCTAATTTTAGGCATGCCACCATTGTGAGTAAGACCACATGTAGATTGAGGTTCTTGATCTTAAATATATCGTATTTAAAGTGACTCATGAAGAAGATGATGAATTCCTTTTGTTTCTACCTGAATTCGATGAGGTACGTTGAGATTTGTTGTGTTATTGTCTCATGAAGAATTGTAAGACAAACATATCAGCTTGATTATATAGGGACTCACTAGTGACGTGGGAGAATCATAGGCGTGTATATCTCTTCAATGTGCACAGGAAGATAATTCCCTTAAGGGAATCCGATGCCTTTTGGAGCTTCATTATGGAATTGAAGGAGGTCAGATGCTCTTGTGGGTCCATCTTTGTTAGTTCTTGGATTGGCTAAAATTTTGATAAAACAAAGTTGTTTGTTCAATGTTGATGTCATATGGCTGATGTCTTAACATTGAGTCTTAACATTGGTTAATGTTATATTTTTAAGTTGTTGAAGTTTTGAAGTCTGATGTCACATGCGATGTCATGACATCAGATATGCAGATCATTAAAACATCAGGTTTGAGATGTTTTTAGGGTTAAGTGTATTAGCTGGAATTTGGGAGAGCTGTTAGAGTTATTGGATGCGAATATCTTGGAGAAGATATTTTCTGTTGCAAACAGATTTAATGCAGATTTGTAGGAGTGTTTAAAGGCTGAAGATTTAAAAAGATTTGGAGATAAAATCTGTTTTGAAGATTCAGTTTTAAATAACAAATCAGGTCAGATATTGTAGCAGGTCCAAGCCCAAATCAAATAGCTATATAAAGCGCATCAATCCTTTGAAGAAAGTACAGAAGATAGAGAGCATAGACTGAGTGTCAATCATTGTCTTTGTACGAGTATTTTGTAAACCATTCTAGGTTGAATTGGTGAGTTGTAAGGTGTACTCTCTTAGAGCTGTGAAGCAAAAGAGTGTTGTTACTTGATCAAAGCTTGTAAGCAGGATCAAGGTGTTTCTCAAAGTGTGATCTTTGAAGTGTTTTAGGAAGTGAGTAGTGTTCTCATACCTAAGTGGTCTCTTAGGTAGAAAGTTCATTAGGTAGAGATTAAGTTTAGGAGATGTCAACTGGGTTGTTGAGTCTGTAAATTAATTCTACTAATAGTGAAATTCCTTCCTGACTTGGTAACCCCCAGAGTAAGTTGTTTAACTGAACTGGGTGAACAGTTCTTTGTGTACTCTTCTGTTGTTTTATATTGTCCATTGCAGAGTGTGTTGCTGTGACATCACACGTAACATCACATATCTGGTACCAGAATTTCAATTGGTATCAGAGCAGGCATCCTGCTCTGCATCTGGGTGAGATCTTGGGCTGATACTTTCTGGTAAGATGGACAAGGAAATTAGTGGATTTGTGAATAGACTCCCTATTCTGGATGACTCTAATTATGATTATTGGAAGCCAAGGATGATTACCTTTTTGAAATCCTTGGACAGCAGGGCTTGGAAGGCTATCATAAAAGAATGGAAAGCACTTGTTGTTGTTGAGAAAGATGATGCTGGGAAAGAAAAAGAAGGCAGCTCAAAACTGAAACCTGAAGAAGAATGGACCAAGGAAGAAGATGAGCTTGCCCTTGGTAATTCTAAAGCTCTAAATGCTATTTTCATTGGAGTTGATAAGAACATCTTCAGGTTGATCAACACCTGTGAAGTTGCTAAGGAAGCTTGGGACATCTTAAAGACTACTCATGAAGGAACCTCAAAGGTTAAGATGTCAAGACTTCAACTTCTGACATCAAAGTTTGAAAGTCTAAAGATGAAGGAAGATGAAACTATTCATGATTTTCACATGAGTATTCCTGAGCTGTCTAATGCCTCTAGTGCTCTTGGAGAAAAGATGACTGAAGAAAAGCTGGTGAGGAAAATCCTTAGGTCCCTTCCCAAGAGATATAAGATGAAGGTGACTGCAATTGAAGAAGCTCAAGACATCAGCAAAATGAGAGTTGATGAGCTAATTAGATCTCTTCAAACTTTTGAGTTAGGGTTGAATGAAGAGGAACCTGAAAAGAAGACCAAGAGTATAACCTTGGTATCTAATACTCAAGAAGAGAAGAAAGGGAATGGTGATGAATCTCAGGAGGAGCTATCTCAGGCTATTGTTATGCTGGGAAGACAGTTCAACAAGGTGTTCAAGAGAATGAATAGAAACTACAAACCTAATGTTAAGAACATCTCCTCTGACATCAGCAAGTCAAAAGAAAAGGATGAAGAGAAGACTGCTCAAGACAAAGGGATCCAATGCTTTGAGTGTGAAGGTTATGGGCATGTCAAGAAAGAATGTCCTACATTCCTTAAGAAGCAGAAGAAGGGCATGACTGTTTCCTGGTCTGATACTGACAGTGAAAGTGAAGAAGAGTCAGCCAAGCATGTCAGAGCATTGACAGGGACATGTGTGTCTGATGGAGAATCAAGTGATGAGGAATTGACTTTTGAGGAGTTAACAGCCTCTTATCAAGAGTTATGTCTGAGGAGTGCAGAGGTTTGTCAAGAAAGTGAGAAACAAAAGAAACAAATTGTCCAGCTTGAGACTGTTAAAGCTGATCTTGAAAATGAAGTCTTGTTGGTTAAATCTCAACTTAATCAAATGACAAAATATGTTAGAATGTTGAACAGTGGATTTGATACTCTTGATAAGATCCTTCAAGCAGAAAAGGTAGCAGGAGACAAATCTGGCTTAGGATTTGTTGTTGAGGAGAAGGTTTCTGCTGAAGCTAGTACTTCAGGAACCAAAAAGGACATGTCTCAACCAAAGTCTCAACATAACAAAAAGAGACATAATCCTAAACCCAAGCAGGTTGCTCACCAATACATGGTCCTCATCAAAAGAAGGTTCATACTTCTGGAGCTAGACAGTATATGCCTCCTCAATACCATAGGAGCATGCAGGCTCCTAGGTTTAACATGTTCCATCGGATGTCTCAACATCAAGGGAATATGTATGGCTTTGGACCTAATAATGCAGTGCCTCATTGTTATGGCAGAAGGAAGCCACATCATCATAGAAGACAGCCTAAGAGACAGAATCCTCACTACAGAAGACATGCAAACTATGGAAGAAGACAGCACCAGTACTATGGATGCCAGCCACAGCAGTTTCATCATCAAGGTGGCAGGAAGTTTAACAACTTCAGAGAAGAGAGAGTAAGGTGCTTCTATTGTGGAAGATTTGGTCATATGCAGTTTTCTTGCTTTAAACTGCATGGATATCCCAAATCTGTCCCTCAACCTAGACAGAAGGAGAACAGGACTAAAGTTGTTAAACAATGGGTTCCTAAAGCTGAGGTTACATGTCTATTGGCTCACACATCATATAGACATTCTGCTAAGGATGGATGGTACTTTGACAGTGGATGTTTAAAGCATATGACTGGGTCCAAAAATCATTTGGTGGAGATTAATTCTTGCTCCTCAAATGATGTTACTTTTGGTAATGGAGAGAAAGGGGAGGTAAAAGGAGTTGGAAAATTGAAGTGTCGTGATGGACCTGGTCTTGACAATGTGCTTCTTGTCAAAGGTTTGAGTGCTAATTTGATTAGCATAAGTCAGCTTTGTGATGAAGGATACAAAGTCAGCTACACTAAAGATGAGTGTTTGGTGACTAATGAGAAGAATGAGGTTGTTATGAAGGGAGTCAGATCCAGAGATAATTGTTATCAATGGGTACCTCAAGAGGTCAGCTCATCTAATGATGTTGTGACATCAGACTGTAACATTAAGTGTGAAAGTCTGAGCATGTTGAAAGGTCAATTAGGGTTAATAACTTATGGTGTGAATTCTTTTAAAAATTTAAAAGGAAAGTTATTTTGGAAGGAGAAACTCATTGATTGGCTTTTAAGTCATCCACAAAATCAGGCTCCATACTTTAGGCTATCATTACCTATTGTAGCTATCACACGCTTCATCAAACACCATACCCCTAGACGGTTCATCTCCTTCTCCATCAACAGAAGTAACAATCCTTCCCTGATCCTCAGTTGCTTCACTGGAACAATGTCAAAACAAGTATCATCCCCTTCAAAGAAGTCTGCTTCAAAAAGTTCTTCTCTTGAAAAAGCTAGGGTTTTGACGAAAGAGGGTTCTGCTGAAGAAGCTTTGAATATATCACCCATCTCCATGATGGTTCCTGAATCTGGTAAGTCAAGACCTTCCAAACTGCAACCCAAAAGGCCTACACCTAAAATTGATGATAGTGAAACTAGGAGGTTAGTCACTAGCATTCTTTTTAAAGAGAAATATGCATCTGGGTCTTCCACCCCTCAAGCTGTTGAAGAAAGGTTTGATGTTGATCGCAGTCTTAATCAGATTTCCACCAAAATTTTGGATAAGGGTTTATCTGTAAAAGGCATTTCTATTCCCCTTAGACAAATGCCTGCTGAAAAGGAGGACATGCAAAGTGCTGATACAAATCTTTACAGACTGGCTATGTCTGTCATTGAAGATGTTGAAGTAGGTGTTGAAGAAGAAGGTGTTCATGAGGAAGGTGATGTTGAAACAAATGTCAGAACATCGCCTGATAGGGATGTTGAAACTAGCCCTGGTGGAAAGAAGAATGAAGATGTGGTAAATGTTGTTGACCTGTCTGATGATGAAGTGATTGGAAATGCTGTACCTAGTCTTTCCAAAAGACTTAAAACTAGAAAAGGAAAGAATGTGGAATCTTCTCCTAAGAAGTCAGCTGAAGGAAAGAAGAAAAAGACTTCTGTTGTTGGTCCAACAAAAACATGGAGTAAAGTTGTTGTGAATCCCAGAAAGAGGAAGCTGTTGGAAGAATCTGAATCAGAGTATGATGTTGAGGATGATGTTCAAGACATCACTCCTGTGAGAAAGTCAATCTTGAAGAGAATTGCTGACAAGATACCTGATGTTCCTGTTGACAACATTTCATTCCATTATGCAAGCAGTGCTTCAATGTAGAAATTTGTTTGTCAAAGAAGACTTGCTCTTGAAAGAGAGATTAGAAAAGAGGCTATGGAAATTAAAGAAGTCATAGTGGTGATAAAGGTTACTGGATTATGAAGACTGATTGTGGGTTCTCCAAGTGTTATGACAATCTGGTTAAGGAATTTATGGTTAACATTCCTGTGAATATTTCTGACAAAAGAAGTGTGGATTTCATGAAAGTGTTTGT
The DNA here is from genome assembly GCA_022829125.1 of Lathyrus tuberosus. NCBI lineage: Eukaryota > Viridiplantae > Streptophyta > Magnoliopsida > Fabales > Fabaceae > Lathyrus > Lathyrus tuberosus. The sequence goes on along the minus strand of JALAZF010000022.1, from coordinate 19,189,633 downwards.
TAGAGGCAAATGTATTGAGTTCTCTCCTGAGGTTATCAACAATTACCTAGGAAGAAAAGAAGAAGAGTTTACAGAGTTAGAAGTTACTGATAATGATGTCTGCAAGGAGATAACTGTTGGTCAAGTAAAGGTGTGGCCCTTGAAAGGAAAATTGACAACTAGCAAACTTAGTGTTAAGTATGCTATCTTGCACATAATTGGATCTGCAAATTGGGTGCCTACTAATCATAAAACCACAATAGCTGTGGGATTAGGAAGGTTCATTTATGTTGTTGGCACTAAGAAGAAATTTGACTATGGATCATATATTTTTGAACAGACTGTGAAACATGCCACCACTAATGTTATCAAAATTCCTATAGCATTTCCATCTCTCATTTGTGGAGTAATTCTTAAACAACATCCTGGCATATTGACAAGTTCAGACACAGCCTGCAAGAGGGAGTCTACATTATCTCTGCATCCAAAATTGTTTGTTGGGAGTCATGTTCCAGACATTGTCTCAACATCAGATGCTGGTGTCAAGAAGAAAAGTACCAAAGCTGATTTGCTTGCAGAATTGAAGGCTACTTGCAAGGATCTGGATATTGTGATCAGTACCAGCATGACTAGAAAGAAGGAAATTGAGAAGCTGATCCAGTCCTTGGAACAGGATGATAATGATGATGTTCATGTTAATGCTGAAGGTGTCAATTCTGAGGAAGATGATGAGGATGATGAAGATGGGCCTAGCTCTGATGAAGATTAAGTTTTTTTTTGTTGTTTTGCACTTGATGTGTTTGGTTTGTAACCTGAATATTATGTTTTAAGCACTTTTTATGTTTTTGTTCTATGATTTGTCCTGTCTTGAATGCTGACTTTAGACTGACAATGAGAGCTAGCTTAGGACTAACTGGTAGTTAGTAGGTGTTTGTCCAATTATGGCTAAAAAGGGGGAGGGTTAGCCAAGCCAAGGCGTGGTTGTGAATCCTGTTTCTGATGTGGTGCAGAAGTTGAGGGGGAGAGTGTTTGTGCAGCTGTATGCTGGTTCTGGTTTTGAGGGGGTGCTTGACCCTTTGCTGAGCTGATGGAGTATGTGCAGCATTTTGAAGTAGGAGCTGTTTTGAAGGAGTGCTGCTAGGATTTTTTAACTTTTATCCGCTGCTGAAGTCTCTGATGTTGCAGAGATTGTTTTAGCCAAAATTAGCCAAAGGGGGAGATTGTTAGTTCTTGGATTGGCTAGAATTTTGGTAAAACAAAGTTGTTTGTTCAATGTTGATGTCATATGGCTGATGTCTTAACATTGAGTCTTAACATTGGTTAATGTTATATTTTTAAGTTGTTGAAGTTTTGAAGTCTGATGTCACATGCGATGTCATGACATCAGATATGCAGATCATTAAAACATCAGGTTTGAGATGTTTTTAGGGTTAAGCGTATTAGCTGGAATTTGGGAGAGCTGTTAGAGTTATTGGATGCGAATATCTTGGAGAAGATATTTTCTGTTGCAAACAGATTTAATGCATATTTGTAGGAGTGTTTAAAGGCTGAAGATTTAAAAAGATTTGGAGATAAAATCTGTTTTGAAGATTCAGTTTTAAATAACAAATCAGGTCAGATATTGTAGCAGGTCCAAGCCCAAATCAAATAGCTATATAAAGCGCATCAATCCTTTGAAGAAAGTACAGAAGATAAAGAGCATAGACTGAGTGTTAATCATTGTCTTTGTACGAGTATTTTGTAAACCATTCTAGGTTGAATTGGTGAGTTGTAAGGTGTACTCTCTTAGAGCTGTGAAGCAAGAGAGTGTTGTTACTTGATCAAAGCTTGTAAGCAGGATCAAGGTGTTTCTCAAAGTGTGATCTTTGAAGTGTTTTAGGAAGTGAGTAGTGTTCTCATACCTAAGTGGTCTCTTAGGTAGAAAGTTCATTAGGTAGAGATTAAGTTTAGGGGATGTCAACTGGGTTGTTGAGTCTATAAATTAATTCTACTAATAGTGAAATTCCTTCCTGGCTTGGTAGCCCCCAGATTAAGTTGTTTAACTGAACTGGGTGAACAATTCTTTGTGTACTCTTCTGTTGTTTTATATTGTCCATTGCAGAGTGTGTTGTTGTGACATCACACGTAACATCACATATCTGGTACCAAAATTTCAATCTTGCTATCATATTCTTCAAATGCATGAAGTTAGAACTGTCTCAACATCAGTTCTTCATTTATATGTTTAGTGATCGAAGTTAGGTGATATTTTTTTTGCTCACTTTTTTGTCTCAATGCACACAAGGTCACAATTTCACCCTCTGATTCTGAACTAGAAATGTTTCCTTGAGGATATTTTACTGGAGGTGTGAGACTTCAAGGTTTCATGTTGTTTTCAACCAAATATACCTTCTTCGTGAGTGGCTTGATCAATGATTCCATTATGTCAATCATGGTTTATGGCATTTGTTAATGGTGCATAGGCCGTGAGGTGTCACATCTCATAGATCATTTGTCATTGTTTATAATTATTGAATAAGAATGTTGAGGGTTAGGATCCCACTCTCTATCATCACGTCTCTAAATAGGTGAATTTCCATGTTTGGTTCCATTATTTAGAGAATTAAAGTTATGATGACTTCATTCGACTTTCGAGTGTGATAATTAAACCTGACTTTTAGTTACTGCCACATCAGTTGATCTTTAAGGTTTTAGGAGTCATCTATTGGGCCCCACGGTGGGTGATAATGCTTATGTATGAACTTGTTATATGGATAACCTAAACAAGTGATGAGAGCTTTGTTTCATTGTCCATGTTATGGGAATATCCTCTTCCACTTTTTGCTCTAGTGCTTCTTTAACGCATAAGTTAGACAGACCACTAGAAAGTAAAAAATGAGCCCCTATTTATAGAGTGACTATACTCTGATACACTCCATGAAACTTTAATCTTTATTGAAGTGGTCTCGAAGACCATTAATGGGTAAATGTAAGCTTGTTAGTGTAATTGATATCGATATATGTTGTGAATTGATGTCGTCAATAACAAAACAAAGTTATGAGAAAAAGATTGAGTTTCTTGAACAAGCACAAGAAAGCCTATTAGGTTTCACAAAGGAAAAAAAAGAAGGAAGAAGAATAGAGAATTGGTTAAATCTGTTATACTATTTACTTTCTCAATAAGGGCTAAAAGATTACAAGTGAACACCAACAATTAACCTCACTCACCCTAATTAGGATTTGTGCCACCCTTACAAAGATGAGAGACTAGCATGCTATTTATAAGAAAACTAGCATACTAACCGAATGGGCTTTTACACACAAGCCCATTACACAAACTAACTTAGGAAACAAGCTAACTTAAACAATTGGGCTTACAAGCAAGACTCAATTCAAAATACTAACTTAAATTACAGGTTAATATATTTTGACAGTATGCTCGAACAGACTTCAACTACAACATACAAGATCAGCATGTGAACAAACTTCGACTTCATACTAAACGTTCTTTCGAACCATGAAACTACCTTTGTCGACACTAGAGTTTGATCCAAATACCACAAATCTCAACCTTGGAACAAACTCTACACTAACAAGAGAACAAACTAGTTTTCATCATGCAGTTTTATCAACTGCATACAGTGGAAAAACTTGCTACTCGGTAATGTCTTATCCTTCTCCGATAAGGCAGCATTCATCTTCTTTGATCCGTTCAACGCTTCTAACAAACCCTATTGAACAAGAAGGGCTTGCATCTTCAAGCGCCACAAACTGAAATCATTCACACCGATGAATTTCTCAATCTCATACTTTGTTGACAACATCTTCTACTCCACGCTCACCACACCAGTTTGTTGTGAATTGATGTCGTCAATAAAAGAACAAAGTTATGAGAAAAAGATTGAGTTTTTTGAACAAACACAAGAAAGCCTATTAGGTTTCACAAAGGAAAAAAGAAGAAGGGAGAAGAATAGAGAATTGGTTAAATCTATTATATTATTCACTTTCTCAATAAGGGCTAAAAGATTACAAGTGAATACCAACAATTAACCTCTCTCACCCTAATTAGGATTTATGCCACCCTTACAAAGATGAGAGACTAGCATGCTACACACAGGCTCATTACACAAGCTAACTTAGGGAACAAGCTAACTTAAACAATTAGGCTTACAAGCAAGACTCAATTCGAAATACTAACTTAAATTACAGGTTAATATATTTTGACAGTATGCTCGAACAGACTTAGACTACAACATACAAGATCAACATGTGAACAAACTTCGACTTCATACTAAACCTTCTTTCGAACCATGAAACTACCTTTGTCGACACTAGAGTTTGATCCAAATACCACAATATAATTATGGAGCTTACAAGTAAAAAAAATTATACGTAATTCAAAACTTTGCATACATTTCACTATTTCTATATACATGATTGACAAGCTTTTCCATTCAAATGGATGGCCTCGGGGTGAAAGAATATGTTGTGTCATTGACGTAAACACCAAAGATAATGGCTATGTGTTTTTCTGCTAGGTTTGTTATATAGTTTGAAGTGTGAACTTTCTTGGTGGATAATTCATGACATGTTTTAAGATGGACTACTTAGGCCTGTACCATTATAGAGATCAAATGAAACTGGACTTCTTATATATACAGGGAGAGGACTAGCTAGGAAGGATAAATCAATACAAAGACACAATCACATAATGTCCTGACAAATACTATTTTGATTTAGAACTCTTGTCAGAATATTTGTCTTCATCTTCGATATAGAGGTGTGTTTGCAAATACCCTAATGTTCAAGTTAATATGTGCTTGAGATGGAGGTTTAAATTTTTGAATAAATCATACATCATTAACTTAAAAGATGGTGATACGAGACTTATATACTTAAAAAAAATAGGGTATTGAGGTTGAGCCAACTTTATGTCTAGTCTAAAAGAGATATAATCTTAATTACCATATCAAATATATTTTAATTAAAAAAGTAATTTTTATAAAATAGACAAAGTCAATAAATATACTTCTTTGATGAAAAGGGGCGTATAATTCTCCTTCCCGGTGGTAATATTGGAAGAGATATTTGTTGTTGGCCAGACGATAAAAAATGAGTATATTGTTTCATCGAGTTATAAATTAATGTGTAATTTTGGTAGGAAAATGGTGAGGATAGTTGAAAGTTGATATGAAAGCTTAGAGTCCTTGAACGAATAAGGGCCTTTATTTGGTTGGTGTATCATGATATAATAATGACCAATGAGAGAAAAAGTATAATACAATTAGGAGGGCCTTTTTGTAATCACTGTGGAACAGAGGTAGAATCCATTATACATGTCTTATGTGTCTGTGACTTGACTTTTGCTATTTGGACTAATGTGGTTAAGTTGGATATGAGGGACTTTTTTTTTCAGTAGTAATGTTAAGGAGTGAATGTAACTAATTTGTATTTGGATTTTGGTATTAGTTGAGATCCGGCGTGGACAGAACTTTGGACAACCTCTTGCCATGCACTTTGGATGTGGAGGAATAAGGAACAACATGATGAGAATTTTTTGAGACATATAATTATGTGGCGGCATGTTACTAAAGTTGTTCACGAGTACTTATTGACAACGGAGCTGCATGGTAGTAAGATGGAGTTGACTTTAGATGCTAAGGAAATAAGGTGGACCCCTCCTCTTTCGGGTTAGGTGAGATTGAACTCGAATGGAGCTAGTAAGAATGACTTTATAGTTGGATATGGTGGTGTTTTAAGAAGTTGCACGAGTGAATGACTCGGATACTTCGCAAGATATTTAAGTTCTTGTAGTGCATATATTGTTAAACTTTAAGGTATGCTAGAAAGATTAAGATTAGTAAAAGAGCTTGAATTTTGAGCTATTGTGCTTCATATAGATTCCAAATTGGTTGTTCAAAACATTTTGGATTTTGGACATGGTAGTATAATTAGGATGCAATTGGTACAACAAATTCGGCAGTTGCTCAAACTGAATTTAAATGTGCGGGTTTATCATATTTGTCGTGAATTGAATATTTGTGCAAATGCACTTGCCATCATGAGGTGTAATCTAAGTTTTAGGCTCTGTTTGGTAAAATTAGCTGATAGCTGATAGCTGGTAGCTGGTAGCTTATAGCTGGTAGCTGATAAGTTAATTTAATTGTTTGGTAAATTAGCTGTTACACTAGCTGATAATTACAAAATGACTTAAAAGGACATTTTTAATTAAGAAATTTGTGATTTCATTATCTTATTATATTATATTATTAAATTAATTTTTATTCGATAAAAGTAAATGCATTAATAACACTATATTATTAAATTAATTTTTATTCGATAAAAGTAAATGCATTAATAACACCATGCAAAACAATTTTAATATATATGAAAAATTAAAGATATCATCAAAATATATAAATTTGTATAAAAGTTTTATGGACTTTGCTATTTAGTATGAATATATTGACAACAAAATTCAATGAAAAAAAAAACCAGCAAACCATATATAAAGCAAGAGTATTTTATAAAGCCATTTAAGCAGATATAAAAGTAAAAGTAATCGTAATAACTACGATTCTTGATCTAATTAACTCATTCTTTCGTAAAATATTTTTTTTTAATTCCTAATTTTATAATGAAATTTAATAAAATATGTGAAATAATAACATTGTAATTTTGAATTTAGTTATATTAATCTAAAAAAATAACAAAAATAAGTTTATTGTCTAATATTTTACAATAAAACTGTAATAATATTCTGAATTTTCTTCATCTTTGTTGATTTTATTGATTCTATTCCAATGTTTCACTAATTTAAGAATTATCAACAATATTTTTAAATTAATTATATAATTTATATTTAATAAATAAAAATAATATCTAAAATCTTCTATCACATTCTTTAAAATCTCCCTAAATTCAATCTTTTAAAATAAATTTTTTAATAGTAAATATTTTATATATATATATATATATAGTTAAAATAATAAGGGTATGATTGGAATAAAAAGTCATAAACTAAAAGCTACAACCGCAAAAGCCACTTCAAATAACTTTTGAAGAAAAAGCTAAAAGCTAGTTAAAAAACTAAAAATTAAAAGCTAAAATGCATTACCAAATAGAGTTTTTTAATTAAAATAAACTGAAAAGCTAAAAGCTATAAACTAAAAACTCTTTTTATGATCTTATCTAATAGACTCTTAATCTGTTGCTTTACGAGCGAGTTGCTTCTCAAAATTTTCATATTTATTAAGTGATTGTATTGGAGTATTTACTCCTAAATTGATTGTTTTTTTTTTTTTCTCTTTATACTTGTTCTCTCTTTTCTTAAAAATAGGAAAGTATAATTTACTCAAAATTAATTTTTTTCAAAAAAAAAAAATCATCTCTTTCTATCTTTCTATCATACCAAACAATGCCAAAAAAAAAAAAAAAATTTCTCCCCCTGATGCGTTTCTTCTTAATTTCTTCTTTGAATCAAACATGCTTTCCAAGAGCATGAATGAAGAAAAAAAAAAGAGAAGATGACAGAATTAAAAAAATAATATTAACATTTTAAAAAACATCTAAGAATATTCTCTTCAAATTGACATGTTAAACTTTCCAAATTAAATCACTTCAAAAACATGTTAGGTTTTTGAACTTCAACAATTCAATCCCCTTCACACTGTCTCAATTTTTTTCCCCTCTTCATCAAGAACAGCCACAAAAAATGCTGTCCCTCAATGTTTTCCCATCATCATCCTCTGTCCCTTTCACAAAACCAAATCACCATTTTTCCATCAATGCATCTCACACTCTCAAACCAAATCTCCTCAACCGGTTTCACCAAGAATCACATCTCAAAAAAACCAATCTTTCTCTCACACCCACATCTCAGATCCATCGTTCAACCACAAAGTTATCATCTTTTAATGGATTCTTCTCATACCCATTTGAGTTTTCACCGTTTTCACCAAAACCCAGAAACCAAATTCCAAAAGCTGTTTCAGATGAAGGTGAAGTTTCACCTCCAAGTACACCAAAACCTAAGAATCTCAAGAAACTCGCTTTAGTGTTTGGTTTTTGGTACTTTCAAAACATTGTTTTCAACATCTACAACAAGAAAGTGTTGAACATTTTCTCTTTCCCATGGCTTCTTGCTTCTTTTCAGCTCTTTGTTGGTTCAATCTGGATGCTTGTTCTTTGGTCTTTAAAGCTTCAACCTTGTCCAAAAATCTCAAAACCCTTCATTTTTGCACTTCTTGGACCTGCTTTGTTTCACACCATAGGTCACATTTCAGCCTGTGTTTCATTCTCTAAGGTTGCTGTTTCATTCACACATGTTATCAAGTCTGCAGAACCTGTTTTCTCTGTCATATTCTCTTCTGTTATCGGCGATAGGTATCCAATTCAGGTTTGGCTTTCAATTCTACCTATTGTTCTTGGTTGTTCTTTAGCTGCTGTTACTGAGGTTTCTTTCAATATTCAAGGATTGTGGTGTGCTCTTATCAGCAATGTTGGTTTTGTGTTGAGAAACATTTATTCGAAAAAGAGTTTACAGAATTTCAAAGAAGTTGATGGATTGAACTTGTATGGTTGGATTACTATTCTTTCGTTTTTGTATCTTTTCCCGGTCGCGATTTTCGTAGAAGGGTCTCAATGGATTCCGGGGTATTATAAGGCGATCGAAGCTATTGGAAAGCCTTCGATTTTGTATGTTTGGGTTTTGGTTTCTGGTGTTTTCTATCATCTGTATAATCAATCATCTTATCAAGCATTGGATGAGATTAGTCCTTTAACTTTCTCGGTCGGAAATACAATGAAGAGAGTGGTGGTTATTGTGTCTTCGGTTTTGGTGTTCAGGAATCCGGTTCGGCCGCTTAATGGTCTTGGATCTGCCATTGCGATTCTCGGGACTTTTCTGTACTCGCAAGCCACAGCGGGTAAGAAAGAGAAGAAAATTGAAGGGGAAAAGAGTAGTTAGGGAAATAGAAGGAGAAAAACAAATAGAGGAAATTTTAGAAGATGATTACTGTTTGAATATTTTAGCAGATTACTGGTTTGTTTTGAAGTATTACTGTGATTTTTCTATGGATGTTTCAAAGCATTTTTTCTTGGTTTGTTTATTTTCATGCATATAATTCATTATTGCTGGATTTAGGTTAAGCTATGTTTGGATAAACAACGTAATTTAGTGCTTATAACGAACATGTCTATCATATTAGCTATAAGTTGTTTTCATAAGCTATCTTGAAGAGTTTTTCATGCTCTCGGTGGTATTGGATGCTCTTTCTTGATCTTAGGCTTGTTCGAATTTGAATTTGAAGCTTAGTTGAACATTTCATGTGTTCAAAGGATTTCATGGCATGATATTAGTGCGCGTTTATATTCACCGTGGATTTGGCGAAACCACGGTGTAATGTTACAAAATTGTCTTTAATTACTATTAGTTGTCATAAAGGTGTAATGTGATATACACCCTCCATCCCATATTATAAGTAAAAATTACTTTTTAGATACATTGAATAATTAATGTATCTGACCTATATATATACCAGATATATTAATTATTCAATGTATCTAAAAGATAACTTTTGCTTATAATATGGAACGGAGTAGTAATATCTTGAAAGTTGTGTAGATAATATTTATTAGGGGTAAAGTTAGTAAGAATCAATTATTATTGTCTTGAAAACATAAAAAGACTCTTATTTTGAGACAAATTTTTTTTCTAGAAAGATTATTCTTTTGGGACAGAGTGAGTATAGTTTATGACAAAATCATCATAGTGATACACTGCGATTATGTCAAACTCAATGCAAATCTGAAATGTACTTAGCTGTGATGTATTGAGAAGCAATTCATTTTGCATCATCAAATGAAACTAGCAATGGCTGAAAAAAAAGCCTGAAAACCTTTGACAGTTTCTTGCTTGGCCATATCAGTGTGATAATGCATTTGATTTTATTGTAGCAAAAATTAATTTTTGAGTGAAGTGAATTGATTTTGGCAGAGGATGCCTTGATTAACCAAAAAAAAATTAAATAAAAATATAGAAGTGTGGTTAAGAAATGTGGGGTATAGGTACTAAGTGTTTTGTTGTTATCTTATGTCGACATGACCTATTATAATCAAATTATACATGAAAATGTGAGGATTGAATTCAAAATATTAGGAAATTGCTTGCAAGAATGCAACTTGTTTGTTTGTGAGAATGGGCACTCTGTTTCGGAAGAGAGCACAGTCAGGGACGGATCCAAAAGGGTCAAGGTCAATTTTTTATACAAAGATCAAAATCAAATAATATAAATATTTACAAAAAGTATATAAAATCTTAAGTGTAAAATATTATAAAAAATATTAATGTATATCAAAAAATTAAAGACAATAGGATTATAATTGCTCTTTACGTGTCTTCGTATTTCAAAATTGTCAATATATTTCTCATCAAAAGCAATTTAAAAATAAATTTAAAGGATGACAAAGTATTCAATAATTATTGATGTGTTTCAGCTCGTTGTTTTGAACTAAAGTTATCTTTTAAAATTATTTCTAGCATATCACACACCGAAGAAAACAATGAAATTAATCTTAATAATGTACCATAATATGATCTACATCTAGTATCCTCGGTTTCTGTTAGTGTAGTTTCTTGATTCAATCCTGACCAGTTAAAATTTTTCGATTTTTTAATGCTTTCATTAATGTCGCGGTGAGAATCGGATACCAAGCTATTGGATTAACTTGAATCACATTTCTTTTATTTCACCACCGGGCTTTATTTTATCCAAAGGAAAGGGTTAAAGATCGAAAAAACCTAAGAGATCTAAGGTTCGGGGGTTGGTTACGTCTAGGGAAGGTATTAGCATCCTAAACGTCCGTAGTATTCTACGGGAACCTCTTGTTATTATTTATGTTATTTATCGCTTGTTTGCTAAGGGTTATGTGCAAAGGGAAAGACCTAGAGGTTGCATCGATAAAGAAGCTAACTAATAAAAATAGAAGTAATTAAATTTTAGATGAAAAGATTAATAATAAAAATCTTTAAAGACAATATTTTTGAGATTTTTGTATTTTTATTAATTGAAAACCATAAATTCTAAAAAAATAATAGTAATTAAGTAAGAGAACTAAATGATAAACTTTCAAATATTAATTAACTAATTAAATAACTAAATTTTAATAAAAAAACTAAATTAAATTGATTTCTAAAATTAATTAAATAAGAATCTAAAAAAAACTACTTAATGTAAGTTTTAATAAAACTAGTTAAATTATGAAAATCCAAAATCTAATTAAAAGGAGAATGCGCCAGTGATTTAGGGTGTATTTAGCAAAGTCCAATCTATGTGGGCCTGGGCAGATTTAGGAGACGGGTCGGGTCCTTTAACCCGAGCCCGGTTTAACTGAAATAACATGAGAGGTGAGAACCCTACCTCACACAGCCGCTACATACAATCACGACACATGGCATTGAAAGAGGAAAAATAAAATAAATAAAAAAGAAACATATAATACGGTTCACAAACCAACACAAGAATCATTCTTCCCTTTCTCTCGTCTCTCACTCGCTCTCAGCTTTCTCTCTCACAAACCCTTTCTCCTTTGACGTTATCTTTCCAACAAGGACAACATACCAACAGCAGAGACAATGTTCACATGCACAACACAACCATTCAAAGAAACACAGAGTAATCAAGAGAATAGAATCGACTTACCGAGTGGAGTTCAGTCACGGGCGATGATGGTCGGAATCGTAGCGGTGGAGATCACGTAGCGTCGTCAAGGTTAGTTTCCCTTTTTCCAATTTCTTGTTGCTTTCCGTGATTGCTATTACTCTTTGTGAGCTTTTACGGTCAGAACCGTTGATATTCTCGTCTCCGCTGCCGTGTAGTTTGTTTCCGGTGTCTCTCTGTTTTGCTCTGATTTTGTGTGAACTTTCCCTGGAGATGCGTGTGTGTTGTACGTGGATTCTAGGGCTTTTCTCCAAATGTGTTGTTCTGCAAGTATGTGTTCTTGTGAAATGATTTTTCTGATAAACTTTTCTGCTATCGATGTGTGGTGTTTGTTCTTATTTTTCTTCTCTCAGTGTATGTGATTTTTTGAAAATGTTTCCTCTCGTGGTTTTGTGGCTCTGTTGCCCCAATTTATAGACTTGAGAGTTAAAACCCCAATTAAATTTCGTCTAATTATGTTGGTGGAGTGTTTTGGAAAGGAACAAGGCTGTTATGAACCTGTCTTGGATCATTGATGATGAGGATTATTTTCGATTCTTTGTGATTTAAAACTGATGATGATGATGATTTTTACATTTGATGGGCTTTCCATTTTAAACTAAAACTGTGTGATTTTTCTGATTTTATAGGCTTAGAAATTGGAACCGTGTTTAATTCCTTTCTGTTTTCGCCGTGACAGGTTTGGAGCTGTTTTGGGATGGAATTTGAATTATCTGGAACAGGTTTTGGAATTCATGATGAATGTTTTAAACTTGTCTGATTTTGTCTTGGAACTGTTTAATGCTAACAATTCTTTCCTTCTTCATTCACCGTATTTTGATTTGTGTTCCTGGGAATCAGAGCTTGCCGTAAGTGTGTCTGAATGGTTTTGGAAATTTGTGACTTGTTTTGGAAAACAATGAATTGGTTTTTTAATGATATTTGATTGTGTTCTTGTAGGTCCAATGCTATTGAAAAAACCAACGAATAAAACACCTGAGAAACTTTATGAATGCATTTCGGTGGCGGCTGCAGCAAAATTCCACCGAGCATGCCGCAGCTGACTTCGGAGTTTGGATATTTATTTATTTTTTTTACTCTCTTTTGACAGCATGGAAAAGAATTTCTCTTAGCTTGTATTCTTTGTTCCTGAAATCTCTTGGATATGTTCGTACAAGTGTATTCAACCAAACCATATACAATATTTTAGTTCCCTTTTGGAATTGTCACTTTGAAGTACTTGTAATGAAATAATGACGTCGTACATTAAACCTTGCATACATTGTAATAATAGTCCTTGACATGAATGTGAACCCAATTTGAGTCTTTTAAAGAACCACGTGAACAAGTAAACCAACTTGTACTTCGTAAACTTTAACCTTGATGACAAATTCTCAAATATTCAAAATAGTTTTCTCTTTCATATTGGCGTTTTAAACTTGTAATGTAGAATCTTTGAAGCTAATCTTAAAACACTCTTAAAGGAAGTCCGTTGTGTCTTGTAACACAATTAGAGCTACCTTGAAAACAATAAATCCCCATTCAAAGAAACAAAGCTTTGATAAATTTGTGATTTGCCCCAATAATTTACTTTATGCTTTGAGAAGACTCCTACATGCCTTGAATCAGTTTAAAACAACTTAAATAATAGCTTGGAAAACCACTCGAATCTAGTTAAACCAACGTCATGTGAGGGCATATATTTCTTTTATCTCCCCAGGAATCCAACGCAATTTACAAAGATCAGAATCACAATGAGCACGCACTCAACTTCCATGGCCTCTGAACCTTTTGCAGCAACACCTAATTGCACAAACGAAAACCAACAAACACAGTCTGATAAATTGGTTAGCTATTCATGGATGATTGACCTAGAAATGATGTGATATGCTATGCAAACGATGCAAAATGAAAATCGAATCTTGGGGTCAAAAATTAGGGTGTGACAATTAATTTAAGAATTTAGCTTTCTCTAAGAATATCTATGCGCTTACAACAACATTAGATACATTGTTAACTACAAAAAAAAAATATCAAACAATATCATCATGCAACAACTTCCACAATTGCCAATTGTAGTTAGTGAGCATAACAATGAACATAGAACAAACACTTATTTTCTTGTAATATCAAATTTTGGAGGCAACTAAACTCTCTTTGCATATTACTTGCTCCATCATATCATTGTCAACGAAATTTTGATAAGCTTAAAATGTATTTTGCCAATAATATCTCTAATGTTAATTTTAAAGACATAACACAGGTATTTGTTTATTGTAATAAAAACTCAATAAATAAAATGTTATGATAAAACCCAATTCATACAAAAATTGAAATTGATCAAAACTCTAAATAATTTTAATTAAATTTATTTTTGATTAATATATAATTATATTTTTATGTGTCTTTTTTAATTATTATAATTGTATTTTTTTTTAATTTGGACTCACTTTTGAAATTAGAATGGGGCCTTCGAGATGATTGGGTCGGCCCTGATTTGCAACATGTACAATACCAAAAAAAAACCTCTCAATGACACATTCTTTCTTGTCTAAATAACATAAAAGAACTATCATTTGCTCTAAGAATAAATTTGATGATCTCTAGGTAAATTGACTTTCTCTAAGAATATCTATGCGCTTACATGAAACTCCAACAACAGATAAATTGTTAACTATAAGAAAATATGAAGTAATATCATAATGCTTATTAACAACCTCAATAAGTTTCAATTGGAGTTGGTGAACATAACAATGAACACAAAATAAACACTTATTTTCTTGGCTAAAATACAGTTTTGGTCCCCCTGTTTTGTCAAACTCACGAAAATAGTCTCCTTGTTTATTTTTTAAACAATTTTGGCCCCCTAGCTCACTTATCACAAAAAAATGTTGATGTGGCAAATTTTTTAAATACGTGGCTGATCAATGCTTACGTGGCAATATCCATGTGTAATATTTTCGTTAATGAATATTTTTATAAAATGAAACTTAACTTTTAATTAAATTATACTATTTTCTAAATTAAATGAAAACCATTTTCATTGAGTTTGACAACGGCGAAGAACAGAAGTTTGACAACCATTTTCATTGAGTTTGACAACCATTTCTTGGCAAACGAAGTGTAACAAATAAGGTTGAAGAATCACTAGGTATTCTCTGATTTGTTTAGCTTAGCGATTGTTGATATTATTGTTCCTTCACCCTAACTTCAAATCCAATTTAAATCCCTAACTCTGTTGTTATTGTTCTCTGATTTTATTCTGAATCAGCTTTGGAATGTCAATCCCTAACTTCAAAGCTAAACCCTCAACTTGGACAAAGGAATATCCGAAATTTTGTTCAAGGTGTGTATATGTAATTTCTGATGTTTACTGTAAAGTATGATGTTAACTGTGTAGTATGTTTTGTATATGTTCTTTCTATGTAATTTCGGTCACAATATATGTTCTGCTATGCTATGTAATGTGTGTTGTTGTTTGTTCCTTTTGTTTTGGTGTAAGCCAGCTAAGATAAACACAATTAAACTTAGAATTAATCATGGAGGGAATTTATTTCATTATCCTTGCAAGTTATATGTAGATGGAAAGGTAGATGAACTGAACCAGAAATGGGATGTCGACTTGATGTCGTATATGAAGATTTTCGAAGTAATTAAGTCATTGGGTTATGTAGGAGTCAAATGTATGTGGTACCATGATCCGGAGTTTTCACTTGAGCGTGGACTTAGGCCTATGAACAATGATAAAGATGTACTAAAATTTGGGGAAGATTTGGAAGGTTATGATTATGCTGATATCTATGTTGAGCATACAGTCGATGAACCTGATGTTGTAACAGAAGATGAAGTAAGGGAGTATATTGAAACTCAACAAGAAATAATAGATGTTGACTCAGATGATGAAGTTCATCTTGAGGATAAGGCGAAGACAATGTTGAGGAGATGGATAAAGTCCATACTGAGCAGAGAGATGAAGTTGAGGGTAAGCAAAGTGAGGAAGATGAAGATTTTGTTCAAGTTGATAGTAATGATCCAAATGTTTGTATCTTACACAACAAAGTTGATGTTGACCCTTATGTTTCGGATTACTACAAGTAATATGTTTCAAATTTTGTATTCAATTCTGATATAATGTTCAATCCTGCTATTATGTTCAATTCTGCCATTATGTTCAATTCTGATTAGTGTTCAATTGTGATTAGTGTTCAATTATGATATTATGTTCAATTCTGATTATAAGGCCATTTGTGTTCTAATAAGTGTTCAATTCTGATATAGATTTCAATTGGATTCTGGTATAAGGCAATTTGTATTCATATATAAGGCCAATTCTAATATAAGGCCAATTCTGATATATTAGTCTTTGATATAAGGCCATATGCACATATATTATGATATTAGGCCAAATTTGATATAAGGTCATTTCAATTCTGATAATTAGGCCAAATATGATATAAGGCAAATCTGATATAAGGCCATTTCAATTCTGATTATAAGGCCAAAACTGATATAAGGCCATTTCAATTCTGATTATAAGGCCATTTGTATTCTTATAAGGCCATATGCATATACAATTGGTTTCTGATATTGGGAATTGATTCTGCATATATTCTGAAGTTATGCCATTTGTATTCTAATTAGTGTTCAATTCTGCACATATTATGATAATTAGTGTTCAATTCTGCAATTGGTAATCAATATTGGTAACTTATTTGATTTTGATATACGTTTGTGTACTGCAGAAAAACAAGTTTTATGGCAACATATTCATACATCGTTCTCCCATCTAATGGTCCAAAACTTTGGCCAAAAACTCAAGGGGCTCCAATTAATCCACCGGTGATGAGACGAGCTCCGGGTAGACCGAAGAAGAAGAGAAATAAAGCTAATGACGAACCGAGTTCAAGCAATGTATTATCAAGGCATTCGGCAACTATAAATTGTAAGAGCTGTGGGAATTTCGGACACAACTCGAGAACTTGCAAAGGAAAAACAGTGACGGACCGGCAATTGCCCAAAGGAGGTAACAAGGCAAAGAAGAAAAATAAAGGTAACAAGGCAGAGAAGCAAAAGAAATGTCCGACAAAAAAACCACCAACCGTGTTGACACAGGGCTCACAAGCGCCACAAACACAAGACTGGTGTAGTATTTTAGTTCACTTTTTTGAATAGGATTACAACTTTAATGTGTAACCTTTAATGTAAAATATGTAAGATGATATCACTTTTTTGAAGAGGTTTACAACTTTAATGTGTAACCTTTAATGTAAGATGCTATAACTTTTTGGATGAATACCTTTTAAGGTGATAATATAACAGAACACAAGTCTTATTAAAATATTGTATTAAAATAGAAAAATTATGTGACATAAGAATTATGGAATGTATACCTTCAATGTATTACTGTGACAGAAGAATTATGGAATGTATCAAAACATTGTATCACAACAGAAAACTTATATTATCACATTGTATTATGTTATCAGTAAATTAT
This sequence comes from Lathyrus tuberosus, assembly GCA_022829125.1. Taxonomy (NCBI): domain Eukaryota; kingdom Viridiplantae; phylum Streptophyta; class Magnoliopsida; order Fabales; family Fabaceae; genus Lathyrus; species Lathyrus tuberosus. Next base: position 19,172,482 of record JALAZF010000022.1, on the reverse strand, counting down.
GAATGGACAGAAGAATTGTATCACAACATTGTCACATTGTATCACAACAACAAAATTATGAATGGACAGAAGAATTGTATTATGTTAACAACATATGTACATTGTCACATTGTCACATTGACAGAAGAACCAAAGTTACTTTAAGACATTGATACATTGTCACATTGTCACATTAACAGAAGAACCAAAGTTACATTGTCAAAACATTGATACTTTGTCAAAGTTACATTGTCAAAGAACATCAAAGTAACACCAATTGAACTCAAACCTTACTACAATAACCTTACAAGATTAACCTCAACCTTACAACAATGACATCTAAACTTAAACAAATCTTTTTGTGATCAACGTGATGATAAAAAATCAAGATAGAATCAACAACATAATCAATAACTTGTTCTTCTTCTTCATGTCATCATCGCTCTTCTTTGTTAAACTATCTTTCTTCTTCAACTCATTAACCTTCTTCAAAAGCGAGTTAATCACTTCCTTTGATCGTTCTGGACTCTTGTCATCGTACCAATAAAAAAAGAACAACCTTTCCTCTCTTGTAACTGAATGAAACAGATGAGAAATTAGGGTTGCAATTACCAAAAAACGTTCAGAAGATAAATTAACTAAAAATTAGGGTTTTATACGCACCTTGAACAACCCACAACCATAGAACCTCCTACCTGGATTCTTAGATGTCTACGCAGTAGCAAGTGGTGAATCCAACCCACAATAGCATTAAATCCTTCTCCTCCTAGAATGAGATGAAAAACTTGAAATTTCCACAGACTTTGAACCCATTACACTAGACGAGATGAAACGAATGGCAACGATGATGAAGTTATAGAATGAGACGAAGACGAGATGAAACGCAGCTACAACGATGGTGAAGATATTGTAACGAAGCTACAACGATTATGAGAAGATGTTGTAACGAAGCTACAACGATGATGAATATGCAACCTAAATTTCCTTTTTAAATAAACATTTAAAAAATAACATATTTTTTTAATTTGTTTTTTTAATTAAATAATAACATGGCCTGAAATTAAATCCACGTGTAAGCATTGATCAGCCACGTATTTAAAAAAATTGTCACATCAGCATGTTTTTTGTGATAAGTGAGCTAGGGGGACCAAAACTGTTTAAAAAATAAACAGGGGAACTATTTTCGTGAGTTTGACAAAACAGAGAGACCAAAACTGTATTTTAGCCAAATATATTTGATTCCTATCAACATAAAAATTATCTAAATCAACATCTAAAGTTTATTTTTCAAAAATAGTTCTAATTGTTGTATCAATGCATTTTTCACCTCATTAACTTATTGAGACACTAATATTAATTTTCTTTTAAATTTTTTTTTCATTTCTAACACAGAAAATATAACACTAATTAATTATTTGGTTTTAATAAAAAAATGAAATCACAACATAAAAAAATATGAATTTTATTATTTAGATTTATGTTTCTATATAGAAAAGTGCATGAAATATAAATTACAAAAGGGGCTAAGTTATTGATAAAAGTTCTTAAGTATTAACCATTGATAGATATATTATTTTTTAAAAAAATATATATGATATAATGTTACATTCCCAAATCTTAACTTTCTGAAATTTTGCAAACCAAAACTCTTATAAAAACCGTGATCATTCTTAATAGAAGTGAAATAAATCACAACACAATAATATAATATATATATATATATATATATATATATATATATATATATATATATATATATATATATATATATATATATATATAAAATAAAGAGAAAATTTTATTTGAATTATGGTCTTTTAATTCAACATTGAAAAAAAAATTGAAAAAAAAATAAGATTTAAAAATAGGATATTTATGAAAGGAAAAAAAAGGTAGTGTGTCAAAGAATGATGAAGAAAAAAAATGGTAGTGTGTCAAAGAAAGATGAAAAAAAAAAAGATAATAAAAACGAAAACAGATATGATATGTTGTTGTACCATATAGATTTATTTTTAGTTAGAAAAAATATACAACTTTCTAGTGTCTTTTTAATTTTCATTTATTTTTTCTTAAAAGTAAAGTTAATAGTCGAATATATGTTTCATAAAATTTAAAGTAGAGTGGTGTGAGAACAATAATATTTTTATTTTAATGTGGGATCAAAATATAAAAATTAGTTATTTAGTTCTTTTTAAAAAACAAGTGGAGTCACTTATGCCATTTTCATACACTTAGATTTGTGTCTGTGCACAACACATTCTTAGAAACTCAGCAAATTCGCATAAGATGTAATGCATCTTGCAGTTTTCGCTTGTTGCCTATAAAATTAGATTTTTCATCTCTTTATATATATATATATAACCTCAAAATTTGTCCTATCCTTTATTCACCTTTTGTCTTTGATCCATCTACAATCTCTTAGGTATCTAGGCCTTTTTTTTAACAAATATCATGGATTCAAAAGTTCTTACTATTTATGATACAAAGATTGGATTCTTGACATTTGACTTGGCTAGTCTTATGAGCTAAGGTCTTCTTCCATAACATATATGGGAATCGAACTTTGGGATTGCATTATATGGACTTGGGTTTGTTCACCTCTTGAAACCTTAATCGTTGGTTATGATTGGATTGCAGTGTGAGTTGATTGATTTTGAAAATCATTTTTAAGTTTGACTTTTGGTGACTATGTTCATATAAAGGCTTATTTAGTGATTCCGATTGATTATTGTTTGATTCATGACATGGCATTCAAGGCAAAAGTCAAGAGTCATTCAAAATATTGAAAAAGGGCATACATAAACAAATTACACAATTCATACAAAAGAAAGTTGCTTTCATTACCCAAAACATCCCATTACTTCACAAAATCTAGATTACAAATTTTACACAAAACCACAAAACCACACTTTTTGACCTGACAGTTAACTTTGGTCAACTGTTGAATTTTTCAACCAGTTGTCCAAAGTCAATTACCTATTCTAACCCTAACAGTGACTTGACTTTGATCTTCACTCTCCCTACCCAAGCTTCCTTCATGACCAAGTAATCCTTCATGGCATGATGATGTTATCTTCCAGGAAAAGTTAACTCTGCACCAATCAAACCAACATGTACAATTAGCATACTAACATAATCAATCTCAATTCAAATATCACATACTAACATGACATTAACAATTCAATTTCATTTTACCAATGCAAGCCATAATTCAAATCCATATCTAACATCATTTCATATTTTTACTAACTATTGTCCATAACAACTAAACCATCACCACTTTCTAACCATTCCTTTTTCTATCATAGCAAGTATTCCTAAACATCCAAGCAATTCAAACAAGTGAATTTTCAAGCATACAATATGAAATAATTCAAGCAAAAGCTTAATGTCTTAGCTGTCATAACCCCACTCATTGTACATTGCATTAAATGATTCTAAGTTACAAATACACCACATTGACAATTGGTTCACTATCAATTTTCTCAAGCCTAACCTCATAACACGACAAAGAATATATTAACAGTAGCTTATCCATTTCAAAGCCAATATTTTTCAACACCAAATTTCAACTCATCCTCAATTGGTTAACATTGTCACCAATGAGACTTTCCATTAAACAAACTAATTCAAGTTGCAGTTAACACTAACCGAACCTCTTTTTCGAACTAACCTTTAGCTTCATTTCAACCAACATAACAACAAGTATTTCACAACCACATTTTAATCTAACAGAAAACGAATTCGTTCATTAAGATAACTAACTAAGCACATCACAACTGAAGTAACAATTTCTAACAGAGATTAATCCAAACATCATAACTTACTTAACAGGGTGCTAAACTAACAACGACCTAACTGACTATTAACAGAGTGATTCATAACACCTAACATTAACAGAATTAACAGTTTTTAACAGTGTCATCACTTTTAACCAACCATGCATTTAGAGGGTTAACTGAGTTAACTTCCCTAACATCTCGGCCCAGATTGCCCATTTCAGTTACATTTCAAACTCTATAATTCAACTCTCATCATTCACAATCATTCAATTTTTCACTCATCAATCAATACACAATCAAAGACTCGCAACAATTCTCAATCTCTGCATTTTTCTCTCCAAATTCTTTCACACGCGCACAACATTCAACATACACCAATTTCCCTACAGACTGTGGGGTAGAGAAGAAGAAGAAGAAGATTACACAAGGTAGAGAAAAGGATTCAAATTCATACCTGGAAAAGCTCTGGTATTCTTGATTTTGTTTTCACGTCGTGGGCAGCCCCCGCCTCGAAGGTAGGCTCTGAATTCATCTCCGTCCTGCTCGTTTCTTCTTACCTCAATGTAGCCTACCTCTATAGGAACCAAACCCCTAAGGTTTAGATCCCTCTTGAGGGGTGGAAAAACGGGCTCGACCCGTTGGGCATACCCGTTTTACCCGCGGTTAAGTGCAGGGTGGGCCAAGGGTTTAGACCCTCACCCTTTAATGTGTTCACCCCGCTCCGCCCTATTTTCTTCGCGGGTTTTTGCGGGCACAAACATTTACATAAAATTTTACATTGTTAAGCTTAAAATATACAGTGCCCGCGGGCTTTCTCCGCCCCGCCCTCACTTTTTTGCGGGGTGGGCCTAGATTTTAGGCTCGCATCCTCAACTATGACCGTCCCGTCCCGCCTTATTTTTTGCGGGCATTTACGGAGCGGACATGTCTGTTTGCCACCCCTACTCTTGAGGTCCATGCATCATTTAATTTCCAGTTCAATTTTTATGGTTCATGCATTGTTACATTCGATTTAGATACTATGGTAGGTATTAGGGATTGATGTTAATGGATTATGAAAGAGGGGGTCACGACGTGCTTTTTGATATAAGATTCGAGGGGTTTGAACCTCCACCGCCGCCAGAGACGAACTCAGGAAAGACTCAGGTTGCGTTTGAAACAATTGAAGGTTGAGATGGATTTGAAGTTCTGAGCTTACTCCTCTCTCACTCTGGCTGTGTGGTTGGGTTTTAAGCCCACAAATTCACTCACGTACACCCCTGTACAGTCCAAAACCCCCTACTGAACATTGCATTCTAGACGTTGGGTTTTTCAATCTAAGCCCAAGCTAGTTGCTTACTGCACACCCTGTCAGCTACACGTCCCCTGCCTCTCTTTATATTTTCGTATTTTCTTTTATTCTTTATTTATTTATTTTGCTCTTAATATCTTTTATTAATTCGTTTAAATCATTTTAGCTTTTTGAAATACATTTCGCTACTTTTATTTCTATTTTTGTATAAGAAATACCTTAGAAAACAATACTTAGATACTTAGTTTTTAATTGATTTTCACATGTAATCCACATTTTTTGAGAAAAAATAAATAATGATCATTTAGTTTTTAGGGTTAATTTTGAAATTATATTTTTTTTTAGAAATAATACATGTTCACATTAGAAAATTAACGTGCTTTTTAATATTATGAATTTAATCTTTCCATAAAAATCTAAGTGCATGATTCACACTCTGATACCATTCCTGATTGCCTGATTGATTAAAGTTGTCTTTGATCAAATAGTTCATTCACTTATCTGATCCCTCTGTCCAGTTAGGTGATCAAAAACCTCTTGATCACTTGATAGGAATAATCCTCGGCATTGGCACTGAACTGGACCTCAAGTCAAGTCAAGCTTCACCCTCAAGGCTTTGACGACTTTGGATGCGCTGCTCAAGCACAACAAAAAGAATTTCTTCAACACTTGTCAGTTATGATGCGAATTGCGCGTCACGAGTCTTAAGTAGTGGAGAAGGAATAAGAGAGAGCATTCTTATTCTTATTTTGAATATATTTAGATACAGGACGAATGACTCAGTTGTTCAAAGTATTCACCTTCATTCATAGACTTTAGTGCAATTCAAATTAAATAGATATCAAGTATTCTTCCCCATATTCAACACCGCAATAATCAACAATTCACAACATTGTTCTCTTTGGACCAAACACAACCTTCTTTAGATTAAACACTTCATGGTCAAGCACCCATCTCTGAATCAATACCTCTCATGCATTGCCCTGTGGAACCTCATGCTTTAGAAACCTCATGAATTGCCCTGTGGAGCCTCATGCTCTGGCAACCTCATGCATTGCTTTGTGGATCCTTATGCTCTGGCAAACCCTTTTCTTTTATTTTTTTTCCTGTGGAGCCTCTTGCCTGGCAAATTTCATGCATTTCCCTATGGAGCCTCACGCTCTAGAAACCTCATGCATTGCCCTGTGGAGCCTCATGCTTTGGAAAACCTCGTGCATTGCCCTGTGGAGCCTTATTGCCTAGAAACCTTTTTGTAGGTCTTGATCCTTGGATCTAGGCAAAAATCCTACAATTCTGCATTGGCCACACCATCTAATGGTTAATGCCGCCTTCTTTGATTCAGATACACCTACCCTATGGATCCACACAACACCACTCATAGTTCAAGCAATACTTTCACACCACTTTCCACACCTCGACAACATTTTTTTCAATTCCAACTCTTTATTTTCTTATTCAAACAACCATTTCTTTTTCTTTTGACACTTAAACCTTTTTGCAAAACACTTTTATTTTTTTCATAAAAGAACTATTATAATTCGTTCCTTAGCAGTCAGACTAAAAGTTCAGAGCATATGAATGAGGACCAAGTCAGCTAACATCTACACACTTCTAGGATACAACTATAATTGTTCCTTAAAAACAACCAACACACACTTATTTTCTACCAAGAACTACAGAGCTCTGATTTCATTCTTGCACTATGAGGATACGTAGGCACGAGGGTGGAAATCCTTGGCGAGCAGCTTATTTATAAACTTTTTTCCCTTTCACAAGTAAGCTTTAGATAATAACACCCATCCACACAAAGAACAAGAAAAATGCTTCCCGTTGAGTACAACATATGTGAGGGATGCTCATACCTTCCCCTCGCATAACCGACTCTCTTATCTGTTTTTCTTCCCCTAGATTTTATCGATATTTTCCCTTTCCTTTTGTAATAAATAAAATTATCTGGCGACTCTGTTGTATCTTCGAGCGTGCGATGCGATCAGGGTAATTTTTCGCGCCGCGACAATATACATGTGTGTGTGTGAGAGAGAAAGAGAGAGAGATATTATTAGGATTATTTGTTCTAAGAATTGGGATACCTTTGAAGGTAATTAAGGGGATTCGAAAAGAAATCATTCTTCGTCCACCAACTCCCCATCCATAACCACCTTAAATGGATCATGGGGCTTAATTTGAGACTAGGATAAAATAGGGTTACCTGCCTTCTCGCCTCCTCAAAGTGGTGAACAAAGGTCATTATTGCATCATCCGTAAGCTGAGAGACCTGCTCCTTGGTGCTTTTGAGAACACTATGAGCTTCCTCGAGTAACTTATTCAAACCCTTCACCTCTGCACGCTGAACATGCACCTTAGTGGCCAATCCTTCCTCAAGAACCTTCAGATTATCCCTTCTTAACTTCATCTACTTTAACGCCACCCCGCCTTCCCGAGCAGGCTTGTTCAAGTTAATCACCTCGGAATGCATTCTCCATAGGGTATTAGAGCGTTTTTCCCTTAACACTTTCTCCACCAAGAAGCATCTCATAAGTTGTGTACATGCCAAATATATTTGGAGTCGAGTTGCGTAGTCGGCCAAGATTAAGTATGAACTAGACTATGATACCAAGAAGGGTTGAGCATTATAGAGAGCTAGGTAAGTATCTTCTATAACCCAGGCCGATTACAGAACCCGACTCCCATCAGCCGAGCTCTTACGAAGTCGAGTACGGACCCCATTAACCCGGTACTTACTCCAGACATGAGCTCAACCGGCATACCAACAGTTGTAACGGTGGAGGCGCATTAATGCGGACGTTACCAGAGCTTCAAAGCCTACATTCATGAAGGGGAGTTACAACAATGATGGCCATGTAACGTCATAAGGCCAAGAGACTTCTCTTAATGGCATATCTTAATGGAAGACTATAAAAAGGGCTCCCACATAAGGGTTAAGCAAGACACAATCATCTTGAGATAATATGCATCACAAGTATAGCTCTCAAATCCCCAAATATCCCTCACAATATAGACAGTGTAGCTCCTTGTCCGAGACAAGGGGAATTAGCACTTTTGGTGTATTTAACCATTTTTTGCTAGAACATTTGGCGTCCACCGTGGGGCCTATGTAAAACTCTCACATGCCACACCTTACACTAACAACATGTCCTCTGAAGGAGATCCTCCAGACATGGCTCAATTGCTAGCCATGATGGAGGTCATGCATCAGCAAAATGAGACGCTGCAAGACAGCATACAAGTTATGCAACAACAAAGTCGGGCTGGCGACGACCATGAGGAAGAGGGTCTCGAGCCACAACCTCTTTCTCAAGAGATATGGGATGACCACGTCCCGAAATACTTTAAAGCACCATCACTAACCTCTTATGACGGGAAGACGGGTCCTCAGGAGCATGTTATTGCCATTAACAATCAGATGGCCATAGTTGCCCTTTCGGATTCACTGAAGTGCAAGCTCATGGTCGATACCTTTAAGGATGTAGCTCTAAGATGGTACATGAGCCTTCCTCGACTCTTTATCGTAAGCTACCAAAACTTGACTAAGAAATTAGTACAACACTTCTCGGCAAGCAAGCACCGGAAGGTGTCCACGACCACACTGTTCAGTGTTCGACAGAAACAATCAGAATCACTACGTGAGTACCTGGCTCGATTCAATGAGGAAACCCTCAAAGTATCTCATCCAAACCAGGAACTATTTGTGGGAGATTTTCAATATGGACTACGAGCCGGAGAGTTCAATGAGTCGTTAGCTCAGAATTCGACTATCAGCATGAACGAGATCACTACTCGGGTTGAGTGTTACATCAAAGGAGAAGAAAGTAACCAAGAGAAAAGAATCTGGGATGACAATGAAAAGACAAAGAACAAGGAAGAGACGTCGAACAGGAGAAAGGAGCATCCTCGGGTAGCTATGCGCGAGCGACATGCTCCCAGACCATACAGACAGTCATATGAGCCGGACAGAGACCTCACCCCATTGAATGCAAGCAGGGGATATATCCTTAAAGAAGTCAGCCATATGAACCTGTTACCAGAGCCTCATCGCCCCAAAGGAGCCAACACTATCATGGGAAGGCAACCTGAGGCTTGATGTAATTACCACCGTATACGGGGACATCACACCGAGGACTGTCAACAGCTGCGAAAAGAAATTGAAACTCTAATCCAGATAGGTCATCTCTTGGCATATGTGAAGGATTCTCGACCACAAAATAACAAGAGAATCCCCCGCCGAGACGACCCGAGACCAGAAAAGTTAGCCTGGAAGAAGAGTTCAGATGCCGAAGAGGGTCACAAGACAAAGACAGCTCGGCACACGCTAAACACCATCGCTGGAGGATTTGCTGGTGGTGGAGAAACAAGTTCGGCCAGAAAGAGATATGCTAGGGCAGTCATGCATATCGACCAGAGATCTCCAGAGAAACCAGAAGGCAACTTAGATGTTGTAACATTCTCAAAACGAGACGCCATGAGTCCTAGCTCATGAAAATGATCCCATGGTTATTAAAGTTCAAATAAGAGACTGGAGCTTGAAAAGGGTATTGATAGACCCCGGAAGCTCAGTCGACGTACTGTATTGGGATGCCTTCAGAGGAATGGGGCTCGATACAACCGAGTTATTACCATTCAAAGGCAGCCTAGTAGGATCCTCAGGAGAACAGGTGCAGGTGCTCGGGCACCTAGCGTTGCCGACCACCTTTGGCAACACGGCTAATGCAAAGACCGTCCGAGTGAGGTACCTGATAGTCAACGCTGCTTCACCCTATAACATCATTATAGGGAGACCATCATTCAACACCCTGGAAGCTTCATTTTTAACTCTGTATTTGACCATGAAATTCCCACTCGGAGATGGCCGAGTTGGTATTGTCAAAGGCGACCAGGGGCTGGCGAGAAAGTGTTATAAGGATAGCCTAAAGTTGAAAAGAAAGGAACCTGCAGGAGAAGCAGATCCCAAGAATACTCTCAAAGTTCACCTGGTCGACATAGACCCACATGATGATTCAGTTGAAGACAACATAATGCCCAATAAAGAAACAAAGCAAGTCTAGATTGGGCACCTACCATCCCATGTTACACACATCTGAGTCAACTTGTCCCCCGGAGAGGAGAAAGAGATCGTTCAAACACTAAAAGACAATGTGGATCTTTTCGCCTGGAAACCTTCATACATGCCAGGGATAGATCCCAATTTCACGTGCCATCACTTAGCAATCGATCCGGATATCAAGCCAGTTTCCCAAAGGAAAAGAAAGGGTGGTGATGAAAAGAGGAAAGCAATTGCAGAGGAAGTCGAGAAGCTGTTACAGGTTGGGTTCATCAAGAAGATCAAGTATCCGACCTGGTTATCCAATGTGGTGATGGTAAAGAAGAAATTCGGGAAATGGCGAATGTGTGTGGACTTCACGGACCTCAACAAGGCATGTCCTAAAGATCCGTATCCATTGCCAAACATTGATCGGCTGATAGATGCTACGTCTGGGTTCCGTATGCTCAGCTTTATGGATGCATACTCCGGATATAATCAGATCTGGATGAATCCAATAGACGCACCAAAAACTGCCTTCATGACACATCAGAGCAATTATTATTATGAGGTCATGCCCTTTGGACTAAAAAATGCTAGGGCTACTCACTAGAGGCTGATGGATAAGGTGTTCGCTACTCAGATAGGTCGGAATCTAGAGGTCTATGTAGATGACATGGTTATCAAGACAAGCGCAAACTGGTCACATGTAAAGGATTTAATAGAAACCTTTGCATCTATAAGAAGCTACAACATGAAACTGAACCCGAACAAGTGTACCTTTGGAGTACAAGCCGGGATGTTCCTCGGATTTATGCTCACCAATCGAGGAATCGAGACGAACCTGGACAAATGTTAGGCTATAGTAGATATGAGAAGTCCAACCATGAAAAAGGAGGTTCAACAGCTGACCGGCAGACTAGCCGCATTGTCACGGTTTTTTTCATGTGCAGGAGAAAAATCAATACACTCATTTGCAGCTATAAGGAAGTATAAGGAGTTTGGATGGACAGAGGCATGTGAAAAGGCCTTTCAAGAAGTAAAACATTTTCTATCCTCGCCTCCTATCCTAGTAAGGCCCAAAGAAAACACACATTTGGTCTAATACTTGTCGGTCACGGATAAAGCCCTTAGCTCGGTTTTAGTACAAGATGGAGAAGACGGAGAGCGACCAGTGTACTTTATCAGTAAAGTTCTAAAAGGGGCAGAGATAAGGTACCAGAAGATTGAACGGTTGGCGCTGGAAGTAGTTATCACAGCCCGGAAGCTGAGACATTATTTTCAAGGTCACCCCATCACAGTCAATACGAATTACCCAATCAAACAAATACTGAAAAAGCCTGACTTAGCAGGAAGAATGGTCAAGTGGACAGTAAATCTCTCCGAGTATGACATCAACTTTATGCCCAGAACCAATATCAAGTCACAGACACTGGCCAATTTTGTGGTAGAATTAAGTGCACCAGCTGGAAAAGAGATCTCAAACAAATGGATCCTCTATGTAAATAGATCTTCAAATCTCAAGGGAAGCGGAGCCGGAATAATTCTGGAAGGACCCGGAGATCTAACATTAGAATACTATTTAGGTTTTAATTTTCAGGTTTGCAACAACCAAGAAAAGTATGAAGCTTTGATTGCCGTAATGAAATTGGCGAGAGAGGTTGGAGTAACACATTTATTAGTGAAGACCGACTTCCAGCTAGTGGTCAGATAGATGAAGAACGAGTACCAGACGAAGGATTCCACCCTGATAAATTACTTTTAGAAAACTTTAGGAATATCCAAAGCGTTCTCAAAATTCGAAGTCGTCCACATCCAAAGAGAAGACAATGCTCGGGCCGACCTCCTAGCCCGATTAGCAAGCTCAAAGAATTCAGGAATAAATAAGATTGTGATCCAAGAAGTTCTCGAAGCACCCATCATTAAATCAGAGGATGTATTAACATTAGAGGATGTCCAAGGATGGATGAGGCTCATCATCAGCTATCTGACCCAATAAATATTACCTGAAGATGTCAATGAAGCCCGAAAGATTAAAAGAATAACTTCCTGATACGTTATAATATCGGACACGTTGTACAAGGTGGGTAGGTAAACACCTATGCTCAGATGCGTGTCAGAGCCTGAGATTGAACTGGTAATTAAAGAGGTCCACGAGGGAGCCCGTGGTAGCGACATCGGCGGGAGAGCACTATCCTGAAAAATCCTAAGAGTCGGGTACTATTGGCCGCATATGATGCGAGATTGCATCGAGTACGTTAGCAAGTGCGAAAAGTACCAAGTATTCGCTTTAATTAAACACCTACCAGCAGAGTCGCTCCATTTGATTTCATCTCCATGGTCGTTCCATCAGTGGGGAACAGACATCCTAGGACCATTCCCAGTTGCTTCAGCACAGCTCAAGTTCCTAATCGTTGCAGTTGATTATTTCACAAAATGGATGGAAGCCGAGGCTGTTGCTCGGATCTCTGCCGAGAGAGTTCGCAAATTTTATTGGAGGAATATCATATGCCGGTTCGGTTTGCCGGGAATCATAGTCTCGGACAATGGAGCCCAATTTGCAAGCACTTTCGTCTTAGACTTTTGCAGGGATTATGGAATAAAAAATAGGTTCACATGTGTGGAACACCCCCAATAGCCAAGCAGAAGCTACAAACAAGGTTATCCTAGGAGGAATAAAAAAGAAGCTGGAGGAGGCAAAAAGAATGTGGGCCGAGTACCTACCCGAGATCTTGTGGTCATACCACACAATACCATATTCTACTACTCAAGAGACACCCTTCAGGATTGTATATGGAGCTGATGCAATGATACCGGTGAAAATCAACACCCCGACTTAGAGGCGTGAACACTTTGATGAAGTCGCCAACATGGATAACTTGAAAATCTCGGCTAATCAGATAGATGAGGTTGGAGATACAGTACAGGTCAAAGAAGTCACTGCAAAATAGAGATTGGCAAGAAGATACAACCTAAAAGTCCAGCAGAGGGAGTTCCAGGAAGGCGACTTGGTCTTGGAGAAAATCATAGACCCATAAAACAAGGGAAAGCTTGCCCCAACTAGGAAGGCCCATTCAGGGTACTTCGAAAACTAAACAACGGAGCCCACAAGCTGGAAACATTAGAGGGAGTAGAAATACCTAGGACATGGAATATATCCAATCTTAGGCTATATTTCATCTAAATATTATGTAATTCAATAACGAATAAAGGATTTGGGTTTCACTTTTTTCCCTTGCAAGGGCAGGGGTTTTTAACGAGGCACTTGAACTTAATTTTTTTTATGTCTTGTTTATAGGTATTTGGCTGAAGATGGTGAGTTATAACTCGGAAAATTCCTATAAACCTGTTGACTTACTCCGCGTACATAGGTCTCCCATAAACGCTCCGCGTACAAGGGTTGATTAAACTCCTATAAACGTGTTGACTTGCTTCGCGTACATAGGTCGCCCATAAAAGCTCCACGTACAAGGGTTGATTAAACTCCTATAAATGTGTTGACTTGCTCCGCGTACATAGGTCGCCCATAAACGCTCTACGTACAAGGGTTGATTAAACTCCTATAAACGTGTTGACTTGCTCCGCGTACATAGGTCACCCATAAAGGTTCCACGTACAAGGGTTGATTAAACTCCTATAAACGTGTTGACTTGCTCCGCGTACATAGGTCGCCCATAAACGCTCCGCGTACACGGGTTGCTTAAACTCCTAAAAACGTGTTGACTTGCTCCACGTACATAAGTCACCCATAAACACTCCACGTACACGGATTGATTAAACTCCTATAAACGTGTTGACTTGCTCTGCGTTCATAGGTCGCCCATAAACGCTCCGCATACAAGGGTTGATTAAACTCCTATAAATGTGTTGACTTGCTTCGCATACATAGGTCGCCCATAAACGCTCCGCGTACACGGGATGATTAAACTCTTATAAACGTGTTGACTTGCTCCGCGTACATAGGTCATCCATAAACACTCTGTGTACACGGGTTGAACAAACACTTATAAGCGTGTCAGCTTGTTCCGCGTACACAGTCCGGATAATCAATTACGAAAATGATGAAATACCCAAGCCTAAGAACACCAAAAGAAACTTGGGGCTTGTGAGTGTCAAAATCACACATTACCAATTGCCAAAGCCTTATAAAGAACTGAGAGCAAGTCTCTGACAAAAGGACACCCAAGTCAACATCGTAATCGGCACCTAAGACTATAAGAGTTCTGGACTCTCTAAAGTGTCAAGGCTATATAGCCTAGGGATTTAATAAAAGATAGCCGAGAAACGAGCTATCCAAAAAGTCTTAGGAATCAAACTGAGCAAAGCAAGAAGGCGAAATAATGCCCGACACTTTTTAATCGGACACCTTAAGTTATTTTAACTTAGTGTTCGAGGGGCTGGATATACGCACAGGATTATTTTGCAAAGGAATTAAAGTGATGATAAACGAAAATAACATTAGCAAAAGGAAAGCCACAAAAGGGCCAAATTTTGTTCAATTTTGTTCATTACAAAGCCCAAAGGTTGAAAAGATTACATCAAAAAATGCATCTAGAGGGATGTCTAATCAAAACAAAGAGAAACTTCAAAATCAATTAGCGACCGAGGTGCCATTCACACCAGCGTCATCCGGGTTCTCATCCCCGTCATTATTGACAGGAGTAAAAGATTTCTCCAGGCTCCCATCCATTTCTACAAGGCGGCCATCCTGCAACACCTTGAAGTAATCCACCTCGGATAAATCCAGCCCGGGATGGAGGCATAAAACTTGGTCTTTGGCCCTGTCGAAAGCCTCGTCACTAGCAGAGAGAACTTCAACCTGAGCCTTCTTAAGGGGATCAGTAAGCTCGGTATTAGAAGCCAAACGTTCTTGATGAGAAGCCTTGATTTGCTTCAACTCCTCGGTAACCTTTGATAAAGTCAGTTTATGCTCGGATTCAAGGGCCTCCTTGTTTTTCCTCTCATCGACTCGTTCTTTTTCCAAGCTAGAGAGCTTATCTGATTGAGTTCTATGAGCTTCTAGTAGCTGGGTAATCTCTTCTTTCAGTTTTAGCTCTGTCTTCTCAAAATCATCACTGGATTCAAACAACCCGCGAGTAAGGACGGCGCACCTCATAAGATAGGAACTTATATTTTGCATGATCTTCTGCCTACTAATGGATTTCACTTTGTTAACATCCACGGTGGTGTTAAGATGGTCATACAGAAATTTAAGTCCATCAAAGCCCCTGGACCAAAATTTAAACTCCCCGGATGCAGAAGTTTCCCTGGGGACTCTCATAAGAGAAGTAATCTCCATATCAGCTTGGCAGACTTGTCAGCCATTAAGGTTTTCAGCTTCTTCGGAGCACCCTGTGAAACCTCTTCTTGAGTCTGAGGAGCATTGGGTTGAATGTCACCCTTACTCGGAGGAGCCTTAGTATTTGTACTCCTTATCCGCTTTGGTTGACGAACTTTTAACCCGCTCGGGTCCGACTTTGGCAATATAGAGTTCCCGGATCCCTTTCGGGCAGCTCGAGTTTCCTGAATTAACTTCTTTTATTCAGCTACGAATAGGCGCATCATCGTATCTACAAACACATATACGAACGTCAGGAAAAAAAGTAATTGGGAATGATGAAAATAAACATAAATAGTTTCCCAAAAATGCGAGTAGTTATTCGTCGCTTAGAGATAACAATTGTTTGATCTTCATCATACGGAAGGAGTCGAGAACTATTAAAGATTGGGTTTCCAGGTCACTTAACTTATCAAAGTTGAAGCCAGTGATCGACAGTGGATTTTTAACCCAATAAAAAGGGAAGTGAGGTTGGCCGTCTAAAGCACATAACATTTGTGGACACCTCGACTCACTCTTTACCCTTAAGAATCAATTCTTATAATTCTTATAGTTGGAGGTGTATGCCTGGAGAAAACTCCGACTAGGAATCCCGCTGATTTGTACCCAACTAAAGTTATCAACACCTAAAACCTCAAAGAAAGAGAAAAATAGGCCAATGGTGGGGGTGATGTTTAAAACCTTACATACTCTTTCAAAGGCCTTTATAAAACCCCAACTATCTAGATGTTGAAGTCGTTTAAAACCCCAGCATAAAAATAGAAAAAATCTTCCCTAACACCTTTAGGACGGAGTATACAAACTCGTTCTCCGGGAATACATGATTCCAAGACAACATCATCCTCGGATCCTGTTGAAGATATTTTCTTTTTGGATCGAAGTTTTGCAATTTTTATATCATCAAAGGCGCTATTCTTATAGTTCATGACTTCGAGATCGAAGGGAGCAGCGGTCATCGGCGAAGTCTCTACAAAACCTGAGAAAAATGAGTCAGGGTCAAAATCACTTTTAGAAGTGAAAATATCACCATAAACTTTATTTATAACTCGTCTATACTCTTCTGGTCCTAAAGCGTCTTCCATTTCCCGCATGCATTGCTCCCACAACTCTTTTCTCTCCACGACACTCATACAAACGACACTACCACTACCCTCATCGCCCCGTTCCCCAAAGACGACCATTCTTTCTAAAAAGCGAGTTGAAGAATAAGATAAATCAAGAAGGGTAAGGAAATACCTGTGAATAACGAGAAGCTGGAAATTGAAATAGGAGTTTAATCGTTAAAGAAGATGATGCAGAGCCGAAATGAGAAGAGGGAGAGGGGAAAGAAAGGCTTTTAAAGGACTCAGCATCCAAGGATAGTTAGGGAGTAGCCATTAACAGTCATCATTACACTAGAGAAAATGAAAATACACGACCCTCCAAGGAATTCATGACATGTAAGGACCTGAGAAGAAAAACCGACCTATAGCACGACACCTATCAAATATATCCGGGCTCATGTTACTGCCGAGTAATGTAGCCTTGTAAACAGATATAGTACTAAGGGGGCTTATGTACATGCCAAATATATTTGGAGCCGAGTTACGTAGTCGGCCAAGATTAAGTATGAACTAGACTACGATACCAAGAAGGATCGAGCAATACAGAGAGCTAGGTAAGTATCTTCTATAACCTGGACCGATCAGAGAACCCGACTCCCATCGGCCGAGCTCCTACAAAGTCGAGTACGAACCCCATCAACCCGGTACTTACGCCGGACATGAGCTCAACCGGTATACCAACAGTTGTAACGGTGGCGGCGCATCAATACGGACGTTACCAGAGCTTTAAAACCTACATTCATGAAGGGGAGTTATAGCAATGATGGTCATATAACGTCAGAAGGCCAAGAGACTTCTCTTAATGGCATATCTTAATGGAAGACTATAAAAGGGGCTCCCACATGAGGGTTAAGCAAGACACAATCATCTTGAGACAATACGCAGCACAAGTATAGTTCTCAAATCCCCAAATATCCCTCACAATATAGACAATGTAGCTCTTCTTGTCCAGGACAAGGGGAATTAGCTCTTTTGGTGTATCTAACCATTTTTTGCTAGAACAAGTTGAACCTTCGAAAAAGATGACAGTTGGGTGGGAGACATGGTAAAAAACATATGATAATCACTTGGAAAGTTCCTATAAAAGGAGAAGAAATGATCAGCAAAATCCACAACATTTGTTCCACAAAGAAGGCTCACAGGGAGTCAGAACGTCCACCAATATCTCCTCCATAGGTCCCTCCTCTTGGATTCTTGAAGGCCTAGAAAAACTTTCTTCCTTATTGGGAATCTTGGGAGGGCAAATCTCGGTAGCCCGAGAAGCTTCACCTTGGGCCATCCTCTGAGCATCAATAGTGCCACGAGCAAAAGACAACATCACTCACTAATGGGTCATCTGCATCTTCACCTAATGCTCTCGTTGCACATCAAGGGGAACCACAATCATCTCACTTGCACATAACGGACCGTTAGAGCACATCCATATGGTGAAACAAAGATAAAAAGTATTTATCCTTACCTAGATACTTCTCCACTCTGTGGTCGTCTTCACGGTCTCGGGCGATGAGGATGCTGGACACCATGGGGCGAAAGCACTCCAAAACCTGTATCACTTCATAATCTAAAGGAGAAAGAACACGCTAGTCTACCCTCACGGTAAATTTAGGATCTAGAGTTCAAGATATGGGGAACAAAGGCTCGCCTCTTGCTCCTGCGGTAACAGGAGACGTACTATCCTGCCCTCTTATGTGAACGGAATTGTCTTTCCAGTCCTTGTAAGGATTGGTGAATGGCTTCAAAAAACGCACCACAGAAAAAAGGAGCAATGTTACCCAGTCACTGTTGGAAAGAAACTTCATTTTGTATAAGTACAAAAGTACACTGATAGAGGGAGACACCACTAAGTTGCAACAAATTATTTGGAAAACCCTAAGTATAATCCAAACATTTGGAGAAACTTGGGAAGGGGTCACATTGATGGTGGTCAAAAGTTCTATTTCAAAAGAAAAGAAATGAACCAGAACCTTCAAATCGTAAATAACTAGAAGATGAAAGTATAAGTAAAGAGAAGATGGATCACTAGAGGTATCCATGTATGCCCTCTCATCCGTTGAGCAAAGCTCCATTAGCACATCCCCGTCTCTTCCCGTGCTAGAAAAACTGATGCCATGATAAAACTTATCGATTATGTCTGTCATAGAATACAAGGAGTCTATGTCCCGCACGTGGATGCACGTAGTTTTCCTCACCATGGTCGATGGAAGTAGTGGTTCAAGAAAAAAATCTAACATAGAAAGGTCTTTAATGAAAATAAGAAAGAAGAAGTGGAATAATGCTTCTTAAAATCTATAGAAAGTCTTAGGAAATGGGCTCACACATTAACCCAATAATTTGGTGCCAGAAGCAGGAAAGTCTCCATGCCTGGAAGCTATGTGTGAAGATGGGAAACTTATTTGCCTTCCCGAGAAATACCATCATGAAGTGCATTAAATGCTACCCATGCATATTCCCCTTAAACACTCGTTTTGGCCAAAATGAATGACATTTGGGTACCTCGTAACATCACCTAAAAAATAATCACGTTTCTCCAAACTTGTTAAATGCCCCTGCCACACAGGCACCCGCAAATTTAAGTGCCTTTGTTGAAGGACCCTCCTACTCGCTGAGGGACTCACCCATAAAGGAGGAACATTGCTACCCATGGAGACCTCCTTCAAGCAAGGGAGTTGTCAACATGGCAATGGGCGCATTCCAAAGAGGGGAAAATAGTTTTAAACACTTCTCCCTTTAAAGAAAAACTCTCGTGCTTGAGGTTACGAACTGGTAAATTAAAAATTAGATCTTAAATCATGGAAATCATAAGAATCGGAAGTCGATTCCCACAAACGGTGCAACTATTCCGTTCGGGAACCATAAATGGATGTAGTTGGAAAACTAATGATCGCGAACGATGGCTCTGATCTCCTTTAGGCTGGCACTGGGTGGACTTGTATGGTTAATGTCGTACCTCGAAAAATACGACCTCGCGAAGAAAGTTCGCGGGTGGCCTAATAGAGAGTCGCCACCGAACTTTATTTATTCCCCAAAGGGAAAGGGAAAATATCGAGAAAACCCGCGGGATAGAGGATATGGTATGGTCATCGCAACCAAGTTGGGTTAGGAAGTCGGTTATGTAAGGAGAAAGTAATAGCATCTCCCTACATCCATCATACTCTATGGGAACCGTCTAAGTTATCTAGGCATGAAAGGTGTTTGTTATCTATAAGCTTGCTAAGGGAAGGATGGATGAATGAATACTTGTGGGAAAATAAGAGTTTTTTATTATTGAGTTCGTCCGAGTTTTCAACCCAGTGCCTACGTATCCCAGAGGGAATCAGAACTTCGTAGTTTGTGTTGAAAAGGTTTTTGGTTTGTTGTGTGTTTTTTATGGACGATGCTAGGAGTATGTCCTTATTGAAAAGTTTTAAATGGAAAAGTCAAAAGGCAAAAATAGTTTGAGATTTGTGAAATGTTTTTTAGATTTTGGAAAGAGGTTAGAGATATAATTAAAGTATTTTTTTTATTTCTTATGAGAAAAGAGATTTTAGTTTTAGGAAAAAAATACTCGATAAAAGATCGAGGTTTGAATTTGCGTGATGGCGATTGCAAAAGGCAACCGACTTATGAGGGAAGTGACCACTTGACGTTGGATCAAGGGTTTGAGAAAAAGTTAGGTCGATTCCTAGTCCCTAAGGGTGCTCCTAGTAAACGAAACAATAACAAAAAAAAAGGTGCAAGTGTGTGCATGAGGTTAATGGCGATGCTAAAAAGCAGTCGACTTTCAAGTTGGGGTATGACTTGATATATGAATCAAGAATGTTTTGGGTTTGGTTGACGGTGATCGTAGAAACAATCGACTTACAGGGTTTAAAAATGGCTCGATTATTGAATCGATAATTGTTTGATATTTTTGAAAAGGGATTAATATAGTGAATATGAATAGTGACGCGAAGGGTGCAAAGCTACCAATAGAAATTTAATCAGATCTGAACATACCAATGTAGGATAGAAAATTAGCACGGATTGTAAAAGGCAAATTGCTACCGCGTAAGCGGTCATCGCAGATCGGTCCGAGAAACAACATGGTAATAATATTAAATAAAATCACAAACTACAAATCGAAACGCGAATCGGTAAGTGCAAAAAATGGATCGCCACCATGCTAAACCGTCTGACGCATGTAAAATCGGAACACCACGATAATCAATTAAAAAATCACACATAAACCGATAAAACAACCAATAACTTACTACACTTAACGTGATCATCGCAATGTGGGTCAAAATCGTGTGGATCTAAATATAACTAAAAGAAACTCAAAGAAAAAGAATTTTTTAGAGCATTTTAAAACAATAATGTTGCTAACGCAAAATTGCGATCATCCCAACCGGATCGAACTAAACATAAATGTCACGCATCATGCATACAAATATGCGAACAGTGTATCGACATAATTCGATCCGAACAATCTAATAAATATATATATATATATATATATATATATATATATATATATATATATATATATATATATATATATATATATATATATATATATATATATACAGGGGCGGATCATCTCTATAATTTTATATTTTGACCACCCTGAATTTTTTATTTTGCACCTTAGACCCAACATTCTCAAAATTTAAAATTATCCTCATAATTTAATTTTTCACTCTCTCTACCTCTCTCACTAACCCTAAATTCTCTCATATTTTTTTCTTCA
This sequence comes from Lathyrus tuberosus, assembly GCA_022829125.1. Classification (NCBI taxonomy): domain Eukaryota; kingdom Viridiplantae; phylum Streptophyta; class Magnoliopsida; order Fabales; family Fabaceae; genus Lathyrus; species Lathyrus tuberosus. The sequence continues at coordinate 19,151,243 of JALAZF010000022.1, read as the reverse complement.
CGCTTCCATATTCTTCCATCCTGACACAACCACTGCCGGCGGCGGAATGGGTCGAACACACCACCATCACTCTTAGAATTTTTCGTTTGATTCTCACTTGTTATCTTCCTTCTGCAACAGACAACAGTGCACCATAGTTGCTCGTGCTCTCACTTTTTGTGTCAATTTTGAGCCCTACTTTGCGATTTGTTATCGAATCAAAGTCGATTTTGAAGCCTTCATCTTCAACATTGAAACCATTAAGGTAAGATATCTTGATTTTAAAGTTTTGTTAATTTAGAGTTTTTTGAAATTAGAAATTAGGATCTGATTATTTTGTTGCTAAGTTAGAATTATGCTAATTTAGAAATTAGAAATTAAAATTCTGTTAAAGATTCATGTTTGTGAATTGTGTTTTGGAAAGAAAAAAATAGAGGATGTTGTTGTTTCTAGCTTGCTGCAATTGCAAAGGTTTGGACTTTGGAGACATTGTGAGGAGTTGTTTATCAGTTTATGGGTTTAGTAATTGTGTTGTTGTTGTTGTGAAAAAGTAGTGAATTAGTTGATGATGTTGATGATGAAAAAGATAGTGAATTAGGCTCAAAGTGATTTGGTGTGTAGTAGGATTGTGCAGGGCCTAATCTGGTGTGTGGCGTGTGTTAAGGGTCTTGGAGCGGATAATCGATTGAAGGAGCTAATTTGAGTCTTTTGGTCGCAGTAGTTTAGCTTCTTTGGCTTTGTCGCACCCTAATTTTTGACCCTAAGATCCCCTTTCTTTTTGCATAGCATCTTTAGGTCTTTTGGCCTTTGTGTGCGTGTTTATTATCGCTAACCAGTTCGTGCAGGCGCGGTATTTTCAAGTGGGGATAATACTCATTTTTCTAAGTCGAGTACTTCAAGACATAACTAAAGGATTCGAATTCAAAAAGTCCTAGGGTTTTATACTGATTTGAATCTTCCAAGATTAACCTAACTGGTTCTTTCATGAATTATGGAGCTAAGGTGTTGAGCATCTTCCTATCAAGGTTCGTTAAACACCGATGTCATTTCCCTCAAGGTTTCTTCAAGGCATTATGTTCCTCTTCAGGTCAAGATACCTTTGCGAATTAAAGTGCAAGATATAAGACTCATGGCATTCAGGACTTTGTACTCATTACTTAGAATGCAAGTTGGTTGTCATCGAGAATTAATAATCTTGGTGGAATGTCCATTTGATGCTTTTGATTCCAAAACGTCCAAATGGTTTAGTTCAAAGGTTCAATCCTCGGACTTATGATTCAAATATGCTAAGAGCGGGTACACGGATTTCTTAGACTATCAAGTATGAGATTCAATTTGCAAATTCAAGATTTGGTTCCAAAAATACAAAGTTCCTTTGTTGGATTTCAAAAGGTTACAAAATGCATGTTTTTGTATATACCAAAGGGACTTTCAAGATTTGCAAAGGCATTATTTTTCTCTTAAAACCAATTCCAACTCCAACCCATATCCAAATTTCAAATAACACCATGAGAAAATTCATCACCTAAATTACAAGAACAAGGAATTTCTCATGCGTCTTGTTTTTTTATCAAAATCTTAAAATCCAATATTTAAAATGCAAGGTTCATATTCCTCACAAAATTCAAGTTGGAAAATGCAAAACTCAAACCTTAGTCATCATTCAAGGGAATTCAAAATTTTGAGCTTAAGAAAATTCAAAGATTTAAGTCCACATCCTACAAAAGATTCATAGGAAACTCACATGCTACAAAAAATTTAATTACAAGGCATTTCTTTACAAGCTCACATTGGAATTCAAATCTACAAACCATTCCAAGAAGGATTTTAATCCCAATGAGTCTTTGGCATATTTCAAAGTTATCCATGTCAAGTCTTTTTTCTTTTTCTTCATGACAAGATTACAAGTTTAAATACAAATCTCAAATCAATGTTAATCTTCTTTATTGAAGTCCAAACACAACAAAGTCAAAGAATTAAGAGTTCACAGTTAGTTCAAAGTTCCAAAGTGTTAAAACTCAATATTGAGGGGAGCTCACTTTACATCAAATCACATAAAACCACCAAGGTTCACATTGTTATGTGTTCCATTACATTTCCTACATAATACTTTTGGCAAAGTACTTAAAGGTTTGTGTTTAACGCTGCAACTGCAGCTTATCAATACAAGGGTAGCTAAGTAAAGGTGGTCATGGCCCTAATATTTGGAACACCTTCAGGCCTAATCTTGTAAGAAGCCGTATTTGATTGGATGCCGCCTGTTGAACTCCTGCGCTGCTCACATAATTGTCAGCTCATCCAAATTATTAACACCTGAAAAAATATACAGTGCAAATATCAGGTGTATAGAGGACAGTTTGCAAGAATAAAGTCACAGGATGTTGACCCGAGTCTCCAAGACAATCAATGCGAATTGAAAATTGCAGATTTCAAATTTGTTCCTAATAAAGAAAATGCACTTATTATCAGCCAAGCATATCAGTTTCGTTTGAATTAAAAAAAGGAAATCAAATTATCATCATTAAACGTTTTCCAGACAGTGCTACGACATGTTGGACAGAAAAATGGAAAAATATTGAACATGCTCAGACACAAGCCCAAAGTGATCGATTTACTTCCCAAAACCAGTCAGACAGGTCGAGTTCAAAAGGGAAGGAGCCAGAACATATTTCAAACAGTTTCAAATATTTTCCAAAACAATATCCAAACATGTTCAAACCAAAAAAGTAAGTTTGAATGACAATCTTTATTGACCATTAACCAAAGAATCATATTCAAAACAGCAGTGGCTATAAAATCAGAAGGAAAATGCACTGCAAAGGGGGGGGACTTCACATAGTATCAAAACACACAACATCAACGTTCCAAAAACTATCTCATACACACAAAAGTTACAGAACCTCTCCACACCAATATCGGAAATTCACACACATACCTTCAGAAATTCACACAAACCTGATACCATCTTACACAAACTCACCAGAAATCTAAGAATCAAACAAACCGTACACACTAAAACCACACAGAAAAACCACGTTCATATCAGTCATTACACCTCGCCAACACGCAGAAGAAAATCATTCACAAATTATCAAATTTTCGAAGAGCATCATACACACCTTCAGACCAAATACACAAAATTCATACACGTCCAAAATCAGAGGAGAATTCAAATCAAAATTCACAATCAACAACCGTACACACGCGGTCAAGGGCATTCGCGAGGAAAGAAAGGAGACTTATCTTGGAGCAAGGATTTTTTAGGTCCCGTTCGCGTCTTCTCGTCACCAACCTATGACAATCTTTTTTTCTCATTCTCTAAATTTGATGTACTTGTAATCATAAACAATCTTAATGAATTGGGGTATGGGATTGTTGGGGGTGGGGTTCTTGTTGCATGATTTTGTTTGATCGTGAGAAATTTGAGAGGACGGCGGCGATTTCTAGGGTTTCGGAAACCTTTTTCCTTTTTGAGAGAGACGATATAGGAGAAGAGAGAGGGTGACGATGGGAAAGAAGGCTCTCTCTCGGTTCCTTCTTTTGCCCTTTCGTTTGTTTTTTTTATTTTAAAATAAAAAACCTTAAAAAAAAACATTTTTATAATTAAAATTAAAAACCTTTTCTAAACATCTTTTTTAATAAATCTTTTTCTTCTTTAAACATATTTGATCTTTAATTTTATTTTCACAATAAAAAGAAACATTATATTTAAAACTTTTTAGTAATTTTTTTTTTAAATAATAAAAACTTTTTTCATTAAATACAAAAATTAATCCTTTTAATAACTTTTTTCTTAAAAAAAAAAAAAAGAGGACTAATAACAAAGAAACTTTAAAAATAATTAATTTCTAATAAAGAAAACTCTTTTCAAACCTTTTCTTTTTCTTTAAAAATAATAATAACTTTAACTTTAAAAATTAGGATAATAATAAAACTTTCATAAAATATATTAAACCCTTTTAATAAATTTTTTTTTATTAAATTCTAAAATTAAAATAATAAAAGGTTTCCCTTTTTTATTTAGTTTTAATAAAAATTTCTCTAATCTTTCTCAAGTTAGATATAGCCTCTAACATAATTTATAAATAATTAAGTTAAAACCAAACCTTTAGATCGTCCTTGTTTAGAAATCTCTCACCATGCTTAGTCATAGGTTCGTGAGTGTTCGGATGTTTTGCCTTATTTGTTTGTTTATGTCTTTACTTGATTTATGTTTCTGTCTCAAACCCTTTCAAAATAACAAAAATCCTCGATCCAACGTCGAGCCCATTTTCTACCCATATAAGTCGATCGCCTTAGGGCATCGCATTCGACCTATCGATCACAAGACACAAGTCTAGCATCACTTTGCTAGCACCCTCGCCTAACAATAATAATTAATCGCATAAAATATCCAAGGGAAAACCCCATGCATGATAACCATGTTATTGTGCATGGTGCACATCGTTTGCATTCATAATCGATACCCTTAAGTTAGGACTATTAGATAACTTAGGATAGATTTCCTAGGTTAGTCCCCCCTTAATTTTGATTTTTTAAATCAAACTTTAGCCCACCTAATTCTCCACACAAGAGAATTAGATGTTAATCATCTTAAAGAAAGGGACATACAATCCCATACCCCACAAAACTCAAACATTTTCAAAAGTGTGGTGGTCTTTCTTAAGATGATGACTCATCTTCCTCTCCTAAACCTTTAAACATTTAGTATCCTTAATAAGGAACTACAAGTGCTCTGATTCCCTCCTGACAGGATATGTAGGCATAAGATACGATATCTTGTCGAGCACACTTAGGAATAAAAATAATAAATCACCTACCCTTAAACCCTTAGCAAAACAGATAACAGATAACATAAAATGAATCAAGAGGTTCCTATAGAGTACTACAGATATCTAGGATGCTAACACCTTCCCTAGGTATAACCAACCCCCGAACTTAGAATCTTAGTGCATTTGCATTGCATTGTGGGCATTCAGTCTTTCTCCCTTCCCTTGGATAAAATCAAAGACGGTGGTGACATAAAAGAAATGTGATCCTAGTTAACAAATAACTACGATATCCAATTTTCACCGTGACAGAAATGGCGACTTCACTGGGGATACTCATAAGAGGGTTCCCCCTAACTTGAATCTTTTTTATTTTTATCTGTTATATATATTTGTTTTGCTGGATTCTTGAGTGGTGAGGAGTCCTAGACCCGGACATGAGTATAATTATAGGAGATGATATGGTCAAGGGTACTTTGACGGAGTCGATTCCTGAAAAGTCGAATTGAGAAAATCATCGCTCAGTTTAGGTTCTTTTGAACTTAATATTGTTTGAATGAGTTCATTCGTGAAAATGGTATTAACTTAGACCAAGAACCCTTAAGACTGAGGACCGTAGCACCTTTAAACCCACTTGGCCTTTTAGGATGTAGTGCGGTGACTATGCGGGAGTCTATTTCCAAATAGTTGTCACGCGATACTACACTCAGACGAGATTCTCTTTAGAATATTATTGACTAACCGAGTAATTTGGGAAGTCGATAATATTCGAAAGATGGGTCGTAGACTCTGGGAACTTCTAGAACCCGTTCGGCAGGTACATTTAAAACCATACTACCTTATGGGATGGGTAGACCTTGACTCCATTCACGCTCCTTTGAACCTAGGACTTTTGTCTGTTTGTTTGCTTATGTGTGCTTTGTGTTTTGTGCTTTGCCTTTGTGTTGCATTAGCATCATATCATGAAGATTCATGGAACTTAGTCTCATTTGTAAACATCGTAAGGATATCATAGACTCTTGAAAAAAATGTTGAAATACTCTTACAATAGTCATAACTTGGACGATCTAAGGAGATTGGAGACCTTGCGGCCAGACAAAGAAGAATTCAAGACAAGGAAAAAAGTTCGTTTCCTATCTTAGGTTCATATTCAAGCCAAGATAACTACAAAAGGAGGATATATTGGAAAGAAGCTATTGCTTGCAAGAAAGGAAAGGTCCAAGACGTCTTTTCCCATTATAATCTTCGGTCAACATTTCTAGAAGAAGCTCAATTGGAGGAAGTCAAAGGACTCAAAAGAAAGACCGTTGGAAGAATCTCCTTAGATCCATCATTATTAGCTTTTATTTAGCTTTACGTTATGATTGTTGTAAGGTGTACAGATGCGTTTTAATTTTTGTATTAAATCAATCATTTAGTATTCCGGTACTAATGACTGTAACCGTTTTTTTATGATTATCAAGAAAGAGACTTTTGATATTCCTTGATGATTATAAATAGCCGAGTTCCATGAATCTTGTCGCATCATACGCATCTTTTGCACTTGCATTTGCATTCCTTTGTATTCCAGGTTCTCATTCGTGTCTCTCTTCTCAGACCCCGAATCATCGATACGATACTCGAGTCGGTCACAAGAAAAGATTGGATCAACTCGAGCAGGAAAACAGAGCACTTCAGGAAGAGGTTTCAACACTGAAAGGAAATATGGAGAAGATCAATGGGATGATGGAAACATTGATGGCCGCTCAAAATCAATCATCACATAATGTGCCAGAGCAAGGAACTATAATGATATCTGCACCGATCCTAGTGGTTCCTACTACAAGTGAAGTTCAGTATTATATGCCTTTTGCTTTCCCGTGGGGAATGCCTCCTAATTTCACTCCAGCAGGATACCACCCAACAGCGTCTCAGGTCCCTGTTACAACTGCTGTATTGACTGTGCCACCACCCGTGGTCAATGTTACTCCTTTCCAGCTAAAAGAGCCTGTGTTCCATGCTACTCCTAGTGAAAGTATTGGAATGGAAGAACGAATGGATGATTTCCGAGACCAATTTCTAGAAATGAAGAAAGAAATCAAGGCCCTTCGTGGGAAAGAGTTGTTTGGGAAGAGTGCCTCTAAGCTATGCTTGGTTCCTAATGTTAAGATTCCTCCAAAGTTCAAACTCCCTGATTTGGAAAAGTATAAAGGAAATTCTTCCCCACATAGTCACATAGTTATGTATGCCCGAAAAATGTCTGCTCATAAGGATAATGATCCCCTATTGATACATTACTTCCAGGATAGTTTGACTTGTGCAGCCCTCAAGTGATACATAGGGCTAGATAGTTCAAAGGTCCGCAGTTTTAATGACCTCTGTGAGCTTTTTATTAAGCAATATAAATATAATGTTGACATGGCTCCAGATAGAGACCAGCTGAGAGCCATGGCCTAGAAAGAAAGAGAGAACTTTAAGGAGTACGCCCAGCGTTGGCGTGAACTAGCTGCTCAAGTTACTCCACCTCTGGAGGAGAAAGAGATGACTAGAATTTTTCTGAAAACACTGAGCCCGTTTTTCTATGGGAGAATGGTAGCAAGCGCCCCTAGCGATTTCACTGAGATGGTAAATATGGGGATGTGTTTGGAAGAAGGTGTTCGTGAAGGAAGATTGGTTAGAGAGGGAAATGCTTCCAACAGTGCCAAGAAATATGGAAATAATTTTGGGAAAAAGAAAGAACAAGAAGTAAATGTTGTGCATCAGGGACGACCAAAAAGAAGAAGGTATCAGCGACCTCAACATATCGCTGCTATATCTCCCGTCACCAATACTACTGCTTATTAACCACAGGCTCGTCTCTCATTCAATAATCAAAATCATGTTCAAAGACAGTTTGACCCGATTCCGATGACCTATGCAAAATTGTATCCATTTTTTATACAAAGGAATATGGTGCAGACACGAGCTCCGCCAGCCATCCCGAAGGATCTTCCGTGGTGGTATAAACCTGAGGCTCGTTGTGCTTTCCATCAAGGTGCACCCGGACACGACATCGAAAATTGTTTTCCTTTGAAACATGAAGTACAAAGGCTAATGCGAAGTGGTGTTTTGTCTTTTGAAAACTCTGGACCTAATGTGAAACTATAAGCTCAGACTGAGACAACCTCCTCAAAGCTCTAGTTAATTTACTGCTTTTCGTGTGTAATACTCCTTGTTTGTTAATGCATTTGTTATTTGCGTGTAAGAACTTGTTTGTTTTGACTGATTAATGCAATAAATAATGTCTGTCTTGAAGAAATCCATTCGTTTCACTCGTTTTAAAATGCTTTTTCTATTTTATAATGCCAATGCTACCCAATCTCTTGCCTCGGCAGAGAATTGAATGGAGGATGACGAATCACAAACGCAAGATCTCTTGTTGTATGCTTTTGAATATAACTCTGCTAGTGATGTAAGGCATTGTTTCAAATTCCCAAACACCGGAGATATAAGGAGATAAACCCTCGTAAACCCTTTTGAACCTTTGGAGTAGGAGTTTTCTTCTTCCAAATCAAAAAACCCTCATTCTTAACCTGGGGCAGGGTAATTTTCAGTAAAAAAAATGGAGTAAAATATCACGAAGATTGGGTGGGCACAAACAAACTTTGAGCCTTATATCCTTTATTTCTTAAACCGTGAACTAATCCACGATACAACCCTTAAAAGTCCTAATTGAAGCAAGGTTTATTTCGAAAGCATGCTCGTTGAGATATCGTTTCCTGACTCCTATGAGTTATGCTCAAATTCGTGTTGGCATTATAAAATCGGTAATTCAATCACAAAAATATTTCAAGACAAACATATGTGCATTATCAGTATCAGAATTAACATTTTCTGCTTGCTAACATCGCTTGACATCATAGAAGCTAGCCTACGAGCATCAGCGATGAGCTAGACCTTTTGAGAATTGAAACTCTGATGAGTAAATGGCGGATCATTTCAAAGATGACTATATCCAGGGGCACGATACCGGAAGACTTTACTGAGCAGGGGCAAGTTGTTTCCCAGCTGTTTCTTTCGCCGTCTGACCTCAAGGAACAAGTCTGAAGACTCGGTTATACAGAGCATCGTCAATCTGGGGCAGTTACGTCGAGCTTTGGTAAATCTCTCTACAGTCTGAAGAATAAGTTCGAGGGCTCTATTTTACATAACGCAGTCAATCTGGGCCAGTTATGTCGAGATTCGACAAATCTCTCAAAGAGTTTGAAGACTCAGAACACCATCAATCTGGGGCAGTTACGTCGAGATTTGGTAAATCTCTCTACAGTCTGAAGAACAAGTCTGAAGACCCAAAACACCGCCAATCTGATCCAGTTATGTCGAGATTCTACAAATCTCTCCAAGAGTTGGAAGACATTGGAACATTTTGGACGCCAAGTTTTATGTAAAATCCTCTTGGGATGACTTCTTCTCGTGAACCATACGATCTGGGGCATGTGAGAATTGAAGATTTTTTTTATCCGTTCACAACAACTATTGTTCAAAATGACGACTACCATGCAGGTTATCAATACAGAGTTACATCAGTTTCATGACTTTATTCACTCATACCTCAAAGGGTTTCTATCCTAAGTGATGTGACGACTCCCCAGTAAATCTTTACTTCAGGTAGTCACGACTATCCCCCGGTGAATCTTTACTTCGAGCAGTTGTGACATGTTTGATGCAAGATTTCCCCAGTTGGCAACCTAAGGATCCTCCGTGGATTTTCTTACAACTTTAACCTTCCCCAGCGAAGCTAGTGTTTATTTCACTCCTCCATGGATTTTCTCACTACCTCAATCTTCACCAGTGAAGGCGGATGTTTATTTCATCCTCTCGAAGTTCTACCTCCGACATTTCTAACTACTATTGATTCAAGCTTCCCCGATGAAGTGGATATTTATTTTATCCAGTTGCAACTTTCATTCAGACTACGTCGGTTCGTAGTGGATATTTATTTTATCCCCCAGGAAGTTTTTTTGATCATGAGTTTGATTCGTTCCCAGTGAATCTTTCTCGTTCCCCAACAGAATCCAAGGTTCATCCTAACAATCCTAAGTGAAATCACGATGTTCCTCCCCAAGTGGAGTGCTCTCTTTTCCCCAGAGAAGCTTTGAAGCAGGATTCGGTTCCATTCATCCCCAGTGATGCTGCTATATTGCCAAGATTGGCCGAGTATCCGTATTGAGTTGCTTGTTTTCATCTCCAGTTTGCTTCTTGCCATTGTTTTATCAGCATAAGCATAAGCATAAGCATAGCATGGCATTCTTTCATGTAGATTCATGGAATTTGGCATCTTTCGCATCTTGCATTTTTGTGTTTGTTTGTTTCTTTCACTTTGGTTGCGCTCATTTCCAAGTGACGGGGTTTTGTCTACTCCCTCCAAGTAGAATCGTCAGCCCTAGGCAGAAAGAGCACATTACTTTCTAAATTCCCCACTGAGTTCGATCCCGTGGAAGACGGTTGCTTTAGTTTTCTTTTCCATTTTCGGATAAAGATAAACCCCGTTGAGCTCAATCCTCAATGGACGGGGTCCTTGTTTGGCCGTTTCTTTCCAGTTATTTCCTGGATTGAACTTTGGTCCCTGACAATCACAAATTTTGGATATCTTTGAGGTGTTGAACCTGAATCGAGCGTGTATTTATTTTGCACTTTGTCTCCCCAGGAAGAATTTATCCAAAGATCGCTATGAAAGACGAAAATTATTTCTCTAGCAGTTATCACAACATTTTCTTGGAGTTCATACTAGATGACAAGTGGCAGCCTCTTTATTTGAGCAACTTGTTTTGTTCTCGAGTTTTCTATTTGGATGACAGATGGAAGTCTCCTCAAGACAGTCTGTCTATCCCCAGCAGATAATATTTTCTTTGCTGACTACCCAGTAAATCGGTAGCAAGCAGTATTTTCTTTATGGACTACCCAGTAAACCAGTAGCAGCATTACTTTTCGACTACCCGATAAATCGGTAGCAGATGTTTTATTTATTGACTACCCAGTAAATCGGTAGCAAGTAACTTTCCTACCCAGTAAATCGGTAGCAAGTAATATTTTTCTACCTAGTAAACCGGTAGCGAGTAATATTTTATTTATAGACTACTCAGTAAATCGGTAGCGGACAATCTTTTTCTTTGCTGACTACCCAATAAATCGGTAGCAGGTAATATTTTCTTTGTAAACTACCCAATAAACTGGTAGTGGATATTCTATCCCCAAAGAAGAAACTGAGACCAGTCCGTGGCTTATGACCCGAGACTAGGGGAGGTTTATTTTTACCCTTTTTAAGTGAAATGCTTGATTAAAGAAAAAACCGAGACCAGTCCGTGGCTTATGACCTGAGACGAGGGGAGGTTTATATTTTACCCTTTTCAAGTGAAATGCTTGATTAAAGAAGAAACTGAGACCAGTCTGGGACTTATGACCCGAGACGAGGAGAAGTTTATTATCCTTTAAACAGATGGCTTGATTATCAGAAGGTATTTTTCTGGTTATTCTCGGCAGTAGATTTCCAGAAGACCTCGGCAGTAGGTATTTCATTTTTAAATTCTCTGGTTATTCTCGGCAGTAGATCTCCAGCATACTTCAACAAAAGATGTTTCTCTATTTCCAGGATCTCGGCAGTAGATTTCACTGGATTATTTTAAAACTTCGACCAACAGTCATTTTCTTTCCAGGATCTCGGCGGTAGATTCCCTGGTTAACTTCAAATTTGACAGACAGTCATTTTTCTCAGCGGATTTCTCAGTATCTTTTGCAGTGGACACATTCTTTAATAAAAACCTTCGCAGAAGGTATTCTCAGAAGAGATTCTAAGTCTTAACAATATTCCTCCGGCTAACTATGACAACAAGGATCCTCAAGTATATCTTGTTAGAAGATTTCTTCACAAGTTCATCACCATATGTTTAAGCTACCTTGTGATTGTCAGTTGGTAGTCTCTTTCCCCGTGGAGTCTTGCTTTGCTAAGTCATCCTCGTCGGATCTTTCTTTGTTTGTGTCTTAACATCGGTTATCCCCTGTGACATTATTCCTCGCAGGGTCTTTGTCTTGCATTTCATATCATTTTCATACCATATCATGTGCATTTGGCGGCATCTTAGGGCCAAAAATTTGTACATGTTTGTATTTAAGTCCCTCCTATCTCGTCGAGACGAAGATTTCAATCTCCATATCTCCGGATAGAAGAAACTTAAATAGGGGTATCTGTCGCACCCTAATTTTTGACCCTAAGATTCCCTTACTTTTTTCATAGCATCTTTAGGTCTTTTGGCCTTTGTGTGCGTGTTTATTATCGCTAACCAGTTTGTGCAGGCGCGGTATTTTCAAGTGGGGATAATACTCATTTTTCTAAGTCGAGTACTTCAACACATAACTAAAGGATTCGAATTCAAAAAGTCCTAGGGTTTTATACTGATTTGAATCTTCCAAGATTAACCTAACTGGTTCTTTCATGAATTATGGAGCTAAGGTGTTGAGCATCTTCCTATCAAGGTTCGTTAAACACCGATGTCATTTCCCTTAAGGTTTCTTCAAGGCATTATATTCCTCTTCAGGTCAAGATACCTTTGCGAATTAAAGTGCAAGATATAAGACTCATGGCATTCAGGACTTTGTACTCATTACTTAGAATGCAAGTTGGTTGTCATTGAGAATTAATAATCTTGGTGGAATGTCCATTTGATGCTTTTGATTCCAAAACGTCCAAATGGTTTAGTTCAAAGGTTCAATCCTCGGACTTGTGATTCAAATATGCTAAGAGCGGGTACGCGGATTTCTTGGACTATCAAGTATGAGATTCAATTTGCAAATTCAAGATTTGGTTCCAAAAATACAAAGTTCCTTTGTTGGATTTCAAAAGGTTACAAAATGCATGTTTTTGTATATACCAAAGGGACTTTCAAGATTTGCAAAGGCATTATTTTTCTCTTAAAACCAATTCCAACTCCAACCCATATCCAAATTTCAAATAACACCATGAGAAAATTCATCACCTAAATTACAAGAACAAGGAATTTCTCATGCGTCTTGTTTTTTTATCAAAATCTTAAAATCCAATATTTAAAATGCAAGGTTCATATTCCTCACAAAATTCAAGTTGGAAAATGCAAAACTCAAACCTTAGTCATCATTCAAGGGAATTCAAAATTTTGAGCTTAAGAAAATTCAAAGATTTAAGTCCACATCCTACAAAAGATTCATAGGAAACTCACATGCTACAAAAATTTTAATTACAAGGCGTTTCTTTACAAGCTCACATTGGAATTCAAATCTACAAACCATTCCAAGAAGGATTTTACTCCCAAGGAGTCTTTGGCATATTTCAAAGTTATCCATGTCAAGTCTTTTTTCTTTTTCTTCATGACAAGATTACAAGTTTAAATACAAATATCAAATCAATGTTAATCTTCTTTATTGAAGTCCAAACACAACAAAGTCAAGGAATTAAGAGTTCACAGTTAGTTCAAAGTTCCAAAGTGTTAAAACTCAATATTGAGGGGAGCTCACTTTACATCAAATCACATAAAACCACCAAGGTTCACATTGTTATGTGTTCCATTACATTTCCTATAGAATACTTTTGGCAAAGTACTTAAAGGTTTGTGTTTAACGCTGCAACTGCAGCTTATCAATACAAGGGTAGTTAAGTAAAGGTGGTCATGGCCCTAATATTTGGAACACCTTCAGGCCTAATCTTGTAACAAGCCGTATTTGATTGGATGCCGCCTGTTGAACTCCTGTGCTGCTCACATAATTGCCAGCTCATCCAAATTATTAACACCTGAAAAAATATACAGTGCAAATATCAGGTGCATAGAGGACAGTTTGCAGGAATAAAGTCACAGGATGTGGACCCGAGTTTCCAAGACAATCAATGTGAATTGAAAATTGCAGATTTCAAATTGTTCCTAATAAAGAAAATGCACTTATTATCAGCCAAGCATATCAGTTTCGTTTGAATTAAAAAAAGGAAATCAAATTATCATCATTAAATGTTTTCCAGAGAGTGCTACGACATGTTGGACAGAAAAATGGAAAAATATTGAACATGCTCAGACACAAGCCCAAAGTGATCGATTTACTTCCCAAAACCAGTCAGACAAGTCGAGTTCAAAAGGGAAGGAGCCAGAACATATTTCAAACGGTTTCAAATATTTTCCAAAACAATATCCAAACATGTTCAAACCAAAAAAGTAAGTTTGAATGACAAACTTTATTGACCATTAACCAAAGAATCATATTCAAAACAGCAGTGGCTATAAAATCAGAAGGAAAACGCACTGCAAAGAGGGGGACAACTTCACATAGTATCAGAACACACAACATCAACGTTCTAAAAACTATCTCATACACACAAAAGTTACAGAACCTCTCCACACCAATAAACACTCGGAAATTCACACACATACCTTCAGAAATTCACACAAACCTGATACCATCTTACACAAACTCACCAGAAATCTAAGAATCTAACAAACCGTACACACTAAAACCACACAGAAAACCCACGTTCATATCAGTCATTACACCTCGCCAACACGCAAAAGAAAATCATTCACAAATTATCAAATTTTCGAAGAGCATCATACACACCTTCAAACCAAATACACAAAATTCATACACGTCCAAAATCAGAGGAGAATTCAAATCAAAATTCACAATCAACAACCATACACACGCGGTCAAGGGCATTCACGAGGAAAGAAAGGAGACTTATCTTGGAGCAAGGATTCTTGAGGTCCTGTTCGCGTCTTCTCGTCACCAACCTATGACAATCTTTTTTTCTCATTCTCTAAATCTGATGTACTTGTAATCATAAACAATCTTAATGAATTGGGGTATGGGATTGTTGGGGGTGGGGTTCTTGTTGCATGATTTTGTTTGATCATGAGAAATTTGAGAGGACGGCGGCGATTTCTAGGGTTTCGGAAACCTTTTTCCTTTTTGAGAGAGACGATATAGGAGAAGAGAGAGGGTGACGATGGGAAAGAAGGCTCTCTCTCGGTTCCTTCTTTTGCCCTTTCGTTTGTTTTTTTTATTTTAAAATTAAAAACCTTTAAAAAAAACATTTTTATAATTAAAATTAAAAACCTTTTCTAAACATCTTTTTTAATAAATCTTTTTCTTCTTTAAACATATTTGATCTTTAATTTTATTTTCACAATAAAAAGAAACGTTATATTTAAAAAAATTTAGTAATTTTTTTTTTAAATAATAAAAACTTTTTTCATTAAATACCAAAATTAATCCTTTTAATAACTTTTTTCTTAAAAAAAAAAAAAGAGGACTAATAACAAAGAGACTTTAAAAATAATTAATTTCTAATAAAGAAAACTCTTTTCAAACCTTTTCTTTTTCTTTAAAAATAATAATAACTTTAACTTTAAAAATTAGGATAATAATAAAACTTTCATAAAATTTATTAAACCCTTTTAATAATTTTTTTTAATTAAATTCTAAAATTAAAATAATAAAAGGTTTCCCTTTTTTATTTAGTTTTAATAAAAATTTCTCTAATCTTTCTCAAGTTAGATATAGCCTCTAACATAATTTATAAATAATTAAGTTAAAACCAAACCTTTAGATCGTCCCTGTTTAGAAATCTCTCACCATGCTTAGTCATAGGTTCGTGAGTGTTCGGATGTTTTGCCTTATTTGTTTGTTTATGTCTTACTTAATTTATGTTTCTGTCTCAAACCCTTTCAAAATAACAAAAATCCTCGATCCAACGTCGAGCCCATTTTCTACCCATATAAGTCGATCGCCTTAGGGCATCGCATTCGACCTATCGATCACAAGACACAAGTCTAGCATCACTTTGCTAGCACCCTCGCCTAACAATAATAATTAATCGCATAAAATATCCAAGGGAAAACCCCATGCATGATAACCATGTTATTGTGCATGGTGCACATTATTTGCATTCATAATCGATACCCTTAAGTTAGGACTATTAGATAACTTAGGATAGATTTCCTAGGTTAGTCCCCCCTTAATTTTGATTTTTTAAATCAAACTTTAGCCCACCTAATTCTCCACACAAGAGAATTAGATGTTAATCATCTTAAAGAAAGGGACATACAATCTCATACCCCACAAAACTCAAACATTTTCAAAAGTGTGGTGGTCTTTCTTAAGATGATGACTCATCTTCCTCTCCTAAACCTTTAAACATTTAGTATCCTTAATAAGGAACTACAAGTGCTCTGATTCCCTCCTGACAGGATATGTAGGCACAAGATACGATATCTTGTCGAGCACACTTAGGAATAAAAATAATAAATCACCTACTCTTAAACCCATAGCAAAACAGATAACAGATAACATAAAATGAATCAAGAGGTTCCGGTAGAGTACTACAGATATCTAGGATGCTAACACCTTCCCTAGGTATAACCAACCCCCGAACTTAGAATCTTAGTGCATTTGCATTGCATTGTGGGTATTCGGTCTTTCTCCCTTCCCTTGGATAAAATCAAAGACGGTGGTGACATAAAAGAAATGTGATCCTAGTTAACAAATAACTACGGTATCCAATTTTCACCGCGACAGGCTTGATCTGGTTGTAATCTCGGTGGTGGTGGCTTAGTCAGATCACAAAATTAATTGGCAGGTAGAGCGGTTGGTAGTTCTGGCATTGGTGGTTATCGTATACCGAATTCCAAAACCGATAATGGGTGATGTTAGGACTGCCATTATGCTCATTTGTTTGATTGGTTTTGCGATCAGTTTTGTTATCAATATCCATGGTATTATATCAGGTTGCAAATCATCTGGAGTGGCTAATTACACTCGGTGGCTTAAATGGTTTGAAGCCTGGATGATAGTTGGCAATGACAAGAGATTGGAGTCAAATTTAGTTTGTTGGTCGTATTCGTGAAAGGTTGATTTAACAAGTAGTCTTATATAAGCCTTCTATTATTTGTATTCTCGGTGCAGTTGTCGAATGCAGCAGCTGCTGGCATTGTATAGTTTCTGCTGTGTTTAGTGGTCAGTCCCTAGCAGCTTGTTTGGTGCTTGGATTTTTGTTTGGCGTAATAAAAGTTATCTTAGCATAGCAGTCCCATTAGTTTAGTGGTTTGGAGCTCATCAGTAGTAGCTAGGCTATGGTTTAGTTTTTGTATATATTGGTTGTGGTGTCCTCTGTTTGTTATTGGAGTTCTTTAAGTGGTTTAGTCGTTGTGGTGTCCTCTGTTTGTAAATTGTATATATTGTTTGTTTAGTGGTTGGAATCCTTTAAGTTATGTTATGTATCAATTCTGTTACATTTGTTTCCAACTTAAACAAAAAATGATATTGGATTTTATGAATCTTTTATTGATGTTTATATTATTTTTCTGATAGGAATTTGATTTCCGTGTTATTATTGCTTTTACCCGTTAAGTGTTTGGCTGCAAATACTTGCATATCAAAAATACATGATGGTTGTGGAATATATTTTGAAATTACCCTTAGGTCTACATTTTCAACCCGAATTTAATTCAATTGATATAAATTTGCTTTAAACAATTTATGTCTTACAAAAAATAAAACTTGTGTTTATCCTAACACTTACTTTCACTTTAAGTAAATCAAATGAATTATCTTACCCATAAACGAATGTATTTGAAATATGAGATAATTCAATGGTCCATGCGTTTAATGATCTATGAATCACTGGGTTATTAGGGTGGTTTTCCACAATAGCTTAGAGTAGGAAACTGTAATTGAAACGAGAATAAATAAAATTATTAAATCCAAACACAATATTTCCATCTTGTTTGTGGCATATGCAGTGAAGTTGTTGGAAAGTAAAGAGAACTTATATAGAGACCTCAAAAGATGCCTGAATAAAATATATTATTAAGTGTGATTTAAGAACAAAAAAGAGACAAAAATAGGGATAACATATAAATTATTATAATTATATTTTTGTAACTAGGATATTATGTAAAAGTTCGATACCTTATTTCTATACCTTATTATAGTTATATCTTATATAAATATATTTTTGTAACTTTTGTTTTTATGTTTTATTTATTGTTAATTATTTTCATACCATTTTTTTTTGTTATAAGAGATTATGGAGAAGTTTTTTAAGAGGAAATTGTCATCAAATGAGCAAGAATCTAGTTCTCAACAATATGCTCAATTTAATTTGGAAGATTTACAATCTGGTCCTGGAAAACGGCTTAAAATGTCAGCATATCATTCAAATAATCAAGAGATAATTCGCAAAACATATATACAAAAAGGACCGTGTCAACCTACTCAACATAATTTCCCCCAAAGGCGAATTGGAAACTCATTGAGAAGATTTTGTTCTTCTTGGTTTAATGAATTTGGAAATTGGTTAGAGTATAGTATAGAAAAGGATGCGGCATTTTGTTTATGTTGTTATCTTTTTCGACCCGACTTTGGAAAACAATCTGGTGGCGATACATTTGTAACAGATGGATTCACTAATTTGAATAAGAAAGATAGACTCGCATCACATGTTGGAGGTCCAAGTAGTGCTCATAATATCGCTTGGAAGAAATGTCAAGATTTGATGAATCAAAATCAACATATTGAAGTTGCGATATGTAAACAATCTGAGCGTTTGTAACCTATATAGAAGGCGGTTGACAGCTTCCATTGATTGTATTAGTTATTTATTAAAGCAGGGATTGGCTTTTCGTGGCCATGATGAATCAATAGAGTCAGGGAATCAAGGTAACTTCCTAGAAATGCTTAGATGGTATGCTAAGAGGAAAAAAAAGTAAGACAAGTTGTATTGGAAAATGCTCCTGAAAATTAAAAAATGATTTCTCCGTCAATTCAAAAGGATATTGTTAAGGCAGCCTCATTAGAAACAACTAAAGTTATCTTGACTGATCTTGGAGATGAATTATTTGCCATTCTTGTTGATGAATCTCGTGACATATCTAATAAGGAACAAATGGTTGTTGCTTTGCGCTACGTCAAAAAAAATGGAATTATTATTGAATGTTTTTTAGGCATTATTCATGTTAAAAGTACAACATCAATAGCTTTGAAAGTGGCCCTTGAAGAGTTGTTTTGCAAACATGGTCTTACTACATCAAGAATTCGTGGACAAGGTTATGATGGTGCTAGTAACATGCAAGGAGAATTCAGTGGTCTAAAAAGTTTAATCTTAAGTGAAAATCCATCTGCATTTTATGTACATTGTTTTACTCATCAATTGCAACTTACATTAGTTGCTATTGCCAAAGATCATCTTCAAGTTTATGGTGTTTTTAACTTAGTGTCTACTTTAATAAATGTCGTAGGTGGGTCTTACAAACGACAAGACATGCTTCGTGAAAGACAAATAGAGAATATTAGGGAAGCATTGGGAAAAGGAGAAATTGCTAGCGGGTAAGGTTTGAATCAAGAAACAAATCTCAAACGAGCTGCTGATACTCGATGGAGTTCTTATTTTGATACTTTGACCAATTTGATATTGATGTATGATTCTGTAATGGATGTTCTTGACATTTTGAAAAAAGATTCAACATTGCTAAGAGAACAAAAGGCTGAAGCAAATGGTCTCATGCATTTGATGAATACTTTTGATTTTGCACTAACATTGCATTTAATGAAAAATATCTTGGGTATTTCCAATGAATTGTCACAGGCACTGCAAAGAAAAGATCAAGATATTGTCAATGCTATGAAATTGGTTAGCATTACAAAGCAACGGTTACAAGCTTTAAGAGATGATGGATGGAAATCTTTATTGGATGAGGTAAATTTATTTTGCAATATGCATGACATTCACATTCCAAACATGGATGATATATACTTTTCAGGAAGATCAAGGCGTGGAAGTAATGCAGAGTCTATCACAATAGAGAAACATTATCGCATTGAATTATTTTATACTTGTAGCGAGCGATTTTGGACGTGGTTCTTAAGCGCTGGTCGCTCTCTGCGGTTGAGTTTACTACAGGTCGATTCATTTTTTATCCTATTATGAGCTGATGAAGGAAGGGAAATAGATGTCTCCAATTAACCCTGCTTTGCATACTGAGTTTAAACAGCGGTCTGTTAGGTTACGGATGCGATCCATGTGGGGGGCCTTTGTATTGGTTATTTGTATTTTCGCCAATACTATTTTCTCTCTTTTTATGTTGACAGAATGTTTCTGGCGGGGAACAAGGATTAGGATGTTAGGACTGATGCTTTTTGATGTGAGAATATGGGATTTTTGGTTTTTGTTTAGTGTGCTCGCTAAGATTTTTTCTTTCAATCTTATGCCTACGTATTCCCGTTTACCGAAACAGGAAAATCAGAGCGTTCGTAGTTCCTCCTATTCTACGGGAGGAAATGGTATTTTTTTGGTGTCTTGTTCAAAGCCCAAGACGTGAAGCGAAAAGTGGTTTGTATCTTGTTCAAAGCCCAAGATGTGAAGCTGAAAGGTCTCAACTTTAGAGAGAATTTGTCATCTCTAAAGAGGGGTTTGTCTGTTACGACTGTTTATAAAGGAGAATTACTTTAACTGGGATTTGTGAATCCGGCAATGCCATAATTTCCTTAAAAGGGGATTTTTAACCTGAAGGAGAAGACTTTAACTCAGTGTAGAGCAATGCCATCTTTCCTTAGGAATTTCTCATACTAAAAGAGGGACATTGGCATGGATGTAGATGATCCAGAGGCTTGCTGCTTACAGCAGTTAGATGGAGGGGAAGGAGTTGTTGATGTTTGTGTACTGTGAACGAGGCACAACTTTGATGCTAAAAGGTTGATTGGATCAACCAGTGGTTTTCTTATACAAAGCCTAAGATGAGGCTAGTATGTGTCTCGTACAAAGCCCGAGAGAGAGGCTAAAAGGTTTTGACTCAACGAGGGAATCTTTTGGTATCTCGTATAAAGCCCGAGATGGAGGCTAATTGACTCAACAAGAGAGTTTTTGTATCTCATACGAAGCCCGAGATGGAGGCTAACATTTGTTTGGCTCAATAAGAACCTTTTTGTATCTCGTATAAAGCCCGAGATGGAGGCGAGAGGGGTTATTGACTCAACGAGGGAGTCTCTTATGTGTCTCGTACAAAGCCCGAGAGAGAGGTTAAACCTTGTTTGACTCCGCTGGGGAGAATCATTTATACAAAGCCCAAGAGGAGGCTAACTTCACTGGAGAAGGATCATTATACAAAGCCTAAGAGGAGGCTATGGTAACTATTTCAGTTAAGTGACAGGTCCAGTATACTGATTTTAAAGAGAAAATCAGTTCTTATATGAGCAACACTGTACTCAAGGGTTTGATTCGAGGGTCTGGGTTATGCCTGTTCTTTAAGGAAGCGGGAAATCCGAAGGGTATTGAGACTGTCCGAGTCTACGGGTTTACTTCCTATTCTTGAAGGGTGCTTGAGAATGTCTTTGAGACTCAAGGAGATCAGACTGTCCAAGTCTAGAGTTTTAACCTTTGTACTATGTTTTGAGAAACAGTAGTAGACTCTATGAAAGGACTGTTATATGAAGATGACTAAGTTCTGTTCTTATACCTCTAGGAGGTCATCGGGACAATTTGTACGAAGCCCAAGAGGAGGCTGGAAACTTTTAAGAAGCTGACGGGTCCTTGTACGAAGCCCAAGAGGAGGCTATCATTCCTGGAGGAAGAGATCATTATACGAAGCCTAAGAGGAGGTTGTGAATACTTCTAAGAAGCCGATGGGTCCTTGTATTAAGCCCAAGAGGAGGCGAGGTTGCTTTTAGGAAGCCTGTGGGTCCTTGTATAATGCCCAAGAGGAGGCTGATGCTTTTAAGGAGCCGATGGGTCCCCAAATCCCGAGAAATTCATGGCAAGCTATTCACAAGGAATAGATCAAGTCAGGAAAGTTTGAGAATTTGGAAGAAACTCAAGAGATGTCATTCACGGAGAAAAGATCATCTCTGGGGAGTAGAGCTTCTTGACAAGTGCTTTTAAGAAGCCTGTGGGTCCCCAAATCCCGAGAAGTTCAATACATGTCATTCACCGAGAATAGATCAAGCCAGGAAAGTCCGAGAATTTGGAAGAAACTCAAGAGATGCCATTCACGGAGAAAAGATCATCTCTAGGGAATAGAGTTTCTTTGACAACTTCTACGAGTGACAGTCTATGAAAGGGTTCACAGGGAATGCTGCCTTTCATATCTCCATATTGTTTAACTCCAAGAGGAAGGAAGATTGTGTCTGGTAATCCTATGGGGATCTAGTTTAGACTATTTCTAAGAGTGATCAAGACAGCTTTACCTAGTGCTAGACGTAGTTTCCGAGGAAACTCTAAATATCTATATTATTATTACACAGTTGATATGAGTTTATGAAAGAAGACTTATAGCGAAACAACCCCACAATACAGTTATATGTATATGAAAGCGGTAAATGAAAGCAATAACCACTTACTCGGTTGTAGAGCTTCCATGTTGTTTGGTTAGTTGTTCAACAAAGAAAGATTGAAAACAACAGTATATTCAAAATCAAAGGAGAAAGTGCTTTGAAAAAGAAAGTTTTGGGGCTTACAGCTCAAGGAGAGGCCCAGGGTTTTATCAGTGAGCGCACTGTTTGAATTTGTACAGAGGGACTTATACAAGTGACTGTGGCCAAAAAAGGTTTTCTATACAAAGGGATGAGTCTTACACTCTCTCAAGAGGCCCAAAAGGTTTAAAGAAAAAGAGATGGGTCTTACTACTCGAGGGTAGGCCCAGTGTTATTTTGAAAAGGCAACGATCGTGCCGTTTATTTGAAAATGTACAGAGGGACTTATACAATAAGTGAGGCCCAAAAAATGTTGTCTGTACAAAGTGGGTTGGGTCTTACACTCTAATAGAGGCCCAAAAGTTTTGAATGGGTCTTATAGCTCAAGGAGAGGCCCATGGTTATTTTTTAAAAGGCGATGATCGCGCCGTTTGTTTTTGACGGTATCAGGACTTATACAATACACTGAGGCCCAAAAATGATTTGGTCAAAAAAAGGATTGGGTCTTACACTCTATTAGAGACCCAAGTGTTTTGAAAATGATTTATGAGGGTTGAAATAATCCAAAACCCTAATTTGTTTTCAAAAATGTATTTAATTGAATAAAAATTCAATTAAAATGATCAAAATTGTTTTACATATGGAAAACAAAGTATGATCTTGGATTAATGCTTCAAAAATTAAGTATTGACCTACAAAATAATTAGAAGGCATTAAAAGTTGCAAAATCAATGTAGAAAAAATATTTTAAATGTTAAAAATAATTAAAATATTAATTCTTTGCAAAAATATCAATTATATGCAATAAATAATATTTTTGGGATTTTTTGTTAAAATAAAATAATTTAACATTTTTGTGAATTATTAAAAAAAGAATCAACTCAAAATCATTAAAACTCAGAGAGAAATTAATTTTTGAATCAATTAAATAAAACCACAAAATTCAAATATTCAAATTTGGAAAAATGGCGCCAAGAACAAGCTGAAGAACACGCGCGTGTTCTGAGATTCCCAGATTTGCATTTTCTCTCTAATCTCACTGAATACTTAATCATATCATATAATCCACATATCATTATGCTCGTCTCAACCTCACGATCATGTCTATGTCCATTAATTTTATTTAAATTAAACATATAACAAGAAATCACGAAAAATCCTCAAGAACCCTAATTTCTGCATGAAGGCTAGGATTTTTGATACATGATTCAAACAATGCAATTAATTGAGGGGAAACATTCTATGCATGATTATGAACATATGGCCAAATTATTGTGCGAGGAAATATGCATAGATTGAGAGATGACCAAGTATATGCTTACCTCTAGGCCGTGACAGCAAGTGCAATGTGATTTTTAATTTGGAGGTGTTACAGATGAGTGGTGATGATCTGAACAGCTTCCCTACACCCTATGGAATGTGTTTGAATGCTTGGACTTGATTGAAATTGGCTGGATCACTTCAAGGCATCTCAACTGCATTTTGGTTAAAACCTTGAGCAATTGACTGGTGATTCTGAGAAATCAGTGTTCCAGTTGTTGTTTAAGTGTTTGATCAGCTCATATGCGATGTATATGAGGCGTGTGTGTGTGTGTGTGATTGGTTTGAGTGGAATTGCCCTCTAGCTCAAAACCCGATAGCTACCTTGCTAAGAAAGGCATTTTTGCCAAGAGAAAGAGATTTTGAGAAAGGCAAGTGTTGTAGGCCTTTGGTGTACTTAAACTGAACACAATTGAGCTCTATTTATAGTAGAGCAAGTTTGTTTTGCAAGGAATAGTGAATGGCAATTGCTGAGTAGGTTTGTTCAATGTTGGCCAATGGAAGTTCAAGTCTCCTCTAGCCATTGACTAGAGGTTAGGGCACAGGCTGCTGGTTCCCTTGGTCTTGGATAAGTCTTGACTGAATTCAAATGAAAATGGCTCAGTCCATGCCACCTTGATGCTTCCATTGAATGCTTCAATCCAAATTTGAAGTCTTGTCCCTATTTTGGCACTTCTAGGTTCAACATGCTTTTTCTTGTTCCAAGGACTTTGGAAGCTTGGCTCAGTGATTGTCCCCTTTAGATTCAATCCTCAGATGTGTCCAAGTAGATAGGAGTGTTTGGATTTGCATAATTTTGGCAAATCGAGCAAAAATGCAAATTCTGCCTTGCCTTGACAGATTTCAACAAGGCAACTTGACAATGTCATAACTCATAGCCCAAATGGAATTTGGCAATGTTCTTGGCCATTTTGGAAAGCCCTTACATGATACAACAACTGTTTGAACATGTTTGGTTTTGATCTCTTTTGAATCCAAGTGAAAAATCCCCCTACATTTGGAAAAAAATGAAGACAGATTTGGACTTAGTGAAAATTTCACCAAGTGTTGGAAAAAGTGACATTTTCAATTTTCAGCCATTTTGATCACTCCATAACTCAAAATCCTTAATGAATTGGACTTAGGTCTAGTTGAAGTTTTTGTAGAGGGTAATGAGGACTACAAATCCATCTTTGGATGGGAAAAAATGGCCTTGTGGTTTAGGAGTTATGATCCTCCAAAGTTGGTACCCTAGCCACTTTATTTTTAACTTAGAAAATTTTCTAAGTTTTTATGGTTACCCCTTTTACAAGTTATCCAACTTTTCTTGATTTTTATTGATGAATGATGATTCAAATCATACATTAACATCATTTTAGGGTTAAAAATCCATTTTAGTGAAAAATCTCAAAAAGTCAAAGTTGACTTTTGTGCAGAGTTGACTTTTTACCATATGAATTCCAAACTGTGCAATTCCTCAGGAAATCATGTCCTTGACCTAAATCAAACTTGATGGACATGTTCCATGGGTGTCACGGGGTATATTTAGGCATGTCCTAGGGTTTGGGAGCATGTCCTGGTCAAAAGTCAAAGTTACAGTTGACTTTTTCCTTAAAACCCTAATTGTGGTGCAGATGAAATTGAGACTTGTTGCTCAAACTTCTTGGATTAATCCATTGTCCCAAATGGATCAATATGTTATATTAGAGACCCTCAAATCCTCTCTTGAGGCCTTAGTTCATGATTTGTCCCAAAAGTCAACCTAGGGGTGAATTAGGTCAAGAAACCCTAATTCCTTATTTTTTATGTATGCATCCCCTGAGGCAAAATTAACTTGATGAATGGGTCCATGAGGTTCCTTGGAGTATATTAGGTTGTGTTTTGGATCTTTGGCTTGTGTCCAGATGAAATTTTTCATCTGGAGGCCCTGGTCGACCAAAACCCTAATTTGGTGATACTGGTGATCTTGAGACTTGATCCACCAAAAAGGGAGCAGCCTTGTGCTTAATCCTTGAAGTGGGAGTCCTTTTGATCCATTGTGGATATTTGAGAGTGTAGACAAGTTGAAGATCATGTCATTCCTTGATTGATCCTTTGTTTAAGGCTCTGAAAGGGCTCGAAACCCTAATTTTGATTGTAGTGGATGCTCACCCATCTATGGGGAGACTGATGAAGTATGATGGTACATCCATATTGTGATGATGAGTTTCACAATGATGGGAAATCTTAGTGGTCAAAATTTGGGGTATGACAAATGCCCTTATTTAATCTTCTTGGACCCGAAGGTGTGAATGACAAAGGTATTCGGGCATTCGGGGTGTAAGAGGATTAAATATCGGAATACCCAAAATTTTGATGGCTATGAATGGCAGTTTGTGCATTCATCTTCTTTTGCTAAGCAATGATGTTTAGAAAAGGTAAACTTCCCCTCGATCCTGGTCTTCAGCCAAGGAACTGGTCTCAGTTTTCTTTTGAGATGAACTTCCCCTCGATCCTGGTTTCCAACCAAGGAACTGGTCTTAGTTTCTGAAATAAACTTCCCCTTAATCCTGGTTTCCTACCAAGGAACTGGTCTTAGTTTCTGAAATAAACTTCCCCTCGATCCTGGTTTCCTACCAAGGAACTGGTCTTAGTTTCTTTTGTCTATAAACTTAATTGACAAGGGACGCTATTCGTAGCGGCTTTCCTTCAAACTTCTCGCCGAATTTTCCTGGGGAGATGCCATTTGAGTGGAAAAGGTTTTGATGTCAGACTTGCTGGGGAACCCAGTCGTCTGAGTTGTAGAGGTGTACAAACTTCTCTGTTGGAGACGCCATTTGCCGACTCTATCTGGGGAAAGCGAGTCTCTTGAGAAACTGCATTCGTTTGGGATTACATCATACTTTTCTCGGGATCTTCCTGGAGAAACGCCATATGATGGGGTCCAATTTTGAGGTGCCGATGACCTTTTCATCAGCGGTCTCTTCGGAGCGAAACTGGCATGCTGCCGAATCTCTGATTACGAGGCTTTCTCTGTGGATTTTCCTTAATCCGGGAAAGCAAGGATATCATCTTCAATGGCGAAGAGTGATGTTTGTTGAACATTTTCTCTGGCTTTTCAGAGGTTCAAGTTATCAAAGTGGTTGATGACCCAACTTCAATCCATAAATAAACTGGAGGAGAGATTGTTCAGACGCGACATTTCCTGATGAGGAAAGAATCGACGACTCGATTGAGAGGACTGTTATCACTAGGGGATAAAACCGACCAGAGTGACAGTGATGCAATATGAATGTAAATCAATAATGCATGATGTATGTATGTTTATGCTGACAAAACTGACGCGACATACCAACTAAAAAAATGAACATGACTGGATACTCGGCCATCGCGGGGCGAAGAAGTACCGCTGGTTTAGAATAGCAATTCCACCTTGCTTAGGAGAGATAGTCCCTGCGGGGAATACCGTTGATCGGGCTTAGGAGATAAGAACTCAGCCGAGGCGTGTCAGACGAAACAAGGTCTCTGACACAGTTGATCCCTTCATTCAGGCGTACTGGGTTAGAAGGAGTACTTTGATTCTACACTTTGAAGTTCGCCTACTTCTGGAGAAGCGATTGATGTTCCTTTGATGTTCAACAGTCAAAAGAAATTGACGTCTTTATTTTAAAAGCAGAAAAAGTTTTAACAAGTAAATTCATTTTTTTTCAAGAATCGTTAATCATGTTAACAACGTCGTTCTGTAAAGCTAAAACAAATAAGAATTACAAACAAAAGCACAAGGGCTCAAATTTTATTGATAAGACGGAGATCAGCCAAACGCGTGATTCCAAAGAGTATATACAAAGTTTGAAAATGGTAATTTACAGGGAAAAGGGCTACGTTGAAACATAACGACCATTATCCTTCTACCAACTTTGAATTCGGGGCATCCTGAGCTTTTGACGAAGATGACCTTGACTGGAGTTTTCTGATGGATGATGTAACTGCTGCTGTTGAGGGACTTGCCTCTGTTGAACATAGTTACTTGCCATTATCCCTAACTTTTGCTTGGATTGTACTGTGATGTTTCCAATCCACCGGGATGATTTTTTTTCTCTGTCTCTAATTTTTGCCTGGACGGCCCTTTCGTGTTTTCAATCCACCGAGACGTTTTTTTTAGTTTAGGCGAAGTATTTCTTGACTACATCAACATTCGTGGGGTAGGTAAATTCCTCTCCGTCCATAGTTGCGAGTCTCAAGGCGCCGCCTGAGAAAGCTTTCGGGACCACATAGGGACCATCATAATTCGGAGTCCACTTACCCCGAGAGTCAGTGAGAAATGATTGAATCTTCTTGAGCACGAGGTCTCCTTTTCTGAAGACACGAGGTCGAACCTTTTTGTCGAACGCCCTCTTCATTCTCTGTTGATACAACTGACCATGGCATAGTTCCGTTATTCTCTTTTCTTCGATCATATTCAGTTCGTTGTGTCGGCTTTGACACCA
This sequence comes from Lathyrus tuberosus, assembly GCA_022829125.1. Classification (NCBI taxonomy): domain Eukaryota; kingdom Viridiplantae; phylum Streptophyta; class Magnoliopsida; order Fabales; family Fabaceae; genus Lathyrus; species Lathyrus tuberosus. The sequence goes on along the minus strand of JALAZF010000022.1, from coordinate 19,123,297 downwards.
TTCAGCTTCGGTGAGCTTAGCTTCCATCAATACTCGGATTGACGGGATCTCTACTTCTATGGGGAGCACTGTTTCCATGCCATACACTAGAGAGAAAAGGGTTGCCCCTGTTGAAGTGCGGACAGATGTGCGATAACCGTGAAGAGCAAAGGGTAACATCTCGTGTCAGTCTTTGTAGGTTACAACCATCTTTTGAACGATCTTCTTGATGTTCTTATTAGCCGCTTCTACCGCTCCGTTCATCTTGGGTCGGTAGGGAGATGAGTTATGGTATTCAATCTTGAACTCTACACACAATTCCTTCATCATCTTATTGTTCAAGTTAGATCCATTATCAGTAATGATCTCGCTTGGAACACCATAACGGCAGATGATATTGTTTTTGATAAATCGGATCACCACTTGTCGGGTTACATTAGCGTACGACGCTGCTTCGACCCACTTGGTGAAGTAGTCAATGGCTACTAGGATGAACCGATGTCCATTTGAAGCCTTAGGTTCGATCAAGCCAATCATGTCGATTCCCCATATCGAAAAAGGCCACGGGGAAGAGGGAACGTTGAGATGTGATGGCGGTACATGAATTTTGTCGGAGTATATCTGACACTTATGACACCTCCTCATGTACTTATAGCAGTCGGATTCCATGGTCAACCAGTAGTACCCTGCTCTTAGAATTTTTCTCGCCATTGTGTGTCTGTTGGCATGAGTGCCAAAGGATCCTTCATGAATTTCTTTCATAAGCATGTCTGCTTCTGGTCTGTCTACGCATCGGAGTAAGACAATGTCAAAATTTCTCTTATAGAGAGTGTCACCGCTCAGGAAGAAGTTTCCAGCCAATCTTCTGAAGGTCTTTCTATCCTTCCTGGATGCCCCAGGTGGGTATTCTTGTTTCTGAAGGAAGCATTTGATATCATGATACCAAGGTTTGTCGTCTATGACTGCTTCAATCGTGAAGACGTAGGCGGGCCGTTCAAGGCACATTATGTCAATCTTAGGTATGTAATTCCATTGACCTACACTAATCATAGAAGAGATAGTGGCTAATGCATCAGCCATGTGATTCTCATCACGAGGGATGTGATGAAACTCGATTCTATTGAAGAAGGGTAGCAACCTTCTTGTATAGTCCTTGTAAGGAATCAATCCTGATTGGTATGTGTTCCAATCCCCTTTTATCTGATTGATAACCAAGGCTGAATCCTCGTATACGTCCAAGTTTTTTATCCTTAAATCAATTGCTTCCTCGAGACCCATAATACAAGCTTCGTATTCGGCCTCATTGTTCGTACATTTGAACGTAATTCTAGCGGTGAAAGGAATGTGGGTACCCTGAGGGGTAACAATGATTGCCCCAATTCCATTTCCATAATGATTAACTGCTCCGTCAAAGATAAGTCCCCATTGGGAACCTGGTTCTGGCCCTTCACTGGGTAGCGGTTCATCGCAGTCTTTCATCTTTAGATACATGACATATTCGTCTGGGAAGTCAAACCCGATTGATTCTTGATTGTCAATCGGTTGATGAGCCAAATGATTGGCTAAAATACTTCCTTTAACGACTTTCCGAGCATGGTACTCTATGTCATATTCCAACAACAGCATCTGCCAACGGGCAATTCTTCCCGTAAGAGCAGGTTTTTCGAAGACGCACTTGATTGGATCCATTTCGGAGACCAACCAAGTAGTATGACAAATCATGTATTGGCGAAGACGTTTGGCTGCCCAAGCCAAAGCACAGCAAGTTTTCTAAAGCATCGTGTAACGAGTTTCACAGTCGGTGAATTTCTTGCTCAAATAGTAGATGGCCGACTATTTCCTTTTGGTTTCGTCTTGTTGGCCAAGTACACATCCCATTGAGTCCTCTAAGACTGTGAGGTAAATGATCAGTGGTCTTCCTTCCACTGGAGGTGATAGAATCAGAGGATTTAACAGATATTCCTTGATACTGTCGAAGGCGGTTTGACACTCTTCTGTCCAAACGCAATCCTGGTTCTTTTTTAGTAATTTGAAAATCGGCGCACACGTGGCGGTCATAAGGAATATGAACCTGGAGATGTAGTTCAAACGACCCAAGAATCCTCTGACTTGTTTTTCAGTTTTCGGAGAAGGCATTTCTTGAATGGCCTTGACCTTGTCAGGATCAACCTCAATTCCTTTCTGGCTGACGATGAACCCTAGTAGTTTCCCTGAACAGACATCGAAGGTGCACTTGTTGGGATTTAAGCGGAGCTTGAATTTTCTTAAACATTCGAACAATTTTGACAGATGTTCAACGTGCTCACTCTCTGTTTTTGATTTTGCAATCATATCATCGACATATACCTAGATTTCCTTGTGTATCATGTCATGAAACAGAGTAGTCATGGCCCTCTGATAGGTTGCCCCGACATTCTTCAAGCCGAACGGCATTACCTTGTAACAAAAGGTGCCCCATGGGGTAATGAGCGAAGTTTTCTCCATGTCTTTCGGCACCATTTTAATCTGGTTATAGCCCGAGAATCCATCCATGAAGGAGAAAATTTTGAACTTTGTTGTGCTGTCTACCAGCATGTCAATGTGTGGTAAAGGAAAGTCATCCTTTGGACTAGCCTTGTTTAGATCCCTGTAGTAGACACACATTCTGACCTTTCCGTCCTTTTTGGGAACGGGTACGATGTTGGCTAACCATTGAGGATATTCAGACGTAGCGATGAAACCCACGTCAATCTGTTTCTGTACTTCCTCTTTGATTTTGATGGCCATGTCCGGGTGAGTGCGTCTCAACCTTTGCTTTACTGGTGAACATTCTGATCTCAATGGTAAGTGATGTTCCACGATGCTGGCATCCAACCCTGGCATATCCTGATAGGACCAAGCGAATACATCGGGAAATTCTTTGAGAAGCTTTATCAAACTCTCTTTGGCAGTTGGACTGAGCAGTGCCCCAATCCTGATTTCTTTTCTCTCTTTTTCTGAACCCAAGTTTACCATTTCCAACCGCTCTTTGTGAGGTTCAATGGACCTTTCCTCTTGTCTGAGTAATCGGGAGATCTCTTCGGGAATTTCGTTGTCAACTTCTTCTTCAGTCCCAAATATCGGGAACTCAAAGTCGGGAGAAGGCATTGGATCGTATATTTCAACGGGGTTTAAAACAAGCAATCTGCATGACGTGATGATTCGTGTTTAGAAGAGATGGAGAAAATGCAAGTGTGTGCAGTGTTTTATTTTACTGCTTGTTTTTATTATTGATTTGTTTTTTAGGATTACCATTTTCTGAAAAAAGCAAAAAGAGAAAACAACAATAAATGCGGAAATTACAGAACGACGTTATTTTATTAATGAACAAGTCGATTCTTGAAACTACAGCCCTATAAAACAAAAATCTATCGCTTCGGGCAAAGCGAAGAGGGAAATTTACAGGAAGCGAGCCCTAACAAAACGTCCGTTTCACCTGGGCAGGGTGAAAGGTTAAAGATGGCAATTACATTGACTGATGAACGACCTTCGCAGCATCGACAGCAACCCATTGGCGGTGAACTCCTCGGTGAATCACAAAGTCAGGTACCTTCCTTGATTTGTCTTCAGAAATGACGCTGATTTCTGGTGAAGCAGGATCATTGGAATCTGTCTCCCAGGAAGAGTTGTCGTAGGAGAATTCCTCAGTTGTATTTTGCATAGTATTTGTGCTCTCAGTTGTATCTCCCCATCTAGTAGGCTGGATGTCTTCGAACCTGATACGAGAGCTTTTGGGAGCGGTGTACTTGACCATAAAGTCGTATTTTCCACTCGGTTGTCCCAGAGTGTCCCAAACTTCTTTGGAACTGGAGGAGTCATCTTTCTCGATGACGTTGGCCTCGGGAAAAGCATAGTTGATGAATTCAAGTCCTACGAACGTTGCGAACTCATCTTCATGTTGAGTAGCTTCAGAATGACCTGAGTGTCGATCCCATGACATGGTGGGGACACAGGTATTCTGTTCAATGACGGTCAGCTGATTTTCATTGTTCGGCTGACTCTCTTTCCCCAAGTCTCCTGGATAAGGTTGCCACATTGGCAGACCATCCATTGGGCCATAGTAATTGTGGTCAAATTGGTCTTTCATCAGAGTGTCTTCCTCTAATGAATTTGGCAGAGCACGACATCCTTTCGGATCACAATCTCCGTAGATCATTTTGACGTCTGACCGTGGTATAAATCTCGGACTCTGTGCGGGATAGCAAAATGGTATAGGCACCTCCTCCTGAGACATATAACCGTCCTCGTTAAGATAGGACTTCCATTCTTCATCTGTGTCAGAGGGATCTTCCTCATTGATAGCATGTACTGCTTGAGACATCGGGTGAAGAAAACCTCCACTGTGGAAGAAGTTTTGAAGGGGATGAAGACTTTCATCGTTGGTAGCTGTCTGGGTACAGGTTGCAGAAAAACCAAGACCCTTCTTTGTTTTATTGTCAGTAGGAATGACAAGTTGTCCCCATCCCGTCGTATCGGTACTCTCTACCGCTTTGATAGCATCTTTGTATGAAGAAATCGAAGTTCCTTCTTTGAACTGATTGTCTTTGCTTACCGACAGTGCTTGGAACTGAGTTCCAATAACCTCCTCGGGTTCTATGCCAGTAGATGATGACAAGTTGCTTACAAGCAAGGCCTGCTCCCCGCAGACTGTGATAAGTTGATCGTTCTGGATGAACTTTAGATTTTGGTGGAGGGTTGACGTAACCGCTCCAGCCTGATGTATCCAAGGTCTTCCTAATAAATAATTGTATGTTGCCCGGATGTCCATGACCTGGAAAGTGTGAGGACCAATAGTTATAGTAAGATCAACTTTGTCGATAACTGTTATTTTGGATCCGTCGAATGCTTTGACGACGACCTCGCTGGTTCTCATCGGAGGTCCTTTGAATGATAATTGCATCAAAGTGGACTTTGGCATAACATTCAGGGCTGACCCTGTGTCTACCAGTACGCTGGCTAAAGCATCGTCCTGGTAGTTAACTGTAATATTGAGCGCCATGTTATGACGGAGACCCTCTTCGGGTAATTCCTCATCACTAAATCCCAAATTATTGCAGGAACTGATGTTAGAGACAATACTATCGAACTGTCTGATTGTTACATCCTGTTCCACAAAGGCTTGCTCCCAGACTTTCTGTAGAGCCTCCCTATGCGCTTCCGAACTGAGTAACAGTGATAACACAGAGATCTTTGAAGGAGTCTGTAACAGTTGATCGAAAATGTTGTATTCACTCCTTTGGATGAGCTTCAGCATCTCATCATTATTTTTCAAAAGGTCGGAATTACTGGATTGACCGACTGGTGGATCAGGAGCTTCTGTCTGAAGTTCCTTTTCTTTGTTAGGCTCTCCAATTCCTCGGTTGAAGATTCTACCACTCCGTGTTACACGACTGATGTCTGCAATATTCACGACGGAGGGTAATGGAATTTCCTTTACATTTTCAACTGTCGTTGCACCGTATTTGTAAGGGATTGCCTTAGTTGATTCATACGGTAGTGGTCCCGGTAGATAGATGACTATGGGAACCTTTTGATTTTTCTTACTATCATAATTAATCTCGATCCGTTCCCGGTTGGGAACTTTAGATTCATCAAGTAGAGGGATAATGGCAAAAACATCCATGGTCCTGTGATGACCAGAGATCGTGACAACATCCTCGACTTGATCGGCAAGGTAGTTCGACATCCAATTGATGGGCCCAGAACCCGGATATGGACGAATCTCTCCACGATCCACGTGACCCTGAAGAGCTGCTCTCACAAAGTAACACCCTTGGTTACTTTCCGAACAGATGCTACAACGGTCATAATTGTGTGGTGGCACCTGGCCACGCCCACTTTGAATACAATGTAACCTCACTAGGTTAGCTTCCATAGATCGGACATCCTGACTTTGACACCGAGTGGGGTTTCTGTTACTGATACTAATTTGCTGAGTATCTTCATCCATATAGATTGGCATCCACCAGTGATTTAACAAGTGCTGAAGTGCCTCCTGGACAAGGGTACAACCTCGATCGTTTTCGCAACCTGCTTTACAGCTTTGATAGTCATGTGATATTAAGAATCCGAGTCAGACATGCTCAGCATGTAACTCTACCAGGTTGGTATTCATCACACGAATATCAAAGATCTGAACCATATTGATCTGATAGGAATTCCTATCATGGTAGTCTTGGATACATCCAAGATCCATCTGACGCTGGAGGGTCTCTTATATGAAAGAGCATCCCTGTTTGTTTACCGAGCAAGTCAGACAAAAACTGTAATCGTGCCGCGGCAAATTATGATACTGGCTTTGCCTTGAGTGCATTGCCACCAAGTTGGCATTCATTGCACGGATATCATGGTTTTGAATGACGTTAGAATTCGTGTAGATCATGTTAACTCCACGAATTCATTGCTCTTAGATCCATCCGAGATCCATTTGTTCTAGTAGAGCTACTTGCACCACAGAACATCCTTGATTGTCTTTAGAGCAGATATCACACTGGTGATAATTATGAGGTGGCACATGGCCATATCCACTTTGTCTATAATGTATATTAACCAGATTGGTCTTTAACAAGAGTACATCGTGAATTTGATAGACATTGTTAGTCTCTCCTTCTATCAAATTGACGGCAGCCTTCTCGTGTTGAGGCAGCGGGTTTGTGAGAACATTAGGATTTGTATCCTTGAAGGATAAGACCCCGCTCCTAACAAGTTTTTGCACGTCGGACTTGAAATTGAGGCAAGTCTCTATGTTATGCCCTGATCCTCCTTGATGATAAGGGCAAGTTTGATCCACCTTAAACCAAAAAGGCGGATTTTCCGGTACTGTAAGAGGAGATTTAGTCTGAATGTGCCCCTTAGCCAGTAGTAATGGAAACAGCTCTGCGACGACACGGGTATAGGATCAAATCCTGGTGGCCGTGTTGTACGGTTATTGTTGTATGGAGGACGAGCCTGCTGAAGAGGCTGTTGTGTCCTTTCCTGATCAGGTTGGCTCTGTGCAACCTGAGGTTGATACTTAGGAATAGGCGCAGGACCGATAGCAGGAGTTACAGCTGCTACTGATTGATAACGTCACCTTTGCTTTCCGAGAGAGATATTCCCAATATCTTGCTCTTTTTTCTTAGGGAGAGCACTACCGTATTTTTTAGTACCACTCGTCGATCTAGTGTCTTTTACCAAACGTCCTTCTCGGACGGCTTCCTCAAGACGTACGCCCATGCCGACCATCTCGGTGAAATCACTGGGTGCACTGGCAACCATTCGGTCATAGTAAAATGAGCTTAAGGTCTTTAAGAAGATCTTTGTCATCTCTTTTTCCTCCAGAGGTGGACAAATTTGAGCGGAAATTTCACGCCACCTTTGAGCATACTCCTTAAAGGTTTCCTTGTCCTTTTGCGACATCGATCTGAGTTGATCTCTGTCGGGTGCCATGTCCAAATTGTATTTGTATTGTTGGACGAAGGCAGTACCAAGATCTTTGAATGTACTGATCGTAGTACGGTTTAAACCCATGTACCATTTTAGTGCAGCACCGGTTAAGCTATCCTGAAAGTAGTGAATCAGTAGGTCCTGATTCTCTGTCTAAGCTGACATCCGCCGAGCGTACATCACCAGATGGCTCTGAGGGCAAGAGTTACCCTTGTACTTTTCAAAGTCGGGCACTTGGAACTTGTGCAGGACTTTCACATTGGGGACCAAGCTGAGGTCTGTGGCGTCCTTTCCAAATAAATCCTGACTGCGAATGGCTTGCAACTCCTTCTGCATTTCCAAGAACTGCTCCTGGAATTCCTCCATCCTGTCAAACATAGTTTCCTTTTTACCAGAAGGTATCTGTGGAATCTGCCCTTCCGGGACAGTGTGCACCATAGGGGGTGGTACCGTGACTACGGTAGTAAGTCTTGGCGTTTCCCGAAGTTTGTAACCTTCAGGAGTCTTCAGTATGCCTCTGGCATCTTCGCTTTCCCGAAGTTTGTAACCTTCAGGCCCAGCGGCTTCTGTTGTGATTCCCTGATCTTCAGCGATCGGCGGAACATATCCTTCCGGGATATAGTTAACAGGCATGCCCTAAGGACGATCTTTCGGTATTTGATACCTAGGATCATACTTCTCCACTATGGGCATTGAGGTGATCTCTGAGATCACAGTTCTTTGTAGCTGAGCTTCTGCCATGGCTTGCATGTCGTTACGAAGCTTTCTCATATCCTCTCTCAGAGCGTCGATCTCTTCTTTCAACTCTCTATTTTCTTCCTCAAGATCATCCATCTTTTTCTGACGATTGGCCCGAGTATTATACGAATGAGAGAGTTTGACTCTAAAACCGAGACACAAACGTGAGATTCATAGGGAAGAAGAATACGGGATGTGAGAATGATGAATGCAATGATTATATTAATTGTTTAAGGTTTAATCAAAATAAACTTCGACAATTAGATTTCAAATATCAAACAGTGGGAAACCCCTTTTTATTGAATTCAAAGGATTACAGAAATGGAAATACAGTAGATTACAAGGTTCAGAAACAGAAACCTAAACTAATGGGTCCGGAGTCCTCTCTGAGGAGAACTCGGGTGCTGATTCTGGTATTTTTCCTTTTCTTTGATCGGGGCTCTTGGGTCGTTGTCGGGTTGTCATTCCTTTGCCAGGTGAAAGGAGTGAGCAAATTTCTTTGGTCATCTTGATTCTCTACAGCATGTTGCTCCAAAATTTCAATCAGAGCATCTTTCTCTTTCAGTAATTGTTGTATTTTGATGCACTCTATGTCGAGGGTGCGGTACTTGTTCTTCCAAAACCTTCTCTCCTTTTGAACTTTGTTGAGAGTAACCTGAAGCTTTTCAGTTTCCGTCATGAAGTACATGACAGATTCCCTTGGCGGAAGAATTTCGTAACGAGGATAAGGCATTTTCAGCTTGAGATCTCTAGTTTGCACCCAGTGGAGATAAGGCTCCACCGAGACACAATCCGGTTTTCCTAGAGACTCTCGTCCTTTCTTATGAACATGCTTCCAAGCGTGCACTATTTCCATCTTTAGTGCTCTGTCATTTTCTCCTTCCTTGAAGAAAAGACCTTCCAGATGAACACCCCGTGGGACGTGTCTTATCGGGTATCCAAATTGACGCTGAACGAGAACTGGATGGTAGTTGATTCCTCCCTTAGTTCCTATAAGGGGTACGTTGGGGAAGTTTCCACAACGGTCAATGATCCTGATTCCATCATAGATCCTATTACACCAATCTATATCAGAGTTGGTAAGAGACATGATCTTCTACGACCAACGTAAGGCACTCTTACAATCCCAAAAAGCAGCAGACTTGGGCAAGTGAGAGATAAACCATTTGTAAAGCAGAGGTACACAGCATGTGATCTCCCCTCCACTGTACAAATTTCCCCAGTGTACAGAATGATACGTATCTGGGAGTAAAGTCGGCACAGGGTTTCCAATGAGAAAAACCTTAATGGAGTTGATATCTACAAAGTTATTGATGTTGGGAAACAAAAATAACCCGTAGGTGAGCAAGACAAAGATGCTTTCAAAAGCAGTCACGTTTCCTATACTGGCAAAATACAGGGTCTTCTTTGTCAAGAACTGGGCTGGCAAACCTTGGATTCCCCCCTAGTGGTTATGTGAGTCCTAACCTCAGACTCGTCCAAATGAATTGCTCTTGCAATGGTCCGATTCTTTGGAATTTCTTCCAGTCCAGAAAATGGAGCTCGATCAGTGATATGTAAATCGATCAGGTGAGAATACTCCTTCAGCGTTAGTACGAGCTGGTAATCCGGGAATGTGAAACATTGATAAACCGGATCATAGAATTGAACGAGTGCGTCCATGATTCCCTCAATCACATGGACTCTTAACAGTGGTAGCAGACCTCCGTGCTTGGCTCTGAAAGCCTCCTGGTTAGTGATCATCCTTGCTAACCTTCTTAAATCCTCTAGCTTTAGAACCTTGAAGGTGTAACTATGAGTTCTTCTTCTACCGAAATCCATTAGTGCAATCCTTTTCTCTGATATTTGCAATCACAGTCTTAATTTAATTTGAAAAACAGAGAGACTAGAAGAGAATTTTTTTTTGAATGTTTTAATGTTTTTAAATGAATGCATGAATGCAGCACACAAAAACATAGAAAAAACATGGGGTCAAAGGGTCGTTGTCATGAATTCAAGGCTCTACCCATCCCCAAAGGTTTATACTAGGGTGATTTTTGTACCTGTACTCATTATCATCAGCTCCTCCCAGGAAAGCAAAACAACAAGCGGATCGCCAGCGAGTTGTAGAGCGATCTTAGAGTATGTCATTCACCGAGAATAGATCACCAGCCTCAAATGAGGGTAGTATCGTGTAACAACTATTCTCGATAGTTTCCGCACTACAAAAAGGTTTGGCTCCTCAGCTTCTCAGACTTAACAATCGGCCCATTGTCTAGGTGAGAGAATGGGTTGCTTTGGTCAGCCTCCACTGAGGTTGATGGTCGACCTCGTCGCCATCACTTATCTTAAGTGTATACTCAATCTTTCCACATGCGGCATCACACGCATTCCCATTAGCAGAAAAATAAACACGTATAGCAATTAGGAAAAGCAGTATATATATTTGTCCTAATCATCCTAGACCATTAAAGCTATGAATCCTAAGTTCCTGACAGAAAATGGGTTCCCCGGCGGAAGCCCCAATCTGTGGTTTTCACATAAGTGAAGAGAAAAAAGGAAAACAGAGACGGGGCCCCACGGTGGGCGCCACTTTTCTGTAGCGAGCGATTTTGGACGCGGTTCTTAAGCGCTGGTCGCTCTCTGCAGTTGAGTTTACTACAGGTCGATTCATTTTTTATCCTATTGTGAGCTGATGAAGGAAGGGAAATAGATGTCTCCAATTAACCCTGCTTTGCATACTGAGTTTAAACAGCGGTCTGTTAGGTTACAGATGCGATCAATGTGGGGGGCCTTTGTATTGGTTATTTGTATTTTCGCCAATATTGTTTTCTCTCTTTTTATGTTGACAGAATGTTTCTGGCGAGGAACAAGGATTAGGATGTTAGGACTGATGCTTTTTGATGTGAGAATATGGGATTTTTGGTTTTTGTTTAGTGTGCTCGCTAAGATTTTTTCTTTCAATCTTATGCCTACGTATTCCCGTTTACCGAAACAGGGAAATCAGAGCGTTCGTAGTTCCTCCTATTCTATGGGAGGAAATGGTATTTTTTTGGTGTCTTGTTCAAAGCCCAAGACGTGAAGCGAAAAGTGGTTTGTATCTTGTTCAAAGCTCGAGATGTGAAGCTGAAAGGTCTCAACTTTAGAGAGAATTTGTCATCTCTAAAGAGGGGTTTGTCTGTTACGACTGTTTATAAAGGAGAATTACTTTAACCGGGATTTGTGAATCCGGCAATGCCATAATTTCCTTAAAAGTGGATTTTTAACCTGAAGGAGAAGACTTTAACTCAGTGTAGAGCAATGCCATCTTTCCTTAGGAATTTCTCATACTAAAAGAGGGACATTGGCATGGATGTAGATGATCCAGAGGCTTGCCGCTTACAGCAGTTAGATGGAGGGGAAGAAGTTGTTGATGTTTGTGTACTGTGAACGAGGCACAACTTTGATGCTAAAAGTTTGATTGGATCAACCAGTGGTTTTCTTATACAAAGCCTAAGAGGAGGCTAGTATGTGTCTCGTATAAAGCCCGAGAGAGAGGCTAAAAGGTTTTGACTCAACGAGGGAATCTTTTGATATCTCGTATAAAGCCTGAGATGGAGGCTAATTGACTCAACAAGAGAGTTTTTGTATCTCATACGAAGCCCGAGATGGAGGCTAACATTTGTTTGGTTCAATAAGAACCTTTTTGTATCTCGTATAAAGCCCGAGATGGAGGCGAGAGGGGTTATTGACTCAACGAGGGAGTCTCTTATGTGTTTCGTACAAAGCCCGAGAGAGAGGCTAAACGTTGTTTGACTCCGCTGGGGAGAATCATTTGTACAAAGCCCAAGAGGAGGCTAACTTCACTGGAGAAGGATCATTATACAAAGCCTAAGAGGAGGCTATGGTAACTGTTTCAGTTAAGTGACAGGTCCAGTATACTGATTTTAAAGAGAAAATTAGTTCTTATATGAGCAACACTTTACTCAAGGGTTTGATTCGAGGGTCCGGGTTATGCCTGTTCTTTAAGGAAGCGGGAAATCCGAAGGGTATTGAGACTGTCCGAGTCTACGGGTTTACTTCCTATTCTTGAAGGGTGCTTGAGAATGTCTTTGAGACTCAAGGAGATCAGACTGTCCAAGTCTAGAGTTTTAACCTTTGTACTATGTTTTGAGAAACAGTAGTAGACTCTATGAAAGGATTGTTCTATGAAGATGACTAAGTTCTGTTCCTATACCTCTAGGAGGTCGTCGGGATAATTTGTACGAAGCCCAAGAGGAGGCTGAAAACTTTTAAGAAGCCGACGGGTCCTTGTACGAAGCCCAAGAGGAGGCTATCATTCCCGGAGGAAGAGATCATTATACGAAGCCTAAGAGGAGGCTGTGAATACTTCTAAGAAGCCGATGGGTCCTTGTACTAAGCCCAAGAGGAGGCGAGGTTGCTTTTAGGAAGCCTGTGGGTCCTTGTATAATGCCCAAGAGGAGGCCGATGCTTTTAAGAAGCCGATGGGTCCCCAAATCCCGAGAAATTCAAGGCAAGCTATTCACAAGGAATAAATCAAGTCAGGAAAGTTTGAGAATTTGGAAGAAACTCAAGAGATGCCATTCACGGAGAAAAGATCATCTCTGGGGAGTAGAGCTTCTTGACAAGTGCTTTTAAGAAGCCTGTGGGTCCCCAAATCCCGAGAAGTTTAAGACATGCCATTCACCGAGAATAGATCAAGCCAGGAAAGTCTGAGAATTTGGAAGAAACTCAAGAGATGCCATTCACGGAGAAAAGATCATCTTTGGGGAATAGAGTTTCTTTGACAACTTCTACGAGTGACAGTCTATGAAAGGGTTCACATGGAATGCTGCCTTTCATATCTCCATATTGTTTAACCCCAAGAGGAGGGAAGACTGTGTCTGGTAATCATATGGGGGTCTAGTTTAGACTATTTCTAAGAGTGATCAAGACGGCTTTACCTAGTGCTAGACGTAGTTGCCGGGGAAACTCTAAATATCTTTACTATTATTACACAGTTGATATGAGTTTATGAAAGAAGACTTACAGCGAAACAGCCCCACAATACAGTTATATGTATATGAAAGCGGTAAACGAAAGCAATAACCACTTACTCGGTTGTAGAGCTTCCATGCTGTTTGGTTAGTTGTTCAACAAAGAAAGATTGAAAACAACAGTATATTCAAAATCAAAGGAGAAAGTGCTTTGAAAAATAAAGTTTTGGGGCTTACAGCTCAAGGAGAGACCCAGGGTTTTATCAGTGAGCGCACTTGTTGAATTTGTACAGAGGGACTTATACAAGTGACTGTGGCCAAAAAAGGTTTTCTGTACAAAGGGATGGGTCTTACACTCTCTCAAGAGGCCCAAAAGGTTTAAAGAAAAAGAGATGGGTCTTACTACTCGAGGGTAGGCCCAGTGTTATTTTGAAAAGGCGACGATCGTGCCGTTTATTTGAGAATGTACAGAGGGACTTATACAATAAGCGAGGCCCAAAAAATGTTGTCTGTACAAAGTGGGTTGGGTCTTACACTCTAATAGAGGCCCAAAAGTTTTGAATGGGTCTTATAGCTCAAGGAGAGGCCCATGGTTATTTTTCAAAAGGCGACGATCGCGCCGTTTGTTTTTGACGATATCGGGACTTACACAATACACTGAGGCCCAAAAATGATTTGGTCAAAAAAAGGATTGGGTCTTACACTCTATTAGAGGTCCAAGTGTTTTGAAAATGATTTATGAGGGTTGAATTAATCCAAAACCCTAATTTGTTTTCAAAAATGTATTTAATTGAATAAAAATTCAATTAAAATGATCAAAATTGTTTTACATATGGAAAACAAATTATGATCTTGGATTAATGCTTCAAAAATTAAGTATTGACCTACAAAATAATTAGAAGGCATTAAAAGTTGCAAAATCAATGTAGAAAAAATATTTTAAATGTTAAAAACAATTAAAATATTAATTCTTTGCAAAAATATCAATTATATGCAATAAATAATATTTTTGGGATTTTTTGTTAAAATAAAATAATTTAACATTTTTGTGAATTATTAAAAAAAGAATCAACTCAAAATCATTAAAACTCAGAGAGAAATTAATTTTTGAATCAATTAAATAAAACCACAAAATTCAAATATTCAAATTTGGAAAAATGGTGCCAAGAACAAGCTGAAGAACACGCGCGTGTTCTGAGATTCCCAGATTTTCATTTAATCTCTAATCTCACTGAATACTTAATCATATCATGTAATCCACATATCATTATGCTCGTCTCAACCTCACGATCATGTTTATGTCCATTAATTTTATTTAAATTAAACATATAACAAGAAATCACGAAAAATCCTCAAGAACCCTAATTTCTGCATGAAGGCTAGGATTTTTGATACACGATTCAAACAATGCAATTAATTTAGGGGAAACATTCTATGCATGATTATGAACATATGGCCAAATTATTGTGCGAGGAAATATGCATAGATTGAGAGATGACAAAGTATATGCTTACCTCTAGGCCGTGACAGCAAGTGCAATGTGATTTTTGATTTGGAGGTGTTACAGATGAGTGGTGATGATCTGAACAGCTTCCCTACACCCTATGGAATGTGTTTGAATGCTTGGACTTGATTGAAATTGGCTGGATCACTTCATGGCATATCAACTGCATTTTGGTTAAAACCTTGAGCAATTGACTGGTGATTCTGAGAAATCAGTGTTCCAGTTGTTGTTTAAGTGTTTGATCAGCTCATATGTGATGTATATGAGGTGTGTGTGTGATTGGTTTGAGTGGAATTGCCCTCTAGCTCAAAACCCGATAGCTACCTTGCTAAGAAAGGCATTTTTGCCAAGAGAAAGAGATTTTGAGAAAGGCAAGTGTTGTAGGCCTTTGGTGTACTTAAACTAAACACAATTGAGCTCTATTTATAGTAGAGCAAGTTTGTTTTGCAAGGAATAGTGAATGGCAACTGCTGAGTAGGTTTATTCAATGTTGGCCAATGGAAGTTCAAGTCTCCTCTAGCCATTGACTAGAGGTTAGGGCACAGGCTGCTGGTTCCCTTGGTCTTGGATAAGTCTTGACTGAATTCAAATGAAAATGGCTCAGTCCATGCCACCTTGATGCTTCCATTGAATGCTTCAATCCAAATTTGAAGTCTTGTCCCTATTTTGGCAATTCTAGGTTCAACATACTTTTTCTTGTTCCAAGGACTTTGGAGGCTTGGCTCAGTGATTGTCCCCTTTATATTCAATCCTCGGATGTGTCCAAGTGGATAGGAGTGTTTGGATTTGCATAATTTTGGCAAATCGAGCAAAAATGCAAATTCTACCTTGCCTTGACAGATTTCAACAAGGCAACTTGACAATGTCATAACTCATAGCCCAAATGGAATTTGGCAATGTTCTTGGCCATTTTGGAAAGCCCTTACATGATACAACAACTGTTTAAACATGTTTGGTTTTGATCTCTTTTGAATCCAAGTGAAAAATCCCCCTACATTTGGAAAAAAATGAAGACAAATTTGGACTTAGTGAAAATTTCACCAAGTGTTGGAAAAAGTGACATTTTCATTTTTCAGTCATTTTGATCACTCCATAACTCAAAATCCATAATGAATTGGACTTAGGTCTAGTTAAAGTTTTTGTAGAGGGTAATGAGGGCTACAAATCCTTCTTTGGATGGGAAAAATGGCCTTGTGGTTTAGGAGTTTTGATCCTCCAAAGTTGGTACCCTAGCCACTTTATTTTTAACTTAGAAAATTTTCTAAGTTTTTATGGTTACCCCTTTTACAAGTTATCCAACTTTTCTTGATTTTTCTTGATGAATGATGATTCAAATCTTACATTAACATCATTTTAGGGTTAAAAATCCATTTTAGTGAAAAATCTCAAAAAGTCAAAGTTGACTTTTGTGCACAGTTGACTTTTTACCAGATGAATTCCAAAATGTGCAATTCCTCAGGAAATCATGTCCTTGACCTAAATCAAACTTGATGGACATGTTCCATGGGTGTCATGGGGTATATTGAGGCATGTCCTGGTCAAAAGTCAAAGTTACAGTTGACTTTTTCCTTAAAACCCTAATTGTGGTGCAGATGAAATTGAGACTTGTTGCTCAGACTTCTTGGATTAATCCATTGTCCCAAATGGATCAATATG
This sequence comes from Lathyrus tuberosus, assembly GCA_022829125.1. NCBI lineage: Eukaryota > Viridiplantae > Streptophyta > Magnoliopsida > Fabales > Fabaceae > Lathyrus > Lathyrus tuberosus. The sequence goes on along the minus strand of JALAZF010000022.1, from coordinate 19,107,022 downwards.
GTATATTAGAGACCCTCAAACCCTCTCTTGAGGTCTTGGTTCATGATTTGTCCCAAAAGTCAACTTAGGGGTGAATTAGGTCAAGAAACCCTAATTCCTGATTTTTGATGTATGCATCCCCTGAGGCAAAATTGACTTGATGAATGGGTCCATGAGGTTCCTTGGAGTATATTAGGTTGTGTTTTGGATCTTTGGCTTGTGTCCAGATGAAATTTTTCATCTGGAGGCCCTGGTCGACCAAAACCCTAATTTGGTGATACTGGTGATCTTGAGACTTGATCCACCTAAAAGGGAGCAGCCTTGTGCTTAATCCTCAAAGTGGGAGTCTTTTTGATCCATTGTGTATATTTGAGAGTGTAGACAAGTTGAAGATCATGTCATTCCTTGATTGATCCTTTGTCTAAGGCTCTGAAAGGGCTCGAAACCCTAATTTTGATTGTAGTGGATGCTCACCCATCTTTGGGGAGACTGATGAAGTATGATGGTACATCCATATTGTGATGATGAGTTTCACAATGATGGGAAATCTTAGTGGTCAAAATTTGGGGTATGACAATACTGTCATTGATATGCAACTTCAAGAACTTAACAATCGTTTTAATGAGATAATTAGTCGATTGCTCATTTGCATGACTTGTTTGACTCCAATAAATTTTTTCTCTTCTTTTGACAAGGCAAAACTAGTTGAATTTGCAAAGTTCTATCCATGAGAATTATGTCAAACTAGTTTGGTATTGCTTGATAATTAACTTGAGACTTATATCATTGATATGCGCAACAGTATTGGATTTGCATCTTTGAAAGGAATTGGAGGTCTTTCTAAAAAGTTGGTTGAAACTAGAAGGCATGTTGTTTATCCACTGGTTTATCAACTTTTGAAGTTGGCAATGATTTTGCCCGTTGCCACTGCAATCGTTGAACGAGCCTTTTCTGCTATGAAGATTGTGAAAACTATATTACGTAATCGAATGGGGGACGAATGGATGAATGATTGTCTGGTGACTTATATTGAAAGCGATGTGTTGAAAGACATTGATAATGAGTCGATTATTCAACGATTTCAAAATATGAAATCCCGTAAAGGACAATTATAGAACATCCATGTAATTTTTTTTAATACATTATAATTTGAGTACAATATTTTTTAGTATGCTACTTTTATGGATATAATTATAATAATTTATTTGTATTAAATATTTTGCACCCCCTGAACTAGGGTCTTGGATCCGCCGCTATATATATATATATATATATATAAACAAGACATGTGATGTATATACAGAATAAATTTTGTTATATATTATATTTAAAAAACTTGTTATACATATTATGGTTATCGGAAAAAAAAGGGAAAGAAAATTTGTTGTATTTTATAATATGAGGTTAGCTATTCATACACCAAAAATCAAACCTTTTACATTTACACCGTATATAATACAGCACGTGCATATGTTTAGTGTGTGTCAGAAAAAATAAAAAAAATAATTTATTAAACATTGTACAACACCAAACTGTATACAACTACGGTGTAAATGCCATCTTTAGTGTAAAGATATCATTTCTCTTATAATATATCTGTATAAGGTGTATGCACAACATGTATACTTATGCAAAACATGTATACGGTGACGCGCCGACCGATGTACACATAAGAATCTTATGTTTAGTTTTTTTTAATTATAAAACAAACAAGCATGAATTGTAAGAGTTCCACATGTATATAGCAAAACAAATATGAATTGTAACCATATATCTTACATATAAGAAAATACATGTCTAGTAAAAATACCAAAATGCCCCTCTGCTCCCACAAGCCACCACGTGGCTGCTTTGTTGTTCTCCACATGGATGCATGAGAAAGAGAAAGAAACGATTCATCTAAGCATGCCACATCATTGTCCTTTTTCCCAAATTTTCAATTCTTCCTCTTCACTTCCTCTGCTTTGGAAATAGGGTTTCGTTTTCCAACCAGATTCCATCATTCTCTCTTCCTCTTCTTCCACACTTTTTCTGGTTTTGCTTCTCTCTCTCTGCACTACCAACTTCATCTACTTCTTCTTACTCTATCTTCTTCTCCGTGGTTCGGTTTCGAGACATAAAATGGAAATGAAACTGCAAAAAGAGCGTCGACTGGAGTTTCTAAATACGCTATTCATTATGCCGGAAGCAGGCCTAAGTGTTGATCTTGAGCTGATGATGGGGAGGCGCGATTGAAGATGTCAGAGCTTTCATGGTTGGAAAGGGGAATCAAACACAATAATGGTGTGCGATTCCGTTTGCGGTGGTACGGCGATTGGGCTGCGTGAGACATGGTGGTTTCTAACCCAGGTACACTCTGAGTTTTTCGTACAACATACTTAACCCTATTGGTCTCACATTAACATATTTTTCTTTTTTCATATGATGGAACACGCCTACAGATTTGAATCTCTTTTTATTTACAACTATTGTTGTTGCTGTTGTTATTATTACTACTATTATTGAATGTGATTAGTATGAAGTAACATTTTCGGGTTGAGATCAGAAAGCTGAGCCATTGAAGTAACATTTTCTATTACACAGTTTTGTGATTTGGCTTATGGTAAAAAGACTCTCAATCTGACCAACCCAAAAAATATTCTTATGAAAAATCTATTTCATTTGTTGCAATTTATAGATTGGAGAAGAGTTAAAGTGAAGCCGTTTGTGAGTGACTACAGAGCATTTAGGTTGCAGCCATCAATAGATTTTTTGGTACAAATGCCTTTGAATGTGTTTCAACATAAACATGGATTGCCAAGGATTGTGTTGACCGATCCAAATGGTTCTTCAGCTGAGGTTGGTTGGTTTGTTTCTCTTTTGATTATGAGATTAATTAAGTGATTATAGTATAATCACTTATCATATAAGTGATTATGTTGATTATATATGCTATGGTTATTACAATATTTTAAACTTTTGGTTTGCTGTTGATTATTTTTTTAATTATATGGTGTTTTATAAACTTGACTCATTTGTTAGAATGATTTTGGAAGAGTTAATGTTTTTTCATGTTTTTTAATTGGAATTGATATAGTTAAGCATTAATTTAGGACATAATTGAAATTGAAATTGATATAGTTTTAAAGACTCATTGTTGATGCTGCTTCCAATATTCAGGTTTTAAAGAGGAGGTAACAGGAAAAGTAAATATCGAATGGTGTCCAGAATTAGATGTTGTCCAAGATGCTGATAGGCTTGATGCTATTGGCGCTATAGGTATTTGATAGAATCTGGTACATTTGTCCTTACATCACACAAATATGCTTCCTTCATCTTCATTCTTCTTGATTGTTTATGTTTCAGTAATTTTTTCATTTTTCATTCTGATTGAGCATAGTTTTCTGCTTCATTATAGGGTCCGGAAGGATTTACAGAGATCTACGATTCAAAGTTTTTCAATGGTAAATCTGTGGTGACGGCAATATGTTTCCGATGGTGAGTGTGGTGGTGGTTGGATTCGAAATGATTTATGTGTAACTTTTTCACTTTAGGTTTTGTTATTAACTTATTCTACCTTAAACCCAAAGTTTAGGTTTTTAAAATGATTTTTTGTATAAGAAAATGATGTTAATGATCATATTTATGTATTATTTAATCTGTTTTATTTGATCCGTTTAGGATTCGAACTTTGGGAAACCAACATTTACTTTTAGGCATTTGGCCTTCAATGGTGAAGGTGATGATTATTAATGAAATTATTACTGTGTTTTATCGACTCGAGTTTGTGCAGAAAATAGCCAATAGCCCTATTTAACTATCTATTCTATAAGCCAATATCCATAAATGTTTGATTCTGATCATATTTCCATCTATACGGTAGTGTTTCAGTGTTGACTAGGGGGTGTCATGTGTTACAGAGAGTTGGGCACTGTTTCGGCACTCACTCTTTTGCCATGATTTTTGCTTTCTCACCCTATCTTTGAGTGGGTACAGTGTGGAAACTGTGTTTGATGGAAGCAAGCTTGGAATTGAGCCTTATGCAGTTGAGGTCTTGTCTAATGGAGAGCTTCTTGTTCTAGATTCGGCTAATAGTAACATTTATAAGATTTCATTTTCACTTTCTTTGTGTAAGTGTCACAATGTTGTAGCTTAATCTTATGAGTTATGATTGTCTCACTAATTACTAACAACTTTTTTTGAATGATAATTATTGTTGTTGATGTTGTTGTTGTGGAATCTATAGATAGCAGACCAAAATTAGTAGCGGGATCGACGGAAGGATATTCGGGACATGTTGATGGGAGACTAATAGAGGCTAGGATGAACCATCCAAATGGGATTACGGTTGATGATCGAGGAAATATCTATGTTGCAGATATTATGAATATGGCAATTAGGAAAATTAGTGATTCAGGTTAGCTTCGTGTTATACTTTGATTAATCTTATGGAAACAACTTATGACATGTCTATAAGTTGTTTCCAACTTATGTTTGAGAGAGCTTATGGAAACAGCTTATGACATGTCTATAAGTTGTTTCCAACTTAGTTTCACAAGTTCTCCAGGATAGCTAAAGAAAACGGCTTATAGCTTATTATATAAAAACAATTTGACATTATTTTATCTGTTATAGAAATAGCTTATACATAAGCCCTTATATGAGAAGCGCTTATGCTATAAGTGCTTAGTTAAACTGGTTATCCAAACATGGCATTGATTATAAAACTGTTCTACCTCTGACATTTAAGCTTTAGTTAGAACTTTTTATTGAATTAAGATATCTGTTTTAAGGTGTCACAACAATTGCGGGAGGAAAATTAAGCCGTGGAGGTGGCCTTGTGAATGGACCAAGCGAAGAGGCGAAATTCTCTAATGACTTTGATGTGGTTTATGTTGGAAGCAGTTGTTCCCTACTTGTTATTGACAGGGGAAACCAAGCCATTCGGGAGATCCAACTGCGCTTTGATGATTGTGCTTATCAATACGAAAGTGGATTTCCTCTTGGTAAACTGAATCGATTCATATCCTATCTTTAGAGTTTTTATTAGTTACAAATTAACAATGTGTGTGTTTGCCTTACAATTTGTAGGAATTGCAATGCTTGTTGGAGCTGGTTTCTTTGGTTATATGCTGGTATTCGCATCTCAAGATGTGGCTCATGTGAGTGTTTGTCTTGTCCTATGCTTTCTAATGCTTTATATTATATGAAATAAGATGAATATAGTCTATGTAGCACTGAAACTTCAAATCAATGGTTTGTCTGGTGTCTGACACTGACACTAAACCACATTTGGTTACATTCAATTACTTTCGTTTTTAAAAATCATTACCTGTGTGCATGTGTGTGTCATATGTCCGTGTCTGTGATTGATAGAAAAATTCAGCCAATAATTATTTTTATGCTTATGTAGGCCGAGGGCCAAGTAATGCCTGACGATTCATTGAGTCTGTGCCAAAAGCCGTTGAAATATGTCAAGCCTCCTTTGATTCCATCTGAAGATGAATCTTATAAGCAAGAAGAAGGTCTCTTTGGATCCATTGTGAAGCTTCTTACCAATGTCGGGGCATCAGTAGTGGAAATAATGGGTTTCAAGAAAAAACCGCAAAGCTATGAATTTCAAAGCCAACCCTTATTTCATCAAACTGAAAAGCAAGTAAACGGTAGGCCTGTGCAAGAAAGTTTTGTAATTCCAAACGAAGACGAGCCCCCTTCTATTAACCTGAGAACTCCAACCCCTAAGAAAACATATCCTTTCATGTTCAAAGATGCAGAAAAAATGCAACAACTCTGGCAAGGTCGGGCTTTCTATAATGGATGAGGCGGAGATCTTCAACAACAACAACAACATCAACAACAGAAACATCTTTATAGCGGATGGGAAGGCGATCTTCAGCAGCAACAACAACAAAAACATCTGCATAATGGATGGGATGGAGATCTTCAACAGCAACAACTGCAAAAACATCATTATCGTCATCAGTATCATTCATCTGTCTCTCATATTTACTATGAGCAAAGTCGCGAAGAAACCAATGAGATAGTATTTGGTGCAGTGCAGAAACATGATAAGACGTCTGCGGTTATCAAGCCTTTGGATTATGGCGATTCTCTCTATGATCACCATAATATGCGGTCTCGAATCAGTTCCATTGGTTGTATCCAGAAGTACTGAGTATATATACAATAAAAATGTTTGCAGCAATGAATCTCCAATAGAGGAGAGTGAAATCAAGTACATAAATTATAATGATTTCTTTTTAATAGTATAATCTCATCGTAGTAAGGAGAAGTTGGTCATCAAAAAATTTTCAGCCGGTCAATCGCTTTGGTGTGAAAACCAATTGAACATTGAGCAAATTTGAAGGGCAAGATCAAAAAAATTTGGCATGAAATTCTCTTCTGGTGACCATGTTTAAATATTTAGTAGTAAATTATATACCATTGTCGTACCTCGAAAAATATGATCCTCGTGATGGACGCGGAAAAACTATTCGAAACAGAGTCGCCACCGAACTTTATTTATCCCAAAAGAAGGAAAGGAAAATATCGATAAAACCTTTAAAGGAGGGTAAGAGCATGGTCGTCGCAACTAAATTCGGGTTCGGGAGTCGGTTACGTAAGAGGGAAAGTATCAGCACCCTCTACGTCCGTTGTACTCAACATGAACCTCTTGATTCGATTCGTGAGAAATATTAGCTAGGTTTGTTTGTTATCTTCTAAGGTAATATCGCTTTCTAAGGGGGGAAATGGGATGGTTTTTTATTAGGGTGCTCGACAAGGATTGAGAACCCTTGGGCCTACGTATTCCCTCGTGCAATGGGAAAGTCAGAGCATTCGTAGTTCGTGGGACTACGGTTGGTTGGTGCGTGTTTTTTAAATGAACGAGTGTTTAATTCGCATTCTAACTGCTAAACGTTGGCTTGTCGGCTCGTCATGGGAGGCTAAATCACTAGGTCATATGCGCGGAAGAATGGACTAAACAATGTTCTTTTTGTGAAAAGTTGTTTGATTTGGATTAAGTATGTTAAAGATTTGATTGAGAAAAAGAGTTGGATTTGGACGTGTTTTAGGCGAACGAGAGTTTAGGTTGCATTCTAACTGCTAAACGTTGGCTTGTCAGCTCCCTAGGGGAGGCTGAAGCACGAGTTCATATGCGCGAAAGAATGACTTAAACAATGTTCTTTGGGAAAGGTGTTTGAGTTGTGGATTAATGTGTTCGTATTTTAATTGGGTGACGATTACTCGAACTTAAGAAAGATTCCTCGGGCCCAAGTAATCGGGAAAGTGAGTCGAAGAACCGGCCCTCTCTCTTTTTCACCCTTAATTATGAAAGAGTTGTAATATAGTTAGAGTATGTTAAATAGATGACAATTACTTGCACTTAAGAAAGTTTCTTCGGGCTCAAGTAATCGGGAAAGCTAGTCGAAGAACCGACTCTCTCTCTTTTTCATCCAAGTGTTTATGAAAAGAAGATTTGATATTATTTATTGTAAAAAAGGTTTGATATGTAATCGTGTTATGAGTCTTTTTAAAGAAGACAATTGCTTGAACTTAAGAAAGATTCCTCGGGCCCAAACAAATGAGGAGAAGAATCGAAGATTCCATTCTACTCCCTTTTCTTCTTTTATGAAATAGTATTTAAGTGTGGTTTAAATGTATTGATTTGATTTGAAAAATACTTGACGTTGGATCAAGCTTGTTTATTGTTGTAAAAAAAAGGTTGATTTTAATCTTATGGGAGAGGGTGTAATTAATCAAGTGGGAATAATCGAGCCATGATTAAAATGAGCCAATCACATACACGCATACAAACCAAAGTGAAATATGCAGCAATTATCATTGTATAAAGCCCAAGAGGAGGCATCGTGAGGTCGATTGCGATCGTGAAAACGATCGACTTACAAGGTATTAAAAGGGCTTGACATTAAGTCAAGATATTAGTGTGAAAAGATTTTTTGGTTTGGACAAGCATAATATGAATAACATAAACATAATCAAGGCATGAAATAAATTCACAAGAGAAAATTATACGCCTCACATAAAGATCATAAATAAAATGGGGGAAGAAATAATCAAGCATGTTAGCATAGTTAGCAACCTAATTCTAAGGTTAGTCTAAAGAAAAGAAATGTCTAAGTTAAATGATAATGTTTTTAGATTCTCTTAGAATTAAGGAAATTCAAATAATTAACTAAATTAAACTAAAATATAAAAAAAAAACAACTATTTAAAGTTAATTAACTAAATAAAGTGGTTTAAGAAAACCAATTAAGTTTGATTAATAAAAACAAATACTTTTAGATTCTTTAATGATTAATGTAATTAAACTAAAATTAAATATTTAATAAAGCTAATTATTAAGTTAATTAGCTAATATTAAATAAATAACTTTAATAAAATTAATTAACAGTAGAAATCATTATTTTTAGATTTTCGGAATTAAGTGAAAACTAAAAAAAACAATTAACCAAATTAAAATCAATTACTTAATAAAATCAATCATTAAAAGATTAATTTTATTAAATAGAAGTTTTTAATAAAATTAATTAATGATATATTTTTTGAGACTTTATAAAATAAACAGAAATTAAAATAAACAAGTTTTTTGGATTTTTTTAAAAGGTTATTATTAAAAAAAAAATTAAAACTAAAAACAAAAAAACAAAATGGGCCAAGGTTAGTTAGAAACAGGGGGGTGCGGTTAGTAAGTATCCCCAGGCCCATGACCAATAAGCCCATCGTTGGGGGGAGTCCACGGTGTTCCCTCAGTCAACCCTGGCCTAATACCAAGATCTGAGCCATCAATCCTTCATGAGTCAAACAATTGACTCTTAATCAAAGGGGCAGAGACGCGCGTGCACGGTAACATTGATGGGAAGCCACGCGTAGGATTAAGGAGGGAGAAGGATGGTGATGCATGATGAATAGAATCTGATGGTGACATGTGTCACCATCCCAAATCCACACGCAAGTCAAAGAAACCAAGGAAAGGTCATGTAATATTAACTTAAAACAAAACTTGATTACTAAAAAGAACTTAAAACAAAACCGCATCTGCTCAGATCTCTCTCTCACAAGTCGTTCTCTCTCTCTCTCAACACATGACCAGAAATTTAGAACGGCCGGAGAAGCGGCGGCGCGCGGTGGCCGCCACCGTCTTCTCCGGCGATAAACCCCCACCAAACCTTAAACCACGAACACAAACCCCACCAAATCAAAGCCTCCGAGTTCAAATCCAAACTCAGATTTCACAAACCTTTACTCTAGCTTACGAAATCAGAAACCCTAAAAAACTAAATCTACCAAACCAAGGCGTAGTCAAGCAAAATCAGAGAGGGCTATGAAACAACAACACAAGGTGAACATTGTTAGTTCTTTATTTTTAAGGGTTGGCATTAATTTTGTATAACAAATAATGGCAACAATGTGTTAGATAGGATAGTTTATCTTGCTAAGGAAGAACAGGTTAAGCAAGGAGTTCTAGTGTGCAATGGAACATGTTGAGCTGAAGTAGTTTCAACATCTGGTATAACATGTCGTATCAAGATGTCCCATGCAGGTTCATTCGACATCGCGCCAGAACTGAAGAGAATTTACAATTCTGTTATGTTTTTACCGATGCAGAAGATTCAGGAAATTATATGCAAATTCCTTGTGGCGCTGAATTAAAAGGTCTGGAGAATCAAGTCTGAAATTGAGAAGAATATGGAAAATATACACTTTCTAAATATGGAGATATTTTAGGAAGTTAAAGATTGAAGTCCTATTTTGTAGCAGAAGTTTCTGCTGATTTGTAGCAGCTCATTTGCTGTGTTTTTGTAGGCCCAAAATCCAGTTGGGAAAAGGTTATATATAGATGTTTTGTAACCTAGTTTTGTAACGCAACCAAAGATGTAAAATTTATAGTATTAAGGTTGGTTCCTGTACCACTCGACCTGTGAGTTGGACAGTTTGTAAGTGTGATCCTCGAAGCTGTTAAGTAAGAGGAGTATTGTTCTTGGAGGAAACTTTTAAGTAACTCTAAGTTATGTCTTGGAAGGGTGTCTTCCTCGATGAACTGTTGTATAGGTAAAGAGCCGTTGATGCAGTGGCGGATTGTCAACTGCTAGACATCATTGCGATGATTGGGAGTGAGAAGGGTTTCTCATATCTAGAGAGGATCTAGGTAGAAGGGTCATTGGGTAGTGATTAAGTGATAAGCTGTAAACGGGGAGTTTAGCTTTGAATTGATACTGCTGATAGTGGACTTCATCCCTGGCTTGGTAGCCCCCAGAGTAGGTGTGTTCAACCGAACTGGGTTAACAATTCTGTGTGTCTTGCTCTTATCTTTTCAGTACCATGATTATTGCAATATACCTTGCCCTTTGTGATCATGTCAGACCAGATGTCGAACGACATGTTCTAGGACATCTGAATTCTGCACATGTACCAGAACTTCAATTGGTATCAGAGCAGGTCATTCTGTTCTGTATCTGGATGAGATCCCAGGGAAGATACTTTCTGGTTCATGGTCAAGGTAGAAGCTTTCTACTGAAAAGTTGTTTGAACTTGAAGTAGTTCACTTAGTTGTGAGAATGGTCCCTAGAAGTGGAGGATGGACTGTTCGTGGCATGTGCTGAAGGCTTGGGGGAGTGGTTGAAAAACTGTTGTGTTGTGGTTTTGTTAGGTTTGATTTATTTTCAAACCCGTGGTATTGAGGTGTCACCTGATTTATGATGCTAGGGCTGATATGTGACACCTGAAGGCTTTGAGGAGTTTGTATTTTGATCCGCTGCGAATCTATCTGAAAACTCCTGAGGTTGTAACTGAGAAGGGTGTTCTTCTCTGTATGTATGGTGATGGGATTTATGCAAGGCTGCTTCAACTTACTCTGTCAACGATACTTGAAGTTTATTGTTCAAGTCCACTCATAAAGGCATTGATAAGTGATGTTGTAAGGAAGAGATCTGAGAAGTAATTTACTTTTGTTTTTCTAAAAGGGCTAATCTCCAGTCTTTGATCTCTTGATGATGTCTTATCTTGTGTTAGAACATCTCGTCAGAATTGTGCTGAATTCTGTTATCTGAAGGAATAGCATAGCAGATGCTCTGGGTGCTAAACTAATGTGGGTTGATCACATGAGTTTGGAACCTACTCCTGATCTGGAAGAGGAGGCATCTGGGTGGTATGTCTAAGAAGGTTCTGGCCCTGGAACTTATCTTAGTTGTGTGAGTTGGTCAAGGTGTGATCAACATGTTACTTACTCCTGAGGGCAGTTTATTTCTGGTCCTTGCTGCAGGAGTGGAGAACCTGAGGTTCAAGAAGTATTATCTCTAGCAGACTTCTTGGACATGAAGGTCAAAGATCAAAAAGTTATGAGTTTTCTCTGTTATTTGGAAGCATTATCTGAATGATCTTGTGAAGCTAGATAAGTATTGACTGTGTGTGCTTAAGGTTTGATATGATCTAATCACAGTCTGGGTTGCTATTAAAGGGGAGAATGTATGATTCTCTGAAGTGCTCTTGGCAGATTTTGAGGGAGAGTACCTGATGTTTTGGATGACCTTGAAGACATGTCTTGACATCATTGTATTAAGAATTTATTTTCTCAAGCTGTCTGGATGATGTTTCTCTGATTCAGGATGGAGGTTGTTTACTCAAACTTGATGACATTCATCAAGTCTATGAGAGCATGAAACTCTTATTCTGGTGTAGTGGAGAACCTTCAAGGGTTAAACACTGTGGAGTTGAATCTACCGGTGGGGTTGGTTGGTGACTATGTGCTTGGATTATCAGCCAAATTGTCTGGGATGAGTTTGGCTGAAGGATTAGAAGAGGCAGATTGGTTGTGGAATGTTGATGACATCCAACATCTCAAAGTCAGACAAGACGCTGTGATTTAAGGAGAAGACCCTTGAGATGTTCCTGCTGCTGAATGTGTTTGTGATATAACCTGGAAGCTTGATCAGCTACTAATGGTTGCTCCTCGTGTGTTCCCCTGCTAGAGCTTGACTATAGATGATATCTTCAGAAAAGCTCTATGAAGATGTGTAACTGAGATTGATGTTGGAGCATCAATTCAGGTGGTTATTGCTTGTTCAGCCAAGGTAGTTTTGCGCAGAAAGAAGTCCAAGATCAAGCCACTGATCCAAGTTAAAGTAACTTGTGAATATATGTTGTTAGACGTATGCAAAAGATTACACACAAATTGTCATACCTTGTGTGAGAAGGCAATCTTATTCTGACTATTAGTAGATACTTTGACGGGAGACTTAGTATTTGTCTATTATTGATGTTATGCATAAGGGTAAATACTTTGACGGGAGACTAAGTATTTGTCTAGAGAATTATGCATGTCTGCAGTCTGGATATTATGGTGGTTATGATTGATAACAACCTGAGGTAGCCTTATCAGCTGACTGTATCAGAAGTGTGAGCATCATCTGCTGTTTGATTGTGAATCCTTCTTGGATAAACATATACCTTGTTGGAAGCTTGGTAGTTATCTGATGCAATTCAGATTTCTGAAGTATGTGAGAGTTTATTTCTCTCTGTTGTGATCAGGTGGTTGTGATTACCTGAATAAAATGCAGAAGGTGTGATCGTTTATCTAATGCCGATGTCCTACATAATGTTACTACATCATTGTTTGTTGTGTATTCTGGATGAAGGAGTTGGAAGAAGCAGCATTATTGTCTGAAGTGGCAGTTCTGACATAATGTGGATTAAAATGGGTAGATTCTGATCTTGATGTTAAGTAGTTTGTTCTGGCAATACATGACTACTTTCATGATGAAGACTTCATTAGATGTAAGGACAGAAGGTTGATTTCTTCCAATACAAGTAAAAGGTGGTGGCAGTCCTTGTCTTGTGTCGCAAGTAATCTAAAGGCCTTTGTTATGGAACATGTGAGAAATTCCAAATCAAGTGGGCTTTTATATTGGACTTGGCATATACACGGTGAGATTATGCTCAACAAATACAAGAAGTGGCAGTTCTTAATGTTGAGAATGTGGCAATATCATCTGGTGTCAAGTGTTCATCTTCATAAGGAGCATTAGTTGTTCATGTCAGGGGGAGTTAAGGTTGTTATCTATGATCTATTACTGCAAGTGTGCTGATTTCTGTGTAGCATGTGTGCTGGTCAAGTTTGTGCAGTGTGATGTCAAACTTCATGATGAGACATATCATAGCTGTGTAGGAGAGGTCTAAAAAGCAGATTTGGTGGTTCTGGGTGACTTTATTTTTGCTCTGCTGCCTTGAAGGAATCTAGAAGGGATTGAGAAAAGTCGTCTCAGTATCCATTAGATAAGAAGATAGGTGTGTATAAGGTTCTGTGGAGTCTTGGGCTGATAATTTTATGAGCAAGCAGACAAACTGTTTTGGTAGGATGTCAGAACATGGTATAGGACATGTTTCTCTTGAGCCAAACAAGGAATTATTCTGGTCGGTAGTGGAAGGATAAGGTGAAACACGTGTCTCTGCCTATGCATGAAGCGTTATTGGCTTAATTTATGGTAAGATACAATTGAGAAACATTTAAGGCAGTCAAGGCAGTTTTTGGAAGGTAGGCATTGAATGTTGAATGGAGTTTTTGGTACCTAAAATAGCGTTTCTTTGACCAAGAACCTTGAAATATTCAAAGCTCATTAATTCCAAAGTAACTGATCAGTTATTTATAGGGTTTGTTCTCTTCTTCTTCAGCCAAGTGAGTGATCTTGTTTCACAAATTTTATGGCGTTTGTTCGTATTTGGGTTAGCATCACTTGGGTCTGGTTATGTGAGGGCCTCCTTTGCCAATTTTTGGCTAAAAAGGGGGAGAAAGAGTGTGTGAAATGGGTTATGTAGATGCAGATGCTTTGTTTGGAACCTGCAGTTCCAATGGTTTGCGAAGAGAGTGTCATTTCCTTGAGTTGGTGTTGAGTTTCGATTGTGACTTGTGTCATGAGTTATGAACACAGTTGTGACTTGTGTTCTGAGTTACCTGGGTTGATAGATTGATACTTCTTAAGTGTTATCTTATGCCACAGGTTGACTGGGGGCGTCTGATCAAGAAAGGTGTGCAGAAATCTCGTATGCCACCATTGGTCTTTTGTGTGAAGACAAACGTTTCTTTTCTGGAGGATTCTTCTACAATTATCCAGGTCTGAGCTGGAAGGAAAAAGAAATGTGTGGGATTAAGGGGGAGTCATAAATCTTCTTCCTCATGTACACCAGATATCTTCTTCCTCATGTGCATAACTTCGGGGCTTTCTACTTCTTACCTCCTGATGTGCTGCCTGAAGTAATTGTGCTGTGGTGCTCGAAGGTGATGTTATGGAGCTCATAGAAATGTGCTGCCAAAAGAGTTGTCAAACATAATGTCCTAACATCATTCAAGTATTCCCTAGAAGATGATTCTCCAGGATTTCTGTTCACAGTAGCTACTATTGGTTACTGTTAGGATCAGTAGTTGTTGATGACTACTGACATTAGTATAGAGCTGTGTTTGCTGCTGTACTCTGAGTTGTAATGTTTATGTATTTGTTTTAGCCAAAAATTGCCAAAGGGGGAGAATGTTAGTTCTTTATTTTTAAGGGTTGACATTAATTTTGTAAAACAAATAATAGCAGCAATGTGTTAGATAGGATAGTTTATCTTGCTAAGGAAGAACAGGTTGAGCAAGGAGTTCTAGTGTGCAATGGAACATGTTGAGCTGAAGTAGTTTCAACATCTGGTATAACATGTCGTATCAAGATGTCCCATGCAGGTTCATTCGACATCGCGCCAGAACTGAAGAGAATTTACAATTCTGTTATGTTTTTACAGATGCAGAAGATTCAGGAAATTATATGCAAATTCCTTGTGGCGCTGAATTAAAAGGTCTGAAGAATCAAGTCTGAAATTGAGAAGAATATGGAAAATATACACTTTCTAAATATGGAGATATTTTAGGAAGTTAAAGATTGAAGTCCTATTTTGTAGCAGAAGTTTCTGCTGATTTGTAGCAGCTCATTTGCTGTGTTTTTGTAGGCCCAAAATCCAGTTGGGAAAAGGTTATATATAGATGTTTTGTAACCTAGTTTTGTAACGCAACCAAAGATGTAAAATTTCTAGTATTAGGGTTGGTTCCTGTACCACTCGACCTGTGAGTTGGACAGTTTGTAAGTGTGATCCTCGAAGCTGTTAAGTAAGAGGAGTATTGTTCTTGGAGGAAGCTTTTAAGTAACTCTAAGTTGTGTCTTGGAAGGGTGTCTTCCTTGATGAACTGTTGTATAGGTAAAGAGCCATTGATGCAGTAGCGGATTGTCAACTGCTAGACATCATTGCGATGATTGGGAGTGAGAAGGGTTTCTCATATCTAGAGAGGATCTAGGTAGAAGAGTCATTGGGTAGTGATTAAGTGATAAGCTGTAAACGAGGAGTTTAGCTTTGAATTAATACTGCTGATAATGGACTTCATCCCTGGCTTGGTAGCCCCCAGAGTAGGTGTGTTCAACCGAACTGGGTTAACAATTTTGTGTGTCTTGCTCTTATCTTTTCAGTACCATGATTATTGCAATATACCTTGCGCTTTGTGATCATGTCAGACCAGATGTCGAACGACATGTTCTAGGACATCTGAATTCTGCACATGTACCAAAATTTCAAATATGAATAAAGGCTCAGAACACACGAAAGTGGTGAATCATACCTACATCGGAGTAGCTCCGATCTCAAATTTTTGGTGAAGGTGCGATCTCTAAAATTCTCCTTTTGCTCCTTCTGCTTTCTACCCTGCTACTCTTAAGCTTCTTCCGTTTGATGTTGTTATTGTAGTGTTGCGTAATGGAGGCGGAGCTCTTCTACTTCAAGTTTCAGTGAGAAATTTGAAATAGATTAGGTTTTGAATGAGCTTTTGTGCGATGTGTGTTGAAGAAAATGTAAACAGGTGAAGAGATGGGGTGGCGACGATTGAGGTACTCGGAAATGAAGCTGCAATATCCTATGGTTCAACCGTGATACTAACTTCACTCTTCTTCTTCATTTCTTATTTATTTTTTATTTTTGTTGTTATGGGTTTGATCTTATGGTTGCTGCAGGTGAGGTTTACATTTTGCAAGTTGTGTTAATGGTTCTTTTGTGGTGCGTTGTGGAAAGGAGGTTGAATAAAGGTTTTTTTCAGTGTTTGATAAAGATGAAGATGATAATATTGGCGGATAGAGGAGAATGAAGGAGGTTCTTTGGTCGAAGA
The DNA here is from genome assembly GCA_022829125.1 of Lathyrus tuberosus. Classification (NCBI taxonomy): domain Eukaryota; kingdom Viridiplantae; phylum Streptophyta; class Magnoliopsida; order Fabales; family Fabaceae; genus Lathyrus; species Lathyrus tuberosus. The sequence goes on along the minus strand of JALAZF010000022.1, from coordinate 19,090,869 downwards.
ATGGGAATGATTTTTTGTCTATAGCAGTGTGAGAATGGGTAGAAGAAGAAGTTTGATGGAGATAATCTTTTTTGGTTTGGGAAAGATCGTTGAGGAGGATTCAAGAGGATTCCCAGAGGTTCCAATCCCTCCGCCCTTTTTTCCAGGTTGTTCTCCTCCCTTTTAAAATCAAATTCAAAAACTTGTACATTACGTTTTTGGTACAGATTTTTGTCTTTTTCTTGATGATGAATCCTTTTCAATTGTTAATTTGTGACTCGTTCAAACTTGCCTTTGTGGATGCAGATTTTGGGTTTTCCAAAATGGAGTAAAGTGTGGTGCAGCAGTGTATCAGTGTTGCAGGAAGGGTAGGATAAGGTCTGGATGTAGCAGATGGTAGAGTATGGTCGCTGTGGAGCTTTGGGAGCAGTGGGATGTACGGTTTTGTACGTTGTGGGGTCTTTATAACTTAATGTACGATAAGTGCAGTTGTTTTGAATTTGTCTATGAGTTTTTTCCTCTTTCTCCGAAGTGTCCAACCAACTTGATACAAGTATCACACGACCAGTTTTTGAACAAAAGAAAAGTGACGGTGATATTTTTAAGTGTGTATGTCTTGAAATATGGATGTTTTTGATGTGGATGTAGTGAGGATTAAGAGCTCATGAAACGTACAAATCATTCTAGGATTTTTGAGTTGCTTTCCACGAATTAGGTTGCAATACTGCTGTGGTTGTAATTATGTAGGATATGCACTTGTAATTCACCACTAATAATTAATGCCCTGGCGACAAAAAACGGCCTAAGAGGGTCCCATTTTAGGCTTAACCATGTTTTATATCTTGATAAAAATTCAGGACCAATGAAATGGGGCACCTTCATTACGTGTTCTTATAGTTCGTGTTGCAAGTAATCTTTAATACGGCACAAAACCACGACCATGGATTAATCAAATGTGGCATCAAACTATTCACGACCTAATCAAATAAATACGAGGCTTTGAACTAATCTTGGAAAGTGAATTGTAATATGGCCATGACTTAAGACCAAATGATTGGAATTAACTTAGAACCCAATGGATAACTTGAGGTTGATCTTTAACCAATTATCAAAACTCATTCCAATTAACCACAAATTAGTTATGCCAACAATTAAGTCAAATTGACTCTTAGTTGGCTCACCGTCTGAGCTCGACCAATCGCAACTTGCTACTAATCTTGAGAGCAACCAAAGCATGACTTGAGAATAATTGGATCATATCATATGGCTCTATCATCAACGTGGCTCAACATGGATTTGAGGGAAGACTTGAAATTGTCATAAAATACGGCTTAAGAACCCTTTGATCACGTCTTGAAATAAACCAGCCATACGCTTAGGGCATTTGATCTTGCCTTGACTGCTTAGCCATTAAAAAGTAAGGGCACCTCCTGCTTTTCCCTCCACTTGAATTCAAACCACTTGCAAAAGCCTGTAATCACTACTATATGCCCACACAAGACTCTTATGACCCAATTTTTCAGAGGACCATGGCCATGATGATCTAGAATGAAGTCATTAAGCCACAATCATGCTTATTATAAGAAACACAAGAGGGTAGGACAAATTTGGGGTATGACAACCATATAAAAACTTAAATGCTTCTTGGGAAATTTTTCTTTCTCCATTTGTAAGTAGCTTTCATAATTTTATGGTTTCAAATTATTAACTTGGGTTTTTGTGATAAAGTATTTTGAGTAGAAATGTTCCTAAAGTTTTTTTTTATAGTAAAATGTTCCTAAAGTTGATTGTTGTTGTTTTTGGCAAAAAATCCTCTAATTCTGTAGTGGATCGGTCTGCAGTCACCGGGAAAGAACAAATGGATGCACAATCGGTTAAAAAAGGAAGAGGAAGAAAACAATAACTGATTTATCTTTCTGCCAAAATAGACCATGAATCTTAGGAATCTAGTAATGATTTTGATAGATTTTGTACCCATTTCAAAATTTCACTGCAATGCCTTAATCATATTTTCATTATTTGTTTTCTGAATCCACCTTTCAAAATCTTGGACATGGTTTTGACTTCAACTAGACAAGAGTAACTTGGTGAGTCGTGAAACTTAAGCATCACAATCACCTTTGTTTTTTAATTATGTACTTTTGATGTTAAATGGCTTCCAATTTAGTGTACATGCTGGTTTCAAATTTAATTATGTACTTTTGCATGTTATTTTTCTATGAAGCTTCCTGTCTCTTATGAGTAAATGGTGTTGAAAGCAACTTGAAGTCACCTCTTTGTTTTCACTTTGGCCCCACCCCCTGACCATTTTCTCTCTTCTTTCCATACTTTCATTGCATTTATACCGAAGTCTTAAAAATATTTAGACTTTAATACTTTCGTTGTATATGTTCTTGTGCCTTTTGTTACTTGTATGGTATGTTTAGTAATTCATCTCAATCTTATAAGCAGAAGCTAATCAAAAGAGAATTGTTGAAGCTGGTGGTCTTACTTCCTTGCTGATGCTTCTTCGAAGATATATGGATATTATTAGTTAATTGTAGTTCTGATGCACTGCATTACAGGCCACTGCTGCCAGTCCTGTTGTTGGTTCCCAAGTTTGGGTGGAGGACTCTGATGTAGCTTAGATGGATGGCGAGGTCTTGGAGGTTAATGGGGAAGAAATAAAAGTCGCATTGGCTTAGCTCTCCTTACTTTAGGATTTGTTCTTCATTTCACCCACAGTACGAAATCTTACCTCAGGGTTAGTTCGAACTTACTAAGCAACCAAAAAATCTGATGATTCACACAAAACATGCTTTTGATTAGCAGTTGTAGTTGTGTGTCGAAAATAGAATTCGATAATATATGAAAAAATAGTGTATGGATGATCTAAATACTTTTATTAATGTTACTAATATTTATTTATACAATTAAATTAATATTTACAAATACTATGTTATTATTTGATATTTTTTAAAACTAAATTATTACAAAAATATTTTTATAAAAAATATCAACCGATGTCCGCGGGTATTGATTCTATTTATTTGAAATATAAATTATATTTACTAATTTTTATTAATCATATTTTTTGACAAATTTTTAAATGTAGACAAATGCACGTCACCGACGGGTACCCGTGCGAAGGCACGGGTATCCAGCTAGTTGAGAGTAAAAAAAAAAAATCTTATGTTCAGCTTTTCTGCGCCGTGTTGATCTCTCTCTCTTTTTTATCCTCCTCCCTCCCCTTTTCAACAATGCAATTTATGTATATATAGGGACTAAATTAAGGTTAACGTTAAATTGTCAATAATGTTTCTAATATTTATTTTAGAGTCTAAATTAAATAATATTAACAAAATAAAATTTAAACAATTTAAATAATTAAAATAAACTTAATATAAAAACTAATAATCCTATTTATTTATTCTAAATGTAAAAATAAATGGACTCGAAATAAATAAAAGTTGGACGCTTGAATGCTAAAAAAAAATCGAGTATACCAAAATGATCAGCGCGAAATAAATGACTTGAAAAAATACAACGTTTAGTCAGATTTTAAAATAAATATTGACCCGTTAAAATGCTCAAACTGATCAAAATGCGATAAAAAATAGTCGAAAAAATAAAATGTGCAAGCCAGGTTAAACTACGTGAATCGTAGATTAATATAATTGAGACCTGCAAGCTCGATTTTGAATTTTTCGTCCAGTGATTTTACGCATCGTTGAAATTTATTTTGATCCGTCTGTCTATAAATCCGAGAAATTATTCTGGCTGACATTTTAAGCATTGCGCGGGATGAAATGGATGCTATGCTAGGCAAAGTAAAAATAAAGTCAGATAAATGAAAAATTTAAAATGCCCGGACAAAATAGGGGTATTACAGTTAACACTCAAACACCTAAGTCAGTTAAAAATTCAAAATGAATATAATGTAAAATGGAGATCAGAGACTGTATCTTATTCTTAGCGTGTAAACTGATTTTATACCTTACACTAAATAAAGTGAGTTTAAAAAGAATTGTACCTTAATTATTTGAACCTTTAGTTGGTTCAGAACATTATATAATAAATAATAAAGTATGCAAGTATTAATTATTACTTTCTTTAATTAAAACTTTATTATACAATTTAATTAAAAGTTTGAAGTTATAATTTTTATTTTAATATATATGATTAAAATGATGTTGTACTATCAAAAAAATAATTATAATATTGAACTGACCTTCACATTAGATTAATGATATCATTAAATCGAAATTTTAAGTGCAAGGTTCAATAGAAGGGAACACACTATTCATTGTAAGAAGTTTTCAAGATTTAAATATTGACTTGACTTTATTAGAGATGTCTTATTTTATATATTTCGGTAGGTTAGAGTATTTGTGAAGAAAAAGACTTTTGTGAATTTCTTAATTAACCTACAGGAAAGAAAATCGACACTTAGGCCAATCAATGTTCTAACGTACGGGTGAGTAGGAGGAAAACATGCATGGATAAACTTAACTAAGTTTTTCACACTTGTGAGACTAGGGCTGGACATCGGACGATTGGGGTCGGTTTCGGATCATAAATTACTCATCCAAAGAAAACCGCGGGTGAAAGAATGAAGTCCATTTTGATTCTCGATTAAGTCGGATTATGGGTTAATCGGGTTTCGGTTTGTTTGGGTGGTTTGAAATAGATCTATATTTTTGAATTCTTGAGAGGATATGATGTTGAAGTTGTGCTTAACGATGCTGGACACAAACAGATAAAAAACTATGCTGTTAAGAAATGGCTTGATGATCTCAAAGATGTCGTTTATGTTACTGATGAGATTTTTGATTTCATCTCTACTAAAGGGATATGGTTCGTAAGGTGAAAGACATAGTTGCTAGACTTGAATCCATTCTCAAACTTAAGAGATGTTCTTGGTTTTCATCATATTGCAACTCATCACTTTTCTTGGAGATCTCCATTGAAATAACAACAACAACCATTAAAATAGAAAAATCATTAAAATAACAACAATCATTAAAATGAAAAAAATAATAGAAGAACCATAATGTAATTGGAACAAAAAAAAAAGATTGTGAAAGAAAATGAGAAAAATAAGAAGATGATAGTGTGAAAGAAGATGAGGTTGAAAATAAGAAGATGAAGAAGAGAGAGAGATTGAAACAAGAATGATAGAGAAGACGTGCCAGAGTAAAAAAATCAATTATAATTGATTTGTTGGGTCAACACATTAACCTAGAAACAATAGAGCAGTGATACAACTGTAGTGCACTGCAGACTACTCATTATTTATTTGTACTACACTTAAGCAATTTAATGGGTTTCATTTCGGACGGTTAAGGATACCGATAAATGTAATTTTAGAGACCGAACCCGACCTAATATACCCATCGTAAACCGTTTTTTTGTTAATTTGTCATCTGATACTCGAACCAACCCACCCGAAGTGATAAATAATTTTTCGGTTTTTCGGACGGGTCGACATATTTTGTCCACCCCTATGTGAGACTAAGGACTGAAGATTTTATTATAGGATAGACAATTCTCAAAGTCGCTTTAAGTAAAGTGGTCAATCATGAGAAAACATGTTTCAACAATCAACATGCTTTCATATCACTTGTCTTTAATACTTTTGCTAATCTAATCTCAGAAACAGTTAAAGAATACGAAGATTTATGCATAACAATGATGCAATTTTAAGACAATAAAAATAGTTTTTAAAAAGATTAATATTTTCATCCAAAAAGAATATTAAGCAACAAAAGTCTAAAGTGTAATTAGTGAGATTGATCTTAAATTTCAGTGTAAAAAGCAGAATTAATTCTGAAGATATAAGTATAATTCAACTTCAAGTAGAATCAATTCTACTTTTAATAAAACAAACACTTCAAAATAATCTAAAATCAGTTCTACATTTCTAGAATTGATTCCGAGTCTTTTAAAGACCAATCCAAACATGATATAAATCCTATTTGAATTGCGAAAGTAGACGCGTAACGTACTTGTCATTTGTGAGCATATCAGTGAAAGAAGTGTGAAAGAACCAGAGAAGAAAACTAGAATCGCAAAGATGGGTGCAGGTACCGATAACGTCCCTCCGTTCATCGCCGCTCAACTCAGCCACCTCCTCTCTCATTCCCGTCTCACTCTCAAGGCAACAACCACCGCTCTTTCTTTCATTCTTTCCATAATTTCCATTTCCATTTCCCAATCTCTCACTTTTAGGGTTTTTTATTCTTACTCAGGTTGATCAAATGTGGTCCAGCGACAAATACAATTTCGGATTCATCGATCGCTTCACCCTCCTCATTCCATATTGCTTAGACTTCATCAAATGTATGCATTTTCTTTCGTATTCATTGTTTCATCTTCATCAATGTCAATATGAACTTAGGGTTTGGTAATTTTGTGTTTGTTTTAGGGGATGTTATATACGACGCTGAGTCTCTTACTACTCCACCCGATGTCGTTTTCGGCCCTGAAGATGAACATTTTCATCCCTTTCATATGACACCTTCTCTTGAACCTAATGATAATGTCGACTCTTTGTTGTCCGATTGGAATTACAAAGACCCCGCGCGTCTCTTGGCTCTTATTCAATTCTTGAGGTAACTTCACTTTTTTGTGAATTCACCTTGTTTGCATGAACATAATAATTAAGTAATAGCAGTATTAGCAGGAGCACTGATTTTGTATAACAAAAGATGAAATAAGGGTCTATTTGTATGGAGTTACTTGAGCTGATTTAATGATATACACACATATGAGTTTGTTTGAGATAGCTTATAGAAACCGTTTGACAATTCCATTAGGGTTTTCTTTGCTGATTTTCATATGCTCTTCAGGATAAATAGCTTATGAAACCGCCTTATAGGTTAAATGAAAACAGATTGACTTTATTTTATCTTTTGTTATAGAAATATTTAAATATTTTCTACCTAAGCACTTAATTAAGCTATTTATCCAAACAAGGATTAAAGTTTAAACTAATTTCATGTATGCTATAAACTGTTGTCGCAAACCATCCAAGAGAGCTTATGAAATGAGTTGAAAGCAACTTATAAATATGGCATAAACTGTTCTCATATCTTTCTCAAACAATCTCACAAAAGCTTATGCTATTTGATAAACTCAAATAACCAAATCTATACGGGCCTTTTGTGGTTTGGATGAATGGATATATACATGTTAACGATGATTTTGTTTTGCTGTTTTCACAGGGATCAATATGTGCTGTATCAAGGGAAGCGTGTCGGAGAAGTTGATGATGATAGGTTGAAATTTGAAGTCAGCACTATTGTTTCCAGGGAGGTAAGTCGTCGTTAATATTTGTATTCAACTTTCAACTCATTGCTTATCTTGTCAACTGGCTGTGTTAACTTCGGAAAAATCAGAAACTAGTGTTAAGTTTCATTGAAGAAATGATAAAGTGTTTGAGCAAGAAATTAATCAATGGGAGTTTTACATGTTCCCACTTCTGATCGTTTTGTTATACATGTTCCCACGTGTGCATGAACATACGCAAATTTGAAAAAAATAACAAAAGCTAGTGTAAAATTTAATTTAAGAAATGGAAAAGCGTTATACACAAATTTGAAAAAAATAACAAAAACTAGCGTAAAATTTAATTTAAGAAATGAACAAGCGTTGAAAATCCGATCTGACTGGGTTAGCATGTGAAGTATGTGCCCTTCCTCCTCTGGATGTGGAATGGAAAGCACATGTCTGAATTTTGGATCTAACTTTGTTTAGTGGGTAGTGTTTATTTAGCCTTTAACTTAATTTAAAACATTTGCTGCAGGGACTAGAAATGCATATGAGTTCTGCTGCTGACAAGGTATTTCTTCAGAAAAAAAAGTGCTACTATTTCTATGATCTACTCATGGATGATCGAGCTAATTAATGTAACCTTTGAACAATATTCTTGACTTCTTCAATGTTACATTTTAGTGTAGTCAGAGGAGGTTAAATTTGCGGTGCCCCTACTGGACATGAACATAAACAAGATGGTGTCTGGCTGTCCCTGGAGACAATTACAGAAGATATACTTGCAAGTTGTTTTCTTTTAACTTTAAGATTCTTTTGAATTTTTCACTTGCTTTCAAACAAACTATTTATGATATTTTAAACCTAGGTTGTATATCCTGTTGGGAAAAAATATATGTCTGCCTCTTCAGCTCCTCGCCTGAAGTTAGTATCTTCTTCTGAGTTGAAAACCCTATATTCCATCGATGATGTCAAGCTGCCTCATTGGGTGGATGGGATGTAAGCTTTTCAATTTTTGGTTATTCTATTTGTCCCAAATCAATTCATATACAAGGTTGAGACTTGAATTAGTTTTTAAAGGCATGTCTACTTTTGTTGTTGATCTTTTACGAAAGGTGCTTGGCAGAATATCTTCCAAATCTAGAAGAATATCTTGGGAAACAGGTTAGCTGGAATTATCTTTACTGTGCTGTCTATTAATTTAATTCAAAAACATTATTGTTTTTTTTGTTTAAATTAATACAAATATACACTGATCGTAGGTTCTTGAGGCTGTTTCATTAATTGATGTTAGAAGGAACTTTATTGAAGCGTTGGCCGGTTGGTTAGGAAGGCCAGTTGAAGCCGATCCTGTATTTGCCCTTGACTGACACTTATTTTCAAGTGATACAATTGCTTTGTTTTTATTTTAATTGCTAATTTATGATTTATCTTTTTCCAGATCTTTTGCAGAAAGGCAACTTTTCTGTCCGCTTCTGGAGTTTTTACATTTCTGGTAATATATGACAATCATTGCTTGATACAAGATCGTTTTTATTACCGGCATGGTCAAGATCGTAAAAAGGAAGTGTTTGACTAAGATCTTGTGCTTGACCGGACAATCCTAGTTTTACGATCTTTCACCGGTCGGCTGATCCTACTTAAGATCTCGTGCTTGACTACATCGGTTGGAACGGCAATCAAATACTTGTTTTAAGGAGAAGTAATAGAATGCTAGGATAATATTAATTAATAATTGTTGAAAGTACTCTATAATTTCAGAGTATGTTGATTCCAGTGATAAAGTGCACCACCCTTTATAAAGAGAGATTACATAAAGGCACTCCACAAATTTAAGCAGTGATTTTAGGAAATAAAATAAAATACAATAAATATGAAAATAAATAGCATGTAGGATAATTATGAGTAAATATTTCGACAACCCCCTTCAAGTTGGTGCATAGACATAAATCATGCCCATCTTGCTAATCAAATGCTCAAAACTTATTCTTGCCAAGCTTTTAGTCCTGTTATTTGACATTTGTTGGTTGAAGGCCCAAAAGATAGACACAGTATTCTAGAGTCTGTTTTCTCTTTTATAAAGTGATGATCAATTTCTCTATGCTTTGTTTGATCATGTTGATCTGGATTATGAGCTATGCTTATTGCAACCTTGTTGTCATAGTATAATTCCAATGGAAGTTCTAGTGCTCCTTTAGAACCCGGTGAATCCAAAGACCCTCATAAATTCCTCGGGTCATTGCTGTAACCTCAACCTCTACTCTGGTAGCAACAACTCTTCGCTTCTTACTTCTCCAAGTTACCAATATCCCCCACACATAAGTACAATAACTTGAAATAGACTTTCTATTTGTAATAGTTCCTGCCCAAGAAAATACACTAGAATCTCCTGTCATGTGATCAGAAGCACCTGAACCAACAATCCAAGCACGATTCGGTTTGACACTAAGAAGCAGTGTTATCAAATATCTTCCATGGCAGCGATATGGCGGATATACATGGCAGTTTTTGGGTTTGCAAAATAATGACTGGATAATGTTTATTATTAAGAATGATTTCCTCAATATTGTAGAGCTGTAACTGTAACTATTTTAGCATCTCCTTAATCATGAAAATAGACTGTATACACAGTTTTATGATACAATTTTATGTTTATATTGCGGGTTTTTTCCGCCATAATCTGCTATAACGGCACCACAAAGTAGCCGGTATGGCGGTATTTTGGCTCATCGCCATCCACCATCGACAACACGGGGTTAAGGTCTAACTCTAAAAAGACCTTATATGGTTTATGGAATAGGAAGGGGTTTGAAACCCAAGAAGTTTGTATAGTTACTCTAGCCATATTTGATGGAGCTGGAGTGAGTTTGAGGGAGATTGCTGCCCGAAATCATAAGTAGTAGCTTGAAGTGCGTGACCATCACCCTTCTTCAGTCTTCTTCACATGAGGAGGTTTTCCATGGAGTTTCCAGCAAGTCTTACAAGTGTGCCCTGGACGATTACAGTGGTCATACCATGGCCTTTAAGACTTTTCTTACCGTCTCTGTTGCCACCGCCGTCTTCGTGGCCAGTGCTGCCTCCCCGACCACCTTACCGGTAGAGCTGTTAGTAATGAAGGAGCCGGTGAAGGCCTGAGCTAAGGAAGGCGGCACATGTTGGGTGAAGGCTTTAGCTATGGATGGGCACATGTTGGGATCTCCCATTGAGAAAACGGATCGGTTCGCAAAACTGGTTCGGAAATGTTTTTACTGGAATACGCCCCAAACCCCACTTGGTGTGGAAATGATAATTGCTCCTTTTATAGGAGATAATACATATAGGCACTCTACAAATTAAGGAGTGATTTTAGGAAATAAAATGCAATAAACATGAAAATAAGTAGTATCTAGTCTAATAATGAGCAAATATTTCAACAATAATATATTGTACTCTCTTGTTTCCCTCTCCTTTTCTTGTTATGTTCAAAATATATGATTTTGTTAAAGAGATGGTAGTGAGGTGCACTTTACTAGATAGGAGTATTATAGTTATCACAATCATAGATTAGTCTGGTGCACTTTACTAGATAGAATTATAGTCATCACAATCACAGTAGCGAGGTGCATTTTTCCTGTGAAATAAGAGGCTGGCCTACTTGTAGGACATTGAAACTAGTTCAATTTTTCTGGCTGGATGCTTAGAAATCAGAATTTCTTTAATCCAGTCATCCAATTCCCATTTCTGATTTGTAGATAGAAACATGTTGCTCAGTCATTGATTCTCGGTAATGCCATTAAAATTCAATTGGGAAAAAAGAAGGATATAGATAGTCTCTCTGTTTGAAATTTCACTTAACTCTTTGCTTCCGATACACACTACCTATGAATTTCATCAATGCCAAATTGTATAACTGTAATAAATGTTTCTGGGTTAATATTCCGTACGAGTTGTAGTGTCATAATTATATATTTGAGTTTAGTCTTCCAAGTAGTTTTATGTTCTAACTTATAAGGCTTATGTTGTAGAATTGTATGGATATTTTTCTTCATTTCATAGCTTATACTAATTGTCTGATCCCTGCAATTGACCAAAGTTCTAAAAATTTTGTTTACTTAGGTACACTTCCTAATTCCAACTCAGTTTCCAAAGCAACAGCCAGCTATTATTCTTCAAAGTTCACAGGTTTTATTTGCTTCCACTTTCTCTCAAGAAGTTGATATGGAATATAGGTGTTTATTTACTGAAAATTATGGAATATGATGGTTACAAAGAAATAAAACCAGAGCCAAAATGCTCCTATCAGAGAACAATTCTCCTTACTCTAACAAGCAAAATAAGTGATACCCTCTCCCCCACTATTCATGCCTACACATAACCCCCTAGCCCAATTACAACAGTACAACTTCCACATCATGTAACCAACTTGTTCCCGCTCCCCCTCTTCCTAGAATAAACCTTCCAAATAATGGGCCTAGGTGGAACCGCCCCAATATCAATATTGGGCTCAGCAGTATTGGACATAGGTGCTCTATCAAATTTACTGATTTTGTTGCAAAAAGCCAATTGTATATTTCTGAATTCTTTCAATCACTTAGTGTAAATAAGTCTTGTGAGGTGATTGTCTCGTTTAGTTTTTATATTATAGTCTTTTGTTGGTGACAGCAAGGAAGAGATTGATGCTCTTTAGATTTCTGTACTCGGTTGTATACTGATGATATGTTTAGATTTTGACTAGAGCTTAATAGTATCCATGCAATTTAGAAACATAAACTGTCATGCCCTCTTTCGCAAAATTGTTGTACTTCAAATCCCAAACATGTTAATGTTCTTTTAACTGATAAGATAGGTGATTATTCTTGTTTTCTCAAAAATTGCTTTGTTACTGAGGATAATCTTTGAAGCAGGATTGTGGAAACAAATGTAAATATTTGTGTTTATTTTGATATCCATGCTAGTTATTATCTTGCTGTTCTATAGCTGATCATATACTCAGGCTATTGGGTCCAACATCTATAGCTATCCTCCATCGTATTGGGATTTGGGAGGTTATGTGTTTTGAGTTTGACAATAGATCGATCCTTTTTAAAGCTATAATCTATGCTATCAACTTAGGTTGAAGTTATTTCCTATACTGTTACCATTGAGGTTCTTTTCATGTTATTTTGTAGCATTTTAATTCACAAATGGCACCTATGAAGTCACGTCCTATATCTGATTATCCATGGAGTCCAAGATGGGAACCATCACTGATGGCTGAACGAACTTGGTGAGTATTTTGTATTAGTTTCTTGATTTTTACCATTATGCTTAATCTCTTATTTCCTTGTTCCAGCATTGTTGGGTTGGGCTAACTAATATAAATTGCTTCTATAGTGAGTTTCTGGCAGACGAGGCATTGAATTTCAAGAGGCAGTGCAGCGAGGGTCAAGTTCAACTGTAGCATGGCTGCTGGCTAGAACATGTTCAATTTAATCCCACTGTCATGGCTATCTGTAAACTTGGTCATCACAAAATTCCATGCTGGTCTCTTCCCTTTAATCCAACTGTTTTCTTGGGAGTTAAATCAATAACCATGTACATAAAAGTAGTTGTTGTATTATCAAAAAGATATTCAACTTTGCAACGAGTTTGAGACGTTGTGGTAGGAGCATGTAATATTTGAGCTTTATTGTGAAGGAGTGGTGAGTAGTGTTTCTTACTTCGAAAGAGACGTTACTGAGTTGGCTATTTTTTGTTCTACTAGAATTGGGAGTCATATTTTTGTTCCAAATCTTTAAATTTTCTAAAAAAAATGGTGGATAGTTGGAACATACTTTGCATAAAAATAAGAATTTCGAAAGGGGGTGTAGACTTATGCTATACAATATGGTAGGAAATTAATGCTCATGAAAATGTGGTCGATCGGTCCTCCATTCAAAGATACCACAACAAGAAATATGGTATTTGAAAACAATAGTTGATAACCATACTTGCAATAGGGAGTATAGAGTTATGTTTCTTGCTTCAAATTGGTTAAGCAATAAAATATACTTGTTTGAGAGAGAATCCATGTCTAAAGTTGGCATATATTATGGAGAAGACAACATTAATGAAATATAGAAATCAACAAGGACAAAGAAATACAAGGAAAAATCACTTATTGATATTGTCGATGGTTAACAATACATAAATATGTATGATAATTATCATGAACTCTGAAGGTCAAATTCTTGTTCAATTGTCAAGGTAATTGTTAGAGAGTAGAGAAGAGTTTGTTAGGATTTTTTATTTCATCATGTAGTTGAATTCTATATGATTTGAAAGTTAGTTACAATAGGGTGACACCTTATTATGTATACTAGTAACAAGGTGACCTGTTATAGCAGGTAAATTCTACTTTTAATGTTGACAGATGTCAGTCCAAAAGATATGAAATAATGATCAATTCTTTGAGAAGAGTTTGAATCCAAAGTAAATCTACAGATGTCAGTCCAAAAGATATGAAATAATGATCAATTCTTTGAGAAGAGTTTGAATCCAAAGTAAATCTACAGTGGCTTGAGCTAAGCTTCTATAGTGGATCTAGCAACTATAGGTTCTTTTTTAGACCACTAAGAAATCAAATTAGGGCCAAAATATATTGCAGAACCAGAAGGGCTCCTTCTATCGTCTGGATCAAATGCCCAATTAGCATCACAAAATACTTGTATAGAAGGAGATGTGGTTGTGGTGAGAGGAGTGAGATGAAAAGGATGAGTAATATTGTCTTTAAGATATCTTAGAATCCTTTTCAGAATTATCTAATGTGCTTCAAGAGGATGAGCCATGAATTGACACACCTTATTCATAGAGTATGCTATGTCTGGCCTGGTGAGTATATCATATTGCAAAGTCCTAACCATTGATCTGTACATGTAAGAAGCTGAGATAACAGGAGAACAAACTTTTGTGAGTTTACTGGTAGATTACATATGAGTATGCACAAGGCTACAACCATGCATATTGGTCTTTTGAAGGTTTTTAATATACTTTGATTGAGTGAGGACAAGAGAATGAGAGTCCACCCTTTTTACTCAATACCAAGAAAATAGTCTAGATCCAATAAACGCTTGAGAGAGAAGGTCACATTAAGTTTTGTTGATAATAAATTGCAATAGAGTTGATAACTCCCAATGATGATGATATCATCCACATAGACAAGAAGGTAAATAGTATGACTTTAAAAAAAAGTGAATATAGAGGGATCACACTTGCTAGGCTTGAACTTGAGTTGAGCAATAACAACTTGCCATCTTTCAAACCATTGTCTCGGTGCTTGCTTAAGACCATAGAGAGCCTTCCTAAGTTGGCACACTAAATTAGGATTTGAACTTTCAAAACCCTTGGGTTGTTCGATATAGACCTTCTCATCTAGAAGCCCATTCAGGAAAGCATTGTTCACATCCAGTTGCTGAATGAACCACTTGTACTTGTAGAATGGAGAGAATAATCCTAATAGTGATAGGTTTAACTACAGGAGAGAAAGTCTCATTAAAATTAAAAGTTATTTTGATGAAACCCCTTAGCCACAAGCTTGGCGTTGTATCTGTTCATTGATTAATCAGGATTTTCCTTCACTCTAAAGACCCATTTGCGCCCAATAGCCTATCTTTGAGAAGGAAGAAACACAAGAGTCCAAGTATTATTACTCATAAGAGCATCATACTCTGCTTGCATGGTTGCGTTCCACTGCAAGTCAGAGAGATCCTGTTTAACACTCTTAGGCTTAGAATTAGCAAGCAATAATCTAGGTTTCAACCTTGGTTGAGAGAACCCAACTTTGGATCTAGTTTGCATATCATGATTGGTAACAAATATGACTTTACATGTATAAAATTAGAGGGAATATGTACATAATTAAGAGAGTCAGAACCAGTGGTGGCACTTGACTCACCATGAGTCAAAAATGTTTGATGACTATAGGCAGAAGCTTAAATTAAAGGACTTGAGACACTAGACTCTTGGTGTAAGATATTATAAGTGGACACATTGTCAGATGAAGAGGTTTGAGACATATTTGAAGAAGGAGAACTAGGACATGCACAACTAGAAGACTTATTTGAAGAACTGGCCTTTCTATAGGATGGCTGAAAGGTGTCATTAGATGAACTGACCTCATGAATAGGAGTAGAAACACGAGAGGAACTAGAGTTAAATTACAATGGGAAAAGAGAGACAAAAGAAGAAGAATTGGTAGACACCATGGGTTTAGGAGATTGAATAAGATCACCGTAAGGAAACCTTAGCTCGTTAAACAAAACATCTTTAGAAATATAAAGTTTACCGCTATGAGACAAACACCTATAGCCTTGGTGTGAGGTTGAATATCTAAGAAAAATACATTCTTGGGACCTAAAATCCAGCTTGTGTGAGTTGTAAGGTCTTAACAAGGGAAAACCAAGAAGAGAGAGAGAGAGAGAGAGAGAGAGAGAGAGAGAGAGAGAGAGAGAGAGAGAGAGAGAGAGAGAGAGAGAGAGAGAGACAAATGCCTATAGCCTTTGTGTGAGGTTGAATATCCAAGAAAAATACATTCCTAGGACCTAAAATCCAGCTTGTGTGAGTTGTAAGGTCTTAAAAAGGGAAAAAACAGAGAGAGAGAGAGAGAGAGAGAGAGAGAGAGAGAGAGAGAGAGAGAGAGATAGAGAGAGAGAGAGAGAGAGAGAGAGAGAGATATGTATAGTGGTTCAATGTTTTTCCTACTCCACTCTTCAATGGGGTCCCACTAGAACCTGTTTTGTTCCTTATTATTTTGACAAATATTGTAAGAGTTCACACAATCACTAGTCCACAAAAATGCTGAGAAAAATAATATCCTTTATGGATCTTGACTTATATGCATCTTAATGCTAAACTCTTCTACAAAATTTTTACTCGATTTTCGCTTCTTGATTCTTCCAACATCACAAATCTGCTCATAGTCTTCGTGTGTGGTAATCACCCCTTGATCCCACTGATTTCTTGAGTGATGAACTGTATGAAGATTTGAGAAGAACTCTACCTTGTCCGTACCCTTCCACACATTGTTTACCAAGGTCCCCTAGAGAGAATAACCTCCTTTTTCACTGGAATTTGTCAGTACCAATGACAACAACCTCAATCTTGCAAGTTACCTGAAAAAACTTACCAAACCTTCAAGAACGATTAGTTTCAAGAGATCGTCTCCCTCAATCAATTACAAATCTCTCATTATCAAGATCTGAAATAAAAACTAGAGGTTGAAGATGAACAAATTTACGTTGCAAGAGTTTTTGAGTTTTCAAAAGTGAGAGTGTGTTAATTTCCACAAAATCAAAATGTTGATTAAGAAATTATGTAAATTTGTTCTATTGAAATGAGATGAAAAATTAATTTATATGTGCTTGAGATTAAGCACAAAATGGATGGAAAAAGTTAGTTAGATTCGAGTCAAGAACATTTCATGATTTGAGTCAAATGAGCAAGTGAAGTGAAATAAGAAAACATAAAGAATTTGACCCATTTCTCGTGTGATTCGAATCACCTTATAACTCTGATTCGATTCAGAGAGGCTTATGATTCAAATCAAGTACAAAGTTTGATTCGAGTCAATTTGGACAGAGCCAAACAGAGAAATGTAAAAAATTGTCTAATTCGAAGTCAAGTGTAAAGTCTGATTCGAATCAAATGAAGCAGAGGGGCCAAGATCTATCTGATTAGAATCAAGTGCATCTTGTGATTCGAGTCATATATCTGCCTGATTCAAATCAAGTTAAAAGTATGATCTGAGTCAGAGTGTTTGAAAAACTTTGGTTTGCCTCTGTTCAATTTGACTTGAGTAAGGTTATGTACATGATTCGAATCATGCACACAAAATCTCAATTTTTCATGATTTTCAAAATATTTTGAGATTTTTTTTTTCCAACCTAACATTAATCAATAACATTTATGGTTCTTCTTCCATTAACTCAACCAGTTGACTAAAAGCATCATGGTCAAACTCAAGCTTAACAATTGAATTATGTATGATAAAAAACAAATCGGTTTAAAACTTGATTTAGAGATGTGCAATCATGAAAGAGACTCAATAAATGATAGTAAATGAAAGAAGGTGATAAGACAAGCAATAAAACCATATTAGGGTTTTCCCCCTAAATGTATTAGGGACATGCAACTTCAGACTCCCCCTCTTTTATGCCTAGCAAGATTTCACTTGGAATTGAGTCGACTTTGATCCAAAAGCAAAAACGCTTGTGCTCCCCCTAAAACATTGCACAAAAACAACACATCATAAAACACATAAAACAATTCTAGACCCACATTACAACTTCTTCCCCTTTGACAACATCAAAAAGAGATAGATCAAAATGAGTCTAAAAACCAGATAACCAACCACAAACAAATAATTTGAGATGAACACATGAGGTAAAAAGCTATGAAGAATATACAACAATAAAGATCAGACACAAAACACGAAGATAGACATGTTACATGCAACAAAATCCAATATAGACATGCAACAACGTTCAACAACATACATTTAATCAAAACCATCATGAAAAGGAAGATTAAATAATGCATGAACAAGTATATGAATGGTCAAACACACATAATTAGCAACACATTTTAAAATACTTAAATGCGATGAAGAACAATAAAAAATATACTAGAGATGAATGAGTCAAATATAGAAGGTAATAAGCAAACCAATGAACATATATAAGACAAACACACACAATGATATAAAACTGGATACAAGAGTTATAGAGACATACTGATGTAGTTGGCGAACTATGATTTGCTACAAAATAATGTTAGTGAAAATAAAATATACATAGCAAATGAAATTAAACAAAATTCTTAATTTATTTAAGGCACGAGGAATCTAAGATTCCAAAATCTCTATAGATCATATGAAAAGGTTTCAGTGACAATGATTTTGTAAAAATATCAGCAAGCTGATTTTTAATGTCAATGTATTAAAAAATAACATCTCTTTTTTCAACATAATCTCTAAGAAAATGATGTCGAATCTCAACGTGTTTAGTTTGTGAATGCATTATCAGATTCTTAGTGAGGCTTATCGCACTAGTACTACCGCACTTAATTAGAATACAGCCAAAATTTAAATTATAATTGAGCAATTGTTACTTTAGCCATAGGACTTATGCACTACAACGACCAGCGGTTACGTATTCAGCCTCAGTGGTAGAAAGAGCAACGATATGTTACTTCTTACTGTCCCAAGAAACTAAGTAGCTTCCAAATAAGTTACAGGTACCACTAGTACTTTTTCTATCCGGCTTGCACCTTACAAAATCAGAATCAGAAAACCCTATTAACCCACATGCGCTACTTTTAGGATACCAAATACCATGTTGGAAGGTTTCATTAAGATACCTCAAATTCCCTTTACGTTCCTAAAATGGGATTCTTTAGGTGACACTTGATATGTAGCACACATGAAAACACTAAACATGATATCTGGCTTACTTGTCGTTAAATAGAGTAAGGATCTGATTATAACTTTATACTCTGTGATCTCGAAATCTACTCCATTTTAGTCCTTGGTGGTTATCACATTTGAAGCTATAAGGGTTGAAATGTTCATTGAGTTTTGCATATCAGAGTTTTTGAGAAACTCTAGGAAATACTTTGTTTGAATTACGAAAGTTCCTTCTTCAGCTTACTTGATTTGCATTCCTAGGAAATATGTGAGCTCTCTCATAAGAAACATTTCAAATTCTCATTGCATCAAACTTGCAAACTCTTGACAAAGAGATTCATTAGTAGAACAAAAAATGATACCATCTACATATATTTGAACTAAAAGAATATGTTTTGCTTTGCGTCTAATAAACAAAGTGGTGTCTACTTTACCACAATTGAATCCTTGTTTGATTAAAAATCCACTGAATTGCTCATATCAAGCTTTTGGAGATTGTTTGAGACCATACAAAGCTCTTTTGAGTTTAAAAACATAGTTAGGATTTTCATGATCCTTAAAACCAAGAGGTTGAGAGACATATATCTCTTCATTCATATAGCCGTTAAGAAAAGCATATTTAAACTCCATTTGATAAAGCTTAAAATTCAGGGAGCAAGCGAATGCCAATAGGAGTCTAATAACTTCTAGATGAGCTACAAGAACATAAGTCTCCTCGTAGTCTATTCCCCCAGCTTGTAATTACGCCATTCTCATCAACTTGTTCCTAAATACCATATAGTTCCAATGCCTGTTTTTTCATATGGACGCAGAACAAGGTCCCAAATGTCATTTCATTTAAATTGGATAAGTTCTTCTTGCATAGCAAGTAACTATCCCTCGTCAAGTAAGGCATCATATATCAATTTAGGTTAAATATGAGAAATGAAAGTAGGGCACTTATAATTTTTTTTAACCTGTGGTATAATACTTACACCTCTTTTGATATCTCCTAGAATTTGATCTAACGGGGGATCTTTTGCGATCGTCCAATCTTGAGGCAACTTGATCGAGGTCTCTTATTTTTTATCCTCATGCAACCTTTCCTATTTATCTTCATTAATGTCATCATCCTTCAATGAAGGATGAGTCCTTCAATGAAGGATGAGAATCCTTTTTGGGACTTTCTTCATTGATCAATTTCTCTGTTATCACACCTGAAACATCAGAAGAAATACTTTTCCCTATTATTTGAGGTGGGGACTCATCAAATGCAACATGAATAGATTCTTCTACAAAATTTGTTATATGATTGTAAACTCTATAAGATTTACTCGTATATAAGTACCCTAAGAATATTCCTTCATCGGACTTAGTATCAAATTTACAAAGATTGTCCTTTCCGTTATTTAAAATGAAACATTTGCAACTGAAAATGCAAAAGTAAGAAATATTTGGTTTCCTAACTTTAAGTAACTCATAGGGTGACTTCTCTAGGATGGGTCGAATGAGCACCCTGTTTAAGACATGATATGCGGTATTAAGCGCGTCCACCTAAAGGTACTTAGGTAAGCTCATTTCACTTATCATGCTCCAAGCTAATTATTCTAAAACATGGTTTTTACGTTCAACAACACCATTTTATTGCGAAGTTCTCGAACATGAGAAGTTATGGGCAATCTCATTTTGGTTACAAAAGTTTTGAAATTTATGGTTAATAAATTCAACACTATGATCATTGTAGAGTGTGATAATTTTCAAACTAAAAACATTTTGGACAAGCTTAGCAAAATTAATGAAAGCTTTAAAAGTTTCATCATTATGGGTTAGAAATAACGTCCAAGTGAATCTAGAGTAGTCATCAACAATCACAAACCCGTAATAATTGCCTCATAAACTTCTTGTCTACGAAGGGCCAACACAAGTTTAGGTGGAGAAGCTCAAGAGGTTTTGATGTAAAAATAACCTTTTTCGATTTAAACGAAACTCACATTTATTTTCCCATTTGGCAAGCATCACATAATTTGTCTTTTAAAATTTTAATTTTAGGAAGACCAATCACTAGATTCTTGGATGCTATTCTATTTATTAAGTCGAAATGCACGTGACTTAAGCGCTTATGACATAACCAAGAATCTTCACCCTTGGCAACTAAGAACTTAGTTTCATGCGTTGACACATCATCTAGATCAAGCATATAGACATTATCAATCCTAGACCCCTTAAACACAAGGTCCTTACTTGCCTTATGCTCAATTAAAAAATTTACAGTATAAAAAACTACCGAGTACCCTTTGTCGCATAATTGGCTAATGCTAAGTAGGTTGTATTTAAGCCCTTTAACTAAAAGCACATTTTCAATGGTGATTGTGGAGGAATTTCCCACAATACCATCACCTAAAATTTTACCTCTTGTGTTGTCCCCATACGTGACGTGACCGTTTTCCTTCTCATCGAACTTGATGAACATGGAAACATCTCTCTTCATATGTCTTGAACACCCCCTATCTAAGAACCATAACCTTTTCATGGAGACAAAATCCTTATGCAGACAATCAAATAGGTAATTTAGGTACCTAACTAGTGGGTCCTTTAGGGTTAATTGAGGAACACTTAGATACCCATGTCATTTTATCACTAGGAACTTGAACATTCTTAATATTAAAAAGAGGCTTGATGTGACCCATATCACCACAATAATGACAAATAACTTTAAATGACATACTTTTTCTATTTCTCTTAGTGACATAAGGTTTTTTCTATCTTTTCAACTAAAGTATCAGAAATAGTAAAACACTATTCAACTTGAGATGTATGTGTTTCCTTAAGGGAATCCAAAGCTCTATCAAGATCATTTATCTATTTTTCAAGTTTTAAAATCATTTATTTTTGGAGATAAATTTTCATAAAAGAATTAATAGAATCCTCTTACATATTATTAAATACTTTTGACAATTGACTATATGATATTCATCATTAAGATCAAAAGTATATACATGTTAGATTTCATATTTCTTATGTGCCATTAGACATAGGTTGGCACACTTATCATCTGAACTTCAGCAGGAATCTGAGGAGGAGCTTTCATCCTCTTCTTCCCACGCTATATAGGTTATACGACCTTTGGTGATTTTGTCTTTCATCTTGTATACTTCATTGTCTTTCTTTTTATGATGTTTGGTGAGACTTGGACAAATAGTTCTATAATTCCCCTGTTTTCCGCACTCATAACACATATCATCATCATCCTTTTTCTTGTGTTCTCTTTTAGGATGGCGAGTATTTCTGAAATTTACCAATCCTTTGTTGGAATGATTGAGCTTGTTTCTTTTTAAGTATCTATTGTAGCGTCTAACGAATAAACTCATGTCCTCTTCTTTAGGAGCTTATTCGTCAGGGTTATCAATTTATTCCTTTGACTTATTTGCTTTACATAATGAAGCTTTCAAAGAAAGATACATTTTTTCTTCTTTCCATTTATCTTTCTTTTTCGAATTTACTTCGCTATCTGTGAAAAGTTTATTTTCATGCTCGGCTAGTTTCCCAAATAACATTGTAATGTCAAAAGTACTAAGATCGTAAGATTATTTTATAGTAGTAGCTTTTGGTTGAAACTCCCTGCACATAGACCTTAATATTTTGTAAGTGCAATATTTGTTAGAAATGGTTTTCCCCAAGTTGCTTAGTTTGTTTATTAAGTGGAGGAATCTAGTCTGCATGGAATCTACGGATTCTTCGGGTTCAATATGGAATAGTTCGAACTCCTCTATAAACATGTTTATCTTAGAATTCTTGACGTCATATGTTCCGTTATAGAGAGTTTGGAGAGAATCCTACATATCTTTAGCACTCTTATGATGTGAAATTGAGTAGAATATTTTCACGCTTAAAATAGAGTTAAGTATGTTCCTTGTTTTCAGATCAAATGAAGCTTGTTTGGTTTCATTGTCTGTCTAATCTTTTGGGTGTTTAACAACATCATCGTCATCCTTAAGAATAAAAGGTCATTTGGTGACGGCTACCCATATATTTTTGTCAACTGATAATAAATGTACATGCACGTTATCTTTCCAATAAGGATAATTATCGCCTTTAAAAATAGGTACTCTATTATACACTCCATTTGGATCGTCATCGTCCGCCATATTCTCAAACTTTTGGGTCAATTGGACTTAATTAAAAGACTAGATCTTGATGCTAAATGTTGGGTGAAAATATGGACTAGTGAAACAGACTAGATAGGGAGGGTTGAATGAACCCTTATTAAAAATTCAAATGATTCTTCAAAAATGGCATATCAAAGGTTTTTCAAAATTGTGTGCCAAAGTCTTAAAGCAAAAATAGAGACCAATGCATGTATTGGATTTCAACCACGTTGACAAATACACAATTTACAAAATTCAGAGATTGTTCAAAGACAATGATTAATTGAACGATTGTAGGTTACATGAGATGTGTCTTGTACAATATTCCAATTACGATTAGATTCTAACAACACTAGTTTTTCAGAGTTTAATCAACACTAAAGCTCAATTAGGTATCAATTCTAACAAACATAACCTTACGTAATAAATCGCTACTAACTGAATAAATGATAAACTACGTTAAGAATTATAGAGAGATAATATCGGGATGTATAATGGTTCGACATTTGTTCTCACTTTGCCTACTTCATTATTCAATGGTTTCCCATTGGAACCTATTTCGTTCCTTTTTATTTTGACAAATATTGCAAGAGTTTGTACAATCACTAATCCACAACAATGCTGAGAAAAATAAATCTCCTATCAAGATCTTGACTTGTATAAATCTTAATGCTAAATTCTTCTGCAAAATCTTTACTCGATTCTCGCTTCTTGAATCTTACAACTTTAACAATCTGCTAACAATCTTTGTGTGTGACAATCACCCATTAATTCCACCGATTTCTTGAGCAAATGAATACTTTGAAGATTTGAGAAGAACTCCACCTTATCTGTAGCCTTCCACACAGTCACTACCAAGGTGACCTGGAGAGTAGAACCTCATACTTTTCACTAGAATTTGTCAACACCAATGAGAACAACCTTAATCTTGCAGTTTCTTGAAAAACCTTACAAAAACTTCAAGAACGATTAGTTTCAAGACAACATCTCCCTCAATAAATTACAAATATTGCATTATCAAGATCTGAAATCAAAACTAGAAGTTCAAGATGAAAGAATTTCTATTGTAAGAGTCTTTGAGTTTTCAAAAGTGCGATGGTGTTGGTTTCCACAAAACCACAATCTTGATTATGAAATTATGTTAAGTTGTTCTATTGAAATAAGATGGAAAAAATGAATTTATATGTGATTGAGATTAATCACAAAAATGGATGAAAAAAGTTAGTTAGATTCGAGTCAAGAACATTTCATGATTTGAGTCAAATGATCAAGTGAAGTGAAATAAGAAAACATAAAGAACTTGACCCATTCTTATGTGATTTGAATCACCATATAACTATGATTCGAGTCAGAGAGGCTCACGATTCAAATCAATTACAAAGTGATTCTAGTCAAATTTAGGGATGTAAATGGATATCCGTAGGGATGGATAATACGATATCTGTGTCCGCCCCATATCCATGCGGGTATTTGCTAAGCAGGTAATCCACGGATTGTAAGATATATGCAGATATTTACGGATATCCATGTAGGGCCGTCTTTGAGGGCGTGCAAGGCGGGCTACCCCACAGGGCCTTAAATTTATCACAGTTAAACTATGACTAAATAGGGCCTCTTAAAAATTTTATAATGGTTAAATTATGGTTAGATAGGACCACTATTTCTTTTTTCATGATTATACTATGACTAATTTACACAGGGCCTCCAAAAAAATTGAGACGACTCTGTATCCATGGATAACATTTTTTTTCTAAAATTATTTTTTGAAGAAAATATTTTCATCTTCTTTTAAAGATACAAAAAAAAATTATTATCTCATAACATCCATAAAATTCACTCTCAATTTAATAACAAAATTTTATTATATTAATATCTTTTTTTTTTCGCCAAAACATAATATCAACCAAAAATAATATCTGTACATTTCATTTTAAGCTAAAAAAAATTCAGCATACCATATAATAATTTTTCTAAACAAAATAAAATGTGCAAATAGTTTTCATCAATCATTACAAAGTTCCATGTTATACATTTCTTGCTTCAACAATTCCACTTTGATTTCCTTGCTCCTGAAATAAAAGCATAAAAATCTCAAATGAAAATCTAAATAATCAACATAATAATGATATTTAAAATGAAATCTTTATCATTTACTAACAATGTTATTCACTAATAATGTCAGCATCCATGTTTTCCAATATTGAATTAATTTCAATGATCTCAACTTTAGATTTAATATAACTTGAAAAAATAAAAAGAATAAGTAAAATACTAATAAAGTGTTTTACAAATCAGTTTTAAGAAAGTGTTTTTGGAAAGAAAATAAAATAAAAACTTGTTTGGTAATAAAGTTTTTAAAAACTGTTTTTTAAATTAGAAAATGAAAAAATTTGTTTGATAGTCTAGTTTTTGAAATATATTTTTTAAAAAAGAAACAAAAATATTTATTTGGTAACTAAATTTTTGAAATATAATTTATATATTAATTATTAAAAATTAAAACGCCGATGATATATTTTGTAAGAATATAAAAATGAAGCTAATATATACAAATACATATTAATTTAAGTACATTAATTATATTAGTAGCATAATTAATAAATATATATTTAGCAATAATGGGTGGGTGTATGCATGCCATCAAATTCAAAACACCCAGATGAAGTGGTGAGTTAGTGGTGGGAGATTGAAAACAAAGTAAAAAGGTCAATGAATTACTGTTCTACCATTAATGAAAAATGTGAGTTTTCCGTTTATTCTGAATTTATTGGCAATTAAAAAGCAAAATTGAAAAAAAAAAACACCTGTAAACTGTTTTAGTTTGTTAGATTTTAAAATTGAAAAATTAAAATTAACTTTTAAAAACTATTTTAAAAAACAAGTCTATCAAACAGGTTTTTAAATTTTTAATTTTTGAAAATCAAAAAATAATTTTTAAAAACTGTTTCAAACAGATCCTAAATTGTTACAATTAATCTTTGTAAAAAAAAACTTGTTATTAATTTGATTATCTTTCACATCAGTCCATAGTCAATCTTGAACACACATCAATGTTTTCAAAGTGTCTGAGCACAGTCTACCCCATACTCCATCATTTAGTCCTCTACCCCTAAATTATATTTTTTTGATCAAAATATCCTCATTTAAATGAGTGTAAAATTGTTCTGATTTAATTATTTGATCCGAAATTTAATAAATAAATCTATTTTTAAACGCTACTTGATTAATATTCTCAGCAAATATGGCAAGTATTATATCCAAAATAGATTAAACTTAACATTGAATATATCATTGATGATGCTAATGGAAAGTATGGCTGATATGTCAAAGCTAGTAAATAGTAAAATAAATTTATAAATTGGTGAGATATAAATTTGATTAGTGGGTAGATAATTTTGTGGAAAAAATGGAATAAAGTAATGAAATTAGTGGGAGCTTAAAAAAAACCTTTAATCAATTTATGAATTATATTTATTAATTTATTTTTGTATTAAGTAATTTTAAGGTTTGCATTATAAGTCTTATTTATTTACTTTTTTATTTTTTAATTTAATATTACTATGTCTCCTATTAATGTGGGGTTAGAGAGATGTTATGAGTGAAGAGAGGTTAATTGTTTGTATGATATAAATAGAGAGTGTTGAGTGAAGAGAGGAAAATTGTTTTTATGATATAAATAGAGAGTGTTGAGTGGAGAGAAATTTGAGAAATAAACATGTTAAATATTTTAATTTAACTATCATTTAATTAATAATAATATTTAATTATTAATAATAAAATATTAATTAATAGAATGAAGAGAAAAGTTATGCTGGGTAATTACTATATTAATATATATTATTGATAGGTTACTGCACTTTTAAAAAATTGCAGGACGTGTCTTATTACATTCTTTAATTAATAATTATTTAAAATATAAGAATGTGACTTAGTCAGAAGTTTTAAATGATGAAGTTAATAATAAATAAATTTATAATTAATTAATTAATTAAAGGAAAAAATTTTAGCGGG
This sequence comes from Lathyrus tuberosus, assembly GCA_022829125.1. Classification (NCBI taxonomy): domain Eukaryota; kingdom Viridiplantae; phylum Streptophyta; class Magnoliopsida; order Fabales; family Fabaceae; genus Lathyrus; species Lathyrus tuberosus. The sequence continues at coordinate 19,064,106 of JALAZF010000022.1, read as the reverse complement.
ATATCTTTGATGGAGACATTATAAGATTATATAATAGTATAGATAATATTTGTCATGTTTGTTGAGAATATTAATAAAGTAACTTTTAAAGATAGATTTATTTATTAAATTTCGGATCAATATAATTAAATCAGGAAAATTTTACACTTATTTATTTGAGGACATTTTGATAAAAAAAAATAATATAGGGGTAGGGGAGATAAATGATGGGATATGGGGTAAAATTTTCGAAGTGGTGAGTTAGTGGTGAGAGATTAAAAACAAAGTAAAAAGTTCAATGAATTACCGTTTTGCCACTAATAAAAAATGTGAATTTTTCGTTTATTCTAAATTTATTGGCAATTAAAAAGCAAAATTGAAAACAAAAACACCTGTAAACTGTTTTAGTTTTTTAAATTTTAAAATTGAAAAATTAAAATTAAGTTTTAAAAACTATTTTAAAAAACAAGTCTATCAAACAGGTTTTTAAATTTTTAATTTTTGAAAATCAAAAAATAATTTTTAAAAAGTATTTCAAACAGACCCTAAATTGTTACAATTAATTTTTGTAAAAAAAATCTTGTTATTAATTTTATTACCTTTCACATCAATCCATAGTCAATCTTGAACACACATCAATGTCTACAAAGTGTCTGAACGCAGTTTACTACGATGAGGAGTAAGAATCCGACCACTTGTGCTAAAAGAAGACTCTGAAGCAACCGTTGTAATAGGAATTGCTAAGAAATCTCTTGCAATCATTTGCAAGATTGGATACTTTAATCCATTAGCCTTCCAGCAACCTAAGATATCAAAATTTCATCATCCGGTAACACTTTCTCCTCTATATATCCGTCAAATTCGGACCTACTAGATGTGACACTTTTTCTTGCACTAATATGTTTTGTAAAATTAGACCTCTTAGTTTCTTTTTTGCCAACAACAATTCCATCATATACATTTTGATTTTGATTTGAGGATGAAGAAACATTCTCCTTCATCTTGAATTTCAAATCATACTCAATTACCATATTTTGGAAAAAAAGATTTTACCTTCTCAATTTCATTCTCAGCTCCATCTCCATAAATTAAAGAAAAAAAGTAATCTAACAAATCAACTTTGTACCTTGGATCTAACACAATTCCTATTACCATCACTCCATTGACCACCTTCCAATATTTGTCAAACTTAGCAAGCATACTTGAAGTCATATCTTTAATAACACAATCAGTAGAACCAAGCCATTCAACCAAAGCCAAACATTTGCAGTTGGATACTTTGTACCTGAAAAAGGTTGTGTAACATCATAAAAAACTTCTAACCTTTCACAAATTTCTTTTGCTTTCATCCATTCACTTTCACTAAGCAAAGTTTTGCATTGAGTATCTTGTTTTTCCAAATGACCAACCACGTCTTTATATTGTATGGCAACATTAAGCATTAAGAATGTAGAATTCCACCGAGTCTTGCAATCTTGAACCAACTTTTTATCATAAGAAATGTTCACTTGACCACATGTCTCTATGAATTTCTCTTCTCTTTTTGGTGTTGCTGTCCAATAGACAACACTTTCTCTAATATTCTCAATGGCACCCGAGATTATAGACAAGCCCAATTTTACAATTAAATTCAATATATGTGCAGAACAACACATGTGAAACAATTGACCACTCAATATCAATGACCTAAGTGTAATCTTGTTTAAAATGTGTTCAATCATAACATTATTTGTAGAGCAATTATCAACTGTCACTGTGGACAACTTTGTATCTAGATTCCAATCCATCAAACATTGAATCAAGGTATCAGCTAGATCTTTGCTAATATGCGGAGCAGGCACTTAAATGAACCTAACATCAATTTAAATTTAAATAACAATATTACTAAGATTATACAAAAAATAATAAAAATATAAAAATAATAATAATATCAAAATAATTTATTATTATTACCTTACAAGACGACTTTGAAGGGCCCATGAATCATAAATAAAGTGAGCTGTATCTGTCATATAACCTTTATTTTGGTTACTTGAAGTCCACATATCACTAGTAATTGCAATACGGCTTGGATTCTTTGACAACAACTTCATTGTATGCTCTTTCTCATCGTTATAAATTTTCATGATGTCATTCTTGATAGTGTTACGAGAAACCACTTTAAATAAAGGTTGTATAGATGAACAAAATTCTCTAAAACCAATATGTTCAACAATCACTAGAGGATACTCATGAAGAATTATCATCTTAGCAACAACATGCCTTGCTATATCTTGATTAAATACATAAGAACCAACCACTACATTTTGACCCCTAACTTGTTCAGTTTTGATCAAAGCTTGCTTTATATCTCGATTTATTCGACGTGGGCAGGACTTAACGTGTGACTTCAAGTGTGACGTTCCTTGAGTTGGAACACCCAAGAGTTTTGCACCACAATAGTTGCAAATAGCCTTCATCTTTCCATCTATTTTTTGCCTTTTGAAATGATTCCAAACTTCAGAAGTTAACTTTCTTTTAGAACCTCCAGTATCAATTTCACATGAAACTCGACTTTCAATTTCATTAGGAGTTGAATTAATTTCTACATTCGAAACATTTAGAGCAACCACATTAGATTCATTCGCATTTAAGGGTGCCAAATTTTCTTGCACAACTTCCATGGGATTAATGGTTTTTTCAGAAGACATTCTACAAAAAATTAAAGGTTTGTTAGTGATCGTGAAGGTTGGATCAGATCCTGTAGAAGTGGGCCATCAAGTACGTCTGAGATGCTGGTCGTATGGAGAGAAGGAGGGGGGGTGTACCTGCAAGGAACTCCGACGCTCAAGTAAGAAAGGGCTAGAAAAAAGGGGCAAGTACAAAGTATTAGTTCGTAGGCTGAATATTGGATACCTGACACTCTCAAGCGAGAGGGTTTATATAGAGCCCCCAGCGCGTGGCCAACGGTCCTATTTTCGGGGCGAAATAACCGTTTTCCCGAAGAATAGGTAACTACCCAAACTAGCCGTTATGTCGGACAGGGTGCCCAAAACTAGCCGTTATGTCGGGCATAGGCATAGTTTCGGGCACATGCCCTTAGCTGTTCGGGGAGCGAAGAAGCCGTGCGGGACGGGCATTATTTCCGGGGAGGAGCGATGCAGTCCCTGCCCGATTGGAGGGGCAGAAAGGTAACTTTTTCCCCTTTGTGGATTGGACTTAGGCAATTTGGGCCGTTTTGGAGCAGAAGTGGATTGGGCCATGTCTAGCCATTGGTCCAGTCCAGAACAGGAGCCCCCCAAGTCATTGCCCCCGAGCATGGGAGTGATGACTTAAGGACAGCTCGTTGCTCCGGGGAGCTAGCGTGAAGTCGTCGTTTGGTGACGAGGAAGGACGCATCGGGGCGCCCGTGACTGGTGGTGTTCGTGACCCCTGGTGTCCGTGGCATTCATGACCGTGACCGTGTTGCCCGGTGTTTGGGGAGACTAACAGTTAGTCAGAATTGGAAACGTTAGGGCGCCACGTGTGCCTAGAGCTCCGTGTAGCAGTTACTAGGCAATGATGGCTAGTTAATAGCCATCATGACCTACGAGCGCGTGCCACTGCACGTGCCCCTCTGTATAAAAGTGGGAAACTCACTTCATTTTGAACTTTTCACTCTGATTCCTCTTTGTCTTCTTCAGAATTTCTGCTCGTTACCGTCATCTGCTATTCCGGCCATCGCGTCAGCTTCCTGGGAACCGTCTTTTATCTTCTAAATCAAGTAAGTTTGCTTATTCTGTGCTTTTTTTACCCATTAAACGGTTGTTTGTAGTCTTGCATGCGGTTAGGCTTAGGTGTAGGAGATGAAATAGATTAGTTTCCGGTGATTGTTGGTGGTGGACCGTGGTCGTGCCATTTTTCACTTCTGGTACGTCGCCGGATGTTTTGGTACGTCTTAGTGAGGAGGGAGGTTCACGGCGTCGTTGTGTGATCGATATGGCGACGGGGCCAGATGGAGAGATTATCCTGGATTCATCCGTGGAAGAAACAAGTTCCTCGGATAGTAGTAGTTCGACGGCTTCAAGTACCCCCAGTGAGGCCGGGGAGGAAGAGGAGTTGGAAGATATGGACGAGGATGTCGTCGAGGGTTCCTTGGAGGAATGGGAGGTGGCCGAACCTGCCGAACATGTGTCAACTTTTGTGAAGTACATAGGGGACGTCTTTACGGAGGTCGGGACAGAGGGGGAGTGGAAGGTGCACTTTCCCTCTGAGGATAACAGGGTCTGCACGAATTACGGGGACTGCTTTATTATGTATGAGTATGCCTTCAAGGAGCTGGGTCTGAGTTTGCCGTTCATTGATTTTCAGCAGTCGGTGTTTGTACACTTGAATTTGGCCCCTACGCAGCTGCACCCTAACTCGTTGGCCTTCATCCGGGCGTTCGAGCTGGTGTGCTAGTATCTCGCCATAGGGGCTACTCTTCCTCTATTTTTCACCGTCTTCCATCTTCAAAGGTAGCTGTCGGGGAGGCAGTATGGTTAGGTCTCTGTGAAGCAGCCTCGCAAATTGTTTAAACCTTTTTCGGAGTCGATACGGACGTTTAAGGAGCGGTATTATGTTATCGAGCCCGTGTCCGAAGCTGTCTAAGATAGCACATACGTCTGGGAAATCGAGGTTGATGAGGAGGGAAATGATCTGCGCGACGAGACGGGGAAGTTCGTCGGAGAGAGGATATACAAGTTCCCTATTCATTGGGGACCCGAGCATTTCACCAGGAAGCCCGATGACTACGTTCTCCAACCGCACGAGCTACACGGGCAAGATGCCATGGCGTACGAGGCGTTGGTGAAGTACGTTAATTCCTTCCGGTTCGCAGAATGCTGGATGAATAAGGGTAACTCGATCTTCGAGGAGGACGGTAGTTAGAGGGTTGAATACCGGTTTATTAACACCAAGGCACTCATGGAGTACAAGACTCCTGCGGAAGTCGAGAAGCTGCTTGGTAGTCTTAGTTATTTAGATTTGTTCGCATTATTTCTTTTCCTCGTATCTAACATGCTCGACTTTTGTTTATGCAGGTGAGATGCCTCAGGCCCATGAGAGGGTTGTGAAGAATGCTCTTGCGAGGAACAAGGCCGGAGCGGTCCCCCTCAAGTCTCGATTTGCTAGTGCGCGTGCTCCCACTCCGGTTCAGTCTGCTGCAGGGACTTCTTCTCCCACTCCCGCTCCCCGGGGATCTCCCCTACCTTTGACCGGACGATCCAAGCGGCCAAGGGTTACTGACGTTGTGGATCTCAGCCGGGCCCCAGAGAAAGGGAGGTTATAGCTTTCTCCTTGCATACTTGATAGGAGATTCTTTGAGGGGAACTCCTTGGTCGTGCCTCGGGCCGAATCTCTTCGTTTGGAAAGCATGGACCGCCCGAGCAAGAGGGTGTTGGTGGCCCAAGATGCTTCAGCTTTGGTCAGGATGTTGGAGATGGCAGCCGTTTATGCTGAAGGGGACTCTGCAACTGAGTCCAAATTTAATGCTGCCCGTGCTACCATGGCGTCCCTTAAAGAAGAGGTCAAGAGTGCAGACGATGCTCGGAAGAAGGCTGAAGAGGAGGTGGCCAAGTTGAAGAAGGAGAATTCTACGCTGGCTGCAGAGAAGAGGGTGGTTGAGGAGCTGGTCCAGCAGCTGAGGGCGGTCAATGCTCCGGGCGAAGATGAACCTGAAGATGTGAAGGAATTAAAGACAAGGTCCGAGCTGGTCGCTCGTATGCTGATGACCGAGGATCAGCATTGCCGTCGTGGATGAATCCTTCAAAAATGCTGTGTCTCAACTGCGGGTGGTGAACCCCAAGCTTGACTTCTCTGTCGAGGGTACCCATTATCTGGCGCATGTTGAGGATGGACGGATCGTTATGCCTGCCGCTCTCCTCGAAGAGAATGCCGAGGAACAGCCCGCGGAGAACCAGGATCCTCAGCCCGATCCCGCCGCCCAGATGGATGAATGATGGGTTTTCTTTATGTTGTTGTAATTTGTTCGGCCTGCGTGCCACGTAATTGTTGTAACTTATTTATGGGGCATGGCCCCCGGTTTATGTAATTCAGCACAATCATGGTCCTAGTGGCCACTTATTATGTTTAAATTATATGCCCGGTCTTGGTGGCCGGTTCTGTTATTTGCATGATGTTATTTGGTTTTATTTTCTGCTAAGTGTTGTACTCATGCTTGTTGTGAATGTATGTTTGCCCGTGATAGGGAGTATTTGACTTATGTGAAGCTTCAGGGGATTGCTCGTTGTATATGTGTTCGGCAGTGAGGGTTACTGGTCGAACGACCAGGGAATATCCTGGCGGGGGTGCGGAGCTCAGGTCGCGTTTGAGGCCTGAGTTCGCGGCGTGAACGTTCCATCGCGAGCTGGGGTTCTGCCAGTCATGGTACTTTGACGACGGCGATGCTCGATCGAGGACTGCTGTCGAGCAATTACTCGGCTCGTTACTGAGCGGGGTTCTGCTTTATTGCTATATGACGCTTGCACCTAGGCGTGCATAGTGGTCGGCAGCTGATGTTCATCATCGTGATGAGTTGAACCGAGAATTAGGGCCTTAGCTATAGTATTGATTTAGCTTTTCGGCGTTCCATGGTCGAGCAAGTTCTTCCCCGTTGAGATGTTCTAGGTAATAGGCCCCATTCTCCGTTTTTGCTCGGACACGATAGGGTCCTTCCCAGTTGGCGGCTAGTTTGCCTTCGCGAGAGTCTTTGTGGTTTCTCCTTAGAACAAAGCTCCCCACGTCGAACTCTCGTCGTATCACCTTGGCGTTGTGCATGATGGTAATTTTTTGTTTTAGTGAGGCTTCGCGGAGGGCTGCCCCAATTCGGATTTCCTCGACGAGGTCGAGTTCTTCTCTTAATGATTCGTCGTTCATCTCCTCGTCTAGGGGCGACTCTGTCCGCCTGGAGGGTACGTGGACTTCGACAGGGATTACAGCCTCGGTCCCATACGCTAGACGGAAAGGTGTTTCCCGGTTGTAGAATGTGGAGTTGTCCGGTATGCCTATAACACACTGTGCAGCTCCTCGACCCAAGCCTTCTTCGTTTCGTCCAGCCTTCGTTTGAGGCCTCGAAGGATGAACCGGTTTGCCGCTTCGGCTTTCCCGTTTATCTGGGGATGTTAGACGGATACAAAGTGTTGCTTCGTACCTAGCTCGACGACGAAGTCCTGGAACTTTCTGTCCGTGAATTGTGTCCCATTGTCCGTGACTATCGCCTAGGGGACGCCAAAATGTGCAAGGATGTTTTGTTTGTAGAAACGTAGTATGTTGAGGGCAGTTATTTTGGCTAGAGCCTCTACTTCTATCCATTTTGTGAAGTAGTCTACGCCCACTATTAGGTATTTGTTCTGATTTGATCCTACTACGAAGAGTCCTAGGATGTCTAGGCCCCACCAGGCAAATGGCCACGGGGAGGACATTGCCTTGAGCTCGTTAGGTGGAGCCAGGTGCATGTCCCCGTGCCGTTGGCATTTATCGCATTTCTTCACGTGTTCTTTAGCGTCGTGCTGCATGGTCGGCCAGTAATATCCTGCTCGAAGGGCCTTTCGGGCAAGGGACCTTCCGCCGAGATGTTGGGCGTTGATTCCCTCATGGATTTCGCGCAAGATGTGTGCGACCATTTCTTCCTTGACACACTTGAGCAGCAGAATGGAGAATCCTCGCCTGTAGAGTTTATCCTCGACCAAGACGTAGGAGTAAGCTCTTCGCCTAACTACGCTGGCCTCTTTTGGGTCGGATTGAAGTTCGTCTTTAGCGAGATAGTTGTAAACCGGGGTCATCCAACAGTTGTTATCGCCGATCACCTGTACGTCGAGGGTCGGGGAGGCCTTATCGATACTGGGTCGAGGAAGTACCTCCTGTATGACGGATTTGTTTATGCCTTTCTTCTTTGTGCTGGCTAGTTTGGATAGAATGTCTGCTCGCACGTTATGTTTGCGGGGAACATGTTTCACCTCTACTGTTGTGAACTTCGCCATTTCCCTTTTGTCCAAGGCTAAGTATTCGGCCAGGTTGTCGTTTTTGGCTTGATATTCTCCTCGGACCTGAAGGGCCACGAGTTATGAATCTGTACAAATGACGACTTCTTCTGCGCACAGGTCCTCGGCTAGACGTAACCCAGCGAGGAAGGCTTCGTACTCAACCTGGTTGTTAGAGGTCGGGAAGGACAGGGTGAGTGATACTTCAATGATGATTCCTTCGTTGCTTTCCAGTATGATGCCCGCGCCGCTCCCTGCCGAGCTTGAAGCACCGTCCACAAAAATGGTCAATTTGCACGCTTCGCTCGTGGGGGAGTCTGCGAATGTCATTTCTGCGACAAAGTCGGCCAGAGCCTGGGCTTTGAGGGCTTTCCTGCCTTCATGCTGGATGTCAAATTCAGATAGTTCAAGCGACCATTTGAGCATTCGACCGGCCATGTCAGGTCATCCCAGCAATTGCTTTATGGGTTGATCTATTTGAACCACGATCGTGTGGGCCAGGAAGTAGTGTCTTAATCTTCTGGCTCTGTTGATGAGGGCCAGAGCCACTTTCTCTATCTGTTGGTATCTTAACTCTGGTCCTTGCAGTGCTTTGCTCGTGAAATATATAGGCTTCTATCCGTCAGGAGTCTCGCGGGTGAAAGCGACGCTCACTGCTTCGGTTGCTACGACAAGGTACAGGTACAAAGTTTCGCCATTGTCCGAGCGAGAGAGGACTGGTGGCTTTGAGAGAGCCCGTTTCATATGGAGAAGAGCCTTGTCACACTCCTCGGTCCATTCGAACGCTGCCTCCTTGCGGAGGAGTTTGAAGAATGGTAGGGCGTGCTGGGCAGATTTGGCCACGAAACGAGATAGTGACGCAAGCATCCTGTTGAGGGACTGGATGTATTTCTTTGACTTGGGCGTTGGAAACTCGGAGAATGCTCAACACTTATCGGGATTAGCCTCGATTCCCCGTTCTATTAAATAGAAGCCGAGGAACTTTCCTGCCCGGTCACTAAACGTGCACTTCTCTGGGTTGAAACACATTTTGTATTTTCTGGCCTGTTCGAAGACCTTCCTTAAATGGGCAGTGTGATCGGTTTCCTCGTGGGATTTTATGATCATGTCGTCCATGTAGACTTTGAGCATGCCGCCTATCTCTCCCCGAAAGACTTTATTCATCATTCTTTGATAGGTCGCTCCGGTGTTCTTCAGGCCGAAGAGCATTACGTTGTAGTAATAATTGCCCGATTTGGTCATGAAGGCTGTGTATTTTTTGTCGGCCACCACTATTGGAATTTGATTATAGCCTGATTAGGCGTCCATGAACGATAAAAGTTTAAAACCGCCAGAATTATCAACAAGTTTATCAATATTGGGGAGGGGATAGGCATCCTTCGGGCATGCCTTGTTAAGATCGGTATAATCAATGCACATTCGCCATTTTCCATTAGATTTTTGCACAAGTACAATGTTGGACAACCAAGTAGTGTACTTGGCCTTCGAAATAAATTTGGCCTCGAGGAGGTCCTTTACAGCTTTTTCTGCAGCCTTCGTTTTCTCTGGAGACTGCTTTCTCCTACGTTGTGCTACGGCCTTGACGGCCGGGTCAATTGTCAGTTGGTGGCAGGCGACAGACGGGTCCAAGCCGGGCATCTCGGCGGCGCTCCATGCGAAGAGGTCGGCGTTCTCACGGAGGCAGGGTTTGAGCTGCTTCCTCGCTATGTCGGGCAGGTCTGCTCCAATCTTTACTCCTCGGATGGGAGCTACCGCTGGATGAGTCGGTTGAAGATGCTCGGTCTTCCTGTTGGTCCTCCTTGGTGAAGCGGCTGTCGAGGTCGATGGAGTCGACCTGAGGCAGAGGCTTGGCTTCCTCGGGGCTGCTGGGCAAGGCTAGCTAGTTCGATACCTTTGGCTTGGATGCAATGGTGTTGAGCCCCTTTGTGGCCGCTTGGAAACACCGTCGTGCAGCTTCGATGTCGCTGTGAAGGGTGGCGACCATCCCTTTAGAAGTGTAATACTTCATCTTGAGGTGGACCGTTGAAGGCACAACTACCAACTCGACGAGGGTTGGTCTTCCGAATATGCACTGGTAAAGCGATGGGCAGTCGATCACCAGAAATTGTACCTTGATGGATCTGGCCACCTCAGCTAATCTGAAGGTTACGATCAGTTCGATGTATCCCCATGGCTTGGTCACTAATCCGTTGAATCCCTGTAAATCAGACCCCACATAGGGGGTAAGGTGTGATTCGTCCAGCTGAAGTGTTGAAAACAGCTGGGAGTACATGATGTCGACCGAGCTGCCCTGGTCGACGAGGATTCTGCGAACGTTGAAGTTCGCCATTCGGGCTCTGACTAGCAAAGGTATGCTCAAGTTTGGAGACCCCCCGAGGAGCTCTTCTCGGTAGAAGGAGATGGGGATAGAGCCCTTCTGGGCCTGATCGAGCGTGGTCACCTTATTAGAGCTTGTGTTGATCAGATGCTCGAATTTTTGTTTCTCGGAGCCCATCGTGACTTTGTTGAAGCCCCTGCCGGAGATAACCATGGCGGTGGGAAACGTCTTCCACGGGTTGTGGGCCGCGAAATAAGTAGGGGCGCTGAGCCCGTCCGGGACGTAGAAGTCATCTGGTTGCGAAATGGACATAGCGACCTGGATGTTGGCTTCTTCCGAGGAGGGCACTTCTTCCTCTATCTTCTTGGACTCCTGGGCGTCCTGCCGAGGAGTGTCCTTCTTCTTTGCGAACTGTTTTAGGTGGCCGTCCCTGATCAGTATCTCAATAGCATCCTTCAGATGGATGCAGTCTTCAGTAGTGTGGCCGTGACTCTTATGGAAACGGCAGTACTTCGATTTATCCGCGTTGGGTTTGGCTGGCAGTTGTTTGGGGAAGCGGACCCCTGCCTGCTTAAATTATGAATTCGCACACTCGGACAGTATCTTCTCCTTGGAGACGGTCAGGGGGGTATAATTGTGGAATCGCCCGGAGGGCCACTTATTGTTGCGGGAGTCCCGAGGACGGTCCTCGCGCCTCCGTTTGCCTCGACGAGATGTTGATGCTTCCTCGCCTCTGGAGGCCCGAGCGTTCTCCTGATGGCGTGATGCTCGGACGTTGCTGGCCGCAACCTTCTCTTCATACTGAATGTGCAATTGGGCTTTGAGGAGGAGGGCATCTAGGTTCCTCGGTGGAGCGAGACCGACGGCTTTAGAGAACTCGGACCCAGGGCGGAGTCCTTGCTCGAGCAGAAAATTTTTCATCTCGTCCGTTGTAGGGACCTATACGGCTTCTTTGTTGAACCTTTTGATATATGCATGGAGAGGTTCGTCATTCCCTTGGATTATGGCTCCAAGGGAGACCTCAGTCTTGGGGTGAAGGCGAGAAGCTGTGAAGTCATTGTCCCTTTTTGGAGCGTGGTCGGAAATAGCCAGCACTTGATAGTGGCCTGTACGCCACAATAGTCCAATAGAGCATCGATGTTCTCGATGTGTTCGTCGGGGTCAGTAGTCCCGTCGTATGTGCCCAGTGACGGGGGCTTCTTTAGGCCCTTAGGGAGACGGGTAGCCAAGATTTCCTAGGACAATGGGCCGCGAGGCTCATCGTCGCTGCTGGAACTGGTGAATGACGGGGACCGAAGGGTACGCTCGCGACGGCGGTTCCTTCGGGGAGAAGGTGAGCGGTTCCTTCGGGGAGAAGGCGATCGGGCCCGGCCTTTGGACTTGACCGGGGGTGACTGCTCGTTCCTTCGGGTCCTCTTGTGGCTGGGAGAGTGTTGGTTACACGGGGAAACCTGGTCACGCTTCCGGACGGCGTGAGGGTCATACTCTTGGCGTAGTCTTCGGTCGATATCTCTTTGGGGCTGCGGGCTCCTTGATCGTCGCTGGTTCCTCCACGGAGGAGGGGATCTTGGACAGTTGGACTCTTCTAACGCCACGATCCTTTCATTCTGCTGTAGGATCAAGTGTTGGTTTGGTTGATCACTTCCAGGAGGGCCGCCACAGCCGGGTCGACGTTGGGCGGAACATGAATGGGCTGGATGTCCAACGAGGGTTGACCGTTGTTACGGTCAGTAGCGGTAGTGGAAGGAGAAGCTGTGGACCCGTACCTCAGAAAATGGGTATCTTGGAGAAGAGATGATGGGCCGTCAACGTTAGTCTTGCTGACGGGGAGGACAGCGGTTTGGAGAGCACCTTTGGCGTGATCTTGAGAGGCCATGATGATGATCTTGAAATTTTCTTTGATCTTCGGTGTTAGTTCTTGTGTTGGCTAAAATTTTGGTAAAACAAAGTTGAACAATGTTGATGTCATATGTCTGATGTCATAACATTGGATCTTATCATTAGCTGTTGTAGGGTTAGAAGTTTTGTATGCTGATGTTATAAGTGGTGTCTTGACATCACTATACCAGAACATCAGAACATCAGTTTGTGATGTTTTAGGGCTGCGCGTGTTAGTGAGTTTTGAGGAGATCTGTCAGAGAGATTGGATGCAAATTTCTTGGAGAAGATATTGGCAATCAGATATGGAGCAGATCATGGAGCAAATCATATAACTAACATTAGGGCTGATTTGAAAAGATTGAGGAGATCAAATATGCATTAATTTATGATTTAAAAAACAAATCAGATCAGAATTTTGGGAGCAGGTCCAAGCCCAAGTGAGAAGGGTATAAAAGCAGCCTCAACCCTTATTGGAAAATAACGAAGAAAGAGAGCTAAAGACTGAGTGTCATTTGTGTCTTCGTGTGTGTTTTTGTAAACCATTCGTGTGTGAATTGGTGTTACTATTTTGAGTTGTAATTGTTTTCACTCTAGAGCTTTTAAGCAAGAGTGTGTTGTCCTTGATCAAAGCTGTTAAGCAGAATCAAGTTGGGTGATTAGTGTGTAATCATTGGATTGTATCACTGTGGTGATTTAGGGAGTGAGTGGTTTCTCATATCTAAGTGGTTTCTTAGGTAGAAGGTTCATTGGGTAGTGATTAAGTTTAGTAGATGTCAACTGGGATTGTTGAGTCTGTAAATTAATACTACTAATAGTGAAATTCCTCCCTGGCTTGGTAGCCCCCAGATGTAGGTAGTTAGACCGAATTGGGTGAACAATTCTTTGTGTTATTTACTGTTACTTATTGCCTTGTCCATAGCAGATTATGTTGTTGTGACATCGCACTTAACATCACACATCTGATACCAGAATTTCAATTGGTATCAGAGCAGGCATCCTGCTCTGCATCTGTGTGAGATCTAGGGCTGATACTTTCTGGTACAATGGACAAGGAGACTGGTGGATTTGTGAATAGACCCCCTATTCTAGATGGCTCTAATTATGACTATTGGAAACCAAGGATGGTTACCTTCTTGAAGTCTTTAGACAACAGAGCTTGGAAGGCTATTGTGAAAGAGTGGAAGCACCCTGTTATTACTGATAAAGAAGGAAACACCAAGCTGAAAGCTGAAGAAGAGTGGACCAAGGAAGAGGATGAGCTAGCACTTGGCAATTCTAAGGCCTTGAATGCCATCTTTAATGGGATTAATAAAAACATCTTCAGGTTGGTAAACACTTGTGAAGTGGCAAAGGATGCTTGGGACATTTTAAAGACTACTCATGAAGGAACTTCAAAGGTTAAGATGTCAAGACTTCAACTTCTGACATCAAAGTTTTAAAGTATAAAGATGAAGGAAGATGAAACTATTCATGATTTTCACATGAATATTCTTGAGCTGTACAATGCATCTAGTTCTCTTGGAGAGAAGATGACTAAAGAAAAGCTGGTGAGGAAAATTCTTAGATCCCTTCCCAAGAGATATAAGATGAAGGTAACTGCAATTAAAGAAGCTCAAGACATCAGCAAAATAAGGGTTGATGAGCTGATTGGATCTCTTAAAACTTTTGAGTTAGGGTTGAGTGAAGAGGAACCTGAAAAGAAGACCAAGAGTATAGCTTTGGTATCTAATACTCAAGAAGAGAAGAAAGGAAATGGTGATGAGTCTCAGGAGGAGTTGTCTCAGGCTATTGTTCTGTTGGGAAGACAGTTTAACAAGGTGGTTAAGAGGATGAATAGAAACTACAAACCTAATGTTAAGAACATCTCCTCTGACATCAACAAGTCAAAAGAGAAGGATGAAGAGAAGAATGTTCAAGACAAAGGAGTTCAATGCTTTGAGTGTGAAGGCTATGGTCATGTCAAGAAAGAATGTCTTACATTCCTTAAGAAGCAGAAAAAGGGCATGGCTGTTTCCTGGTCTGATACTGACAGTGAAAGTGAAGAAGAGTCTGCCAAGCATGTTAGGGCATTGACAGGAACATGTAATTCTGATGGAGAATCTAGTGATGAGGAATTGACTTTTGAGGAGTTAGCAGCATCCTATCAAGAGTTATGTCTGAGGAGTGCAGAGGTTTGTCAAGAAAGTGAGAAACAAAAGAAAAGAATAGTCCAGCTTGAGACTGTTAAAGCTGATCTTGAAAATGAAGTCTTGTTAGTTAAATCTCAACTTGATCAAATGACCAAGTCTGTCAGAATGTTGAACAGTGGGTCTGATACTCTTGATAAGATTCTTCAGGCTGAAAAGGTTGCAGGAGACAAGTCTGGCTTAGGATTTGTTGTTGAGGAGAAGGTCTCTGATGAAGCTAGTACTTCTGGAACCAAAAAGGACATGTCTCAACCAATGTCTCAACATAACAGAAGAAGACATAATCCTAAACCTAAGCAGGTTGTTCATCAAATTCCTCAAAATGTTGGGAAAGGGTATGCTCATGGTCCTCATCATGGGAAGGCACATGCTTCTGGAGCTGGGCAGTACATGCCTCCACAATACCATAGGAGTATGCAGGCTTCTAGGTTTAACATGTTCCATCAGATGTCTCAACATCAAGGGAATATGTATGGCTTTGGACCTAATAATGCAGTGCCTCATGATTATGGTAGAAGAAAGCCACATCATCATGGTAGAAGACAGCCTAAGAGACAGAATCATCACTACAGAAGACAGGCTAACTATGGAAGAAGACAACCCCAGTACTTTGGATGGAAGCCACAGCAGTTTCATCATCATGGTGGCAGGAAGTTTAATCACTGTAGAGAAGAGGTTAAAAGAGTTAGGTGTTTCTATTGTGGAAGTTTTGGCCATATGCAATATTATTGTTTTAAATTGCATGGCTATCCCAAATATGTCCATCAACCTAGACAGAATCAGAACTGGTCTAAGGGTGTTAAAAAATGGGTTCCTAAAGCTGATGTTACATGTCTATTAGCCCACACATCTGATAGACATTCTGTTAAGGATGGTTGGTACTTTGACAGTGGTTGTTCAAAGCATATGACAGGGTTCAAAAATCATTTGGTGGATATCAAGACTTGCTCCACAAATGATATTACTTTTGGTAATGGAGAGAAAGGGGAAGTAAAAGGAGTTGGAAAATTGAGGTGTCATGATGGACCAAATTTGGAAAATGTTCTTCTTGTCAAAGGATTGACTGCTAATTTGATTAACATCAGTCAACTATGTGATGAAGGATACACGGTCAGCTACACTAAAGATGAGTGTTTAGTGACTAATGGGAAGAATGAGGGTGTTATGAAGGGAGTCAGATCCATAGATAACTGTTATCTATGGGTACCTCAAGAGTCCAGTACATCAAGTGATGTTAAGGTTGATGTTGTGACATCAGACTGTAACATTAGATGTGAAGACTTAAGCAGAAAATTATGCATATTGAAGTTAGTGGCTTATGGAGTGAATTTATTAAAATTCAAAAATTTAAAAGGAAATGTGTTTTGGTGGGGAAAATACATTTATTGGCTTTTAAGTGATCCACAAAATCAGGCTCCATACTTTAGGTTATCATTTCCTATTGTAGCTATCACACGCTTCATCAAACACCATACCCCTAGACGGTTCATCTCCTTCTCCATCAACAGAAGTAGCAATCCTTCCTGATCCTCAGTTGCTTCACTGGAACAATGTCAAAACAAGTATCATCCCCTTCAAAAAGACTGCTTCAAAAAGTTATTCTCTTGAAAAAGCTAGGGTTTTGAAGAAAGAGGGTTCTGCTGAAGAAGCTTTGAATATAGCACCCATCTCCATGATGGTTCCTGAATCTGGTAAGTCATGACCTTCCAAACTTCAACCCAAAAGGCCTACACCTAAAATTGATGATAGTGAAATTAGGAGGTTAGTCACTAACATTCTTTTTAAAGAAAAATATGCATCTGAGTCTTCCACCCCTCAAGCTATTGAAGAGAGGGTTGATGTTGATCGTAGTCTTAATCAGATTGCCACCAAAATTTTGGATAAGGGTTTATCTATAAAAGGAATTTCTATTCCCCTTAGACAAATGCCAGCTGAAAAGGATGACATGCAGAATGCAGATACCAATCTTCACAGATTGGCTATTTCAGTCATTGAAGATGCGGAAGTGGAAGTTGAAGATGAAGGTGTTCATGTTGAAGAAGAAGTTGAAACCAATGTCAGAACATCGCCTGATAGAGATGTTGGAGCTAGCCCTAGTGAAATGAAGAATACTGATAAGGTGGATGTGATTGATCTTTCTGATAATGAAGTGATTGGAAAAGCTATCCTAGGTATTGCCACAAGAATGAGATCTAGAAGAGGGAAGTCAGCAGAATACTCACCTAAGGAGACACCTGAGAACAAAAAGAAAAAGTCAACTGTGGTGGGACCTGCTAAGACTTGGAGCAAAGTTACTGTGAATTCGAAAAAGAGAAAGGTGAGGGAGGATTCGGAGTCTGAATTTGATGTTGAGGATGATGTTCAAGACATCACTCTTGTGAGAAGGTCTATATTGAAGAGAATTACTGACAAGATTCCTGATATCCCTGTTGACAATATTTCATTCCACTATGCTAGTAGTGCATCCATGTGGAAATTTGTTTGTCAGAGAAGACTAACACTGGAAAGAGAACTTGGTGGAGATGCCTTGGATCTTAAGGAAGTCATTGAATTAATTAGATTTGCTGGGTTAATGAAGACCGTGTCTGGACTTGTTAAGTGCTATGATGGATTAGTCAAGGAATTTATTGTGAACATTCCTGTGGCTATTAATGACAGAAGAAATATGGATTTTAGGAAGGTTTATGTAAGAGGTCAATGTGTTAATTTTTCTCCTGAGGTCGTTAACACTTACCTGGGAAGGGATGAGAAGGAGTATAGAGAGTTAGAAGAAACAAACAATGCTGTGTGTAAGGAAATCACAGCAGGACAAGTGAAAGTCTGGCCTCTGAAAGGAAAATTGTCTGCCAGTTTGTTGAGTGTCAAATATGTTATTCTGCACAGAATAGGAGCAGCTAATTGGGTCCCTACCAATCACAAGACACCTATCTCTGTTGGATTGGGAAAATTCATTTATGCTGTTGGGACAAAGAGGTTATTTGATTATGGAACTTATATATATGATCAGACTATCAAGCATGCTGCTACAAATGCAGTGAAGATGCCTATTGCCTTTCCCTCTCTCATTTGTGGGATTATCTTGTCACAACATCCTGGTATTCTTCATCAATCTGATGTGGTGTGTAAGAGGGAATCTGCCTTGTCAATCCACTATAAGCTGTTTGAAGGGAAGCATGTACCTGACATTGTCAAGACATCAGCTTCAACATCACAACAGCCACCTTCCAAAACTGGGTTGATTTCAGAATTGGAGGAGGCTTGCAAGGAGTTGGATGAAGTCATCAGAGTGAGTACTGAAAGAAAGCTAAAATTTGAAAAACTTCTCATGACTCTGAGATTGGCAGAAAAAGAAGTTGAAGCATCAATGCTAGCCAAAATGATGATGATGTCCAGGACAATGTTGAAGGTTCAGGTTCTGAAGAAGGTGACCCTAGCAGTGAAGATGAATATGTTGCAGCTAGTTCTGATGGCTCTGATGCTGATGAAGATTAAATTGTTGTTTCTTTAGCTATTTTATATCTTTGTAGTTTATTTTTGCTTCTGCACTTAGTGTGCTTGCTATGTATTCTGAATATTGTTGTTTTTAAGTACTTCTGGTTTATGTTATGTGATTTGTCTTGTCACATAATGCTGACTTTTGACTGACAATGAGAGCTAGCTTAGGACTATCTGGTAGTTAGTAGGACTAACAGGTTGATGTTTGTCCAATTATGGCTAAAAAGGGGGAGAGAGTTGCCAAGGTGTGGTTGTGAAGCCTTTTTCTGATATGGTGCAGAAGTTGAGGGGGAGAGTGTTTGAACAGCTGTGAGTTGGTTCTTGTTTTGAGGGGGAGTTTGGCTTTGTGCAGCTTGTTATGTGATTGCTGCTGTGTTGAAGTTTTTTTTGAAATTTTTCCGCTGCTGGGTTCTCTGATGATGGCAGAGTTTGTTTTAGCCAAAATTAGCCAAAGGGGGAGATTGTTAGTTCTTGTGTTGGCTGGAATTTTGGTAAAACAAAGTTGAACAATGTTGATGTCATATGTCTGATGTCATCACATTGGTTCTTATCATTAGCTGTTGCAGGGTTGGAAGTTTTGTATGCTGATGTTATAAGTGATGTCTTGACATCACTATACCAGAACATCAGAACATCAGTTTGTGATGTTTTAGGGCTGCGCGTGTTAGTGAGTTTTGAGGAGATCTGTTAGAGAGATTGGATGCGAATTTCTTGGGGAAGATATTGGCAATCAGATATGGAGCAGATCATGGAGCAAATCATATAACTAACATTAGGGCTAATTTGAAAAGATTGAGGAGATCAAATCTGCATTAATTTCTGATTTCAAAAACAAATCAGATCAGAATTTTGGGAGCAGGTCCAAGCCCAAGTCAGAAGGGTATAAAAGCAGCCTCAACCCTTATTGGAAAATAACGAAGAAAGAGAGCTAAAGACTGAGTGTCATTTGTGTCTTCGTGTGTGTTTTTGTAAACAATTCGTGTGTGAATTGGTGTTACTATTTTGAGTTGTAATTGTTTTCACTCTAGAGCTTTTAAGCAAGAGTGTGTTGTCCTTGATCAAAGCTGTTAAGCAGAATCAAGTTGGGTGATTAGTGTGTAATCATTGGATTGTATCACTGTGGTGATTTAGGGAGTGAGTGGTTTCTCATATCTAAGTGGTTTCTTAGGTAGAAGGTTCATTGGGTAGTGATTAAGTTTAGTAGATGTCAACTGGGATTGTTGAGTCTGTAAATTAATACTACTAATAGTGAAATTCCTCCCTGGCTTGGTAGCCCCCAGACGTAGGTAGTTAGACCGAACTGGGTGAACAATTCTTTGTGTTATTTACTGTTGCTTATTGCCTTGTCCATAGCAGATTGTGTTATTGTGACATCGCACTTAACATCACACATCTAATACCAGAATTTCATTCGGTTTCTAGGGAAAGAAAGATGGGGAAAACAATGGTTCCCACAGACGGCGCCACTGATCGTGAAGGTTGGATCAGATCCTGTAGAAGTGGGCCTCCAAGTATGTCTGAGATGCTGGTCGTATGGAGAGGAGGAGGGGGATGTACCTGCAAGGCACTCCGACGCTCAAGTAAGAAAGGGTCAGAGAAAATGGGCAAGTACAAAGTATTAGTTCGTAGGGTGAATATTGGAAACCTGACACTTTCAAGAGAGAGGATTTATATAGAGCCCCCAGCGCGTGGCCAACGGTCCTATTTTCGGGGCAAAATAACCGTTTTCCCGAAGAATAGGTAACTACCCAAACTAGCCGTTATGTCGGGCAAGGTGCCCAAAACTAGCCGTTATGTCGGGCATAGGCATAGTTTCGGGCACATGCCCTTAGCTGTTCGGGGAGCGAAGAAGCCGTGCGGGACGAACATTATTTTCGGGGAGGAGCGATGCAGTCCCTGCCTGGTTGGAGGGGCAGAAAGGTAACTTTTGCCCCTTTGTGGATTGGACTTAGGAAATTTGGGTCGTTCTGGAGCAGAAGTGGATTGGGCCATGTCTAGCCATTGGTCCAGTCCAGAACAGTTAGTAAGACATTGTAAATCACATTCTAAATTATAACTCTATGCTGAATAATATTATTAAATTAAATAATACCAGTCTGCAACATGCATGATATTAGTTTCAATAAAATAATCATGTTAATTGTAGCATGAAATTGAATCATTCATTCAGTATAATTATCAATAAAGTATACACTTTTAAATTAAATAACCATGTTAATTGCAACATGGATTATTCATTCTATCTAACTAGTAACAAAATATTCATTTGAGAACACGAGTTACTCATGTTAATTGCAATATGTTAATAATAATAAATTCAAGATTATTTGCTACTATAGTAAACCATTAAATAAAAACATATAAAGAAATAAAAAACTACTCACTAAATATTTCATGTTAACTGCAGCATGTTAATCTTCCTCAGTTTTATATCTTATTTATTTAATTTATTTAATGATGAAATAATAAAAGTGTAAGGATTAAGAGAAATGTATTGAAATAAAATATGTTTAAAAAAGATAAATTATTTATATATAAAATTAATTTGTAATTGATCTATTATTTAATTATAAATCTTTTAAAATATATTTTTTAAGGAATTTTAGAAGGAGTTCATATATTATTTTGTGCTTTCTGTTTCCAGAAAAATAAAGATATCATTCACTTATCTAACAGAAAAACCTCATATGTTAGTGATCTTGACGGCCGATCAAAACCTGAAGTGGGTCAAGAATGACGTCTGTGATGTTGGATGTGTGAGATGATGAGGGGGTGTACCTGTAAGGGACTCCGATGCTAAAGCAAGAATCGGGAGAGTGAAAAAGGAAAATACAAAAGTATGTATTTCGTAGGATGGTTTTAAATATCTGACCCTCTCAAATGAGAGGGTTTTTATAGTGCCCCCAGCGCGTGACCAACGGTCCCTATTTTTGGGGCGAAATAACTGTTTCCTGAAGAATAGGTAACTGCCAGAAACTAGCTGTTAGGACGGGCAGAGGTGCCCGAAACTAGCCGTTGCTACGGGCAAAGATGTAGTTCTGGGCACGGGCGTCGTGTCTATTTTTGGATAGTGGAGCCATACATGACGGGCAGGAATTACCGAGGTGGAGCAGGTGACCATGGGGATCGTCTGACCATATTTACTCGGTAAGGGGGCAGAAAGGAATAAGCCGCCCCCAATTGGCTGGACCTAGGCAATTGGGTCGTTATGGGAGCAGAACTGGATTAGGCCATGCCTAGTCATTGGTCCAGTCCGGAACATGAGCCCCCCAAGTCGTTGCTCCCGAGCATGGGAGTGATGACTTAAGGGTAGTTCGCAGTCCCGGGGAGATCTGGAAAGGGTCGTCGCTTGCCGACGAGGTGGAGTTGTTTTAGGATGCCCGGAGGAGTTAGTGCCCGCGGGATACATAATGTTGTCTGGTTTGCCAGGCGTACGGGGAGCCCAATGGTTGCTATGATCTAAAGAGGTGGGACGCCACGTGTGCCTCGAGCCCCGTGCTGCATTAAATGCGTCATGATGGCTAGGCTAGGGTCATGATGATGACTCTAGCCGCACGTGCTCGTGCACGTGCCTTCATAATGCCGATAAATAGAGGGAGAAACTGCTCATTTACACTTTTCACTTCTATCTCCTCCTTCAATCTTCTATCTGAGTTCTCCAATTCATCGTCGTTTAAACCGTCGTCAAGCGATGTTTCGCTGCCGTACGAGCTCCGAGCACCGTCTTCGACCCTTTGAAGCTTCCTCTAACACGTAAGTTATTCATCTCTACTCTAGTTTCTAGCTTTTTTGCTTCCTGTTTTGCTAGAATGCATGCGGTTAGGACGATTCTAGGTAGTACAGTAGCAGTTTGCGGTGACTGTTGGTGGCAGACGGTGGTTTGGCCACTTTCTGCTACTGTCGTGGTCGCCGGAGCTTTAGGAGCCTATAGGTTTAGGTTGTTTTTGACACCGTTGCAACGACGAGCATGCGCATTACCGGTGGAGCTCATGAATTTTCCGGTGTACCTATGAATTTTTTGGCGGGTTCATGAGTTTTCTGGTGGAGCTTCAAACGGAATTCTGGGTAGTGAACTGGGGAGAATCTCCCCGTGTGTGTAGGAGGGGTTGCCCCGGGCATCTCTTCGCGTAATACTTGTGCCATTTGATTAGGGCTTAGGTCGGGGACGTCGTCCTCGGCCCTTCGTGCGCCCTTTCACTTGACTAGCGATGAAAGGGTGGATTTGATTTTGTCATCAAATTCACTTTTGTCCTCTGCTTTACAGGTGAAAAAGATGGCCCACGAACCTGATCAAGAGATTCTTATAGACTCGTCTGAGGAGAGCTCCTCAGAGAGCAGCGACACAGAGGTTTCGGGCACTCCTAGTGATGTTGGCGAGACTCCCCCTGAGAGGACCTCCGTGGAGGAGTTGACAGTCGCAGAGCCTGCAGAACATGCCTCTGTTTTTGCCTTGTTTACCGGGGATGCCTTCACGATTGTGTGGCCTGAAGGGGAGTGGAAGGTGCAATTTCCAGGTGAAGACGATCGTATCAGTACAGATTACGGGGAAAGGTTCCCGATGTATGAGTACGTCTTCAAGGACATTGGGCTGAGGTTGCCCTTCACCGACTTCCAGAGATCTGTCTTCGTGCACTTGGATCTGGCGCCCTCACAGCTGCATCCCAACTCCTTGGCATTTATCCGTGCATTTGAGCTGACGTGTGAGTTCTTGAAGATAGGAGCCACCCTCCCTTTATTCTTTACAATCTTCCATCTTTAGAGGCAAGTCTCAGGGAGGAAGTTTGGTTGGGTCTCGCTGAAGCAGGCAAAAAAGTTGTTCAAGCCATTCTCCAAGTCCATACGATCTTTCAAGGAGAGGTTCTACGTCATCGAGCCCGTGTCGGAGAAAGCCCAGGATTCTACCTACTTTTTGGAGGTGTCGACGGATGAAAACGGGGAGGATCTACACGACGAGCAGGGCAAAGTGGTGGCAGACAGA
Source organism: Lathyrus tuberosus (assembly GCA_022829125.1). Taxonomy (NCBI): domain Eukaryota; kingdom Viridiplantae; phylum Streptophyta; class Magnoliopsida; order Fabales; family Fabaceae; genus Lathyrus; species Lathyrus tuberosus. Next base: position 19,041,294 of record JALAZF010000022.1, on the reverse strand, counting down.
GTGCTGAAATTTCCCTTCTGCTGGAGCGGGTCTCATTTTTCCCAAGGGATCGACCAGTATCTTGCCCAGCTGGAGATGCTGGGGGATAACGACAAAGCCGAATACGCGGCACTGGTGAATTACGTCAACAGTTTTACTCCTGCGGGGTGCTGGACTAAGAAAGAGGACCCGATCTTTGAGGACGATGGCGGGCAGAAGGTGGAGAACGGCTACATCAACACAAAGGGGCTCCTTGAGTGCAAGACCCATGCTGACGTCCTTAAATTTCTTGGTAGTCTTTGTTTTTTTAGCTTGTCTATATTATCATTTTCCCCGTTTGCTAACGTGTCCGTTATGGTTTTGCAGGTGAAATGCCTTCAGCGCACGAGCGGATGGTAAAGAATGCCCAGGCGAAGGGCAAGGCTGGTGCAATGAACACGAAGAATCAACTTACCCAACGAGTGCCACCTCCACAGATGGGGTCGGGTAGCTCTTTGCCTATTCCACCTCCTGCCCAGGGTTCCCCGGTGCCCGGAACTTTGAGGTTCAAGCGAGTCTGGTAGAACGAGTTGGTGGACCTAAGCCAGGAGGGGGAGAAGAGCAAGTTTGAGCTTCCTCCATGCCTTCACAACAAAAGATTCTTCGAAGGCTCCTCATTGACGGTTCCTCGGGCGGAGTCTCTGAAGCTTGAGGGGATAGACCACTTGAGCAAGAGGGCAATGTTATCGAGAGATGCTTCTGCCCTGATTAAGGTGCTGGAGATGGCGGCGGTATATGCCGAAGAAGATTCCCCTCACGAGTCTGAGCTGAAGAAGGCCCAGGCCGCGATATCAGCCCTGGAGGAGAAGGTAAAGAAAGACAAGGAGGAGGCCAGGGCTACCGAGGATGCGATGAGGAAATCTCAGGAGGAGCTGACTAAGGTTAAAGGGGAAAATGACACCCTAGTTGCGGAGAAGAAAGCCGCCAAGGACTTGATCGAGCATATGAGGTCTGCTGTAGCCCCAACTGAAGACAAGCACGAGGATCTGAAAGAGATAAAGACTCGGGCTGAGTTGGTTACTCACATTGTGCAGGCAGAGGCCATCGGAGAGGATTTCTTCAACAACATTGTGGCACAGCTGAAACTTGCGAACCCGGGGGTCCCACTATCCACTGAGGGGACCAGTTTCCTGTACCATGTTGAAGGCGAAAAGATCGTCATCCCTGACTTTCTTCAGGTTCGAGAGGAGCATGCTCATATTCTTCAAGAGGAGCCTCTGCCGACACAGACTATCCCCAAGGAGGCCCAGTAGATGGAAGAGTGATATCTTTTGTTGTATTTCCAGCCTGCGTGTCGTGTTTATGTAATTTATTTTGTTGTGTGGGGCATGGCCCCCCTTTTTATGTAACAAGTACAATATGTAGTCCTCGTGACCACCTGGTAATGTAATATGTATGTTTTTGGTCGTTCTGGCTTATTTGTACAATTTATGTTTGCACATGGCTTTATACGTTTTTATTTTTGCTAAGTGTAGTAAGTTTGCTCGATACAAGTGTGTGCCCGTAATAAGGGTAACTTAATGATTCATTGTTTTGGGGTTTGCTCGAATGCGATGTGTTCGTTAGTGAGGGGGACTGATCAAACGACCAGGGTAGTCACCGGGCATAAGAGCGGAGCTCAGGTTGCACTTGAGGCATGAGTTCGCGGCGTGAACCTCCCATCACGAACTGGGTGTTCTTCCTATCATGGTACTTTGACGAGGGCGGGCTCGGTCGAAGAACCGCCGTCAGATGCGAGTTCTGCTCGTTCTTGAGCAGAATATTGCCTTAGTTCGTATGCAGCACTTGTACCTGGGCGCGCATTCGTAGTCGGGATGCTATGCTCGTCGCACCGACGAGGCAAGCCGACGATTAGGGCCTTAGCTATAATATTATTTTAGCTTTTCCGCGTTCCATGGTTGAAAAAGTTTTTCCCCATTGAGGTATTCTAGGTAGTAGGCCCCATTCTCAGTCTTTTCCCGGACGCGATAGGGTCCTTCCCAGTTTGCGGCGAGTTTGCCTTCTTAGGAATCTTTGTGATTCCTTCTTAAGACAAGGCTGCACACTTGGAATTCTCGCTGTATAACCTTGGCGTTGTGCCTGATTTTAATTTATTGTTTCAATAAGGCTTCGCAAAGAGCCGTTCCTGACCAGACTTCCTCGGCGAGGTTGAGCTCCTCCCTCAGCGCCTCGTTGTTAGCCTCCTCGTCCAAGGGGGATTCAGTCTGCCTGGAGGGCATATGTATCTCGATGGGGATTACTGCCTCAGTTCCGTAAGCCAGACGAAAAGGTTTTTCCCCGGTCAAAGAATGAGGCGTAGTGTGGTAGGCCCAGAGCACGCTGTGCAATTCCTCGACCCAAGTTTTCTTCGTTTCGTCTAGCCTTCGTTTGAGGCCCCGTAGGATTACCCTGTTTTCCGCTTCGGCCTGCCCGTTAGTTTGGGATGATCGACGGACGAGAAGTGCTGTTTCGTGCCTAGTTGGGCGACAAAGTCCTGAAGTTTTTTGTCTGTGAACTACGTCCCATTATCGGTGACTATTGCTTAGGGAATGCCGAAGCAGGCAACGATGTTCCGCTTGTAGAAGCGAAGTATGTTGTGGGCCTTTATTTGGGCCAGAGCCTCTGCTTCTATCCACTTGCTGAAGTAGTCAACACCCACTGTCAAGTACTTGTTCTGGTTCGACCCCACGACGAATGGTCCCAGGATGTCTAGGCCCCACCATGCGAAGGGCCATGAGGAGGACATTGCTTTGAGCTCGTTGGGTGGAGCCAAATGCATGTCCCCGTGTCATTGGCATTTGCCGCATTTCTTCATGTGCTATTTTGCATCATGTTGCATGGTCGATCAGTAGTATTCTGCTCGTAGGGCTTTCCTGGCGAGGGATCTCCCCCCGAGGTGCTAGGCGTTGATCCATCCGTGGATCTCGCGTAAGACGTAGGCGACCATCTCTTCCTCGACGTATTTGAGTAAAGGGATGGAGAACCATCGCGTGAAGAGCTTGTTTTCGACCAGGACGTAAGAGCAGGCCCTGCACCTAACTATGCTGGCCTCTTTGGGGTCGGATGGGAGTTTATCCTTAGCGAGTTAATTGTAGACGGGGGTCATCCAGCAGTTGTTATCGTCGATGACTTGCATGTCGAGGATCGTGGAGGTTTTCTCGATGTTGGGTCGAGGAAGTACTTCCTGGATGACGGATTTGTTTCTGCCCTTTTTCTTCGTGCTCGCTAGTTTTGACAACACGTCTGCTCTGACATTATGTTCGCGGGGAACATGTTTTACTTCTACCGTCGCGAACTTCGTCATCTTCTCCTTGACCAGGGACAAGTATTCAGACAAGTTGTCATTCTTGGCCTGGTATTTTCCTCGAACTTGGAGGGCCACGAGTTGAGAATCGGTGCAGATGATGACTTCCTCGTCCCCTAGGTCCTCGGCTAGGCGTAGACCGGCGAGGAAGGCTTCATATCCAGCTTGATTGTTGGAAGTAGGGAAAGATAAGGTAAGCGAGACTTCGACGATAAATCCCTCGTCGTTTTCCAAAATGATACCTACCCCACTTCCTGCCAAGCTGGATGCCCCGTCGACGAAGATTGTCCATTTCCGTACCCCGCAAGTGGGGAAATCGGCGAACGTCATTTCTGCGACAAAGTCGGCCAGCACCTAGGCCCCGAGGGCTTTTCTGCTCTCGTATTGAATGTCGAATTCAGATAGCTCTAACAACCACTTGAGCATTCTGCTAGCCATGTCTGGTGGTCCTAACAGTTGCTTCACGGGTTAATATGTTCGGACCATGATCGTGTGGGCCAGAAAGTAGTGCCTTAGTCTCCGCGTAGCATTGATGAGGGCCAGGGCTACTTTCTCTATTTGTTGGTATCTCAGCTCTGGTCCTTGCAATTCCTTTCTCGTGAAGTATATGGGTATTTGCCCGTCCGGCATCTCACGGATGAGGGAGGCGCTAACGGCTTCGGTTGCTACGGCGAGATAAAGGTATAGGGTTTCACCGTTATCTGGTCGGGAGAGGACTGACGGCTTTGAATATGCACGTTTTAGGTGGAGGAGAGCCTGGTCACATTCCTCCATCCATTCAAAAAATGTCTCATTTCGGAGGAGTTTGAAAAAGGGCAGTGCGTACTAGGCAGACTTGGCCACAAAACGAGATAATGAAGCGAGCATCCCGTTGAGGGATTGGATGAATTTCTTCGATATGGGCGTAGGAAACTCGGAGAAGGCCCTGCACTTGTCGGGGTTAGCTTTGATTCCTCGTTCTGTCAGATAGAAGCCGAGGAACTTGCTGCTCGTACCCCGAACGTGCATTTCTCCAGGTTAAAATGCATCGGTATTTCCTGGCCTGCTCGAAGACCTTTCTTAAATGGGTCGTGTGATCGGTTTCCTCGTGGGACTTCACGATCATATCATCCATATATACTTCGAGCATGTCCTCGATTTCTCCCTGAAAGGACTTTTTCATCATCCTTTGGTAGGTAGCGCCATCGTTTTTCAAGCCGAATGGCATTACGTTGTAGTAATAGTTGCCCGACTCGGTCATGAAGGTTATGTAACTTTTGTCGCTTTTTGACATTGGTATTTGATTGTAGCCCGAATAGGCGTCCATGAACGATAACAGTTTAAAACCGGCAGAATTATCAACAAGTTTATCTATATTGGGGAGGGGGTAAGCATCTTTAGGGCATGTCCTATTCAGATCAGTATAATCAACACACATACGCCACTTTCCACTAGACTTTTTAACAAGTACAACATTGGACAACCAAGTAGTGTACTTGGCCTCCGAAATAAAGTTTGCCTCGAGAAGGTCTTTTACAGCTTATTCTGCAGCCTCTGTTTTCTTCGGAGGCTACTTTCTCCTACGTTGTGCTACAGCCTTGGCGGCAGGGTCAATTGTGAGCTGATGTCAGGCGACAGCAGGATCTAAGCCGGGCATCTTTGCGGCGCTCTAGGTGAACAAGCCAGCATTTTCTCGGATGCAAGCTTTGAGCTATTTCCTCTCTATGTCAGGGAGGTCAGTCCCTATCTTCACTCATCATTGGGGGTCGTCGCCGAGCAGGACGATTTCGAACTCGCCATCCAGAATTGGGCGCGTCAGATAGGAGCTGTTGCAAGTGCTGGTTGAAGCGGAGGGGCTGTTCGAACAAGTATGGGTCTCCTTCTAGTCATCTTCGGAGAAGCGACTGTCGAGGTCGAAAGAGTCGACGCGGGGCAGCGACTTAGCTTCCTCGGAGCTACTGGGCAGGGCCGACTTGCTGGAAGTCTTCGGTTTGGCAGCAATGGTGTTGAGTCCTTTGGTGGCTGCTTCGAAGCATCTCCTTGCTTCCTCGATGTCCCCATGTAAAATGGCGACCAGACCCTTAGAAGTGTAATACTTCATTTTCAGATGCACAGATGAGGGTACGGCCACTAATTCGGCCAAGGTTGGCCGCCCAAAGATGCACTAATAGAGAGAAGGGCAGTCGATAACCAAGAATTGGACTTTAATAGACCTAGCCGTCTCTGCATATCTGAAGGTCGCGATCAATTCCACATATCCCCAGGGCTTTGTGACCGACCCGTTGAAGCCCGGCTGGTCAGAACCTACGTAGGGGGTCAGGTGCGATTCATCTAGTTGGAGGGTGGAAAACAGCTGCGAGTACATGATGTCGACCAAATTGGCTTGGTCGACTAAGATTCGGCGAACATCAAAGTTAGCCATATGGACTCTTACGAGTAGCAGAATGCTTGAGTTCGGAGCCCCACCAAGGAGTTCCTCGCGGTAGAAAGAGATGGGGACCAACTCTCCCCGAACTTTGTCGAGCGTTGTACTCCTGTTGAAGCTTGTGCTGAGAAGGTGCTCGAATTTCCTTTTCACGGACCCCACGATAACTTTGTAGAAGCCCCCTCCGAAAATGACCATGGCGGATGGGAAAGTTTCCCACGGGCTATGTGCTCCGAAGTAGGGGATCGCTGAGCTCCTCAGGAACATAGAAGTCCTCAGGTCGCAATATGCTTATGGCGACCTGAAGGTTTGTCTCTTCCAAGGAAGGCACCTCTTCCTCGACTTTCTTCGACTCTTGGGCGTCCTACCTGGGAGTTTCTCTCTTCTTGGTAAACTATTTCAGGTGGTCGTCCCTGATCAGTATCTCTATGGCATCCTTTAGGTGGATCCAGTCATCGGTTGTGTGGCTGTGACTTTTGTGGAAACGACAGTATTTCGATTTATCAGCGTTCGCTTGGCCGATATCTGCTTAGGGAATCAAACCCCTGCTTGTTTGAGTTGGAACATTCAGAGAGGATTTTCTCCCTAGCGACGGTCATGGGAGTATACTCATAGAAGCGGTCGGAGGGTCCTTTGTTGTCCCAGGACTCCCGGGGGCGATCTTCACGTCTTCTGTCTCCCCGACGAGATGTCGAGGGTTCATCGCTCTTGGAGGTTCGGTCACTTTCCTGATGGCGTGAGACCCGAGCGGAGCTGGCCGTCTCTTTCTCCTTGTACTGGATATATGCTTGCGCCTTGATGAGGAAGGCTTCCAAAGTCCTTGGAGTTTCAATGCCAGTAGCTTTGGCAGATTTCGTACGGGGAAAAAGTCCTTTCTCGAGCAAGAACTTCTTCATGTCATCGATCGTTGAGACCTGCACTACTTCTTTATTGAACCTCTTAATGTATGCGCAGAGAGGCTCATCCTTCCCTTGAATTATGGTCTCAAGGGAGGCTTTGGTCTTCGGGTGGCGTCGGGATGCCGTAAAGTGTCTGGAGATCATTCTCCCCAATTGTCTCCATGAGGTGATGGACTCGTCGGGGAGTTTCTTGTACCAGGTCATTGCTTCCTTCCTGAGCAAGGTAGGGAACAACCGACATTTGATGGTGCCCCAGACGCCTCGATAATCGAGCAGAGCTTCGATATTTTCGATGTGCTCGTCAGGATCTGTCGTTCCATCGTAGGTGTCCAAAGACGGTGGTTTCTCCAATCCCTTGGGGAGGCACATGTCCATAATCTCTTGGGACAACGGGTCGCGAGGCTCATCTTCGCTGCTGCTACTGGTCCATGACGGGGAGTAGGTGTTTTGCTCAGGGACAGGACAATGGCTTCTGCGGGGAGATGGGATTCGTGCCCGACCCTTGGATCTGGGCGGGGGTGAACATTGGTCTCTCCTAGTCCTCTTGTTTCTTGGGGAGTACTGGTTCCGCGGGGAAATGTGGCCACGCTTCCGGACGACATGTGACTCTGGTTCGGGTGGTGCCCGACGGTCTCTTTCTCGTCATAGAGGTGGGCTTCGGGATCGTCGACGCTTCTACCTTGGCGGAGGCGATCTTGGTCGCGCAGACTCCTTTAGGGCCCCAATCTTCGCATTTTGTTGGAGGATTAGGAGATTGGTTTTGTCGAGAGCTTTAAGAAGGGCCGCCACGACTGGGTCGGCGTTGGGCGGAATGGGAACAGACTGGTTCTCCAAGGAGGGCTGATCTTTAACATGATCAGCTCGAGTGGGGGATGGAGTCGCAGTGGCCCCATCTCTCAGATGATAGGCATCGCCTCTGAAGAAAGGTGCAGTTCCTTCAGTATCAGTCTTACTGACAGAGAGAAAATCAGGACTGCGAGCATCATGAACGTGATATTGGCTTGCCAGGATCGGAGTCTTGGATAGAGAGCTGTTTTTGTCTTGAATCTATGGTAGAGGTTAGACGGAGATAACAGGGTTCCTACAGACGGTGCCACTGATCTTGACGGATGATCAGAACCTGAAGTGGGCCAAGAATGACGTCTGTGATGCTGGGTGTGTGAAATGAGGAGGGGGTGTACTTACAAGGCACTCTGATGCTAAAGTAAGAATTGGGAGAGAGAAAAAGACAAGTACAAAAATATGTATTTCATAGGATGATTTTGAATACCTGGCCCTCTCAAATGAAAAGGTTTTTATAGTTCCCCCAGCGCGTGGCCAAAGGTCCCTATTTTCGGGGCGAAATAAATATTTCCCAAAGAATAGGTAACTGTCAGAAACTAGCCGTTAAGACGGGCAGAGGTGCCCGAAACTAGCCGTTGCTACGGGAAAAGATGTAGTTCCGGGCACGGGCGTCGTGATTGTTTCTGGATGGTTGAGTCGTGCATGACGAGCATGAATTACCGAGGAGGAGCAAGTGACCCTGGGGGTCGTCCGACCATATTTTCTCGGTAAGAGGGACAGAAAGGTACAAGCCGCCCCCAATTGGCTGGACCTAGGAAATTGGGCCGTTTTGGGTGTAACGCCCTAAATTCATATTTAGTTAATTATTAATTATTTGTGAATATACGGTAATTTGATGACATGTTGTTGTGTTTTATGAGCATTGTGGTGGAATTATATTAATAATATTGATGGTAAGAATAATTGTATCACATTATTCAAATTATTATTATTCTTTAAAATAAGAGTGTTGGAAGCCTTGAGGGTATGATGGTCATTGGTGAGGGATAAGTGAGGGTAAGATAGGAAGAGCACAATTAGGGGTATTTTGAGTTAAAACAAGGAATAGTGAGGGGAGTTTTCATTATTCGTGTTATTTTGGTTGAAAGAAAGAAAAGAGTGCTCTGAAGAACATAAGAAGAGTGGAGGAGGCTAGGGCATAGTGGGATTTCTGGTGAAACTTCAAGAGAAGATCGAAAGAATTGAGACTCTAAGGTATGGGGAGTATCACTTTGCAATATTTTGATATAAATATTAGGTGTTGGTGGGTAATTGGGGTTTTGGGGAAAAACCTAGGAATTGGAGGTTAGGGATGATGGATTTTGACAATTCGCTATGGGATGATTGTTGTTATTGACGTATATGTGATAGTTATAGGTTATAATAATATAATATGTGGTAATTTAAAGATAAAATCTAGTTTAGGGGTGTTGAATCGCAGATGGAGAAGTGCTATGATCGCAGGGTTTTTCTGCCAAAATCGCAGAGGGCGCTTAGCGCGGTCTGGAGGAATTTCGCCTCTTCGAGGCAGAGAGCTGCGCGCTTAGTGCGGGTGGGGGCTCGCTTAGCGCGACCTGGGACTGAAAAATATGATTTTTATTGACTTAAAATTCATGGAAAATATCTGTTTTATATTATATTAAGGCTGTGACGTTGCTGTAAATTGCTGCTATGTGTTGACGTGTTATATGATGATTATTTAGTGATGAAAATGATGACGGAAGTAGGATGTGTGAGAACTTGTAGCTAGTATGAATTATGTGATTGATTGAATAGATGTTGTATTGATGAGTACGAGGAATATTGATATGAATGATGATGCAAACGATGATTTTAATGATGATTATGACGATGTTGTTGCATCATGCATTCATGGCATTCTATGATGGGACTTCGGTCAGTTATTTTGGTGGCTTCAATCCCATTGTGTGGATTGGAGTATTTTGTGACGTGCTCCCTTGTGGAGGGTTGATGGCCTAGTGTCCATTATTATGATGATTTGGTACCACATGTATTATTATGATGTTGCATTTAATTCTTGGTGGCATTGCATGATTGCATATGAGTGATATTGGTGACGTGATGTTCTATATGATGGTTTGGGTGAGTCGCTGTAGTATTTGATAAAAACAACTGTTGCCCTGTTAATGTCTTTTCTGTATATGATTTATATTGAATTGTGATTATTCACCCTGCCTGTTTGAATGTTGCCTCTACGTGGGTAAGGTGCAGATAACCAAGATTAGTTCGCGGTGCGTGAAGAGTTAGCTTTGGATTCAGTTTCCTTTCAGTTGAGTAGAAGGTGTGTCTTGCTCTGATTATGTAACATCGGGTCGGGAACATTGTGAACCTCTGAGTTCTATTTTTACTTGGTTTAACAGATGTTATTATCATTTTCTTTAAGATGTTTTGAAGTTTGATTTGATTGAAATAAAGTTATTCTGCTACGATGTTTTGAATTGAATTGTGAAAAAAAAACCTGTATTACAGAGCAGGATTGTTATCAAGATGTTTTAAGGCGAAAATGTGACGCCTTTCTATGTTGTACTCTAATTTTAAATGATTATTTTACTGCGTATTGTATGTGGGATAGAAGGGTGTTACATTGGGAGCATAAGTGGATTGAGTCATGCCTAGTCACTGGTCTAGTCCAGAACAGTTAGACTACTAATTTCGTTGAATGAAAAATAAAATAGGAAAATATATATCATCTATTTATTAGAGATAATATGAAATATTTAATTGATGAGAAAGTAAGGAAAATATATATCATTTAATTGATTAGGGACAAAATCACAACTTTATAATATTTTATAATTTACGCAGAGTGTTTTTTCAACATAAATAACCAAATAGCATAAATTTTAGACTATAAAAAAGCGTAAAAGAAAAAACACTCTTTTACGCTCTTCAAAATTGTAACTCGCTGTCACAAGTGATTCAGGTTATCTTCTCATAATTTACGCAGAGTGTTTTTTCAACATAAATAACCAAATAGCATAAATTTTAGACTATAAAAAAGCGTAAAAGAGAAAAGGGAGTGGAATGAAATGAGAAGATAACCTGAATCACTTGTGACAACGAGTTACAATGTTGAAGAGCGCACACAATGAAGAAAAATATTGTGACTTTAAGTTTTGTAAGTTATGGTAGAAGAACCCTTGAGTGGAATTGTAAGAGTCAAGAGAAGTTAGGTCTTAAATGGGAAAATAAAGTTTATGAAGAATGTAAAAGGTTTTCTTGAAAACGTGAAAATGTAAAGTAAAATGAGAAGACCATTTTATTTAGAAGATAAAAAGATAGAATATAAATATAATAAATAAAAAATATTTAAATAATTTTTATATATTAACGGATATGGATATCCGCGGGTACGAGTATCATTAAACCTGTATCTGTATCCATCAAATAACGGGTATTTAAATATCCATTTATTTTATCTGCGGATATCCTTTAAGTTATCTGTCTCGTATTCGTGATAGATTTTATCCGTGGATACGAAATTTTTTACCATCCCTAGTCAAATTGGACAGAGGCAAACAAAGAAATGTGAACAACTTTTTAATTCGAGTCTAGTGTAAGAGACAGGTGACCCAAATTTGTCTGATTTGAATCAAGTGCATCTTGTGATTCGAGTCACAAAGCTACCTGATTCGAATCGAGTTAAAAGTCTGATTTGAGTCAGAGTGTTTGAAAAAAACTCGGTTGCCTCTGTTCAATTTGATTTGAGTCAAGATATGTACATGATTCAAATTATTCACACAAAATCTTAAATTTTCATGATTTTCAAAATACTTTGAGATTTTATTTTCAACCTAACTTGAATAAAAAACACACATGTTTCTTGTTCCTCTAACTCAACCAATTGACTAAAAACATCATGATCAAACTAATATATAAAAATTGAATTATGCATGCTGAAAAAACGAAGCGATTTAAAACTGGATTTAGAGATGTGCAATCATAAAGGATACTCAACAAACAATAGTAATCAAAATGAAAGCGATAAGACAAGCAACAAAACCATATTGGGGGTTCTCCCCCTAAATGTATTAGGGACATGTAACTTCATAAACATGTGGAAAAAATTGAGAGTTGATTGACCAAATTTTGAGCACACTTTACATTGCACATTAGAGTTAGGAAACCTGCCACCTCTTTCTCTACCAGCACTACCACCACATGAGCCTCTACCACCATGAAATTTTTGGAATTCAATGTTAGAATTATGAGCAACAAATTGAATATTATATATTGAAGCAAAATAAGTAGCTTCCTCAGTGTTGCTAGCATTGTATACCACGTGTGTTAGTTTGAGACAGACCAGGTCAGGTGGTGGTTACTTCTTGAACTTTGTGAGATGCAGATTATAAGCAAGCAAAAGGATCTCCTCTTCATCATGATCCACCAAAATAAATTTGCTCTCAATTATTAAGACAACATGCACAAAATCTGAAGGTAACTCTTCCAGAATAACAACTATGTGATGTGAAGTAGAAATTGGATCTCCAATAGATGCAATAACATCAACCATAGTATGAATTTTGAGTAAATAATCCTGAATAGTGGAGTTATCAAGCGTTAGAGCACGAAGCTCAGCACGAAGCTGTCTCACTCTAACACAAGTTTATTTCTAAAAGTAGTTGAATACGCGATCCCATAGTTGATGAGAATAAGTACAACCAAGAACGCGTGAGAGAATTTAATTGGACAATATGGATTGAAGCCACGATAGAAGCATCTAGTCCTTGTGAAACCAGCGAGAGTAATCAGGATTCACAATACCATATTAGAGAGTAGAGAAGAGTTAGTTAAGATTTATGTTTTCATCTTGTAATTGAACTCTATATGATTTGAAAGTTAGTTACAATAAAGTGCCACCTTGTTACCTATAATTGTAACAAGGTGACCTACTAAAATAGGAAAATACTACTTTTAATACCGACAGATGTCATTTCAAAAGATAGGAAAACTACTATCTAAACATTACTCTAATAGTAATAACCCATGCATATCACGGTGGAAATGATGATTTTGAACATCTTGAGAGCCCAATTTGCTCACATTTTTAGAGAGTTTACATGTTTCAAAGGATGTAAGAGATTTCTTTTTCAAGTGTAGGTCGATAATAAGATTTAATAAGATTTGTTGGTAGTTTCCTAATAGAATATTATGGTGGAAAAATCATAGTTGTTATTGGAAGAGAGCCCAATGAACCAGATGTTTCCAATTGCATTTGTTGTAGTATAATGTGAAGAAATGACTCATAAAGTTGTTGTTTTTTTTTGTGTGGATATTTTGTGAAAATTTTGTTCCTCAGAGGACAAATGTCAAACGCGATGTCCTGGATAATTGGTTTGACAAAATAAACTAGTATTACAACAATGAATAATGTCTTAGTTTTTACAAGATAATGAACAGAAAAGGAATAAAGAGAACACCAGAGATTGGCAACCCAATTTAGTGCAAACAACACCTACATTTGGAGGGCACTCTACCCAATAAAGGAATTTCACTGTTAGTAGTGCAGTACACTTAGTCTTATAAGCAATAACAAACCCATGTTGTTCAATGCCTCTTCCTAACACTATTCAATGACTTTCTATTTAGGGACTCCCCCTAAATATTATAACCTATTCACATAACCCGTGATTGGTATTTACAACTTAATAAAAATGTTAAATGTTACAACTCAACTAAGAAAAACCTTGATTGCTAAGTTTCTGAAACATAGAGGTGTACACAAAGATTCTTCACTAATCTGGTTATGGCAGTAACGTGGAAGACAAGAAACACTTTCCTCTTAAGCTCTCTAAACTTCAATGCACGACCAACACCAGTCATCGTATTGGAATTCAAGTGACTTTCTTGGCTTATTTCAGTAATTTTTTGAACAATCTTAGGTCCAAGCACAACAACCTCCCCGGATTCATACCAACACAAATGTGTCTTACACCTTCTACCACACAGAACTTCAGAAGGTGCCATTCCAATGCTAGAATGGAAAATATTGTTGTATGTGAACTCAATCAATGACAAGCAATTGTCCAAATTACCTCCTTGCTCTAAAACATAAGCTCTATACAAATCTTCTAATATTTGTGTAGTTCTTTTCGTCTGACCGTCCGTTTGCAGATGGTAAGCATAGCTCAACCTCAACTTGGTTCCCAAGGATTCTTGCAAACTCTCTCAAAACCTGGACTTGAACCTCAGATCTCTGTCTAAAACAATACCCGAAGGAATACCATGCAACTTCATAATCTCACTGATGTAGATCTCTGCTAACCTCTGCAATGGGTAACTGGTCTTTATCGGAATGAAATGTGCCGACTTAGTCAGTCTATCCACAACAACCCAAATCGAATCACTTCCTTTTGTGGTCCTTGGAAAACCCACCATAAAATCCATATAAAATCTATCCCATTTCCACTCAGGAATACTCAATAGTTGCATCAATCCAGACGGCTTTTGATGCTCAATCTTCAACATCTGACAAGTCAAAAAAGGATACACAAACTTGACAATGTCCTTCTTCATACTTGGCCACCAAAACATCTTATTAAGATCTTGGTACATATTAGTAGCTCTGGGATGAATACTCAAACTACTCTTGTGAACTTCCTCAAGAATTCTTTTCTTAAGCTCTGTAGCTCAAAAACTTTGTCTCGGAATCTCATAGCTCTATCCTCATATACTCTAAAGTCTATGTCTTTACCTTGATTAACTAACACCAATCGGTTAATCAATCCCAAGTCCAACTTCTGACCTTCTTTGATCTCTTCCAACACACTACTAGTTAACTTCAGCATACCCAACATCACACTTATTGGTGTCACCTAAAACACTAAGATAAGATCTCTGAATCACTCAATAAAATCCATATTTATAACCTTAAGCGCTGACATATATGAGAACTTCCTACTCAAAGCGTCTGCTACCACATTAGCTTTACCAGGATGATAAATCAACTCAAAAGCATAGTCCTTCAAAAATTCTAGCCACCTCGTATGCCTCATATTCAGCTCCTTTTGATCAAATAATTATTTCAAACTTTTATGATTGTTGAAAACTTCAAACCTCGAACCATACAGATAATGCCTCCAAACTTTAAGCACAAACGCTACTGCCAGCTCCAAATCATGGGTAGGATAATTCATCTCATGAATATTAAGTTGTCTCAAAGCATTCTGCATAAGCACACCACTTAAGCCTATCTTGGATGCATCATAATGCACAACAAAAGATTCCTTCGCATGTGGCAAGATCAAAACTGGAGCTGATGTCAACGTTTTCTTCGACTCTTGGAAACTTTATTCACACTGAACATCCCACACATAAGTTTGCCCTTTATAGTCAACTAAGTCAAAGGCAAAGCTAACTTCTAAAAACCTTCAATAAACCTTCTATAGTAACCAACCAAACCCAGAAAATTTTTGATGTCAGTAACTTACTTAGGAGCCTTCAACTACAACACTGCGTCTACCTTGGACGAATCAATTGTTATACCACCACTGGAGATTAAATGACTAAGGAAACTCACTTCTCGCAACCAGAAATCACACTTAGACAACTTGGCATACAACTTTTCCTCTTGCAAAGTCTGTCACACAACTCTCAGGTGTCCTACATGCTTTTCATCTGATTTAGAATATACTAAAATATCATCTATGAACACCACAACAAACAGATCCAAGTAAGGATGAAAGATCTTATTCATGTACTCCATGAACACGCTTGGAGCATTGTAATACCCCATATTTTGACCATAATATTTCCCATCATTGTGAAAATCATCACCATAATATGGATGTACCTTCATGCCTCATCAATCTCCTCAAAGATGGTTGAGCATTCACTACAATCAAGAATAAGGGGTTTGAGCCCTCCCAGAGCACTTAGACAAAGGATCAATCAAGAAATGACATGATCTTAAACTTGTATAACCTCTCAAACACCCATAATGGATCAAGAGGACTACCACATCAAGAATCAGGCACAGGAGTGCAACATTCCAAGTGGATCAAGCCTCGAGATCGCCAGTGTCACCAAATTAGGGTTTTGGTCGACTAAGGCCTCCAGATGAAAATTTTCTTCTGGTCATGAGCCAATACTTCAAAGCATAACCCAAGATACTCCAAGGAACCTCATGGATCTAATCATCAAGTCAAAATAGCCCCAGGGTATGCATTCATAAAAAATCAGGAATTAGGGTTTCTTGACCTAATTCACCCCTAAGTTGACTTTTGGAGCAAAGCATGAGCCAAGACCTCAAGACATGATTTAAGGGCCTCAAATACACTACATTGATCCATTTGAAACAATGGATTGATCCAAGAAGCTTGATTCACAAGTTTCAATTTCATCTGGACCACAATTAGGGTTTTGAAGAAAAAGTCAACTGTATCTTTGAGTTTTGACCAATACATGATCCCAAACCTTGGGACATGATTCAAGACATCCTAAAACACCTATAGAATCCATCCATTAGGTTTGAATTAGGTCAAGAACTTGATTGCACAAAGAATGACACAGTTTGGATTTCATCTGACAAAAAGTCAACTGTGCCCAAAATCAAGTTTGACTTTTTGGAATTTTTCACAAATATGGTTCCCCTAAGTCAAAAACAATGTTAATGTATGGTATTGATCATCATTAATTAAGAAAAATCAAGAAAAGTGAGGTTTCTTGCAAAAGGAGCAACCTTGAGAAACTAAATTTTTTCTAAGTTATGGAACAAAAGTGGTTTTGTACCAACTTTGCAAGGTCATAACTCCTAAACCATAAGGTCTTTTTCTCCCATTCAAAGCTCAAATAAAATTTCATCTTACATACTTTAAAAGTGTCAACTACAAGAGATTTCAAATCCTCAAGGATTTTGAGTTATGGATTGATCAAAATCACAAAAATGGGAAATGGCCATTTTTCCAACACTTAGTAAAATTTTCAACAAGTCAGAATCTGTTCAACTTTTTTCAAACTTTGAGGACATTTTTCACCTTGATCCAAGTTGAACCAGATCCATTGGTGAACAACAAAGTTAAAGTACATCATGCAAGCTTTCCAAAATGTACCAGAACTCATCCTAATTCAACTTGAGTAGGGAGTTACAAGCATGGAAACATGATACCTCCAAAACTGTTTTTCACAAGACAACTTTGTACATGCCACACGATTTTGGCATTTTCATGACTTGGCAGGCCTTGTCACCATACAAGACAAGTTTCTAAAGTGCAATGAACATGATCTCTGAAGAGCTACAACACCATAGAGTCTTGTAAGTCAAAAACCTTATCATTTGGCAAGTAGCATTCAAAGTTCAAAATCCAAAACTTTCAAATTTGTCATGGAGCATTTAAAGGATGCATAGAGTTGGCATGTATCAGTACATGATCAACCAATGAGTCAAGATAAACTCATGTAACAGAAGACCATAGGCCTGCTCCCTAATCTCAAGTCAATGGCTAGAGGTGACTTGAGATTCCATTTGGTAACCATTGGCCACATACCTGTACCAGTTGGCATTCACTATTGATGCCAAAACAAACTTGTTGCACTATAAATAGATATTAATTGTGATCAGTTTGAGTACACCAAAGCACCCAAACTAATGCTTTCCTCAAAATCTCTCTTTCACTCCAAATTTGCCTTCCATTTCAAGTCACTATCGGATTTTGAAATTGGAAGTGATGCAAACCAAACCAATCATGCCAACACCTCATATACATCATATATGAGTGATCCATGGCCTTAAAACACATCTGAAACACCTGAATCATAAAATCACCAGTCAGTTGCTCAAGCTTTTGACAGGGTTGCAGTTGAGGTACCACAAGGTGATCCAAGCATCTCCAATCGAGGCTAAGTATCTCAACACACTCCATAGGGTATAGTGAAGTTGTCCAGGTCCTTACAACATATCGGTAACATCTCCATCATCAAGCTCGATCACCAGCTGCAAGAGGTAAGCCTGAAGCCTTCAAACTCCATATTACATGCATCATAAATGAATTTTTGAGTTACCATCTTGTTCCTGCATGTATATAGAGTGATAACCCTCAATCAATTGCCATGAATCAATCGTGTATGGAATTTCATTGTGTTCATGCTGAAATTAAGGTTCATGAGGTTATCCTTTGATTTCTCACTCCACACTTAATATAAATGCAATTAATCTATATGGTTGTGATCCTTATTAAAAAATGAGCAAGATTGGTGTTTGAATCATGCAAAACCATTGAGTAATCAGAGAGAAAAGTGAGAAAATGTAAATCTAGGGAAAACAGGGGACGCGGCCAAGAACCAAGTGTTCTTGGCGCCCTTTTTCAAAATTTTAAATATTTGAATTTTAGTTATTATATTTAATTGATTCAAAAATTAATTTCTCTCTGAATTTTAATGTTTTTGAATTGATTCTTTTTTTAAAAAGTCACAAAAATGTTAAATTATTTTATTTTACAAAAAAATCCAATTTATATCATTTATTTAATATAGTTAGAATTTTTGTAATTAATTTCATTTATTTGTTTTTAAACATTTTAAAATGAAATTCTCACTTTGATATTTTCATTCCAAATGAATTTCAATCTTTCATGTGATTAAAACATGATTTTTCAAAATATTTCTCAAAGTTGATAGCTTATTTTTGAATATATTTGATATTTTATATCATTTTTTATTTAATTTCCTTTGAAAATTATGTCTTTTAAATTCAAAATTAGGGTTTTCTCTAAATTTTGATTTTTTTCAAACTTCACATAAACACTTTTGGGCCTCTAATAGAGCGTAAGACCCATCCTTTGTAAATAAAAATACTTTTTTTGGGCCTCAGTCATTGTATAAGTCCCACTGTGTTTCCTAAAACCGCGGCGCGATCGTCGCCTTTTAAACAAAATCAGTTGGGGCTCCTTTGTGTTGTAAGTCCCATCTTTCTTTTTTCAAACACTTTTGGGCCTCTAATAGAGTGTAAGACCCAACCCCCCCTTTGTACAAAACACTTTTTGGGCATCAGTCATTGTATAAGTCCCGACACGATTTTCAAAATAACGGTGCGATCATTGTTTTCATCTGGGCCTCTCCTTGAGTTATAAGCCCCATCTTTTTGTATAAAATAAACTTTGGGCCTCTAATAGAGTGTAAGACCCCACCTCTTTTGTAAATACAATTTTAGGGCCCCGATTATTGTATAAGTCCCGGTACGATTTTCAGAACAACGGTGCGATCACTGTTATTTTTGGGTCTCTCCTTGAGTATAAGCCCTAATCTTCTTTCAAAACAACTTCCCTTTTGATTTAGATTCAAATTCATAGGTGTTATCAAAACTTTCTTTAATTTCATGAATAACTAACCATACAGCTGTAGTACTGGAAGCTTGCTCACCTGTAAGTTCTATCAACTTTCTTTTACATACTTGTATATATTTCATCTGTATATATATGCCTGTATATTATCTTGCTTAGAGTTTTCCCCGACAACTAGGTCTAGGATTAGATCAAACCAGTGGTCACTCTTTCAACACAGTCAAAACTAGTTCCCCAAAGGAAATTCCAGATACAATCTTGCCTCCCCTTGGCCTTATACAATATGGAACAGAGAAATGCATTATTCCCGGTGAAACTTTTCTTAAGACTGTCACTACTAGAAATTTGACAAAGAAATTCATTTCCCCCAGAGAGGATTAATTCCCGGTGAAACCTCTCTTGAATTTCTTGAAACCCTAGAACTGCTCATTAAAGAAAGGATTATTCCCGGTGAAACCTTTCTTGAACTTTTCTTAGGTTTGGACCCACAGGCTTCCTAAAAGCATCCCCATCCTCCTCTTGGGCTTTGTACAAGGATCCTCAGGTTTCTTATAAGTTCTCATGCATTCTCTTGGGCTTAATACAAGGACCCAAAGACCTCCTACAGGTATAGGACAGAACTTAGTCATCCTTTGATAGTTCAATCCTCCAGAGAGTCAGAATCTCAAAACATCAGAACAATTTAGGGTTGATACTCATCCCTTAAAACACCAGCCTCCTCTTGGGCATCATACAAAGATCAACCTTCTCATGCCAGTACACTTGGACAATCTCATCTCCTTTTAGATCTCAAAGAAACCCTCAAGTTTCCTAAAAACACAAGAAAAACCCTGATCAATTTCCAACAGAGTTAAAACCTCTATAGGTTTTTAAAACTCAATCTTTAAACCCTCATTTTAAATTTCCCCAGCTAGGGTCAGATCACTATCAATAAACCCTCAATCAGAACCTCAAGGCATCTGATATTTCAACTCTTATGTAATCCTCAGCAAGAGTGGATTCCCCACTTTGGACCTCTCTTTGGATCTCAATAATCCTCAGTGGAAGTTAGCCTCCTCTTAGGCTTTATATAAGAAATTCCCCAACCAGCCTCCTCTTAGGCTTTGTTTAATGATCATCCTCAGCACCTTTTAGCCTCAATCTTGGGCTTTGTACAAGACACCCATAAACATTCTCTAGCTGAGTCAGTCAATACCTTTTAGCCTCAATCTTGGGCTTTGTACAAGAAACATATAAAATCTCACCAGTAGAGTCAGTCCATTTTAGCCTCAATCTTGGGCTTTGTACAAGACAGACAAAATATTTCCCTAGAAGAGTCAATTCTTTCCAGCCTCCTCTTAGGCTTAGTATAATGATCTCCCCAAAAGAGTCAGTCTCTTTTCAGCCTCAATCTTGGGCTTTGTACAAGACAGATATAAAACTCCCTAATAGAGTCAACCTTTTAGCTTCAACCTTGGGCTTTGATCAAGGCACATAAAATCAACACCCCTCAGAGGAAATCAAAATCTCTCTGTAGAAAGATATTTCTCTGTACATCACACAACAAAATAGACAATCAAACAAACCTAATGCCAGATAACTGCTGTAAGTGGCACACTTGTTGATTCAAAAATCCAAGTTGTAGTCCAAATCTTATCCTGGTAAATCCCCTTCTTTCATCTAAATTATTGTAAGTGGCAAGCCTCTGGATTATTTACATCCAAGTCAATGTCCCTCTCTTAGTATGAAAGATTCCTAAGGAAAAATGGCATTGCTCAATACTGAGTTAAAGTTTTCTCCTTCAAGATAAATCCCCTATAAAGGAAATTATGGCATTGCTGGATTCCATATATTCCAGTTAAAGTAATCCTCCTTTATAATCAGTCACCCAATAACCGTGATAAACAGATGAGATATCTCCCTTAGAGAGGACAAATTCTCTCTCAGTCAAAACCTTTAGCTTCAATCTTAGGCTTTGAACAAGACACAAATATCCATTTAGCTTCAATCTTGGGCTTTGAACAAGACACCAAACATCTTTTCCTCCCATAGAATAGGAGGAACTACGATTGCTCTGATTTTCCTGTTATCTTTACAGGAATACGTAGGCATAATATTGTGAGATCTTAGCGAGCACACATAACAAAAACTTTAGGTCCAGTACACTTTAATAGTGTCAACTACAAGAGATTTCAAATTCTCATGGATTTTGAGTTATGGATTGATCAAAATCACAAAAATGGGAAATGGCCATTTTTTTCCAACACTTAGTAAAATTTTCAACAAGTCAGAATCTGTTCCACTTTTTCCAAACTTTGAGGACATTTTTCACCTTGATCCAAGTGAACTAGGTCCATTGGTGAACAACAAAGTTAAAGTACATCATGCAAGCTTTCCAAAATGTACCGGAACTCATCCTAATTCAACTTGAGTAGGGAGTTACAAGCATGGAAACATGATACCTCCAAAACTGTTTTTCACAAGACAGCTTTGTACATGCCACACGATTTTGGCATTTTCATGACTTGGCAAGCCTTGTCACCATACAAGACAAGTTTCTAAAGTGCAATGAACATGATCTTACGTGTTCTTAACTGTAACCTTATTCAGCTGCCGATAATCAACACATAACCTCATGCTACCATTTTTCTTCTTAACCAACAACACTGATGCTTCCAACCACGATACACTAGGTCTGACAAACTTCTTCTCCAAGAGTTCTTCTAACTGCTTCTTCAACTTACTCAACTCTGACAAAGACATCTTATACGGTGCCATCGACACAGGTCTAGTACTAGGTACTAAATCTATGGCAAAATCAACTTCTCTTTCTTGCTGTAAATCACTAATGTCATCTGGAAACTCAAACACCACTGGCATATCATCAATCATAGCTTCGCCTTCCACTCTCAAGGAGGTGAACATCATGAACACTTGAGCTCTCTCTCTCTCTCTCTCTCTCTCAAGGAAATCTTAATCTGTGCAACAAACATGAATCTCGAATTTATACTCTCTTCGAGCTCAGGAAATAACACCGTCTCATCTCTGCCAACCATTTCTTCCTACACAACCAATCATAAAACCACTTACAACAGTAAAGCAAATTGCGGTTAATAAAAATAAGCATCGAAGATGTTTGCACTCATGTCACATACCAGGATATAAACAAGTTCACAACATAGGCCAAATGAACTGACATGCTCTGATACCAACTATGTAACACCTTAAACCCCAACATGCAATTTATAAAGTAATTAGAGTAATTTTCTCAAAAGGGTGTTACATCTTTTCTCAAATTAATCGTCTTCCTTAGAAATATAATTAAATGCAACGAAAATTTAACATTTAAAAACACAACTTCATTTTCTCATCAAAATATAAATCAGTTTAACTCAATGAAATATTAATCTAGGTAAACATAACAACTCATATAATAAAACAAGTAAATGATCACAACCTAAGTGTTACACTATCAGAGCGACACAATAAAAAAAGCAGTCCACTAGACATCTTCCACAAAAGCAGCATCTAAGACTCCTCAGTCTCTACCTAAGTATCTGCACCATAGGCTTAAATCCAAAAAAAGAAACAAACAGAGGTGAGAATAAATTCATAAATGTTATGGTGCACAAAACAATGAGGATATCTCAGTCACATTATTTCACATATATTCATTCACAAAATAATCAATCACAACACAAACATTTAATGTGATCCAATGCTCCTTTACTCCTCCAATGCATGTGGTACCAAGGTTTGGGTGTCAGAGTTATGTTACTGATTGTTCCATCGTCTCTGGTTCCTATCTAAACCAACGGTCCCTATCTAGATCTGGGACCCATCATTGGTTCCTCTTTGAAACGGTGACCCTCGTTGGACCAGAGTCATACATATCTCCATTATACGTGATGCATGAAATGCAATAAATCAAATCAATGTAACAATCATAATCAGTTCCTCTCTGAACCCAAAAAATCGCTAGTATAAGGCGATCATCGTAGTTCCTCACTGAACTACACACCTCAACATAGATAACGCCAATATAAGGCCATCATAGTAGTTCCTCTCTGAATTACACATCTCAACATAAACTGCACAATACTCAACACTCAACAGAGTTAACTCATAACCCAACAAAGTTCACAAAAGTGTTCCACTTTTTATTCAAAATAAAGAGTCACAAGACATACACATAACCTCGACTCATCTAACTCATAACAACTCTAAACAAAAATTAACTCAACTCTAACCCATCAGATTACTCATAACTCAACTCGGAGGCCGCCTTCGCCTTAAATTTTAAAATTGTCTTACTGCTTTTTGGCAAGGGTATTTCTCCAAACCCTCGCCTTAACTAGAACAACCATCAAAGGTTTGAAAATCAAAGGAAATGCTCCTAAACATATCAGACTCAAATCTCTTAATTCAAATTGACTATAAACTCATCAAACACCAAAAAACAATCACCGCAATTAAAAACGACTCGAAACTCGTTGAACCAGACCACGAAACCCACCGTCACCGACCAACGCCATTGTATGTCATTGTCGTCGTACGAGCGCCACCGCCATCTCTGTTGTATGCACGCCACTACCGTACGTGCGTCGTCTCTACCATACACACGCCATCACTGGCGTATGCGTGCAACGTCTCCTCCGCGCAGCTCCAATCCTGATTTTTCAGTTTTTTTGACTTTTCTTGACTTTTGAATTTTTTTTCTTCTTCTGATTTCACGTTCTATTGAACAGATCCAAACCCCATTTGCCTATTTGAGTCCTAATCACCCAGCACACATCGAAGAACACAACATTTATCAATATGACTCAACAATCATAAATTTCAACATGTTATCACAACAACATCACATATTCAATCATTTAAGGATGATAACTCTAATTATCACATTATCATAAGGCATCAACATGGAGAAGGTTAAATTCAACTTTCGTCTTATCGCAAGGCGTCAATAGAATATATTATCAAATTAATACACACAGGATAACCATGGATAATAGAAATCAATAAACATCAAAGATTTATGAACTCACCTTATCAAAATACATCAACACGGGTTATCAAATCAAGGTCAACAATGATCAAGTACAAACAGAGAAACGTTATCATAATAATCGTGTTAGAAGGTTTTGCCCAACCATTCTTTGTCCACAAACATTATCACAGAGAAACAGAAATAAAATAAGGTATGAGGGTAAGAAACCATCACTATGCATCTGCCTAAACACCCATATATGAACAATTCCTCCCATTACATTGAATTTGCATAACGATGAAGTTTTGGCTTTTGGGATTTTCTCTCAGCTCCTTCCAAAGGCTCTCCCTAGGTTTTTCTTCTTTTGCCTCTTTTCAAAAACACGTATTGACTAAATTTCTCCAAACTCCTCTTTTTAAATTAAAAATTGAACTTTTTTATTAATTATCTTATTTTTCCTTATTTCTCACTAATCTCACATTCCTCCTCAAATTTTATTTTATTTCCATTTTCCTCCCAAAACCAATTATCTCACATTTTCTATTAAGTCTATTAATTTTAAATAACTAAATAATTCTTATAATTCTACCAAAAATCCAATAATTCACAGAAATATCAAATAAATCAATTAAAACACTCTAACACTCAAATAAAATAAATTAAAGCATTTTAAACTCAATTAAAATAATTAAGGCAAAGATACAGTTTTAGTCCTTTAAGTTATTTTAAAATAACAAAGGGTTAATTGTGATTTACCCCCCTGACATATGAGCGAGTTTTGATTTACCCCCCCCCCCCCCTCCATGCCTTTAGGCAACAGTTTTTTTGAAAAAACCGTTGCCTAAACCTGCCTATGGCAACGGTGGGGGGGTAAACCAAAACACGCTCATATTTCAGGGAGGTAAATCACAATTAACCCAATAACAAATTAGTCCTTTAAGTTTTTTTTAACTAGTTGGTCCTTTAAGTTAACAAATGTTTGCATCGTTAACCTTTTTAAGATTTTTCGTTCCAAAAAAACCAATGTGGCACAAACAGTGGTGAAGTGGCAGGTAACGTTGATGAAGTGACATGGAGGGTTGATGATGTGGAATTGGTGATATCCCTCAAGTGTTTAAGCAATGACTCTTACAGATTGAGAGTTCGGAGCCCTAATTTTCTCTCCACCATTGTTGACTGTTACGGAGGTGAAGCTTCTTCTTTCTCTTGTGTTCATTGTACATTGAAGGTGAAGAATCCATTGCGCTAAGGTACGAATATTTACCCAATGATGGTTGTTTGTTGAGTTTTTTTGTAGTGTATTTTGTAACGCCCTGGTTTTGTCTTATTTATTTGATCGAGTTGATTTAATTATTTTTGTTTTATATTATTTTATTCTTGACTTTTATTTGACAATATATTATTTTTCATCGTTGTTTATGTTTTATCGCGTTTTGAGAGCGTTTGCGAGATATTTGAGCTGAGGGGTAAAATAGTCTTGTAGGGGTTTAGATATTTTATATAAATAGAAAGTAGAGAGAAAGAGAGGGAAAGGAAAAGAAGAGAAAGAAAAGGAGAAGAAAGAAAGAGAGAAGAGGAGAAAGAGGAAAATCGAGGAAACCTCCGTTTCGAGCGCGATTAATCGGGTAAGGGTGAGAAGTTTCAATTATATCTTGCTTGTGTATGCATATGTGTTGTTTGTTGTAATTGTTTTGGTTGTTTCGCGACTTTTCTTATCGGTTGAAATTAGGAACGATTGATAGAAATCGATGTTTCCACGGATGAAATTCGATATAAACTACGTAGAATACTTGTTGTTAGGTTTGGATCATGTTTTGGTTGTTATAGCATGAATTGGAAGTGTTTGGGGTGGGAGAATGATGAATTTGGACCCAAATGACCTATGTTAGCGCTGCTGGGTTTTTCTGGTATCGCAGGTTCGCACTGCGAATGGTCAGCGAAGGGGAAAGCGAACATTCGCGTGAGGTTCGCACTGCGAATGCTGTGTTGTTTTCCTTTCTTCCATGGTTCGTTGGGGTATTTTCACTGTGAATGAGGGGGCGAAGGACTCGCTAGGAGCTTCGCATTGCGAACATGACAGCTTTTCTAAATTGTTTTCTTTATAACTTTTGATCCGTAAGTCGGTTTGAGGTGCAGTTTGATGCGTTAGAAAGCTTTTGGCATGTTCTTTCTTATTAAAATGGTTTTGAGTTTAGTGGTCGATTTAATTGTGTCGGGAATATGGAGACGTATCCTTTTGTCGGCTTTTACCGTCGTAATTGTGTGTGATTGATGTGTTATCATGTGATATGCTTTTAATATGCATCGTATAGCTGGTGTATTGTTATTTGATGTGAATACATATGACGAGTGTTGGTGATGATGGTTTGTGGCCTTATGGCAAGTAAATGTGTTATTTTGGGTTTGATTTCCATGTATGATTAATGATGTTGTTGTGTGATAAAATACATTGTTGGATTGAATACCAATGTATGTTGTTATGCTGTGTTGTGGGTAGCCTTTGTGGTGTGAATCCCTTGTGAAGTAAATGTGATTGCATGATTGTTGTGGTTTGTGGTTTGTGATGAAATGCATTGTTTGGAGTGTTTTCAATGCATGAATAATGATGATGAGATAATTCATATGGTTGAATTGTGAAGATGCATTTGATTGTCATGAGTTCTTGTGTGTCAAGCATCATGATATGCATCTTGTGATGTCGTGTGCGCTAGTGGGTGTGAGCGACGAAACAATTCCAGAGGAAATCCACTATAACATTGTGTGCCTTAAAAAAATAAGAGGACCTAAAGCGATGATTATAGACGATCGTGTGCCTTATACAAAGAGGACCTAAAGCGATCGGATCGTGTGCCTTATACAAAGATGACCTAAAGCGATCCATAAACATCGTGTGCCTTAAAAAAATAAGAGGACCTAAAGTGACGGGGAACATCGTTTGCCCGACGGGGTGTTACATGAGTAATCCTAAGTAACAAGCGATGATTCCAATAGTTCCTGAGTGAACTAGTGATGAGATGATGGATGGATGGTACGACATATGCATTGCATAGAGTCATTGTGTCGGTCTCTGTGCATTTGTATAAATCATGAATGGATTGATTATGTGTGGAAAATCATGAATTAATTGAGCATGGGTTGAGAATTATGTTTGAATTAGTGAATTGATGGGCATTTGTGATAAATGCATTGGTTGGATTGGTGAATTGATGTGCATATGTGATAAATGCATTGGTTGTGGATAATGTGTTTTATGTATAGGCATATGCTATGTGATGTGGTGATGTGTTTCCATATGTCATAACTTTGGTGTGCATTATGTGTGAATGTGTTATTATGTTGGTATAATTGATATATGCTATATGTATTGTATGTGATGCTTGTGGTGAGAATAATCGTGTGCGTGAATTTATATGTTTTGCATATTATTATGAAATCTTGATTTAGTTGTTATTTCTCACCCTTCTGTTGTGGTTTGTTGCTCTATGAGGCAATTGCAGATTTGTAGTCTTGGAGGCTTTTGTGAAGATTAGCCCTCCGTTCTTTTGTCGGTCTTGGTGTCTGCTCTGATACGTAGCACGGGAGTCGGGGAACGATTATGTTATATATGTATACCTTTGTTAGATTTATTGTGTATTACCTTTGTATGTATATTTTGATGTTATAAAACAATTCATTTTGTAAAACAATTCAGTTATGGATCTTCCGCTTTATTCCATAATTGACCTTTCCTTTTGTATGGAAAAAGTTTCCCTTTGAGGTTATTCCATTTTGTGTTATGTATCAAATAAATGAGCAGAGATTGTGTTTTCTTTTTTGTAATTGTGACATCCCTGTTTTCTGTCGGAAAAATAAATTTTTATTTACTCTGATTTATATAGGTATTATTTATTCGCGATGGGAATTAGGGTGTTACATATTTGAATAATTATGTTACGCACTGTTACACACACCTGCGTAATATCAACATTAGGTTGATGGTTAGGTTAATGTTGGTTATAAGTAATGTTAGTTTCTATTGTAGGGTATGTTTCTTAATTTAGGTTGATGTATAGGAACATAATGGTTATGGATGAGTTTTACGTTGACTTTCATCATGGGGGCTATTTCGTTGATGACAAATATGTAGGAGGTGAAGTGTCAAACTGGAAGTGTGATGGTGACAAATGGAGTTATTTTGAAATTCTGGGGGTTGTTAAAGAAATGAAGTATCAAGGAGTTCAGGAAATGTGGTATGATTTTGCTGGAACATTTAAGGCGCTGGAAGATGATTTTAGAGCATTAGAAGCATTGCACTGGTCCAAGACTAAGGGGAAGGTTAACATATATATAGTCCACCCTATTGAAGAACCAGATTTAGTTGTTGCCCTACCTAAAACACAATCTGAGGATAATGTTGAGGATTGTGGGGACCAGGATGTTGAGGATAATATTGAGGATTGTGGGGACCAGGCTGTTGAGGGTAATATGGTGGACTGTGGGGACCAGGCTGAAGATAATGTGGTGGACTGTGGGGACCAGGCTGAGGATAATGTGGTGGACTGTGGGGACCAGGTTGAGGATAATATGGTGGACTGTGGGGACCAGGTTGAGGATAATGTGGTGGACTATGGGGACCAAGATGAGGATAATGTGGAGGAATGTGGGGACCATCCTGTCGAGGACAATGTGGAGGATAATGTGGAACAAAATGTGGATGTGTGTGTTGACCCAAGTGGGTACCATCATGAGGAAGAAAATATGGATCAAACTGAGGAACATCATGAGGAACAGAATGAGGCCCAACCTGATGAAAGTGCATTAGGGGAAGGTGATTTTGTTGACTCGGATGATGAGGTTTTGAATGATGGATTTGCTGAAGTATTGGTAGGAGAAGGTGTGTCACCTGCAGGCTAAAATGGTCAACCTAATGATGATATACTAGCAGACGACACAACTCCTAATAGAAAAAAGAAAGGAGGGAGACCATCCAAGAAGAAGTCAGAAGTCAGTTCCAGGAGGCACAAAGGTAGACCTAAGAAAAAAGGTGTGGATGAAGGAAGGTTGGTTTCCATCAGAAGTGATGAAGCATCAAGTGATGAAGATGTCATTGATCTTGGAGTTAGGGAAAGAAACAAAGGTAAGAAAGTTTGTCATGGGTTGTGTCATACCCCAAATTTTGACCAATAAGATTTCTCATCATTGTGCAAATCAACATCACAATATGGATGTACCCTTATGTCTCATCAACCTCCTCAGGGATTGTTGAGCATTCACTACAATCAAAGATTAGGGTCTCAAGCCCTCTCAGAGCCTTAGACAAAGGATCAATCAAGGAATTACATGATCTTCAACTTGTCTAACCTCTCAAATACACATAAATGATCAAGAGGACTCCCACCTCAGGAATCAAGCACAAGGTTGCAGCATTCCAGGTGGATCAAGCCTCAAGATCGCCAGTGTCACCAAATTAGGGTTTTGGTCGACTGAGGCCTCCAGATGGCAACTTTTCTCTGGGAATAAGCCAATACTTCAAAGAACAACCCAAGATAATCTAAAGGACCTAATAAACCCAATCACCAAGTCAATTTGACCTCAGGGGATGCATTCATAAAAAATTAGAAATTAGGGTTTCTTGACCTAATTCACCCCTAAGTTGACTTTTGGGACAAAACATGAGCCAAGACCTCAAGATATGATTTTAGGGTCTCCAATAAACCTCATTGATCCATTTGCAACAATGGATTGATCCAAGAAGCTTGATCCATAAGTTTCAATTTCATCTGGACCACAATTAGGGTTTTGAGGAAAAAGTTAATTGTACCTTTGACTTTTGACTCAGACAAGCTCCCAAAGCTTGGGACATGATTCAATACACCCCATAACACCTATGGAACATATCCATCAAGTTTGATTTAGGTCAAGGACTTGATTTCATAGAGGATCGCACAGTTTGGAATTCATCTGGTAAAAAGTCAACTGTGCATAAAAGTCAAAGTTTGACCTTTTGAGATTTTTCATAATTATGGTTCTGTAACCCTAAAATGATGTTAATGTGTGATTGGAATCATTATTCATCAAGAAAAATCAAAGAAAGTGGGATAACTTGTAAAAGGGGTAACCATAAAAACTTAGAATTTTTCTAAGTTATGAAATAAAGTGGCTAGGGTGCCAACTTCCAAGGATCATAACTTGAGATCCAAACAACCATTTCGGCTGGTCCAAAGATGGATTTGTATCTCTCATGGCATACTTCAAAAGTGTTAACTACACCTAATTCCAATTCTTCATGGATTTTTAGTTATGGAGTGATCAAAATGGCTGAAAACATGAAATGTCACTTTTTCCAACACTTAGTGAAATTTTCACTAAGTCAGAATCTGTCTTGCTTTTTTCAAAATGTGGGGGAATTTTTCACTTGGATCCAAAAAGTTTCAAGACAAACTATGTTCACACATGTGTTGTGTCATATAAGGGCTTTCCAAAATGTCTAAGAACTCCATCAAACTCCACCTGAGCTAGGATTTATGACAGCTGCAACATGCCTTGCTACAAACTATCTTGGCAAGCCAGATTTGTGCATAAAGGCACGATTTGCTCAAATTGTGCAAATCCAAGCATGCTTATCCATCTACACACCTCAAGGGGGAACAACCAAGGGACAAGCACTGATCCATCAGCCTCCCAAGTCCAAGATTCCCAAAGTAGCATGTCAAACCCTAAAAAGCCTAAAAGAGGCCAAGACTCCAATTTTGTTTCCAAGCATTCAATGGATGCACCAAGCTAGCATGAACTGAGCCATTTCCAATTGAATGAGTCAAGGATAAGATCTGAACCAAAGAACCGTAGGTCTGTGCTCTAACCTCTAGTCAATGGCTAGAGGAGACTTAAGATTCCAAAGTGATGCAATTGGACAATGAGCTGCTGCAGTTGCCATTCACTATTGCTTGCAAAACAAACTTGCTCTACTATAAATAAAGCTCATTTGTACTCAGTTTGAGTACACCAAAGCACTACAACACTTGTTTTCCTCAAAATCTCTTTCTCTAGGCAAAAATACCTTCTTTTGCAAGGTAACTCTGAGTTTTTGAGTTAGAGAGCATTTCCATCACATATCATGATCCAAACACATCCAATATGTCATATCTAAGTTGTCCAAACTCTCATAAGTGACCTATAACACCAAAATCACAAAGTTCCCCCTCAAAACCTCAAAATTTGACTTTTTTTGCATTTTTCAAGCCATGTCTTGATTCAATCACTTTCAAAACTAGATAAGACCTCAAACACACTCCAAATATCATCCTTGAACTGTCACAAATGGTTCCCCACATCTGGAACACCATTTGAGAGAGTTGCCATATTGGTCACTTTTGCCCCTTTTGCAAGAAAGAGCTCAAAACTTGTTCCTGAGAATTCCAGTTGATTCCAACCATTCTAAAAGCTTCTAAGGGATCATTTGAGGGTGTCCAAAGCATCAAATTATTTCTGGAACAAAGCACTTGACAGATTGCCCAAAAAAGCTCCTAAAGAGGTAAGCATCACAACTTGAACTCTTTTAAATATGCATTGCTTTGAAGTCCACTGATCATGTACATCTCATACATGTTATATATGTTGTGTTTGAACCAATTCATCATGTAATTCATGCCTGTAATAAGAGATAGCATAGAAAATGCAAATCATGGCCTATTTCAAAGCCACTATCGGGTTTTTCAATTGGAGCCTCATCTGAAAAAACCACCACCACAATTGGATTCCTTGTGAAATTCTAGGCAGGATAGACCTAAATTTTGTCCCAATCCATGGAGAAATAAGAAAATTACAAGCTTCACGTTTTTGGCCAAAACCTTGCCTTGGCCAGGCCAAAGACAAGGCATGCCTCTTGTATTCATGGGGTGGTTTTGATACACGGATGTATCACCACCCCAGTGGTAGAGGGCGCGCGCTGCACCCAAGAGGTCTGGGGTTCGAATCCCCCTCGCCCCAGATCCTCTATTTATCATTTTTCCCACTTTTCATTATTTTTTTCATGTTATTTTTAAATGATTTAAAAAATTAATAACTCTCTCAATTTTAATTATTTTGTATTGGTTCTTTTTGGAAAAAATCACAAAAATCTTGAAATATTTTATTCCACAAAAAAATAGATTTATATCAATTATTTAATATAGTTGATATTTTTGTAAATAAATTCATTTTTATTGTTTTTAAACCTTTTAAAAAACGAATATTCACCTTGAAAAATCAAGACCAAATGAGTTTTAATTCATCTTGTTGTTAAATATCATTTTTCAAACCTTAACCAAAAATCACATGTTGTTTATTCAAACTTATTTGGTATCTTTATCATTTTAATTAATTTTCTTTGAATAATTACTTTAAAAAATGATGAAATTAGGGTTTTGTTGATTTTCACCCTAGCAAACTTTTTCAAAACACTCATGGGCCTCTTGAGAGAGTGTAAGACCCAACCCTTTGAAAATACAAAACCATTTGGGTCTCGGTCATCGTATAAGACCCACTGTGTTTTCAAACCTCGGCGCGATCGCCATTTTTCAAACAAATAACTTTGGGCCTCTCCTCGAGCTATAAGTCCCATTCTTTTTCTTAAACAACACTTCGGGCCTCTAATAAAGTGTAAGACCCAAATCCCTTGTTGACCAAAACTTTTTGGGCCTCAGTCGTTGTATAAGTCCCGATACGATATTCGAAACAACAGTGCAATTACTGTTAAAATTTGGGCCTCTCCTTGAGCTGTAAGCCCCAATCTCTGTTCAAAATACTTTCTCCTTTGATTTTGAATCCAAATGTATAGTTGCTATCAAAACTTTCTTTAATTTCTTTGAACAACTAACAAAACAGCATGGAAGCTCTACAACGGGTAAGTGTTTATCGGCTTTCTTTTATATGCTTTCATATACATAACTGTATTGTAGGAAGCTGCACATGGTTAGCCTTCTTTCTTACATTTTAATACTTGTCATATATCAACTGTATATATACTAGTATATTTATTTAGAGTTTTCCCCGACAACTACGTCTAGAACTAGGTAAAGCCATGTTGGTCACTCTTTAAATACAAACAAAACTAGATCCTCATAAGATTTCCAGATACAGTCTTCCCTTCTCTTGGGGTTAAATAATATGGAACAAAGAGAAAGGTAGTATTCTCAATGAACCTTTTCTCAGACTGTCACCCCTAGAAATTGTCAAAGAAATTCTACTATCCAGGGTTGATCTATTCTCCGTGAATAACATCTCTTGAGTTTCTTCCAAACCTTGGAACTTTCCTAAAATGATCTCTTCTCTGTGAATTGTATTTCTTGAACTTTTCTTAGTTTGGGGACCCACAGGCTTCCTAAAAGCATCCCCTCCTCCTCTTGGGCTTTGTACAAGGACCCTTCGGCTTATTAGAAGTTCTCATGCCTTCTCTTGGGCTTAATATAAGGACCCTGACGACCTCTTAAAGGTATAAGACAGAACTTAGTCATCCTTTGCTAGAGCAGTCTTTCCACTGTCAGACCTCAGGCCACTTTAAGGTTGATCCTCATCCCTTAAAGGCCCTTGCCTCCTCTTAGAGGCATCATACAAGAGATGAAACTCTTCCACACCAGTATACTTGGACAGTCTAAACCCCCTTTGAGTCTCAAAGACATTCTCAAGTTCTTTTCAAACATAGAAAGAAAAACACCGATCACTCTGGATGAATCTCCAGTAGAAACCCGGTCTCTCTCATGAGAGTTCTCCATACTTGGACCTGCCTAGGGATCTCAATAATCTCCAGTAGTAAGAATAGCCTCCTTTTAGGCTTTGTATAATGATCTTTCCTCAACACAGTCAGCCTCCTCTTGGGCTTTGTACAAT
Organism: Lathyrus tuberosus; assembly: GCA_022829125.1. Classification (NCBI taxonomy): domain Eukaryota; kingdom Viridiplantae; phylum Streptophyta; class Magnoliopsida; order Fabales; family Fabaceae; genus Lathyrus; species Lathyrus tuberosus. Next base: position 19,007,759 of record JALAZF010000022.1, on the reverse strand, counting down.
AGTTCTCCCTCCTAGCAGAGCTAACCTTTTCAGACTCTCTTGTTGAGTCCATCACTTTTCAGGACTCTCTTGTTGAGTCAATACCCTTTTAGTCTCAATCTCAGGCTTCGTACGAGACCGCAAATCACTCTATTGTTGAGTATAAAAGACTCTCTTATTGGGTAAATCTCCTTTTAGACTCAATCTCGGGCTTCGTACGAGACAGAAAATCACTCTCTTGTTGAGTATAAAAGACTCTCTTATTGAGTCAATCAACTTTCAGACTCTCTTGTTAGGTCAATCACCTTTGCAAGACTCTCTTGTTGAGTCAACTCTTTTTAGCCTCCGTCTTGGGCCTTGTACAAGACATATAAAAACACTCTCTTGTTGAGTCAGTCTTGTCTAGCGTCCTCTTAGGCTTTGTATAAAGAAATCCCTAGCTGAGTCAATCAACCTTTTAGCATCAAATTTGTGCTTTGATCAAAGCACACGAACATCCACAGTTCCTCTTTAGAGATGACAAATTCTCTCTCAGCCAAAACCATTTAGCTTCATATCTTGGGCTTTGAACAAGATACAAATCACCTTTAGCTTCATGTCTTGGGCTTTGAACAAGACACCAAAACATCTTTTTCCTCCCATAGAATAGGAGGAACTACGATTGCTCTGATTTCCCTGTTTCGTTAAACAGGAATACGTAGGCATAAGATTGCGAAATATTAGCGAGCATACTAAACAAAATTTCTAGGTCCAGTACCTTCACACATCAATCAAAACTTAGGTCCAGTACCTTACCAAAAACATCGGGAGTAACCCGAACATCAACAAAAACTCATTCAGTCTCTCATACTTCCCAAGAAACTTTCCCAACCCATTAACAGATAAACACCATCAATTGCAAAGCGAAACCTAAAGCTAATATCATGTGGATAACCACATATAGGATGGGTAATTGACAACTACCCATTGTATAACCTGACCCCGGACCCCCCCCAATCTCTTTAAAGCATTTATTCATTTAAACAATCGCGTGCAAGGTTAGTTTTAGATAGCTTCCCTTTCCCTTCCAACTTCACCGGATAAATAAGAAATCAGAAAGTAGCACTCATCCCTCCTCATTGCGGTGAGCAGAAGAACCAGCGATAAGGTGGTCGCTTCACCGACAAAAATCGCTCGCTACAGGAAAATGGTGACTCTGCTGGGGAGTCATTGACTGTTAGGATCATAGGACTAGAGGTCTAGGATGTTAGGACAAATATATATATTGCTTTTTCCTAATTGATATCCGTGTTTATTTTTCTGCTAATGGGAATGCGTGTGATGCCGCATCTGGGAAGATTGAGTATACACCTAAGATAAGTGATGGCACTAGACGGGTAATCTTACAGGGAGTGACTCCCAAATAAGAGGTCCCGGTCGACCACCGAATCAATGGAGATGCCCTTTGCGGATTCAATGCCTATACGACTTCGGTTATTAAAAGCAGATTGTTCGATTAGGTTATCTGAAAAGCTGAGGATTTTAGTAGACTGAAACCATGTTACTATTTTGTAGTGCGTAAGCTATCGGAAATAGTTGTCAACGCGATACTACCCTCATTTGAGATTACTCTAAGATACTACAACTCGCTCGGGTGATTCCAGCCTGCTGTTGTTATCCCAAGAGGGGTCAGTGATTTTGAGGACAGGTACAAAAATCACCAGTATAAACCTTTGGGGATGGGTAGAGCCTTGACTTTATGACACTGGACCTTTGACCCCATGTTTTTTCTATGTTTTTGTGTGTTGCATTCATGCATTCATTAAAAAACATTAAACAAAAATCTTCTCTTCTAGTCTCTCTTTTTCAAATTAAACTAAGAGAATGATTGCAAATGTCAGATAAAGAGATTGCGTTATGGATTTCGGTAGAAGGAAGACTCACAAGTACACCTTCAAGGTTCCAAAACTAGAGGATTTGAGAGGTTTGGCGAGGATGATCACCAACCCTGATGCTTTCAGAGCTAAGTACGGAGGACTGTTGTCTCTGTTAAGGGTCCATGTAATTGAAGGAATACTGGCTACGCTCATTCAGTTCTACGATCCGGTCTATCACTGTTTCACATTCCTGGATTATCAACTAGCACCAACGCTGGAGGAGTACTCTCACCTGACTGATTTACCCATCACTGAACAAGCTCCCTTTTCTGGACTGGAAGAAATTCCAAAGGATCAAACCATTGCAAGAGCAATCTATTTGGACGAGTCAGAAGTCAGGACTCGCATGACCACTAAGGGTGGAATCCAGGGTTTGCCAGCCCAGTTTTTGATCAAGAAAGCCCTGTACTTTGCTAGTATAGGGAACATGGTCGCTTTCGAGAGCATCTTTGTTTTGCTCACCTACGGGTTATTTTTGTTTCCCAACATCGATAGCTTCGTAGATATCAATGCCATTAAGATATTTTTGATTGGAAACCCTGTGCCGACCTTGCTCGCAGATGCTTATCATTATGTACATTTAAGGAATTTGTACAGCGGAGGAATGATCACCTGCTGTACAAATGGTTCACTTCCCACTTACCTAAGTCTGCTGCATTTTGGTATCAAAAGAATACTTTACGTTGGTCATAGAGAATCATGTCTCTTACCAACTCTGACATAGACTGGTACAATCGAATCTATGACGGGATCAGAATCATTGACCGTTGTGGAAATTTCCCTAACGTACCCCTCATAGGAACTAAAGGAGGAATCAATTATCATCCAGTGTTAGTTCGTCGTCAATTTGGATACCCGATGAGGCATGTCCCGAGAAATGCTCATCTGGAAGGTCTTTTCTTCAAGGAAGGAGAAAATGACAGAGCACTAAAGATGAAAATAGTGCATGCCTGGAAACATGTTCACAAGAAAGGAAGAGAGTCTTTAGGAAAACTAGACTGTGTCTCGGTGGAACCTTATCTCCACTGGGTACAAACTGGAGCTCTCAAATTGAGGATGCCTTACCCTCGTCAGAAAGTTCTTCTGTTAAGGGACCCTGTCCTTTATTTTATGTCTGATACAGAAAAAATTCAGGTTACTCTCAACAGGGTGCAACAGGAGAGGAAGTCTTGGAAGAATAAGTACCGTATTCTCAATATGGAGTGTAAGAAAATACAACAATTATTAAAATAAAATGATGCCCTGATCGAGATTTTAGAGCAACATGCTATAGAAAACCAAGATGACCAAAGGAATTTGCTCGCTCCTTTCACTTGGAAAAGGAATGACAACCTGACAACGGCTCGAGAGCCCCGGTCAAAGAAAAGGAAAATACAAGAACCAACACCTGAGCTCTCCTCAGAGAGGACTCAGGATCCATTAGCTTAGACATTTCCTTTTACAGCACTATGTAAATTAATGTATTTCCATTCTGCAATCTTTGAATTCAATAAAATGGGGTTTCCCCACTGTTTGATATTTGCAATCTAATTGTCGAAGTTTATTTTGATTAAACAAAAAAATATATAATTAATATAATCATTGCATATCATTCATCATTCTCACGTAACACATTTTTCTTACCTACGAATCTCACGTTTGTGTCTCGAAAGAGAGTCAAACTGTCTCATTCGTACAATACTCGGGCCAGTCAACAAAAGAAAATGGATAATCTAGAGGAAGAGAACAGAGAGTTGAGAGAAGAACTCGACGCTCTGAAAGAGGATCTAAGAAACCTTTACAACGATATGTAAGCTCTGGCAGCAGCCCTGATGCAACAACAAAGGAATGTAGTCTCAAAGATCACGTCTACGCCCATAGTGGAAAAGTATGATCCTCGATATAACATGCCTAAAGATCGTCCCTGGGGCATACCTATTAACTATATCCCGGAAGGATATATTCCGCCGATCATTGAAGATTCAAAAACTGCAGCGGGAAGTCGGGAACCGTTGGGCTTGAAGGTTACAAACTTCGGGAAAGCGAAGATGCCAGGGACATAACAGCAACTCCTGAAGGTTATAAACTTCGGGAGGGGGAAGTACCAAGAGTCACTGCCATAATGACTGTACCACCACCTATGGTACACACTATCCCAGAAGGGCAGATTCCACAGATACTGTCTGGTGGAAACGAAAGTATGGACGAGAGAATGAGGGAATTCTAGGAATAGTTCCTGGAGATGCAGAAAGAACTGCAAGCCATTCGCGGTCAGGATCTATTTGGAAAGGACACCGCAGACCTTTGTCTGGTCCCTAATGTGAAATTTCTGCACAAATTCAAGGTGCCTGAATTTGAAAAATACAAGGGTAACTCTTGCCCGCAAAGTCACTTGGTGATGTACGCTCGGAGGATGTCAAATCAGATAGAGAACCAATAGCTATTGATCCACTATTTCCAAGATAGTTTAACCGGTGCCGCACTTAAATGGTACATGGGGTTAAACTGCACTAAGATCGTCACTTTCAGAGATCTTGGTGCTGGCTTCATTCAACAATATAAGTATAACCAGATAGAGACCAACTCAGAGCCATGTCACAGAAGGATAAGGAAACCTACAAGGATTATGCTCAGAGATGGCATGAAATTGCCGCCCAGATTTGTCCACCTATTGAGAAAAAAGAGATGACATAGATCTTTTTGAAAACCTTGAGCTCATTTTACTACGAAAGAATGGTTGCCAGTGCGCCCAGTGACTTCACTGAGATGGTGGGCATAGGAGTTCGTCTTGAGGAAGCAGTCCGAGAAGGACATTTAGTAAAAGACGCTGGATCATCAAGCAGTACCAAAAGATACGGTAGTGTTTTCCCTAAGAAAAAAGAGCAAGATATTGATAATATCTCTCTCGAAAAGCAAAGGCGGCAGTACCAACTAGTAGCAGCAGTAACTCCTGCTATCAACCCTGCACCTATTCCTACGTATCAACCTCAAGTTGCTCAGAGCCAACCGAATCAACAACAATATCAGTAAAGGACACAACAGCCTCTTCAACAGGCTCGTCCTCCATATAACAACAATCGTACAACGCGACCGCCAGGGTTTGACCCTATACCAGTGTTGTACGCAGAACTGTTTCCATTATTACTGGTCAAGGGGCATGTCCAAACCAGGTCTCCTCTTACAATACCGGAAAATCTGCCTTTTTGGTTCAAAGCGGACCAGACTTGCCCTTACCACCAAGGAGGACCAGGGCATAACATAGAAAATTGTCTCAGCTTCAAATCCGATGTATAGAAGCTTGTTAGGAGTGGGGTCTTATCCTTCAAGGATACGAATCCAAATGTTCAGACGAACCTGTTGCCTCAACACGAGAAAGTTGCGGTAAATTTGATAGAAGGAGAGTCTAACCACAACTATTAAATTCATAATGTGCTCTTATTAAGGGCCAACCTGGTCAAAATGCATCGCAGACAGAGCGGATATGGGCATGTACCATCTCATAACTATCACCAGTGTGATATCCGCTCTAAGAACAATCAAGGATGTTTTGTGGTGCAAGCAGCTCTACAGGAACAGTTGGACCTCAGATGGATCTAGGATCACCGAATTCGTGAAGTCAACATGACTTATACAAATTCCAACGTCATTCAGAACCACAACATTCTGATGATGAATGTCAACTTGGTGGCAATGCACTCAAGGCAAAGCCAACATCATAATTTACCACGGCACGATTACGATTCCTGTCTGATTTTCTCGATAAACGATCAGGGATGCTCTTTTATACAAGAGACCCTTCAGAGTCAGATGGATCTTGGATGGATTCAGGATTACCGTGATAGAAATCAGTATCAAGTGAATATGATTCAAATCTTTGATATTCACTTGATGAATACCAGCTTGGTGGAGTTACATGCTAAGCAAGTCCAGCTCGGTCTTCTAACTTCACATAATTATTAGAACTGTACAGTATGCCGTGAGAGCGACCAAGGATATGCTCTCGTTCAAAGAACTTTGCAACACTTGTTAAACCACTGGTGGCTTCCGATCTATCTAGATGAAGACACACAACAAGTCAGCATGATTAACGGGAACCCTACAAGGCATCAGAGTCAGGATGTTCAATCAATGGAAATAAACCTAGTGAGGTTACGCTGTAGAGTTTGCTCTGAAGATAATCAAGGATGTTACATTGTGCGAGCAGCCCTTCAGAGTTAGTTGGACCATAAAGAGATTCGACCGTGTCCAAGTGTTGGGTCAACCAATGCGATACCAGGCTTTGCCGCTGATCGAATCAAAGATGTTATCGTAATCTCTGATCATAAGAGGACCAAAGATGTTTGTACCATTATCCCTTTACTTGACGAATCGAAAGTTACCAACCAGGAACTGATTGAAATTACTTACAATGGTCAGAAGAATCAGAAGGCTCCTGTAGTTATCTATCTATCGGGACCGTTACCGTATGAATCAACTAAGGCTATCCCTTACAAATACGGTGCAACAACAATTGAGAATGGAAAGGAAATTCCATTACCCTCCATCGTGAATATTACAGACATCAGTCGAGTAACACGGAGCGGTCGAATCTTCAACCGAGGAGTTGGAGAACCCAACAAAGAAAAGGAACCTCAAACGGAAGTTCCTGATTAACCAGTCGGTCAATCCTTTAATCCCTACCTTTCAAAGAACAGTGATAAGATGCGGAAGCTCATCCAGAAGAGTGAATACAATATTGTTGATCAGCTGTTGCAAACTCCTTCAAAAATCTCAGTGCTATCACTTTTACTCAGTTCCGAAGCTCACAGAGAGGCTCTACAGAAAGTCTTAGAGCAAGCCTTTGTGAAACCAGATGTGTCAATAAGACAATTTGACAGCATCATCTCTAACATCACTTCCTGCAATAACTTGGGATTTCGTGATGAGGAACTGCCGAAAGAGGGCCCAAGACATAACATGGAACTTAATATTACCAGGACGATGCTTTAGCCGGCGTACTGGTAGACATCGGATCAGCTCTAAATGTAATGTTGAAGTCTACTCTAATGTGAATATCATTCAAGGGATCTCCGATGAGAGGCAGTGAGGTCAGCGTCAAAGCATTTGACGGATCCCAGAAAACGGTTACCGGCAAAGTCGACCTTCCCATAACTATCAGTCCCTACACTTTCCTAGTCACTTTCCAGGTCATGGACATTCGAGCAACATACTGTTGTTTGTTGGGAAGGCCTTGGATACACGAGGCTGGGGGAGTCACTTCGACGCTTCACCAAAAGCTGAAGTTCGTCAAGAATAACCAACTCGTCACAGTCTGCGGAGAGCAAGCCTTGATCGTGAGTAACCTATCGTCGTCCACTTATGTAGAACTAGGAGAGGTTATTGGAACCCAGTTCCAGGCACTTTCGTTGAGCAATGATAATCAATCAGAAAGAGGAACGCTGATTTCCTCGTACAAAGATGTTCTTGAAGCAATCAAAAGTAACAATGCAAAGGGATGGGGACGGCTTGTCATTCCTACTGATAACAAGAAAAAAGAAAGGTCTTGGTTTTTATTTAAACTGTACCCAGACTGCTACTAACAATGAAAGTCTTCATCCCATTCAAAACTTCTTCCATAGTGGAGGTTTCCTTCACCCAGTGTCTCAAGAAGTACATACCATCAACGAGGGAGATTCCTCCGATACAGATGAAGAATGGAAGTCCTATCTTAACGAGGACGGTTATATGTCTCAGGAAGAGGTGCCTACACCATTTTGCTTTCTGGCACAGAGTCCGAGATTTATACCGAGGTCAGATGTCAAAATAATATACGGAGATTGTGATCCAGAAGGATGCCGTGCTCCACCAAACTCATTAGAGGAGGACACTCTGATGAAAGATAACTTTGACCATGACTATTATGGCCCAATGGATGGCCTGCCTATTTGGCAGCCGTACCCAGGAGACTCAGGACAAAAGAGTCAGCCCAACGATGCATATCAGCTGAGCATTATTGAGAAGAATACCTACATCCCCACAGAATCATGGGATCATTACTCAGGGCATTCAGAAAATACCTAGCACGACAATGAATTTGAAAAGCTTGCCGGATTAGACTTCATCAACTATGATTTTCCTGAGGTCAACGTCATCGAAAGGGATGACTCCTCCAATTCCAAAGAAGTGTGGGAGACCTTGGGACAAACAAGCAGAAAATTCGACTTTTTGGTCAAGTACACCGCTCCCGAAAGCTCTCGTATTAGGCTCGAAGACATTCAGCCAACTGGAGGGGGATATCCGCCTTAGAATGCAAACACTGTACAAGATGCAACAGAGGAATCCTCCTACGATAACTCTTCCTGGGAGACAGATTCCAACGATCCTGCTCCACCAGAAATCAGCGTTATTTCTGAAGACAAGCCAAGAAGGAAAGTACCAGACTTTGTGATTCACCGAGGAGTTCGCCGCCAATGGGTGGCTGTCAACGTTCTGAAAGTTAGTCATAAGTCGAAGTAATTGCCATCCTTATCTTAACCTTTCACCCTGCCCAGGTGAAACAGATGTTTTGATAGGGCTCACTTTCTGTAAATGTCCCTCTTCGCTTCGCCCAAAGCGACTGAGTTTTGTTTTATAGGGCAGTAGTTTCAAGAATTGACAAGATCATAAATAAAATAATGATGTTCTATAATTTCCGCATTTATTGTTGTTTTCTCTTTTCGCTTTTTCAGAATATGGTAATCCTAAAAAACATATCAAATAATAAAAACAAGCAGTTATCAAAAAATACACTGCACACACTCTTGCATTTCTCTCTATCTCTTCTAAAACAAATTATCACGTCATGCAGATTGCTTGTTTGAAACCCCATTGGAACATATGATCTAATGCCTTCTCCCAACTTTGAATTCCCGGTATTTGAGGCTGAAGAAGAAAATGACGAAGAAATTCCAGAAGAGATCTCCCGATTACTCAGATAAGAGGAAAGGTCCATTAAACCTCACAAAAAGCCGTTGGAAACGGTCAACTTGGGTTCATAGGAAGAAAGAAAAGAAGTCAAGATTGGGGCACTGCTCAGTCCAACTGTCAAAGAAAGCTTGACAAAGGTTCTCAAAGAGTTTCCCGATGTATTCGCTTGGTCCTAGCAGGATATGCCAGGGTTGGATATCAGCATCGTGGAACATCATCTACCATTGAGATCAGAATGTCCGCCAGTAAAACAAAGGTTGAGACGGACTCATCCAGACATGGCCATCAAAATCAAAGAGGAAGTACAGAAATAGATTGACGCGGTTTTCCTCGCCACATCAGAATATCCTCAATGGCTAGCCAATATAGTACCAGTTTCGAAAAAGGACGGAAAGGTCAGAATGTGTGTAGACTACAGGGATCTGAACAAAGCCAGACCAAAGGATGACTTTCCCTTACCACACATTGACATGCTGGTAGACAGTACAGCAAAATTCAAAGTATTCTCCTTCATGGATGGATTCTCAGGCTATAATCAGATAAAAATGGCGCCGAAAGACAGGAGAAAACTTCATTCATCACCCCATGGGGCACCTTTTGTTACAAGGTAATGCCGTTCGGTTTGAAGAACGTCGGGGCAACCTATCAAAGGGCCATGACTACTCTGTTTCATGACATGATACATAAGGAAATAGAGGTATATGTCGATGATATGATTGCCAAATCTAAGACAGAGGAGGAGCATATGACCCACCTGTCAAAACTATTTGAGCGGTTAAGAAAGTACAAACTTCGCTTGAATCCCAATAAATGCACATTCGGTGTCCACTCGGGAAAACTCTTAGGGTTCATCGTCAGCCAGAAAGGAATTGAGGTTGACCTTGACAAGGTCAAGGCCATTCAAGAAATGCCTTCTCCAAAGATTGAGAAACAAGTCAGGGGATTCTTGGGACGTTTGAATTACATTTCCAGATTTATATTCCACATGACTGCGGCAGGCGCACCGAATTTCAAATTACTCAAAAAGAATCAGGACTGCGTTTGGACAAAAGACTGCCAAACCGCCTTCGACACTGTCAAGGAATACCTGTTGAACCCACCAATTCTATCACCTCCAGTGGAAGAAAGACCACTGATCATTTACTTAACACTATTGGAAGACTATATAGGTTATGTACTTGGCCAACAAGATGAAACAAAAAGGAAAGAGTCTGCCATCTACTATTTAAGCAAGAAATTCACCGACTGCGAGACTCGGTACACTATGCTTGAGAAAACTTGATGTGCTCTGGCTTGGGCAGCCAAACGTCTTCGCCACTATATGATTCGTCACACTACTTGGTTAATCTCCGAAATGGATCCAATCAAGTACGTCTTTGAAAAGCCTGCTCTCACGGGAAGGATAGCCCGTTGGCAGATGTTGTTATCAGAATACAACATCGAGTACCATGCTCAAAAAGCCATCAAAGGAAGTATTTTAGCCAATCATTTAGCTCATCAACCGATTGAGGATCAAGAATCGGTCGGATTTGACTTCCCAGACGAAGATGTCATGTATCTAAAAATGAAAGACTGCGATGAACCGCTACCCAGTAAAGGGCCAGAACCAGGTTCCCAATGGGAACTAATCTTTGACGGAGCTATCAATCATTATGGAAACGGAATTGGGGCAATCATCATAACACCTCAGGGTACCCACATTCCTTTCACTACCAGACTGACTTTCAAATGTACAAACAACGAGGCCGAATACGAAGCTTGTATCATGGGTCTCGAAGAAGCGGTCAACTTAAGGATCAAGAACTTAGATGTATATGGCGACTCAGCCCTGGTTATCAATCAGATCAAAGGAGATTGGAACACATACCAATCAGGATTAATTCCTTACAAAGATTACGCGAGAAGGTTGTTATCCTTCTTCAACATAATCAAGTTTCATTATATCCCTCGTGAGGAGAATCACATAGCTGATGCATTAGCCACTCTCTCTTCCATGATTAGTGTAGGTCAATGGAATGACATACCTAAGATCGATATAATGCGCCTTGAATGGCCCACTTACATCTTCGCGATCGAAGCAGTCATAGACGACATACCTTGGTATCACGATATCAAATGCTTCCTTCAGAAACAAGAGTACCCACCTGGGGCATTAAGGAAGGATAGAAAGACCCTTAGAAGATTGACAGGCAGTTTCTTTCTGAGTGGCGATACACTTTATAAGAGAAACTTTGACATGGTCTTGCTCCGATGCGTAGACCGACCAGAGGCAGACACAGTGATAAAAAAATTTCACAAAGGATCCTTTGGCACTCATGCCAACGGACACACAATGGCGAGAAAAATTCTGAGAGCAGGGTACTATTGGCTGACAATGGAATCCGATTGCTACAAGTACATGAGGAGATGTCACAAGTGTCAGGTATATTCAGACAAAATCCATGTACCGCCAACACATCTCAAAGTTCTCTCTTCCCCATGGCCTTTTTCTATATGGGGAATCAACATGATTGGTATGATTGAACCCAAGGCTTGAAACGGACATCGGTTCATCCAGGTAGTCATTGACTACTTCACCAAGTTGGTCGAAGCAGCGTCATACTCCAATGTAACCAGACAAGTGGTAGTCCGTTTCATCAAAAATAATATCATATGTCGTTATGGTGTTTCAATCCAGATCATTACTGATAATGGATCCAACTTGAATAATAAGATGATGAAAGAGTTGTGTGATGAGTTCAAGATCGAACATCGTAACTCATCTCTCTACCGACCCAAAATGAACAGAGCGGTAGAAGCGGCTAACAAGAACATCAAGAAGATCTCTCAAAAGAGGGTTGTAACCTACAAAGACTGGCACGAGATGCTACCCTTTGCTCTTCACGGTTATCGTACATCTGTCCGCACTTCAACAGGGGCAACCCCTTTCTCTCTAGTATATGGCATGGAGGCAGTACTCCCCATAGAAGTAGAGATCCCATCAATCTGAGTATTGATGGAAGCTAAGCTAACAGAAGCTGAATGGTGCCAAAATCGACACGACAAACTGAATCTTATCGAAGAAAAGTGAATAACGGCTCTGTGCCACAATCAGTTGTATCAGCAGAGAATGAAGAAGGCATTTGACAAAAAGGTCTGACCACGCGTCTTCTGGAAAGGAGACCTCGTGCTCAAAAAGATACAATCATTCCTCACTGATTCCCGGGGCAAATGGACTTCGAATTATGACGGCCCCTATGTGGTCAAAAAAGCTTTCTCAGGCGGTGCCTTGAGACTCGCAACCATGGATGGAAAAGAATTTGCCTATCCCACAAATGTTGACGTAGTCAAGAAATACTTCGCCTAAATAAAAAATAAAATAAAAAACGTCTCGGTGGATTGAAAACCCGAAAGGGCTATCCAGGCAAAAATTAGAGACATAATAAAAAAAATCATCCCGGTGGGTTGGAAATATCAAAGTACAATCCAGGCAAAAGTTAGGGATAATGGCAAGTAACTACGTCCAACAAAGGGGCAAATCCCTCAGCGGCGCTAATGCCATCCATCAGGAAAACTTCAGTCAAGGTCACCTTCGACGGAAGCTCAGGATGTCCAGAATTCAAAGTTGGTAGAAGGATAGTGGTCGTTATGTTTCAATGTAGCCCTTTTCCCTTAAATTACCATTTTCTAAACTTTGTAAATACTCCATGGAATCACGCGTTTGGCTGATCTTTATCCTATCAATAAAATTTGAGCCCTAGTGCTTTTGTTTATAATTCTTATTTGTTTTAGCTTTACAGAATGATACATTTTAACATGATTTACGATTCTTGAAATAAAACAAAAATGAATTTAACTTTCTGCTTTTAAAATAAAGATGGCAATTTCTTTTGACTGTTGAACATCTAAAGAGCATCGATCGCTACTCCAGAAGTAATCGAGCTTCAAAGTGCAGAATCAAAGTACTCCTTCTAAACCAGTGCACCTGAATGAAGGATCAGCTGTGTCAGATGTGAATATTTCATCCGACATCCCCGGCAGAGTTCTTATCTCCTAAGCCCGACCAACGGTTTTCCCCACAGGGACTATCTCTCCTAAGAAAGGCATAATTTCTACTTCTGGACCAGAGATACTTTTCATCCTCTGCAGTGGCCGAGTATCTAGTCGTGTTCATCCATTAGTCTGTATGTCGCGTCAGTTTTTATCAGCATAAACATACATACATCGTGCATTATTAATTTACATTCATATTCATATTGCATCACTATCACTCTAGTCTGTCTTGTTCCCTAGTGATAAACGTCTTCTCAATCGAGTTATCAGTTCTTTCCTCATCAGGAATCGTTGCTTCTGAACGATCTCTCCTCCGATATATATCTGGGTTGGAGTTGGTCCCTTGACCACTTTGATAACTTGAACCTCTGAAAGACCTGAAGGCATTCGACAAATGTCACTCTTTGCCATTGAAGATGATATCTTTGTTTTCCCGGATTAAGGAAAATCCCAGAGAGAGCCTCACAACTAAAGACTCTCAGCAACATCGTGGTTCTTCTCTCCAGAAAATCAATGTTAATGAAGTCATCAACACCTCAAAATTGGGGTACATTGTATGGCATTTCTTCGAGAATCTCGAGGAAAAGTATGATGTAATACCCCCAAATAGGAAGCATTCTCTCAAGAGACTCGTTTTCTCCAATAGAGCAGACAAATGGCGTCTCCAACCAGAGAAGTTTGAACACCTCTATAGCTCGGACCAATGGGTTCCCCAATAAGTCTGACATCAAAACTTTTTCCATCAAATGGCATCTCTCCGGGAAAATTCGGTGGGAAGTTTGAGGAAAAACCGCTACGAATAGCGTCCCTTGTCAAGAAAGCTTATTGACAAAAGAAACTGAGACCAGTTCCTTGGTAAGAAACCAGGATCGAGGGGAAGTTTATTTCATAAACTAAGACCAGTTCCTTGGTAGGAAACCAGGATCGAGGGGAAGTTTATTTCAGAAACTAAGACCAGTTCCTTGGTAGGAAACCATGATCGAGGGGAAGTTTATTTCAGAAACTGAGACCAGTTCCTTGGTAGGAAACCAGGATGGAGGGGAAGTTTATTGACAAAGGAAACTTAGACCAGTTCCTTGGCTGAAAACCAGGATCGAGGGGAAGTTTTTACGCTTAGCAAAAGACTCAATGCTTATCAAAAGAAGATGAATGCGTAAACTACCATTCATAGACGCCGTCAAAATTTTGGGTATTATGATATTTAATCATCTTGCACCCCGAATGCCTGAATACCTTCGCCATTCACATCTTCGGGTCCAAGAAGATTAAATAGGGGCATCTGTCATACCCAAATTTTGACCACTAAGATTTCCCATCATTGTGAAAATCATCATCACAATATGGATGTACCCTCATGCCTCATCAACCTCCTCAGGGATTGTTGAGCATTCACTACAATCAAAGATTAGGATTTCAAGCCCTCTCAGAGCCTTAGACAAATGATCAATCAAGGAATGATATGATCTTCAACTTGTCTAACCTCTCAAATACACATAAATGATCAAGAGGACTCCCACCTCAGGAATCAAGCACAAGGTTGCAGCATTCCAGGTGGATCAAGCCTCAAGATCGCCAGTGTCACTAAATTAGGGTTTTGGTCGACTGAGGCCTCCAGATGGGAATTTTCATCTGGGCATGAGCCAATGTTTCAAAGCACAACCCAAGATACTCTAAGGGACCTCATAAACCCAATCATCAAGTCAATTTGACCTCAGGGGATGCATTCATCAAAAATCAAGGAATTAGGGTTTCTTGACCTAATTCACCCCTAAGTTGACTTTTGGGACAAAACATGAGCCAAGGCCTCAAGAGATGATTTGAGGGTCTCCAATAAACCACATTGATCCATTTGCAATAATGGATTGGTCCAAGAAGCTTGATCCACAAGTTTCAATTTCATCTGGACCACAATTAGGGTTTTGAGGAAAAACTCAACTGTACCTTTGACTTTTGACTCAGACATGCTCCCAAAGCTTGGGACATGATTCAATACACCCCATAACACCTATGGAACATATTCATCAAGTTTGATTTAGGTCAAGGACTTGATTTCATAGAGGATCGCACAGTTTGGAATTCATCTGGTAAAAAGTCAACCGTGCATAAAAGTCAAAGTTTGACTTTTTGAGATTTTTCATAATTATGGTTCCTTAACCCTAAAATGATGTTAATGTTTGATTGGAATCATTATTCATCAAGAAAAATCAAAGAAAGTGGGATAACTTGTAAAAGGGGTAACCATAAAAACTTAGAATTTTTCTAAGTTATGAAATAAAGTGGCTAGGGTGCCAACTTCCAAGGATCATAACTTGAGATCCAAATAACCATTTCGGCTGGTCCAAAGATGGATTTGTAGCTCTCATGTCATACTTCAAAAGTGTTAACTACACCTAATTCCAATTCTTCATGGATTTTTAGTTATGGAGTGATCAAAATGGCTGAAAACATGAAATGTCACTTTTTCCAACACTTAGTGAAATTTTCACTAAGTCAGAATCTGTCTTGCTTTTTTCAAAATGTGGGGGCCTTTTTCACTTGGATCCAAAAAGTTTCAAGACAAACTATGTTCACACATGTGTTGTGTCACATAAGGGCTTTCCAAAATGTCCAAGAACTCCATCAAACTCCACCTGAGCTAGGATTTATGACAGCTGCAACATGCCTTGCTACAAACTATCTTGGCAAGCCAGATTTGTGCATAAAGGCACGATTTGCTCAAATTGTGCAAATCCAAGCATGCTTATCCATCTACACACCTCAAGGGGGAACAACCAAGGGACAAGCACTGATCCATCAGCCTCCCAAGTCCAAGATTCCCAAAGTAGCATGTCAAACCCTAAAAAGCCTAAAAGAGGCCAAGACTCCAATTTTGTTTCCAAGCATTCAATGGATGCACCAAGCTAGCATGAACTGAGCCATTTCCAATTGAATGAGTCAAGGATAAGATCTGAACCAAAGAACCGTAGGTCTGTGCTCTAACCTCTAGTCAATGGCTAGAGGAGACTTAAGATTCCAAAGTGATGCAATTGGACAATGAGCTGCTGCAGTTGCCATTCACTATTGCTTGCAAAACAAACTTGCTCTACTATAAATAGAGCTCATTTGTACTCAGTTTGAGTACACCAAAGCACTACAACACTTGTTTTCCTCAAAATCTCTTTCTCTAGGCAAAAATACCTTCTTTTGCAAGGTAACTCTGAGTTTTTGAGTTAGAGAGCATTTCCATCACATATCATGATCCAAACACATCCAATATGTCATATCTAAGCTGTCCAAACTCTCATAAGTGACCTATAACACCAAAATCACAAAGTCCCCCCTCAAAACCTCAAAATTTGACTTTTTTTGCATTTTTCAAGCCATGTCTTGATTCAATCACTTTCAAAACCAGATAAGACCTCAAACACACTCCAAATATCATCCTTGAACTGTCACAAATGGTTCCCCACATCTGGAACACCATTTGAGAGAGTTGCCATATTGGTCACTTTTGCCCCTTTTGCAAGAAAGAGCTCAAAACTTGTTCCTGAGAATTCCAGTTGATTCCAACCATTCTAAAAGCTTCTAAGGGATCATTTGAGGGTGTCCAAAGCATCAAATTATTTCTGGAACAAAGCACTTGACAGATTGCCCAAAAAAGCTCCTAAAGAGGTAAGCATCACAACTTGAACTCTTTTAAATATGCATTGCTTTGAAGTCCACTGATCATGTACATCTCATACATGTTATATATGTTGTGTTTGAACCAATTCATCATGTAATTCATGCCTGTAATAAGAGATAGCATAGAAAATGCAAATCATGGCCTATTTCAAAGCCACTATCGGGTTTTTCAATTGGAGCCTCATCTGAAAAAACCACCACCACAATTGGATTCCTTGTGAAATTCTAAGCAGGATAGACCTAAATTTTGTCCCAATCCATGGAGAAATAAGAAAATTACAAGCTTCACGGTTTTGGCCAAAACCTTGCCTTGGCCAGGCCAAAGACAAGGCATGCCTCTTGTATTCATGGGGTGGTTTTGATACACGGATGTATCACCACCCCAGTGGTAGAGGGCGCGCGCTGCACCCAAGAGGTCTGGGGTTCGAATCCCCCTCGCCCCAGATCCTCTATTTATCATTTTTCCCACTTTTCATTATTTTTTTCATGTTATTTTTAAATGATTTGAAAAATTAATAACTCTCTCAATTTTAATTATTTTTTATTGGTTCTTTTTGGAAAAAATCAAAAAAATCTTGAAATATTTTATTCCACAAAAAAATCAGATTTATATCAATTATTTAATATAGTTGATATTTTTGTAAATAAATTCATTTTTATTGTTTTTAAACCTTTTAAAAAACGAATATTCACCTTGAAAAATCAAGACCAAATGAGTTTTAATTCATCTTGTTGTTAAATATCATTTTTCAAACCTTAACCAAAAATCACAAGTTGTTTATTCAAACTTATTTGGTATCTTTATCATTTTAATTAATTTTCTTTGAATAATTACTTTAAAAAATGATAAAATTAGGGTTTCGTTGATTTTCACCCTAGCAAACTTTTTCAAAACACTCATGGGCCTCTTGAGAGAGTGTAGGACCCGACCCTTTGAAAATACAAAACCATTTGGGCCTCGGTCATCGTATAAGACCCACTGTGTTTTCAAACCTCGGCGTGATCGCCATTTTTCAAACAAATAACTTTGGGCCTCTCCTCGAGCTATAAGACCCATTCTTTTTCTTAAACGATACTTCGGGCCTCTAATAAAGTGTAAGACCCAAATCCCATATTGACCAAAACTTTTTGGGCCTCAGTCGTTGTATAAGTCCCGATACGATATTCGAAACAACAGTGCAATTACTGTTAAAATTTGGGCCTCTCCTTGAGCTGTAAGCCCCAATCTCTGTTCAAAATACTTTCTCCTTTAATTTTGAATCCAAATGTATAGTTGTTATCAAAACTTTCTTTAATTTCTTTGAACAACTAACAAAATAACATGGAAGCTCTACAACGGGTAAGTGTTTATCCGCTTTCTTTTATATGCTTTCATATACATAACTGTATTATGGGAAGCTGCACATGGTTAGTCTTTTTTCATACCTTTTAATACTTGTCATATATAAACTGTATATATACTAGTATAGTTATTTAGAGTTTTCCCCGACAACTACGTCTAGAACTAGGTAAAGCCCTGTTGGTCACTCTTTAAATACAAACAAAACTAGATTCCCATAGGATTTCCAGATACAATCTTCCCTTCTCTTGGGGTTAAACAATATGGAACAAAGAGAAAGGCAGTATTCTTGGTGAACCTTTTCTCAGACTGTCACCCCTAGAAATTGTCAAAGAAATTCTACTCCCCAGGGTTGATCTATTCTCCGTGAATAACATCTCTTGAGTTTCTTCCAAACCCTCAAACTTTCCTAGAATGATCTCTTCTCTGTGAATTGCATTTCTTAAACTTCTCTTGGTTTGAGGACCCACAGGCTTCCTAAAAGCATCCCCGCCTCCTCTTGGGCTTTGTACAAGGACCCTTTGACTTCTTAGAAGTTCTCATGCCTTCTCTTGGGCTTAATACAAGGACCCTGGCGACCTCTTAAAGGTATAAGATAGAACTTAGTCATCCTTTCCTAGAGCAGTCTTTCCAGTGTCAGACCTCAGGCCACTTTAGGGTTGATCCTCATCCCTTAAAGGCCCTTGCCTCCTCTTAGAGGCATCATATAAGAGATGAAACTCTTCCACACCAGTAGACTTAGATAGTATAAATCCCCTTTGAGTCTCAAATACATTCTCAAGTTCTTTTCAAACATGGAAAGAAAAACACCGATCACTCTGGATAAATCTCCAGCAGAAACTCGGTCTCTCTCATGAGAGTTCTCCACACTTGGACCTGCATAGGGATCTCAATAATCCCCAGCAGTAAGAATAGCCTCCTCTTAGGCTTTGTATAATGATCTTTCCTCAACACAGTCAGCCTCCTCTTGGGCTTTGTACAATAGTTCTCCCTCCTAGCAGAGCTAACCTTTTCAGACTCTCTTGTTGTGTCCATCACTTTTCAGGACTCTCTTGTTGAGTCAATACCCTTTTAGCCTCAATCTCGGGCTTCGCACGAGACAGCAAATCACTCTCTTGTTGAGTATAAAAGACTCTCTTGTTGGGTCAATCTCCTTTTAGACTCAATCTCGGGCTTCGTACGAGATAGAAAATCACTCTCTTGTTGAGTATAAAAGACTCTCTTATTGAATCAATCAACTTTCAGACGCTCTTGTTGGGTTAATCACCTTTGCAAGACTCTCTTGTTGAGTTAACTCTTTTTAGCCTCCGTCTTGGGCCTTGTACAAGACATATAAAAACACTCTCTTGTTGAGTAAGTCTTGTCTAGCCTCCTCTTAGGCTTCGTATAAAGAAATCCCTAGCTGAGTCAATCAACCTTTTAGCATCAAATTTGTGCTTTGATTAAAGCACACGAACATCCACAGTTCCTCTTTAGAGATGACAAATTCTCTCTTAGCCAAAACCATTTAGCTTCATATCTTGGGCTTTGAACAAGATGCAAATCACCTTTAGCTTCATGTCTTGGGCTTTGAACAAGACACCAAAACATCTTTTTCCTCCCATAGAATATGAGGAACTACGATTGCTCTGATTTCCCTGTTTCGTTAAACGGGAATACGTAGGCATAAGATTGCGAAATCTAAGCGAGCATACTAAACAAAAACTCTAGGTCCAATACTTTCACACATCAATCAAAACTTAGGTCCAGTACCTTATCAAAAACATCGGGAGTAACCCGAACATCAATAAAAACTCACTCACTCTCTCATACTTCCCAAGAAACTTTCCCAACCCATTAACATATAAACACCATCAATTGCAAAGCGAAACCTAAAGCTAATATCTTGTGCATAACCACATATAGGATGGGTAATTGACAACTACCCATTGTATAACCTGACCCCGGACCCCCCCCCCCCAATCTCTTTAAAGTGTTTGTTCATTTAAACAATCGCGTGCAAGGTTAGTTTTAGATAGCTTCCCTTTCCCTTCCAGCTTCACGGGATAAATAAGAAATTAGAAAGTAGCACCCATCCCTTCTCATTGCGGTGAGGAGAAGAACCAGTGATAAGGTGGTCGTGTCACCGACAAAAATCGCTCGCTACAGGTTGTCAGATTCTGAGTATGCAACTGAGGACTTAGAGAGTGAGGATGAATGTAGCAGTGAGGATGACAATGTTAAGTACCCATAATTTGTCAAGCCTAAGAAGTTCAATGACTATAAGTGGGTTTTGGGAACCTTATTCTCAACAAAGGAGGAGTTCAAAGAAGCTATTGCTAGCTATGTTGTTCATAATGTTACAAAGTAGTCCTTCAAGATATTAAAATGTTACAATGTAGTCCTTCAAAGATTTTAAAATGTACAATATATGTCATGTGTGCATTGTAACATATTGTGTTTAATTTATGATTAGGGGTTGTTACCTGCAATAGATGAGTTGTTACCTGGGGTTGACCAGAGATTTTGTGTTAGACACCTGTATAGCAACTTCAAAAAAAGATTTCCAGGAAAACATTTGAAGGAATTGATGTGGAGAGCAGCAAAGGCAACATATCCTCGAGCATGGGAAAGGGAGATGAAGGAAATGAGGAAGGTTAATGAGGAGGCATTCAAACACTTGTGGAAGATTCCTCCAAGATATTGGAGTAAGTCTATGTTCAAGTACAATACAAAAAGTGATGTGTTGGTGAACAATATTTCTGAAACTTTTAACAGTGTTATAATTGGACCAAGACAAAAGCCAATTGTAACAATGATGGAGGAGATTAAAGGGTACCTCATGGATAGATGGGCAACTAATAGAGCCAAGATTGAAAAGTATACAAAATCTGTTCTTCCAAGAATTAAAAAAGGGCTTAAAAGAAGGAAAGAGATGTCTAGGTTTTTTATTCCAAGGTACATAAAAATTTACAAGTTAGTCAATAACAGAATTTGTTCTTTTAATTTTATCCAACACTAACTCAATGAATTGAATTTGTTTCAAAGGTTGTCAGGTGACATGATTTATGAAGTGAGGCATACAAGTTTGACTGGTGAAAAGTTTACAGTTGACCTCAGAAGGTTGGAGTGCTCTTGTAGGAGTTAAATGCTAACTGGCATACCATGCTACCATGAAATTTCTTGCATGCAGAGTAGATCTCTAAACCCAGCTGACTACATCCCTACATGCTATAGGAAAGAGGCGTACCAAGCTTGCTACCAATCTTTCATATATCCAACAAATGGGGAAAATTTATGGGAACATACACCTTATTCTGACATATTACCACCACCTTCAAGAAGAGAACCAGGGAGGCTAAAAAGAAGAAGAAACAAGGAGGTTGATGAAAAGAGAAAGGATGCAAAAAAATGTTTCAAGGAAGGGGCTGCCAAACAAATGTTCAATATGTGGTATGTCTGGACACAACAAATCATCATGTCCTGCAAAACCAAAACAACCCCAAACTGCAACTACTGTCAAACCTGACCAATCCCAAACAACTACTTCAGTCCCAACTGTCCAATCCCAACCAACCTAAAGAGTTCAAACTGCACAATCCTAAACAACCCCAAGAGTTCAAACTAGACAATCCCAAACAACCACTCCAGTTCCAACTGTCCAATCCCAACCAACCCAAAGAGTTCAAACTAGACTGTCAACATCATCTTCTAGATTCTAGACACGACAGTCCATCTCAGTTTCACAGTTGCTTGCTATAAGAAGAGGAAGACAGGCTGGTACAACAGCATTTCAGCTACCAACAACAATGAGACGAAAGTTGGCTATTAGGAGAAAGACCAAATAGATTGTCTTTTTACCTATAACAATGTCATGTTTTGTTGACTTATAAAACAATCTTATGTTATGTTTTGGGATCTGTTTAATCCATAAAAATCTCATGTAATGTTTTGGGATCTGATCTTTTGACATTTGTTTTGGTTTTTAACATTATAACAATGCTTTGATTATGATTAGTTAATGTTATGTTTGGTAATCTATTCACATCTCATGTAATGTTTAGTAATGTAATGTAATGCTTTGAGTATGCTTTGGGTTTCATAAATGTTTGATATTCAAATTTGTTTGAGGTTCACAATTGGGTAAAACATTATGTCTGATAGATTATTAAATGTAACAAATAGGTCCTTCATTTTATAAATTTGTAACAAACACGCCCATCATGTTTTTAATTGGTAACACTTGAATCCCATATGTTTTTAAAATGTAACAAAGAAGTTGATCGTTAAGGCTGTATCAGATCCTGTAGAATCGGGCCGCCAAGTGCGTCAGGGATGCTGGTCGTATGGAGAGGAGGGGGTGTACCTGCAAGGTACTCCGACGCTCAAGTAAGAAAGGGTCAGAGAAAAGGGGCAAGTACAAAGTATGAATTCTTAGGGTGAATATTGGATACCTGACCCTCTCAAGCGAGAGGGTTTATATAGAGCCCCCAGCGCGTGGCCAACGGTCCTATTTTCGGGGTGAAATAACTGTTTTCCCCAAAGAATAGGTAACTACCCAAACTAGCCGTTATGCCGGGCAGGGTGCCTAAAACTAGCCGTTATGTCGGTGTCGCTCCCGAAAGATTCGCATCCAACGGTACAAACGCGAGAGTGGCGCAGAAGACACAGAGTCGCCAGCAATGTGTATTTATCCCGGGAGAGGGAAAGGAAACACGGCATAAACCTGAAGAGAAAGGGGGATAGACATGGTCATCGTAACCATAGTCCGGGTTCGGGAGTCGGTTATGCGAGGGGAAGCTGTTAGCACCCCACGCATCCATCGTACTCGATGGGATCCATGCTTGTTGTCTAAACTGAGGGTGAGCTGTCCTACTATCTATGGCTGAACAAAAGGAAACGGGGATGAGGGTGACTAAGACGGACTCGGTAGGACATATTCGATGCCCTAGGCCTACGTACTCCCTCAGTGCAATGGGAAAGTCAGAGTCAACGTAGTTCAGACGAGAACTGTGGGGGAAGGTTACTCACCAAGACAATCGTTGTCTTGTGCCTACATATCCTCAATCGAACGAGAGAGAGGAATCATAGCTAATGTAGTTCGTGGGTACGACCACGGATGGGTAAGTGTTTTTTATGAGCGACGTTAGATTCGCGTCCGGCAGTTAGGGTCGATGCCAGTTTACGACTTAGACGGAAGGTAACGTGCTCTTTTCTGAAAATGGTCTGGAACCAAACAATCCCGAAGGATAAAAATATTTGAATTTGTTTTTGTGTTTTTTAGACAGAAGTGTTTTTTAAGTTAGTTCATAACTTGCATTGCACCAAAGTCTAGGGTACAGGGACGAATACTTAACGAATCGTCCCAAGACAGGACGCTCGCTAAGCACTCTAGAAAGATGAGAGAAAGCCCCCCATTTCTCATTCCCCACGCTTAAGGCTCGTGTGCAATACACTTTATCTTTATTAAGTGTTTTCAAGAAGTTTTGAGATGAGAAGAGAGAAGACCCAAAGGAAACTCTAAAGGGAAACTAAGAGTCCTAATGTTATCATGCATGGGTGACCTATGGTTAGTGGGGCTTAGGAGGGACAAATACCTAAAACCTAATGCTAATCCTACTCCAAGCTTAATCAAAAATTAAGTTGGACTAGGTAGCTCTAAAGGGAGAGAATCCAAGACTTAAACAAGTCTTGAGATTCATGGGAGGAAGAGAGTGAAAGAGAAGAAAGAGAAAGAGAAGGATGAGAAAGAGAAGGATGAGATAAGAAATAAGATAGGGCAGCAAGCACATCATATCAAGTATATCCAACTCACACCAATAAACAAATCTCAAAAGATCATGCAAAACATCTCAAGTAAGCATGCAAAGG
The DNA here is from genome assembly GCA_022829125.1 of Lathyrus tuberosus. Taxonomy (NCBI): domain Eukaryota; kingdom Viridiplantae; phylum Streptophyta; class Magnoliopsida; order Fabales; family Fabaceae; genus Lathyrus; species Lathyrus tuberosus. The sequence continues at coordinate 18,984,056 of JALAZF010000022.1, read as the reverse complement.
TAATCATGAAAGAATGCAAGCATACTTATATGAAATGCACAATTAAGCACCAATGAACTTCATATCAAGATGAAATGAGAAAAATAAGATGAAGATGAAAACAAGTCAGAACCAAGATCATAACATCATCAACAATTCTCATGTACAAGAGAAAATCAAAACATGAAACATTATGCACCAAAGAAAGTCCACAAGAGGAAGTCAAAGTTCAAGCACATAAAGCATACCCAAACATGATCCACAAATTGCAAAATTTGGTCACAAGGGACCTCAACCTGGGGTAAACATCATACCAAAAGCTCATGCAAAGAATCACAAATAAACTCAATCAATTAGGCATGGCAAAGCAATTAGGGTTAAGAGATGTCAAGAGATGATCATGCATAATTCACTTATGCATAAATAATCAAACATATATCAAATGACATTCAAAAATTATGGAATCAGAACCCAAATAACCTAAGTCAGAGACTAACAACATGTCAAAATATCACATCAAAATTCAAAGTTTAAGTACCTCAATCAATTAGGCAAAGATCATATAGGAACCATGAACCAATATGCAAAGAAGAGGGACTAAAATGCAATATGAAAAAGTTTTAAAAATGAAACAAAAATGTTTTTAAGAACCTCAAGATGTCTTCTGAAGTATGCAAAAAGAATGGGATGCAAAACATACACCAATGATGAGAAAAAAATCCACAAGGCAATGTGTGCACAATTGAAGCAATTCACAAAGAAATTAAACAAACAATTAATTCAGATGCACAAAATAAAATAAAAATGGAAAATAAAATTTGCCAAAATTTTATAAAATGCCAAAGATGATCCATGATTTTTTTGGTGATTTTTAAATGCATAAAACTAATTTTAAAAATTAAAAAGCAAAACAAACAATTAAATAAAATAAAAATGAATAAAATGAAACCCAGGGGTGCAACAAGCAACAATTCCACGTTCAAAAGGTTGGGCTGGATCTGTTAGTTCTTGGATTGGCTAGAATTTTGGTAAAACAAGGTATGTTCAATGTTGATGTCAAGGTGCTGATGTTGCAACATTGAAGTCTTAACACTGGGCTGTGTTAAGTAATTAATTGCTGAAGTTGGATGTCTGATGTCACATGGCGATGTTGTAACATCAGATCTGCAGAATTAACAACAGCAGGTTGTGATGTTGTTATGGTAGCGTATTAGCTGGAATTGTGGAGAGCAAGCTGTCTCATTGGATGCGAATATCTTGGGATAGATATTTGCTGCTGCATAGGAGATTTGGTGCAGATTTGTAGGAGATTTAAAAGGTTGAAGATTTAAAAAGATTTTAGGAGAAAATTTGTTTTAAATATTCATTTTTAAATAACAAATCTGGGAGATATTGTAGCAAGTCCAAGACCAATTCAAGGAGCTATATAAAGCGCACAAGATCAAAGGAAAAGGTACAGAAAACATTCAGAAGATCAGGAGCTCGAGGCTTAGTGTCTAAAGTTTGTTTAGAGTGCTTGTATTTACACTATTCTAGGGTTTGAATAGGTGTTGAGTTTCTGTGCTCTCTAGAAGCTGTGAAGCAATAGAGAGTGTTTGCTTGATCGAAGCTAGGAAGCAAGATCAAGGGTACTCAAAGTGGTTTCTTTGAGAGTTTGTAAGGGATTGAGTGGTGTTCTCATACCTAAGTGGTTTCTTAGGTAGGAAGTCATTAGTAGAGTATAAGTTTAGGAGATTGTCAACAGGTTGTTGAGTCTGTAAATTATATCTACAAGTAGTGAATTCCATCCCTGGCTTGGTAGCCCCTAGAGTAGGTTGGTTGTAACCGAACTGGGTCAACAATTCTTGGTGTTATTTTACTGTTATTGTTGTCCATTGTGCAGAGTGTATTGTTGTGACATCACACCTTAACATCACACGTCTGATACCAGAATTTCAATTGGTATCAGAGCAGACATCCTGTCTGTCTCTGGGTGAGATCTAGGGAAGTTACTTTCTGGTGTAAAGATGGACAAAGAAGTTGGAAGATTCGTCAACATACCCCCTATTTTGGATGGATCCAATTATGACTATTGGAAGCCAAGAATGACCACTTTCTTAAAATCCTTGGACAGCAGAGCTTGGAAGGCTGTTATTAAAGAATGGAAAGCTCCTGTCATGTGTGAGAAGGATGATGCTGGCAAAGATAAAGAAGGCACCTCTAAGCCAAAGCCTGAAGAAGAGTGGACCAAGGAGGAAGATGAGCTTGCCCTTGGAAATTCCAAAGCTCTGAATGCAATCTTCAATGGAGTAGATAAGAATATCTTCAGGTTAATCAATACCTGTGAAGTTGCTAAGGAAGCGTGGGATATCTTGCAGGCTACACATGAAGGAACATCTAGAGTTAAGATGTCGAGACTTCAGATTTTAACATCAAAATTTGAAAGCCTGAAGATGAAGGACAATGAGACTATTCATGATTTCCACATGAGTGTTCTTGAGCTGGCCAATGCATCTAGTGCTCTTGGAGAGAAAATGTCAGATGAAAAGCTTGTACTAAAGATCCTTAGGTCCCTTCCTAAGAAGTATAAGATGAAGGTATCTGCCATTGAAGAATCACAAGACATCAGCAAAATGAGAGTTGATGAGCTCATTGGATCTCTTCAAACTTTTGAGCTTGGGTTGAATGAGGAAGAACCTGAAAAGAAGCCAAAGAGTATAGCCCTGGTGTCAAATGGTGAAGAAGAGAAAGGGAAGAGTTCTGAATCCCAGGAGGATCTATCTCAGGCCATAGTTATGTTGGGAAGACAGTTCACCAAAGTATTCAAGAGAATGAACAATAACTCCAGGCCTAATGTCAAGAACATGACCTCTAACACCAGCAAGAAGGATGAAGAGAAAACTACCCAAGATAAAGGAGTTCAGTGCTTTGAGTGTGAAGGGTATGGACATGTCAAGAAAGAATGTCCCACCTTCTTGAAAAAGCAGAAGAAGGGCATGACAGTTTCCTGGTCTGACTCTGATAGTGAAAGTGAAGGCGAGTCAGCAAAGCATGTGAGAGCTTTAACAGGAGCTGTGGTTACTGATGATGATTCTAGTGATGGAGAAGTAACTTATGAGGAGTTAGCTTCTACCTATCAAGAGATGTGTTTAAAAAGTGCTGAGATTTGTCAAGAAAACAAGTGCCACAAGCAACAGATTACTCAGCTAGAGAATGAAAAGACTGATCTGGAAAATGAAGTGGTGCTAGTTAGAGCTCACCTTGATCAAATGACCAAGTCTGTTAGGATGCTGAGCTGTGGTACAGACACACTTGACAAGATCCTTCTGTCAGAAAAAGCTGCTGGAGACAAAGCTGGGATAGGTTATGTGGCTGAGGATAAGGGAACTTCAGAAGAAAGCACTTCAGGTTCAAAGAAGGAAGTGTCACAACTTTCATCTCAACATCAGCCAAAGAAGCAAGATCCTACCCCTAAGAAAGCTGATGTTTCACAACCTAAGAAGATTGAGAAGAAGACTGGTCCTTATCAGAAGAGAAAGCAGCCACAAGGAGCTAGTCAGTATATGCCCCCACAATACCACAAGAGCATGCAAGCTTCTCAGTTCAAACAGCACATGTCTCATCAGGTGTCTCAACATCAGGACAACTGGTATGGTTATGGATATGGATACACCAATGTTATTCCTCATATCTATGGAAGAAGAAAGCCACACCATCATGGGAGATAATCCAGGAAACATCATTCTCAGCCTTCTTATGGGAGAAGATACCAGCATAATAGATGGCAGGGTAGTTATGGTAGGAGGAGGCCACATTATGGATGGCAGCCTAAGCAATCTCGTCATGGCAGAAGATTCAGAGATGAAAGGGTGAGATGCTATTATTGTGGAAGGTTTGGACATATGCAGTACTCTTGCTACAAGCTGCATAGATACCCTCAACCTCAAAATAGATGGAGAGAGTACAGGCCCAAAGTTGTTAAACAATGGGTACCTAAGGAGAAGGTGAAGTGCTTATTGGCTCACATGGCTGACAGAGAGTTTAAAAAAGGAACATGGTATTTTGACAGTGGGTGTTCCAAACACATGTCTGGATGTAGATCCATGTTTGCTGAAGTCAGTCATTGTCCCTCTCATAAGGTTATATTTGGCAATGGAGAAAAATGTGTTGTTGCAGGAGTTGGGAAAGTAAAAGGTGATGGTAGACCTGAACTTGACAATGTTCTGTTTGTCAATGGATTAAATGCAAATTTGATCAGCATAAGCCATTTGTGTGATGAAGGTTACAAGGTAAACTACTCTAAGCATGAGTGTGTGGTGTCTGATGAGCATAATCAGATTATTATGAAGGGTACCAGAACCAAGGATAACTGCTATCAGTGGATTTCTCTTGAAGGAAATTCAACTAATGATGTTCAAGTTGATGTTATAACATCAGACTATAACATCAGGATGCTGAACGGTCACTCAGAGTTAATGAGTCCTGATGTGAACTGCTTAAAAGGAAAGTTTTTATGGAGGGAGAAAATTAGTAATTGGTCTTTAAAGAGTATTCAAAATCAGGCGCCTTACCATATTGATACTACATCAAGACTTACCAAAGCATTCTCATCACAACGTTTCATCTCCCTAAATCTCAACAGAATAGAAAGTTCTTCTCCAAACCTAGTCTGTTACAAAGGAACGATGTCTTTCCCTTCCAAGAACTCTGAGCAGGTACGAACTAGGGTTTCTTCTGAAGAACACATTTCTATTGCTCTTCCCGAGTCAGGTAACCCTAAACCCTCAACCACGGTGGATAAAACTGAAGCTAGGTCATCATCCTCTCAAGCTGTTGAGGAGAAGTTTGATGTAGACATGCATTTGGAACAGCTTGCCACCAAAATCCTTGAGAAGGGGATATGGGTGAAAGGGATTTCTGTCCCTTTAAGGCAAATGCATGCTGAACAAGTCGACTCTCAAGGTGAGGACAAAATTCTTCAAAGACAGGCCCTGAGTCAAGAAGCTGAAGGTGAAGATCCTGATGACACTGATGTCAGCTTTGATGTCAGAACATCGTCCCCTAGGAATGAAAGTCACAGGGGTAAAGGGAAGGAACAAGTTGAGGTTATAGAGATTGAGGACTCATCTGATGATGATAGAATTGGAAGAAGGAAGGATAAGAAAAGGACTTCAGGTACAGACTCTCCAAAATCGTGGACCAAAGTTGCCAGGTCTGGCAAGAAGAGGAGAATCAGGGAAGAGTCAGATTCTGAGAGTGATGCTCAAGACATCAACCCAGCTACTAATCAAGTACCTGGTCACATCTCATCTCACTGTGCATCCAGGTGGAATTGTGTGAGCCAAAGAAGGATAGCACTGGAAAGAGAGGTAGTAGCAGAAGACTTAGAGTCTACTGAAATTGTAGACCTAATTAAGTGTGCTAGTCTCATAAGGACTATGTCAGGGTTGACTAACTGATATGATAGACTGGTCAGAGAATTCATAGTTAATATCCCTGAATCTATAGATGACGGCAAGAGCCTAACCTTCAGAAGAGTTACCATCAGGGGTAAGTGTGTCTGGTTCTCTCCTAAAGTGATCAATGCCTACTTAGGAAGAAGTGAGGAAGATTATGGAGAATTAGAAGTCTCCAATAATGTTATATGCAAAGAAATCACTGGTGGTCAGGTAGATGTTTGGCCCGAAAAAGGAAAGCTGTTAGCCAGTTGGTTGAGTGTCAAATATGCCATTCTGCACAGAATAGGTGTTGTCAACTGGGTTCCTACTAGTCACAAGACCACAATTTCTGTTGGATTGGGAAAGATAATTTATGCAGTTGGGACAAAGCAAAGAATTGACTATGGCTCCTACATCTATGATCATACTATTAAGCATGCTGCTACAAATGCTGTGAAGACGACCATATCTTTTCCCTCTCTCATTTGTGGGATTATCTTGTCTCAACATCCTGGAATTCTATAGCATTCAGATGTTGCTTGCAAAAGGAAGCCTGCCTTGTCAGTCCATTCCAAGTTGTTTGAAGTAAAACATGTTCCTGACAGTGTCAAGACATCTGCTTCAACATCACAACAGTCACCAGCCAATACTGGGTTGATTACAGAACTAGAGGAGGCTTGCAAGGAGATAGATGAAGTCATAAGATTTAGTACTGAAAGGAAACTAAAATTTGAAAGACTTGTCATGACACTGAGATGGGCAGCAAAGGAAGGTGAAGCAGCCAACACAAGGAAGGATGTTGATGATGGACCTGGTGATGAAGAAGATAATGATGATCTCAGCTCAGATAATTCAAGCGTTTAATGTTTGCCTTCTTATTTAGTAGTGTTAGCTTTATTTTATGTCCTTGTTTCAGCACAGAATGTGCTTGGTTATGTAACTTGAATATTGTGCTGTTATATGCCTAGTTTTGTTTTCTATGATTTGTTTTGCCTGGTTGCTAACTGTGAGGCTAACAATGAGAGCTAGGGTGTACTGACTATAGTTATTAGGGATTCTAACTGAAGTTTGCCTAATTGTGGCTAAAAAGGGGGAGAAAATAGCCAAGAGAGTCAAGAGTTAAAGATTGCCATGAAGAGAAATTGATGCTACTAAAAGTAAAAGGTGTTTAGTTGAAAAGTGCTGCACATTGTGAGCTACTGAACAGCTGTGATGCTGGTTCATATTTTTGAGGGGGAGCACCAATTGGCTGTTGTCAATAGTGAAGATGGTGCTGCAGCAGATCAAGTGATGAAGACTATGAGTATTGTCAAACTGCTACTGATGGAGTTTCAAATGTTTGAAGTTTTTTCGCTGCTGAAGTCTCTGAAGATGCAGAGTGCAGAGATTGTTTTAGCCAAAATTAGCCAAAGGGGGAGATTGTTAGTTCTTGGATTGGCTAGAATTTTGGTAAAACAAGGTATGTTCAATGTTGATGTCAAGGTGTTGATGTTGCAACATTGAAGTCTTAACACTGGGCTGTGTTAAGTAATTAATTGCTGAAGTTGGATGTCTGATGTCACATGGCGATGTTGTAACATCAGATCTGCAGAATTAACAACAGCAGGCTGTGATGTTGTTAGGGTAGCGTATTAGCTGGAATTGTGGAGAGCAAGCTGTCTCATTGGATGCGAATATCTTGGGATAGATATTTGCTGCTGCATAGGAGATTTGGTGCAGATTTGTAGGAGATTTAAAAGGTTGAAGATTTAAAAAGATTTTAGGAGAAAATTTGTTTTAAATATTCAGTTTTAAATAACAAATCTGGGAGATATTGTAGCAAGTCCAAGACCAATTCAAGGAGCTATATAAAGCGCACAAGATCAAAGGAAAAGGTACATAAAACATTCAGAAGATCAGGAGCTGGAGGCTTAGTGTCTAGAGTTTGTTTAGAGTGCTTGTATTTACACTATTCTAGGGTTTGAATAGGTGTTGAGTTTCTGTCCTCTCTAGAAGCTGTGAAGCAATAGAGAGTGTTTGCTTGATCGAAGCTAGGAAGCAAGATCAAGGGTACTCAAAGTGGTTTCTTTGAGAGTTTGTAAGGGATTGAGTGGTGTTCTCATACCTAAGTGGTTTCTTAGGTAGGAAGTCATTAGTAGAGTATAAGTTTAGGAGATTGTCAACGGGTTGTTGAGTCTGTAAATTATATCTACAAGTAGTGAATTCCATCCCTGGCTTGGTAGCCCCCAGAGTAGGTTGCTTGTAACCGAACTGGGTCAATAATTCTTGGTGTTATTTTACTGTTATTGCTATCCATTGTGCAGAGTGTGTTGTTGTGACATCACACCTTAACATCACACGTCTGATACCAGAATTTCAGGATAAAAAGGAGGGTGTGAAAAGCAAAGAAGCCCAAAGCGCTTCTCACCCTAGACTCAGAGTCAGCCTTTTTGACTCCATCATTGCCATCAGATCAATCCAATGATCCACATGCAGTCAACAAAACCAAGGTAATCAAAATGAAAGGCTCAGATTAACACGCGCATGATAATAATGATGAGCAAGCAAACACAATGATTATTCTGGACACAAAGAAGATCCACGTGATAGGCATGTGACAATTTTAATGCGTTGGCGCAATCAAAACCATTAGATCAAATCAACGTGCACAAACCAATCATCAGATCAAAGATTAAACAGGATGTGTGGCTCAAATCTGTGGTACATGATAACTGGCATGGATTAACAAACACACAAACAATAAAATAAAAGAGGATTTTAAATGACGTGGCTACGCATGGACCATCAGATCTAGACCATCAACGGCTATGATTTCATCTCCTACCTCCATCCCTCAGACCACCTGAAAAATAACCAGGTGCCGGAACCCTAGCTCCGGTCACCTTCTCCGGCGAGCACAACCTCAAAATTTTCTAGAAATCACACACGAGTACATCATTTTGTTCAGATTTCAACAAGGATCAAGAATATGCAATTAGTTTCAATAGATCATCAACACACAAGGCAAATCGAAGAAAAGAAGTTTAGATCAAAAACTTTAGATCTACAATACAGCCATGATACACGTCCAAAATCAAATCTAAACATATCAGCATGATCAGCAACTAATGAGGAACACAATGCACACCATAAAATCAAGTTACATGATGATGAATTTCACACTAACCTGAGAATTGCAGAGCTTAAAATACACCAAGAAAACCCTCTGGAAGCTGCAGATCTACTCCTTAGAACCTCTTATTGCAAAATAAATGCATTTAGAGCTTGGAATCGTGCTAGATCTTGAGATTTGAACTTGAACCTTCCAAAACTGAATATGTTGAAAAACTCACTCTCAGCTTCAATTAATGGTTGATTCTTGCTCTATTTTCTTCACTGATCAAGAATGTGAAATAAAACCTCAAAGAAACTCCAAGGAGAGTGAGTTTCGAAGAGAGAAAGAGTGAGAGCAAAAATTGGAATTCTGAGCAAATGAGGGGGCATGAGGGTGAAATGAACGTGTGATCCTTCTTAAATAGACTTGGTTAGGCCTCTGAGCATGATTAGGGTTTCATTAATCCCTTGATTAAGGCTAATGGAAGTAATTTGCAAAAATGCAAGTTGTGGTGCACCTCTTAATCCACACGTGCCTTGGTCATGAAATCAGCATGATTCACTCACATTTCACTTGCTGATCACATTGGAATTGAAATTGGGCCTTGTGGTTGATTGATTTGTGAGATTCAATCCATCTTGCCAATTTGCATTATGCGAAATAAGTGAGGTATATGGCATGAAATGAATTGATTCAAAGGTCAAAAGTGGTCCTCATGAAGTGTACTTGAATATGGAAATGTGACTTGAAGCATTAGAGGTCATTACAAGCCATTTTGAACCAAAATGCAAAAGGTGGAAAAATGGAACCATGTGAAAACCTTAAAAACCAACCTTGAGTCTTTTGATCATAACTTGAGTTTCACAAATGATATGGAGACAATCTAGTACTTTTTGGAAATGGGAGAGAGATCTTCAACTTTCATGTTTAAGGAAAATTCATTTGAAGCTTCCTTGATGATGAAAAGTCAAGTTGAATGTGGTGGAAAAACTGCCAAAAATGGAAAGTTTCAAATTATGGGTCATTTCCATATTTAGTAACTTTTGCACAAACTCTTGATTCTTGATGAATGGTAGGAATCCTAGCCTTTGAGGACCATATGAGGGCATAAGACCTTAAAAATCATGAAGAGGACCTCAAAATTCCATGGTTGACTCTCCTCCTTACAGTTGACTTTTGCTTACTTCACAAGTAACTGATCCACTGAACATCTTCCACAATGAACCACTAGCCAAGCCTTCCTCTATGAGTAATTGTGAGCATATGAAACCCATGAGATCATGCTTGAATCCACAAAGTTCAACAAGAAGCCCTTTTGAAACCAAAACCCTAATTTGGTCCCTCTGGTTAGGAGGGAAAGATTCACTTGAAATCCTTTGCCATTCTTAACCTTATGAAGATATGATGAACTCCTCAAACCACCTTGAGGCTTGAGACTCCTATGAGATGAACCAAGTACCTTGATCCCATGCTAAGAACCAATGCTATGCATAAATGCTAATGCAAGAAATGCAAAGAAACATAAGCCAGATAGCTAAGAGTAAGAGGGCAAATTTTGGGGTGTTACAGCTGCCCCTATTCAAACACCTTGGATCCGAGGTTGTGGAAGCAACGACTTTCAGACAATTGGGATACAGGGGGATTGAATACCAAATAAACCTAGAAATTTGTAAACTGGTGGTAATGAAAATGAAAACGAGCACGACCGAAAGCGGACTCAAAAAGGATAAACGAGTATGACCGAAAGCGGACTCGAAAAGGATAAATGAGTACGACCGAAAGCGGACTCGATAAGGATAGACGAGTACGACCGAAAGCAGACTCGAGAAGGATAAATGAGTACAACCGAAAGCTGACTCAAAAAGGATAAACGAGCACGACCGAAAGCGGACTCGAAAAGGATAGACGAGTACGACCGAAAGCGGACTCGAAAAGGATAAATGAGCACGACCGAAAGCGGACTCAAAAAGGATAGACGAGTATGACCGAAAGCGGACTCGAAAAGGATAGACGAGTACGACCGAAAGCGGACTCGAAAAGGATAGACGAGTACGACCGAAAGCGGACTCGAAAAGGATAGACGAGTACGACCGAAAGAGGACTCGAGAAGGATAGACGAGTACGACCGAAAGCGGACTCGAAAAGGATAGACGAGTACGACCGAAAGCGGACTCGAAAAGGATAGACGAGTACGACCGAAAGCGGACTCGAAAAGGATAGACGAGTACGACTGAAAGCGGACTCGAAAAGATAGACGAGTATGACCGAAAGCGGACTCAAAAAGGATAGACGAGTATGACCGAAAGCGGACTCGAAAAGGATAGACGAGTACGACCGAAAGTGGACTCGAGAAGGATAGACGAGTACGACCAAAAGCGGACTCGAAAAGGATAAACGAGTATGACCGAAAGCGGACTCGAGAAGGATAAACGAGTACGACCGAAAGCGGACTCGAAAAGGATAAACGAGTACGACCGAAAGCGGACTCAAAAAGGATAGACGAGTACGACCGAAAGCGGACTCGAAAAGGATATACGAGTACGACCGAAAGCGGACTCGAGAAGGATAAACGAGTACGACCGAAAGCGGACTCAAAAAGGAATAACGAGTACGATCGAAAGCGGACTCGAAAAGGATAGACGAGTACGACCGAAAGCAAACTCACTGCAGATATGAGAACAGACGAGTACGACCGAAAGCGGACTCGAAAAGAAAGACCGACCGAAAGTGCTCTTTCGACAACCAAACGAGTATGACCGAAAGCGGACTCAAAAAGAAAGAACGAGCACGACCGAAAGCGGACTCGAAAGGAAAGAACGAGTACGACCGAAAGCAAACTCGAAAGGAAAGAACGAGTACGACCGAAAGCGAACTCGAAAGGAAAGACCGACCGAAATCGCTCTCTCAAAGATTAGTAGAATCAAAATATCTACAAAGATGACTCCGCTGGGGATAAGAGAAATCTAAACAGGCAACTCTGCGGGGGGAGCATAAGGAGGACCGACAAGGAGGACGAATCCACTAGTTGCAGTGCGATGCTTGAACAAAATCTCCTGACTCAAGTCACTTTCTGCTAGGGAAAGGAAGTGGTAAGGCAATCAAACCTGGCTTATGCTTCGAATGCATCTGTTTGAATTTTTCTATGGCGTAATGTTCCATACGAAATGGAAATGCTACGCGTTTGGGAGGATGTCATGCAAGAATGCTTATGCAATGCAAAAGAGGTGCCTCAGCAAAATAAATGCTGAAGGCGAAGGCAAACTCCACTGGGGACGACAAAATAAATTGTCCTCTGAAATAAGAGACCCTGCTGAGAAAGACTTCACTCTGCTGAGGAAGACATTGATCACAAATTCTGTTGGAGATGAAAGCTCCGAGAGAAAACCCACTCTGTTGGGGATGGCTATGAACGAATATTGAAAATGGAACCCAAAGAGAGATTCTCTCCGCTGAGAATTACCAACTGACTTCTACCTGGATCTGAAAGGATGCTAATAACAATTAGACTTAACACCTGCTGGGGATAGCTGTTTGAACAAACCACTGAGACGATCACCGCCAAACTCTGCCTGGGGAGACAAGTCAATAATTTTGAACCTGCTTGGGAGATGCTCTTACCTTTACCCTGTCGGGGAATATTAGTACTTTTACCCTGCTGGGGAATACTGGCCATGATCAGCAAACCTGCTTAGGGAACGGTAGATGCTGACATCCACCCTGCTAGCGGATAACATCGAGCTTACCCATCCGGAGGGGATTAACTCATACCGTGGCTAGTGAGAAAAACATTTGTTGACTAGCCGAGTGCTCAGATCCTGTGGGGAAAATAACTCCTTTGTCCCAAGAAGATATTCTATAAGTCTCTTGCTGGGGAAACAACAACCTGCTGAGGAGGATGGACTTTCCAATGTCGAGGAGAGTAGCTCTACCGGGGAGGTACCAATGAAGATTGGACTTTGAATTACTTGAGATGACTAGATCTGACCGTTGAGGAAGAGAACACTCTAACTCCTCATCGTCTTCTTGACGATATTCTATCGTCTTACCTTGCTGAGAGTGAGGATTCCATCTGTATTGCTAGAGATAAGAAACCTTCATAAAAGCCCTTTTTGAATCATAGGACAATTCTCTGCTTGAGGAAGAATAACAATTCCCACACCTTGCTGGAAAAAGATACCCTCTGGCTCTTTGCTGGAGGGAAAAGACTCCAAAAGTCCCACACTGGGAACAACTCAGTGCTTCAAGTTTCTGTGTATTGATTGTCAAGAGCGAAACACAGTTCCTGTAACTCTCCACCTTGCCCCAGACCACAGGGTCTACTTGAAGCAATCATCTTAAGAGGATTTTACAGAAAACCTGGCATTCAACAATGCCCCAGGGTTTTTGAACTCTTAGAGATGCATCCGGTCTGGACATAACTGTCCCATACTTCATGATTCATGAAGTAAACCACCTCGAGAGGGTTCGTAATAACCTGAAATGTTCTGCCACAGTATTCTGAACCTTGCAGAGGTGTTATTGATTGACTGTGTTCTGAAGGGAAAAACTTCTTGCGCCCTTGAAGTGACCTGCCCCAATACAAGCCTTGCAGTACATTTGTCTCTGACCGACTAGTCTTCGAGAGATTTACCGAATCTCAACGTGATTGCCCCAGTTTACACGCTTGTGGAGAGATTTATCGGATCTCGACATAATTGCCCCAGTTCGAAGAAATTTTCTCAACATGAATGCCCCATGGTTGATTGTATTCTGAAAAGACCTTCTCAACTTGAATGCCCCAGCTTGGCTACATTTTGAAGAGATTTCCCGGTGTGATTGTCCCAGATTGGTTACATCTCAACACAAATGGCTGGGAACGCCTTTTTCCCACATAATCCTTCAGCAACATGTCCTCTGGAGTCTCAGGCACCTCAACTTGGCCAGTTTAAGCTTCTCGACTGATGTTCATCGTGTAAGCTTCTTTGATGTCAAACAAATGTATGCAAGCAGAAAATATTTATTCTGAGAATGATTATTCAAATGCAACACATATGTTAATCTTGAAGTCCTTATTGAAAATATGTCACACAACCGAGTTACGACACTTATTTTTTAAAGGAAAGCAATACGCACATGCAACACCAACAAAAATCTTATTAGCACAACTCATAGGAGTCAGGAACGCTATCTCGTTGAAGTACGCCTTCAGACTAAACCCTGTTTCAATTAGGACTTTTAAGGGTTGTAGCGTGGCCTGGTTCGCAGTTTGAGAAAAAAAAGATTTATGGCTCAAAGTTTATTGGTACCCACCCACTCTTCATGATATTCTCCAGTCCTATGTTCAGCTAATTTGACACAAGCGCTCGTCTCTCAAAAGGTTTCCCGATTTCTAGGGAATCCATGCAACTGGTGATTCGACACCTGACGAGGTTTTGGACTAACAGTCGCCCCTTTTTGTCTTTTGTGTCTATAGTCACACGACTTTGTTCTTATCGAGGATTTTCTTTGTAATTCTTTTGGCTTTTCGCTTTCTCATTCTTTTGCTTTTTGTTCCCTAATTTTTGTCTGGACTGACTCTTTTGAGTTTTCAATTTTGAAGTCCAGCGGGATGCCTTAACTTTTGCCTAAGTCACTTGCTTTCAAGTTTTTCGACTTAGCAGGCTTTTTCTTTTTCTCTTTTTTTTTCTCTTTTTTTTTTTAACAAGTCGTGTGACACCGTTTTGCCTGACTTGTTTGAAAGGGCTGTGACTGTTTCACTCTTAGGTTGGTGAGGAGTAACCATTGTGGTTTTACACCTCTTAACCTCTTGATAGTGGAATGGAAGGTAATGGATCCTCAGATGTACACTCCTTCTGAAAGTTGGACACTTGGTCAAACTAACTGACGCCTACCCTACCCCTGGGTTAAAATTGAGGGTTTTTCGTTTTCAGAAAGAACTCCTACTACTAGGCTCAAAGGGGTTGACAAAGGTCTATCTCCTTATCTCTCCAGTGTTTGTGAATTGGAAACAATGCCTATACATCCTTAACAAGGTTTTATCCAAAAGCGTACCATTAGAAATCTGCGTTCTTATTTCGTCATCCTCCCTCAAGAGTTCTAGACAAGAAAGGTTGGTATTGCAATGCATATAAACATGACATGAGTGCATAAAAGTAAGATACTTCAGGAACAACACATCATTGCATTAAAATCAACATTCAAACACAAACAAGTTTTTACATGCAGACAATGTTTAAACAAACAAAGGAAAGCTACATATGAAAATGCAGTAAAGGAAACTGATGATTGCCATTGTTGAGGAGACTTGACTCTGTCTGGACTTATTGCTTCTGATGATGTCTTCGCAGCCTCGAGTGCTCACTCTGATAAAGAAGCTTCACCTCATGGGGGTACCATCTGGGGTGATGACCTTTGAGTCGATCAAATCTTGCACCTTGTGTTGGAACACATTACAGTCGTTAATTATGTGCCCAAACGTTCCCGAATGGAACTCACAGCTAGCGTTCATGTCAAGGTCCGGAGGGATAGGGTATGGCACTGGCATGGCATTCCTCAGCTGGATCAGCGAGCTCTTGAGCAAGCGAGCAAACAACTGACTATAAGCGATAGGAATAGGATCAAATATCCTCTTGGGCCTTCTTGGTCTCGGTTGCCCCTGCTGCTGATAATTCTGCTGTCGATGCTGATTTGGGCGCCTCACCTGCGCTTGCACTTTCCTTTCCACATTTGGCTGAGGCACAAACAAAGGTTGCTGACGTAGAGCTTCTGCAGCAAAAGGTTGTGGAGAAAGTCCATGATATGAGGTGGATCCTGCAAAGAGGGGAAGAGTCTCCACTTCTTATGAGAACTTGATTGCCCCTGAATCAATGAGTTCTTGGACCTTATACTTGAACCTTGTACAATTCTCAACATTGTGACCAGGTGCCCCAGAATGGAAGTCACACCTAGCATTCATATTGGAACCCAAAGAAAACCCTGTCGAAGTTGGTCCTAGAGTGACACGCTCGACTAGTTTAAGCTCGAGCAAATAAGAAAACAACTGCGCATACGGCATTGGAATGGGATCAAACTTCCTCTTAGGCCCCTCTGACTTAGGATCCTCTTGGGGAGAAGGAAGTGATTGCTGATGAGAAAGCTCTGAAACTTCAATTTGTGGAAGAGATTCACGAGGCAATCTATGATCTAGAGCAAATCCCATAGAGATAGGAGGAGTATGGACCTATGTTGTGGAAGCGAGCACATGACTGTCTTCCTTCTTTAACACCTTATCCAAGATTTCCATGACCAGGCCCATCTGAGTCTTCATCTGGTTGACTTCCTCTTTTAGCAGTTTCTGGTCTTGCATGAGAGTTTGCATATTCCCCATAAATTGTCCCATCTGGCCTCGCATTTCCCTCAACTCAGCTTGAATTTGCTCCATGATCAACTCTTGAATGGCCTGAGGAGTTAAGTCTACAATTCTGAAGAAAACCAGATCAGAACAAGAATAACCAGCCTTGAACACCTGTTATGCACATGAGTATGGAACCGCAATGCAAATGCCATGTTCAAATATTTCCAAGGAATCATTCTGTTTTAATTCAAGACTTTTCAGAAGAACCACAAGGAATAAATGGAAATGCTCAACAGTGAGCCTCAACAATGATATCCTTGGAAATACAAGAACATGTATGCAAGAATGATGATGCATATGCAACGGACATGGGATCAAGGTATCCATAAGTTCTGAACAACTGTTGTGCTGATGACTGGATAAAAACCACAACCTAGAAAACCAGAATTCTAGAATACCGAACCACTGAGATAACCAGAAACCCAGATAATCAAACACTGATGAGAAATCCAGAAAATCGGGTAGGTTGAAGGTTTCGGTTTCCTTCAAACCTGCAAACACCCATCCCATCTCACATGTGGGTTCTAGAAAAACCGAGGATCTTCAATATCACGGGCTCTCAGGTCGAGAAATGATGATACGTTCACCATTTCTGGTTTGGCATCATCATCAATCGAGGAGGCCTCAACTGATTCCCCTAAAAAATAAGGTCATCCTATGCGAGTCCCTCAGCATTGGGTCCTCGGATCGAGAATGTGCAATGGGTTTGCCACGGAACGTGGTTTTCCACTGTCACATCTCGGGAGGAGAGGCGCAACTGAGGTATCGGAGAAACGGTCACCAGAGTCGACAGCTCTCTAGATCAACACCCTAACATGCGCAAGACACACACGTCATAATGCGTCCCAAGATAGCCTCGCCTGGTTGTGAATTTCGTGAACACACAAATGTACCAAGCGGGCACGTAGGTCCCACTACTCTTCACTCTAGTCCTAGGGTGTACTCAAGCCTGGGTATTGGGCTTATCTCTCAGAACAACCCAACCTGCCAAACAGAAACCAGACAGCACAGCACAACAATATCCAGTATACAAGTAATAAAATGCAATGCAGTAAAAGCTGTAAAACAGTAATATACAACATAATAAAGCACAACAAATAAACACCCAACGAAAAAACAAACAAGCTCTAGGATCGACTCGTTAAAGGGGATGGACCAGCAAGAGGTCAACCAGAGATTCTGGGTTCGATCCCCAGCAGAGTCGCCAGCTGTCGCTCCCAAAAGATTCGCATCCAACGGTACAAACGCGAGAGTGGCGCAGAAGACACAGAGTTGCCAGCAATGTGTATTTATCCCGGGAGAAGGAAAGGAAACACTGCATAAACCTGAAGAGAAAGGGGGATAGACATGGTCATCGCAACCATAGTCCGGGTTCGGGAGTCGGTTATGCGAGGGGAAGCTGTTAGCACCCCACGCATCCATCGTACTCAATGGGATCCACGCTTGTTGTCTAAACGGAGGGTGAGCTGTCCTACTATCTATGGCTGAACAAAAGGAAACGGGGATGGGGGTGACTAAGACGGACTCGGTAGGACATATTCGATGCCCTAGGCCTACGTACTCCCTCAGTACAATGGGAAAGTCAGAGTCAACGTAGTTTGGATGGGAACTGTGGGGGAAGGTTGCTCGCCAAGACAATCGCTGTCTTGTGCCTACATATCCTCAATCGGACGAGAGAGAGGAATCAGAGCTAATGTAGTTTGTGGGTACGACCATGGATGGGTAAGTGTTTTTTATGAGCGACGTTAGATTCGCGTCCGGCAGTTAGGGTCGATGCCTGTTTGCGACTTAGACGGAAGGTAACGTGCTCTTTTCTGAAAATGGTCTGGAACCAAACAATCCCGAAGGATAAAAAGATTTGAATTTGTTTTTGTGTTTTTTAGACAGAAGTGTTTTTTAAGTTAGTTCATAACTTGCATTGCACCAAAGTCTAGGGCACAGGGACGAATACTTAATGAATCGTCCCAAGACAGGATGCTCGCTAAGAACTCTAGAAAGATGAGAGGAAGCTCCTCATTTCTCATTCCCCACGCTTAAGGCTCGTGCGCAATACACTTTATCTTTATTAAGTGTTTTCAAGAAGTTTTGAGATGAGAAGAGAGAAGACCCAAAGGAAACTCTAAAGGGAAACTAAGAGTCCTAATGTTATCATGCATGGGTGACCTATGGTTAGTGGGGCTTAGGAGGGACAACTACCTAAAACCTAATGCTAATCCTACTCCAAGCTTAATCAAAAATTAAGTTGGACTAGGTAGCTCTAAAGGGAGAGAATCCAAGACTTAAACAAGTCTTGAGATTCATGGGAGAAAGAGAGTGAAAGAGAAGAAAGAGAAAGAGAAGGATGAGAAAGAGAAGGATGAGATAAGAAACAAGATAGGGCAGCAAGCACATCATATCAAGTATATCCAACTCACACCAATAAACAAATCTCAAAAGATCATGCAAAACATCTCAAGTAAGCATGCAAAGGTAATCATGAAAGAATGCAAGCATACTTATATGAAATGCACAATTAAGCACCAATGAACTTCATATCAAGATGAAATGAGAAAAATAAGATGAAGATGAAAACAAGTCAAAACTAAGGTCATAACATCATCAACAATTCTCATGTACAAGAGAAAATCAAAACATGAAACATTATGCACCAAAGAAAGTCCACAAGAGGAAGTCAAAGTTCAAGCACATAAAGCATACCCAAACATGATCCATAAATTACAAAATTTGGTCACAAGGGACCTCAACCAGGGGTAAACATCATACCAAAAGCTCATGCAAAGAATCACAAATAAACTCAATCAATTAGGCATGGCAAAGCAATTAGGGTCAAGAGATGATCATGCATAATTCACTTATGCACAAATAATCAAACATATATCAAATGACATTCAAAAATTATGGAATCAGAACCCAAATGACCTAAGTCAGAGACTAACAACATGTCAAAACATCACACAAAAATTCAAAGTTTAAGTACCTCAATCAATTAGGCAAAGATCACATAGGAACCATGAACCAATATGCAAAGGAAAGGGACTAAAATGCAATATGAAAAACTTTTAAAAATGAAACAAAAATGTTTTTAAGAACCTCAAGATGTCTTATGAAGTATGCAAAAAGAATGGGATGCAAAACATACACCAATGATGAGAAAAAAATCCACAAGGCAATGTGTGCACAATTGAAGCAATTCACAAAGAAATTAAACAAACAATCAATTCAGATGCACAAAATAAAATAAAAATTGAAAATAAAATTTGTTAAAATTTTATAAAATTCAAAAGATGATCCATGATTTTTTTGGTGATTTTTAAATGCATAAAACTAATTTTAAAAATTAAAAAGCAAAACAAACAATTAAATAAAATAAAAATGAATAAAATGAAACCCAGGGGTGCAACAAGCAATAATTCCACGTTTAAAAGGTTGGGCTGGATCAAAAGGAGGGTGTGAAAAGCAAAGAAGCCCAAAGAGCTTCTCACCCTAGACTCAGAGTCATCCTTTTTGACTCCATCATTGCCATCAGATCAATCCAATGATCCACATGCAGTCAACAAAACCAAGGTAATCAAAATGAAAGGCTCAGATTAACACGCGCATGATAATAATGATGAGCAAGCAAACACAATGATTATTCTGGACACAAAGAAGATCCACGTGATAGGCATGTGACAATTTTAATGCGTTGGCGCAATAAAAACCATTAGATCAAATCAATGTGCACAAACCAATCATCAGATCAAAGATTAAACAGGATGTGTGGCTAAGATCTGTGGTACATGATAACTGGCATGGATTAACAAACACACAAACAATAAAATAATAGAGGATTTTAAATGACGTGGCTGCGCATGGACCATCAGATCTGGACCATCAACGGCTATGATTTCATCTCCTACCTTCATCCTTCAGACCACCTGAAAAATAACCAGGTGCCGGAACCCTAGCTCCGGTCATCTTCTCCGGCGAGCATAACCTCAAAATTTTCCAGAAATCACACACGAGTACATCATTTTGTTCAGATTTCAACAAGGATCAAGAATATGCAACTAGTTTCAATGGATCATCAACACACAAGGCAAATCGAAGAAAAGAAGTTTAGATCTAAAAACTTTAGATCTACAATACAGCCATGATACACGTCCAAAATCAAATCTAAACATATCAGCATGATCAGCAAGTCATGATGAACATAATGCACACCATAAAATCAAGTTACATAATGAGGAATTTCACACTAACCTAAGAATGGCAGAGCTTAAAATACACCAAGAAAATCCTCTGGAAGCTGCAGATCTACTCCTTAGAACCTCTTATTGCAAAATAAATGCAATTAGAGCTTGGAATCGTGCTAGATCTTGAGATTTGAACTTGAACCTTCCAAAACTGAATATGATGAAAAACTCACTCTCAGCTTCAATTAATGGTTGATTTTTGCTCTATTTACTTCACTGATCAAGAATGTGAAATAAAACCTCAAAGAAACTCCAAGGAGAGTGAGTTTCGAAGAGAGAAAGAGTGAGAGAAAAAATTGGAATTCTGAGCAAATGAGGGTGCATGAGGGTGAAATGAACGTGTGATCCTTCTTAAATAGACTTGGTTATGCCTCTGAGCATGATTAGGGTTTCATTAATCCCTTGATTAAGGCTAATGGAAGTAATTTGCAAAAATGCAAGTTGTGATGCACCTCTTAATCCACACGTGCCTTGGTCATGAAATCAGCATGATTCACTCACATTTCACTTGCTGATCACATTGGAATTGAAATTGGGCCTTGTGGTTGATTGATTTGTGAGATTCAATCCATCTTGCCAATTTGCATTATGCGAAATAAGTGAGGTATATGGCATGAAATGAATTGATTCAAAGGTCAAAAGTGGTCCTCATGAAGTGTACTTGAATATGGCAATGTGACTTGAAGCATTAGAGGTCATTACAAGCCATTTTGAACCAAAATGCAAAAGGTGGAAAAATGGAACCATGTGAAAACCTTAAAAACCAACCTTGAGTCTTTTGATCATAACTTGAGTTTCACAAATGATATGGAGACAATCTAGTACTTTTTGGAAATGGGAGAGAGAGATCTTCAACTTTCATGTTTGAGGAAAATTCATTTGAAGCTTCCTTGATGATGAAAAGTCAAGTTGAATGTGGTGGAAAAACTGCCAAAAATGGAAAGTTTCAAATTATGGGTCATTTCCATATTTAGTAACTTTTGCACAAACTCTTGATTCTTGATGAATGGTAGGAATCCTAGCCTTTGAGGACCATATGAGGGCATAAGACCTTAAAAATCATGAAGAGGACCTCAAAATTCCATGGTTGACTTTCCTCCTTACAGTTGACTTTTGCTTACTTCACAAGTAACTGATCCACTGAACATCTTCCACAATGAACCACTAGCCAAGCCTTCCTCTATGAGCACTTGTGAGCATATGAAACCCATAAGAGCATGCTTGAATCCACAAAGTTCAACAAGAAGCCCTTTTGAAACCAAAACCCTAATTTGGTCTCTCTGGTTAGGAGGGAAAGATTCACTTGAAATCCTTTGCCATTATTGACCTTATGAAGATATGATGAAATCCTCAAACCACCTTGAGGCTTGAGACTCCTTTGAGATGAACCAAGTACCTTGATCATATGCTAATATCCAATGCTATGCACAAATGCTAATGCAAGAAATTCAAAGAAACATAAGCCAGTTAGCTAAGAGTAAGAGGGCAAATTTTGGGGTGTTACAGTCGGGCATAGGCATCGTTCCGGGCACCTGCTCATAGCTGTTCGGGGAGCAGTGAAGTCGTGTGTGACGGGCAGTAATTCCGAGGAGGAACGTTGCATTCCTTGCCCGGTTGGAAGGGTAGAAAGGTAACCTTTGCCCCTCTGTGGATTGGACTTAGGCAATTTGGGCCGCTCAGGAGCAGAAGCGGATTGGGTCATGCCTAGCCATTGGTCCAGTCCAGAACAGGAGCCCCCCAAGTCGTTGCTCCCGAGCATGGGAGTGATGACTTAAGGGCAGTTCGCTGCTCTGGGGAGCTAGCATGGAGTCGTCATTTGAAGACGAGGAGGATTGTCTTAATACGCCCGTGGCCCCTGGTGTTCATGAAATTCGTGGTCGTGACCTTGTTACCCGGTGTTCGGTGAGACTAAAGGTCAGTCAGAATTGGAAACGTTGGGACGCCACGTGTGCCTAGAGCTCCGTGTAGCAGATACTAGGCAATGATGGCTAGGTGATACCCATCATGACCTACGAGCGCGTCTACTGCACGTGCCCCTCTGTATAAAAGGGGAGAATCCGTCTCATTTGGGACTTTTTCGCTCTGATTTCTCTTCGTCTCCTTCATCATTCCTGCCCGTCACCGCCGTCTGCCACTCCGACCACCGCTTCAAGCTTCGAGCAACCACTTCAGTCTTCTTAGATCAAGTAAGTTTCCGATTTTGAGCTAGTTTTACTCCTTTTTGTTGTCAATGGTAGGTTGCATGTGGTTAGGGCTAGGTTTAGAGGATGAAATGAGTGAGTTTCCGGCGATTATTGGTGGTGGACGGTGGTTGTGCCATTTTTCTACCTCTGACATGTCGTCGGAGTTAGTAGTATGTTTCGGCGAGCGGGGTGGTCCACGGCGATGTTGCGGTAGCTATGCATGTGTGACCGCCTTGTCTGTTCATCATCTGAGTGGGTGATGAGTTTTTCGGTAGGACATTCCCAGATTCCGGTGACGCTTTGCGATTTCTGGCGAAGCTTCAAATGGAAACTGGGCATGAGTGCGGGGAAGCTCCTCGCTCGAGATGATTGGCTTCGAGGGTCTCCTCGCGGGGAGGTGTCAGCTTTTCCCTTTGATGTTAGGGCTTAGGCTGGGGACGTTGTCCTCAGCCCTTTGCGCGCCCTTTCACTTGACTTAGCAGTGGAAGGGTGGATTTGATTTGCTGTCGAATTCACTTTCTTCTCTGCTTTTCAGGTGATTGTAATGGCGACGGGGCCAGATAGAGAGGTTATTATAGATACATCCGAGGAAGAAACGGGTTTCGAAGATAATAGCAGCTCGACGGCTTCGAGTTCGGCGACTTCGAGCTCTTCCAGCGATGTCGGGGAGGAGGAAGAGTTGGACGTCATGGACGAAGCGTCGACGGGTTCTCCGCGGAGGAGTGTGAGGTTGCCGAACCTGCCGATCATGTGTCCACTTTCACAAAGTCCTTGGTGGACGTTTTCACGGAGGTAGGGTCGGAGGGAGAGTGGAAGGTGCACTTCCCTTCCTTAGACGATCGTGTCTGTACGCACTTCGGGGATCGATTTACCATGTATGAATATGCTTTCAAGGAGCTGGGCTTGAGGTTGCCGTTCACTGATTTTCAACAGTTGGTGTTCCAGCATTTGAGATTGGCCCCTACGCAACTGCATCCCAACTCGTTGGCCTTTATCCGGGCGTTTGAGCTGGTATGTGAGCATCTCTCCATAGGGGCTACTCTTCCTTTGTTCTTGACCGTCTTTCATCTCCAACGGTAGCTGTCGGGGAAGAAGTATGGTTGGGTTTCTCTGAAGCAGCCCCGCAAGTTGTTCAAACCGTTTTCAGAGTCAATACGGATGTTTAAGGAGTGTTATTATGTTGTCGAGCCCCTGTCCGAAGCTACCCAGGACAGTACGTATGTCTGGGAGATTGAGGTGGATGAAGACGGGAATGACCTGCGTGACGAGGAGGGGAGGTTTATCGAGCGGAGAATCTATAAGTTCCCCATCCATTAGGCACCAGATCATTTTGCCAAGAAGCCCAGTGACTATGTCTTCCAACTGAGCGAGCTGCGCGGGCAGGACGACGCGGCGTATGAGGTGCTGGTGAAGTGGGTCAACTCCTTCCGGCTTGTTGAGTGCTGGACGAGCAAGGGTAGTCTGATCTTCGAGGAGGACGGGAGCCAGAGGGTTGAGCGTCGATTCATCAATATTAAGGCACTGCTGGAGTGCAAGACCCCCGAGGATGCCGAGAAACTGCTTGGTAGTCTTAGTTATTTAGATTTTGTTCGTATAATTTCTTTTCCTCGTATCTAACATGCTCGTATTTTGTTTGTGTAGGTGAGATACCTCAGGCCCACGACAGAGTTGTGAGGATTGCTCTTGCGAGGAACAAGGTCGGGGCAGCCCCTCTGAAGTCTCGGTTTGTTGGTGCCCGTGTTCCTCCTCCCGTGCAGTCTCATGTGGGGACCTCTTCTTCTCCTACTCCTGCTCCCTGGGGGTCTCCTCTTCCTTTGATCGGTCGATCCAAGCGGCAAAGGTTTAATGACGCTGTGGACCTCACTCGGGCATCAAGAAGGGGAAGTTCGAGCTTCCTCCTTGCATCCATGATCGGAAGTTCTTAGAGGGGAACTCTCTGATTGTGCCTCGGGCGGAGTCTCTTCGCTTGGAAAGTATGGATCGCCCGAGCAAGAGGGCGTTGGTGGCCCAGGATGCTTCTTCCTTGGTCAGGATGTTGGAGATGGCAGCTGTGTACGCCGAAGGGGATTCGGTGACTGAGGACGAACTTGCTGCTGCCCGTGCTACCATGGCGTCCCTCAAGGAAGAAGCTAAGGGTGTCGACGATGCTTAGAAGAAAGCTGAGGAGGAGGTAGCTCGTTTGAATGAGGAGAACTGGATGCTGGCGGCGGAGAAGAAGTCTGCCGAGGAGTTGATCCAGCGGCTGAAGACGGCCAATGCCCCGGGTGACGATGAGCCGGAAGATGTGAAGGCATTGAAGATGAGATCTGAGCTGGTTGCCCGTTTGCTGACAGCCGAGGATGATGGCATTGTCACCGCGGAGGAGTCTTTTGGGAACATCGTGGCTCAACTGCGGGTGGTGAACCCTGAGCTCGATTTTTTTGTCGAGGGTACTCACTACCTGGCGCATGTTGAGGATGGTCGTATTGTCATGCTCGACGGTCTCCTTGCTTGTAATCTATTTTTGGGGGGTGTGGCCCCCGTTTCATGTAATTTAGTACAATCGTGGCCCTTGCGGCCACTTATTATGTTAAATTATTACATGTTTGATTCTACCGTTTGCATGATTTTACTTGCTTTTATTTTTTGCTAAGTATTGTCCTCATGCTCGTTGTAAATGTATATATGTCCGTGATTGGGAGTATTTGACTTGCGCAAATATTTTAGAGGGATCTCTCGTTGTAGATGTGTTCGACAGTGAGGGGAACTGGTCGAACGGCCGGGGAATATCCTGGCGGGGTGCGGAGCTCAGGTCGGGTTTGAGGCCTGAGTTCGCGGCGTGAACGTCCCATCGCGAGCTGGGGTTCTGCCAGTCATGGTCCTTTGACGACAGCGATGCTCGATTGAGGACCGCTGTCGAGCAGTTACCCGGCTCATTACTGGGCGAGGTTCTGCTTTATTCATATGCGACGCTTGTACCTAGATGCGCATAGTGGTCGGTAGCTGACGTTCGTCGTTGCGACGGGTCGAACCGAGAATTTAGCTGTAGTATTGTTTTAGCTTTTCAGCGTTCCATGGTCGAGCAAGTTCTTCCCCGGTGAGATGTTCTAGGTAGTAGCCCCCATTTTCCGTCTTTGCTCGGACGCGATAGGGTCCTTCCCAATTGGCTGCTAGTTTGCCTTCTCGAGAGTCTTTATGGTTTCTTCTTAGAACAAGGCTTCCCACGTCGAACTCTCGTCGTATCACCTTGGCGTTGTGCCTGATGGTAATTTTTTGTTTCAATGAGGCTTCGCGGAGGGCTGCTCCGGTTCGGATTTCCTCGACAAGGTCGAGTTCTTCTCGCAATGACTCATCGTTCATCTCCTCTTCTAGGGACGACTCTGTCCGCCTAGAGGGTACGTGAACTTCGATGGGAATTACAGCCTTGGTCCCGTATGCTAGACGGAAAGGTGTTTCCCCGGTCGTTGAGTGTGGAGTTGTGCGGTATGCCCAGAGTACGCTGTGCAGTTCCTCAACCCATGCTTTCTTTATTTCATCCAGCCTTCGCTTGAGGCCTCAAAGGATGACTCAGTTGGCTGCTTCAACCTGTCCATTTGTTTGAGGGTGCTCTATGGATGCGAAGTGCTGCTTCGCGCCTAGTTGGGCGACGAAGTCTTGGAACTTCTTGTCCGTGAATTACGTCTCGTTGTCCGTTACTATCGCTTGGGGGATTCTAAAACGTGCAAGGATGTTTCGTTTATAGAAACGCAGGATGTTGAGGGCAGTTATTTTGGCTAGAGATTCCGCTTCTATCCATTTTGTGAAATAATCTACGCCCACTATTAGGTACTTGTTCTGGCTTGATCCTACCACGAAGGGTCCTAGGATGTCTAGGCCCCACCAGGCGAATAGCCATGGGAAGGACATAGCCTTGAGCTCGTTAGGCGGAGCTAGGTGCATGTCCCCGTGCGGTTGGCATTTATCGAATTTTTTCACGTGTTCTTTCGCGTCGTTTTGCATGGTCGGCCAGTAGTAGCCTGCCCGGAGAGCCTTTCGAGCAAGGGACCTTCCGCCGAGATGTTAGGCGTTGATTCCCTCGTGGATTTCGCGCAGGATGTGTGCGACCAAGACATAAGAGCAGGCTCTTCGCCTGACTATGCTGGCCTCCTTTGGGTCGGACGGAAGTTCATCTTTGGCGATATAGTTGTAGACTGGGGTTATCCAGTAGTCGTTGTCGCCAATCACCTATACGTCGAGTATCGGGGAGGCCTTCTCGATACTGGGTCGAGGAAGTACTTCCTGTATGACGGATTTGTTTCCGCCTTTCTTCTTAGTGCTGGCTAGTTTGGATAGCACATCCGCTCGCACATTATGTTCGCGGGGAACATGTTTCACTTCCACTGTTGTGAACTTCGCCATCTCCCTTTTGACCATGGCCAAGTACTCGGTCAGGTTGTCATTTTTGACTTGGTATTCTCCCCGAACCTGGAGGGCCACAAGTTGTGAATCCGTGCAAATGACGACCTCTTCTGTGCCCAGGTCCTCAGCCAGGCGTAGCCCAGTGAGGAAGGCCTCGTATTCAGCCTGGTTGTTGGAGGTTGGGAATGACAGGGTGAGCGACACTTCGACGATGATTCCTTTATCGCTTTCCAGTATGATGCCCGCGCCGCTGCCTGCCGAGCTTGAGGCACCGTCAACGAAAATGGTCCATTTGCGCGCTTCGCTCGCGGGGGAGTCCGCGAATGTCATCTCCACGACGAAGTCGGCCAGAGCCTGGGCCTTGAGGGCTTTTCTGCTTTCGTATTGGATGTCAAATTCAGACAGTTCTAACGACCATTTAAGCATTCGGCCGGCCATATCTGGTCGTCTGCGCAACTGCTTTATGGGTTGATCTGTTCGAATCACGATCGTATGAGCCAAGAAGTAATGTCTTAATCTTTTGGCTGCGTTGATGAGGGCCAACGCCACTTTCTCTATCTACTGGTATCTTAACTCTGGCCCTTGCAGCACTTTGCTCGTGAAATATATGGGTTTCTGCCCGTCAGGTGTCTCGCGGATGAGAGCGACACTCACTGCTTCGGTTGCTACGGCCAGGTATAGGTACAACGTTTCGCCATTGTCCGGGCGAGAGAGGACCGGTGGCTCTGAGAGTGCTTGTTTCAGATGGAGAAGGGCCTTGTCGCACTCCTCGGTCCATTCGAACGCTGCCTCTTTGCGGAGGAGTTTGAAGAATGGTAGGGTGTGCTGGGCGGACTTGGCCACGAAACGAGATAGTGACATGAGCATCCCGTTGAGGGACTGGATGGATTTTTTGGACTTGGGCATAGGAAACTCGGAGAATGCCCGACATTTATCGAGATTGGCCTCGATTCCTTGTTCCGTTAAGTAGAAGCCGAGGAATTTGCCTGCCCGGACACCGAACGTGCACTTCTCCGGATTAAAACGCATTTTGTATTTCCTGGCCTGTTCGAAGACCTTTCTCAAGTGGGCAGTATGATCGGTTTCCTCGTGGGATTTCACGATCATGTCGTCCATGTAAACATCGAGCATGTCGCCTATTTCTCCCCGGAATACCTTGTTCATCATTCGTTGGTACGTTGCTCCGGCGTTCTTCAGGCCGAAGGGCATTACGTTGTAGTAATAGTTGCCCGATTCGGTCATGAAGGTCGTATATTTTTTGTCAGACTTTGCCATCGGAATTTGATTATAGCCCGAGTAGGCATCCATGAACGATAAAATTTTAAAACCAGCAGAATTATCAACAAGTTTATCAATATATGGGAGGGGGTATGCATCCTTCGGGTATGCCTTATTGAGATCGGTATAATCAATGCACATGCGCCATTTTCCATTAGATTTTTTAACTAGTACAATGTTGGACAGCCAAATGGTGTACTTGGCTTCCGAAATAAATTTGGCCTCGAGGAGGTCCTTTACAGATTTTTCAGCAGCCTCTGTCTTCTCCAGAGACTGCTTTCTCCTACATTGTTCTACGGCCTTGACGGTCGGGTCAATTGTCAGATAGTGATAGGCGACGGATGGATCCAAGCTGGGCATTTCTGCGGCACTCCATGCGAAGAGGTCGGCATTCTCTCGGAGGCATGCTTTGAGCTGCTTCCTCGCAATGTCAGGCAGGTCTGCTCCAATCTTTACTCCCCGCTGGGGGTCTTCGCCGAATAGAACGATCTCGAAGTTGCCATCCGGGATGGGCCGCATCGGATGGGAGTTGCCGCTGGACGATGTGGACGGGTTAGCCGAAGCTGATCATTCTTCTGGTTGGTCTTCCTCGGGGAAGAGATTGTCGAGGTCGATGGATTCGACCTGGGGCAGAGGCTTGGCCTCCTCGGAGCTACTTGGCAATGCTGGCTTGCCCGGCGCTTTAGGCTTGGACGCAATGGCGTTGAGCCCCTTTGTAGCTGGTTCAAAGCACCGTCGTGCAGCTTCAATGTCGCTATGTAGGGTGGCGACCATTCCTTTCGAAGTGTAATACTTCATCTTCAGGTGGACTGTTGAGGGCATTACTACCAACTCGGCCAGGGTTGGCCTTCCGAAAATGCACTGGTATAGCGACGGGTAGTCGATTACCAGAAATTGCACCTTGATGGATCTGGCCATCTCACCTGATCCAAAAGTTACGATCAGTTCGACATAGCCCCACGGCTTGGTCATTGATCTGTTGAATCCCTGCAAATCGGACCCTACATAGGGGGTAAGGTGTGATTCGTCCAGCTGAAGCGTTGAGAACAGCTGGGAGTACATGATGTCGACCGAGCTGCCCTGGTCGACTAGGATTCTGCGAACATCGAAGTTCGCCATTCGGGTTCTGACGAGCAAAGGTATGCTCGAGTTCAGGGATCCGCCGAGGAGCTCTTCCCAGTAGAAGGAGATGGGAACGGAGCCCTTCTGGGCCTGATCGAGGGTGGTTACTTTATTGGAGCTCGTGTTGATCAGATGCTCGAACTTGCGTTTCACGGAGCCCACAGTGACTTTGTTGAAGCCCCCGCCAGAGATGACCATGGTGGAGGGAAAAGTCTCCCACGGGCTGTGGGCCGCGAAATAAGCAGGGGCGCTGAGCCCGTCGGGGACGTAGAAGTCCTCCGGTCGCGATATAGACATAGCGACCTGTATGTTGGCGTCTTCCGAGGAGGGCACTTCCTCTTCTATCTTCTTGGACTCTTGGATGTCCTGCCGAGGAGTGTCATTCTTCTTGGCGAACTGTTTTAGGTGCCCGTCCCTGATCAGTATCTCAATGGCATCCTTCAGATGGATGCAGTCTTCCGTAGTATGGTCGTGACTTTTGTGGAAACGGCAGTGTTAGTTCTTGTAATTGGCTGAAATTTTGGTAAAACTATGTTAATGTCATGGTTGATGTTTCAACATGAGCTTCTAACATTATTGTTATGTATGTTTAACATTCTGGTGTGTTAAAGGTGTAAGGGCTGCAGTTGTGTGCTGATGTTAAACCCGATGTCGTGACATCAGTTGTGAACATCAGTCAGAGATGATTTATTAGGGCTGCGCGTGTTGCTGATGTTAATAAGATATTTTGCTGAAGAGAATCAGAGATTGCAGGCGAATATCATGGGTTAGATATATTATGTTGCAATCAGTTATGAAGAAGATTAGTTTGTTGTTGATTTAATGCAAAAAGATATGGAGAATAATTAGAGTTAATTAAGAAGAGCTGATTGAAGATTTAATTGAAGATTGAGTTTGTAGCAGAATCTTAGCAGAAGATTTGTTGTGATTTGAAGGCCCAAATCCAGTTGGGAAAAAGTTATAAATAGAATGCTTGTAATCTAGAATAGGTTTGGGTCCAAGATGTAGATCATTAGGGCTTTGTCTAAGTGAGCCACTCGGGTTGTGAGATGGTCACTGTGTTCAAACTCAGAAACCTGTAGGTAATGAGTTTTGTATTGTTCTTGGAGGAAGCTTTGAAGCGACTCCATGATGTGTCATATGAGTGTGTCTTCTATGTGATTGAAGAACTGTTGGAAATCAAGTTGTTGATGCAGTGGCGGAGATGTTGACTGCTAGACATCGTTGCGATGATTGGGAGTGAGACGGAGTCTCTTATCTAGGGTGGACTTAGATAGAAGGGTCATTGGGTAGGGATTGAATTAGGTAGATTGTCAACTGGTTTGTTGAGTCTGTAATTTGATACTACTAATAGTGGACTTCCTTCCTGGCTTGGTATGCCCCCAGATGTAGGTTGTTGAACCGAACTGGGTGAACAATCCTTGTGTGATATTCAGTGCTTTTATTATCTTGTTCATACTGCAGATATTAATGTTGTGACATCACATATCTAAATACAGGAATTTCAATTGGTATCAGAGCAGGCATCCTGTCTGTTTCTGGATGAGATCTAGGGAAGATACTTTCTGGTTCATGAGCAAGGATGATAGCAGAAGAGAAGGAGATGATCCCTGTTTAAGCTAAAATGTCTGAGGATAATTTTATAGGGAAAATGCATCCCAGAGTTTGTGTGTAGTAGCAGTGTAAATCAGCCTGTGGTCAATTGGTGTATGCATGAGCTCTTTCAATTTTGTGGCTTGAAGGATTGGAAGTAGCAGATTTTCTATGGTAAAGTTATGCAGAAGGATGGCAGTTATCACTCTTAAGTTAAACAAGAGGTCTAAACCTTGTGCGTATAAGAAGAAGCTTCAGGAAGAGTGTGTTATGCAAGTTACTGCAGTTTTTATGATCTTGAAAGAGATATGTTTGTAGTCTCCAAATCAATAGGAGTTGTTTAATGTGATTTAGACTATTGTCAGAACTGATGTTGAAACATCATTTCAGTTCTTTGCTCAGGGTGGAGTAAAAGATCAAGACACTGACCTAACCTGGAAGGCATGTGTGGTTGTCATAATGGTCTATCATGGAGAAGATTCAGAAGATGCTGGAATCTGAAGAAGGGTTAAACCACAAGGATCAATTGCTTTTCACAAGTATTATCCTTGAAAGACAAGAATAAGGATGTTCTGTCTATTGTTTTAACATCTTTTCATCAGAGGTTTGGAGAATCACGGGAAGGGTTCTACATTCGCTCACAAGTCGCCTAGGTGTTAACCTGGGATTATTGCGTAGTATCTGTTCCTAGTAAGTATTGTGAATGACTTGTCCAGATGGGGGTGCTGCTGAAGATGAAGATGGAAGTCTATGAAGACGTCATAATCTTGGTGGTTACAGCTTGGATCAGTTTAATTCTGATCTAAGTGGGTTGGAGCATGGTGTTTGCTCTGGTTGTGAAGGTCGAGGATAAGTGGCAGTTATCTCTGGCTTTCTATTGACGGCTCTACTAAGGGAAGTGGCATTCTTTGGTATAGCTATAGGGTAGTCTTGAACTACTTATTTTCTGAAGATTCAGATAGGTTTGAAGTCTTTGGATTTTCTGAGCAGGATGGAGGTTGTCTACTCAAACTTGAGTGTTGAATCAAGTCTATGAGAGCATGGAAATCTGTTTCTGCAAAGGGAAGAGGTTCTTTTGAGTGGCAGAAGGGAGAGTTGAATTCAACAGTTGGATGTCATAATGTTCTGACATCTAGCTTAACATCAGGAGTCTCAACTGGTGATATGGCACATCAGCTAAAGATAGCGTGATCTACAGTAATGGAATTTATGGATGCTTCAAAAAGATCTATCTCATACAGTTTGAGGGAGCTGTGGGTTGAGAAGATGTTACATGACCATGGCTTAGGGAATCTAAGTGTGTTTGCTTTTGAGCAAGTGGAACATATGACTTGAAGATCAAGTTTCCTTGGTGGATCAAGATATCTTTGTGAAAGTCAAAGTATGGCAGCTGATTATTATTGAGGATAGTCTTGGAACAAATTGCTCGTGGGCTGAAGGGTGATGAGTTGAAGACTCAAGGAGACTATTCTTCTTGAAGGTGGATGAGAGTTTAATTCTCTAGTTATTTGGATTACTATGCTATAGTAAGTCCAGGTGGTGGGACATATCAAGAATCATGGTGATGATGTCTTGGTGTGTGGCAGATGTTCTAACTTGTGTTGGGACATTATCTGGTTGGATATCCTTGGTGAAGGATAATTATGCTCTGGTTCAGGAGCTTGGTGCCTACATTATGCCTAAGGAGTGTCTACATAATCATACGGGAGAGTGATGAAGTAGAAGGTCTACCTTGGATGGAGAATGAAGAGAAGACTGTAGTAGATCAGGTATTGATTGATTGGATGTCTGAAGATGTAGAGTATGACAGGGAATGGCTACCTTTGGAGAAAGGGACAATGGTACCAATATGCTTATGCTCAGCTAGTGTGCTCAAATGTTCATCATCATCTAAAGCAGTGGTTAACCATGACAGGGGGAGTACTTGTCCATGAATTCTGCAGCAAAGGTGGATATATTGTGAAGCTTACTTGATGATCAAGCTTGTGGAGACTAGTTGCCTCTTATGAGGATCTAATGCCAGATAACATGTTATGACATTAGGATGTTGGTTGGCATTGGATGTGATTCATGTGTGCACATGCTTCTGAGAAGAAGTCTGAAGACAAGTTTATTGGTTTGGAATGTATAATCTTCTGTGGAAGTCTTGGAGTGATAATGTTGTGAGCAAGCAGACATTGTGTGATAAGATGTCAGAACATGGTACAGGACATGTTTTTCTTGAGCCAAACAAGGATTTATGTTGGACGGTGGTGTAAGGATAAGGTGATACACGTGTCTTCGACTATGCATGGAACTGTTTTGGCACAATTTATGGTAAGTATCGGTTAGAGGCAATAAAGGCGGTCAAGACTGTTTTGGATGGTAGACATTGAATTTGGATGGAGTTTTTAGTTCCTAAAATAGCGTTTCTATGACCAAGAACTTTGACTAATCAAGGCTCGTTAATTCCAAAGTAACTGGTCAACTATTTATAGAGGTTATTCTTTGCTCCTTCAGCCAGTGAGTGTTCTTGTTTCATAAAGTCTTATGGCGTTTGTTCATTTTTGGGTGAGCACTACTTGGGTCTGGTTCTGTGAGGGCTTTCTTTGCCAATTTGTGGCTAAAAAGGGGGAGAAAGGAAAGGGTTTTGCTAAATGGTTTGCGCAGATACTTGTCTGGAGTCTGCAGTTCCAGATGTGGTTCAGAGATGTCGAAGAGGATGTCCTCTCCTTTAGTTGGTGTTGAGTCTTTGTGACTTGTGTCCTGAGTTATGAACACAGTTGTGACTTGTGTTCTGAGTTACCTGGGTTGGCAGAATGACACTTCTTAAGTTTCATCTTATGCCACATATTAAACCCGGTGTCTGATCAAAGAAGGTGTGCAGTATTCTCTTATGCCACCATTGGTCTTTGATGTATAGACAAACATTTCTTTTCTGGAGGAGTCTTCTACAATTGTTCTGGGTCTGTCCTGGAAGGAAAAAGAAATGTGTTGTATTGAGGGGGAGTGTCAGATATCTTCTTCCTCATGTGCACCAGATGACTTCAGGACTTTCTACTTCTTAGGTCCTAATGTGCTGCCTGAAGTTGTTGTACTGTGGTGCTCTGTGGTGATGTTATGTCAAGCATGATGTCCTAACATCATTCAAATTTCCCAAGCAGATGATTCTCCATGGTTGTTGTACAGTAGTTGCTGATGACTACTAACAGTAGTATAGGGTTGTAATTACTGCTGTAATGTTTATATATGGGTTTTAGCCAAAATTAGCCAAAGGGGGAGATTGTTAGTTCTTGTAATTGGCTGAAATTTTGGTAAAACTATGTTAATTCCAGGTTGATATTTCAACATGAGCTTCTAATATTATTGTTATGTATGTTTAACATTCTGGTGTGTTAAAGGTGTAAGGGCTGCAGTTGTGTGCTGATGTTAAACCCGATGTCGTGACATCAGTTGTGAACATCAGTCAGAGATGATTTATTAGGGCTGCGCGTGTTGCTGATGTTAATAAGATATTTTGCTGAAGAGAATCAGAGATTGCAGGCGAATATCATGGGTTAGATATATTCTGTTGCAATCAGTTATGAAGAAGATTAGTTTGTTGCTGATTTAATGCAAAAGGATATGGAGAATAATTAGAGTTAATTATGAAGAGCTGATTGAAGATTTAATTGAAGATCGAGTTTGTAGAAGAATCTTAGCAGAAGATTTGTTGTGATTTGAAGGCCCAAATCCAGTTGGGAAAAAGTTATAAATAGAATGCTTGTAATCTAGAATAGGTACGGGTCCAAGATGTAGATCATTAGGGCTTTGTCTAAGTGAACCACTCGGGTTGTGAGATGGTCACTGTATTTAAACTCATAAACCTGTAGGTAATGAGTTTTGTATTGTTCTTGGAGGAAGCTTTGAAGCAACTCCAAGATGTGTCATATGAGTGTGTCTTCTATGTGATTGAAGAACTGTTGGAAATCAAGCTGTTGATTCAGTGGCGAAGATGTTGACTGCTAGACATCGTTCCGATGATTGGGAGTGAGACGGAGTCTCTTATCTAGGGTGGACTTAGATAGAAGGGTCATTGGGTAGGGATTGAATTAGGTAGATTGTCAACTGGTTTGTTGAGTCTGTAATTTGATATTACTAATAGTGGACTTCCTTCCTGGCTTGGTATGCCCCCAGATATAGGTTGTTGAACTGAACTGGGTGAACAATCCTTGTGTGATATTCAATGCTTTTATTATCTTGTTCATACTGCAGATATTGATGTTGTGACATCACACTTAACATCACATATCTAAATACCAGAATTTCAGGCAGTATTTTGATTTGTCCACATTTGGTCTTTTCGGCAGTTGTTTAGGGAAGCGGACCCCCGCCTGCTTAAACTCCGAATTGGCACATTCGGACAAGATCTTTTCCCTGGAAACGGTCAGGGGAGTGTAGTCATGGAACCGCCCGGAGGGTCCTTTGCTGTCACGGGAGTCACGAGGACGGTCCTCGACGAGATGTCGAAGCTTCCTCACCTCTGGATGACCGAGCATTCTCCTGATGGCGTGATGCTCGGACGTTGTTGGCCACAACCTTTTCTTCGTACTGAATATGTTTTTAGGCTTTGAGGAGGAGGGCGTTAATGTTCCTCGGTGGCGCGAGGCTAATGGCTTTAGAAAACTCGGAGCCTGGGCGGAGCCCTTGCTCGAGCAGAAACTTCTTCATTTTGTCCATTGTAGGGACTTGTACAGCTTCCTTGTTGAACCTCTCGATATATGCGCGGAGAGGTTCGTCTTTTCCTTGGATTATGGCTCCAAGAGAGGCCTCGGTTTTGGGGGTGGCGGCGAGATGCTGTGAAGTGCCGCGAGATCATCCTGCCCAGCTGTCTCCACGAGGTAATCGACTCCTTGGGCAGTTGCTTGTACCATGTCATCGCTCCTTTTCGGAGCGTGGTCAGGAACAGTCTGCATTTGATGGCGCCCCGTATGCTGCGGTAGTCTAACAGTGCATCGATGTTCTCGATGTGCTTGTCGGGGTCAGTGGTCCCGTCGTACGTTCCAAGTGACGGGGGTTTCTCTAAGCCTTTTGGGAGACAGGTAGCCAAGATCTCCTGGGACAACGGGCCGCGAGGGTCGTCGTCGCTGCTAGAACTGGTGTATGATGGGGACCGATCGGGATGCTCGCGGCGGCGGTTCCTTCGCGGAGAAGGTGAGCGGTTCTTTCGAGGAGAAGGTGAGCGGTTCTTTCGAGGAGAAGGTGAGCGGGCCCGTCCTTTAGACTTGATCGGTGGAGATTGCTCGCTCCTTCAAGTCCTCTTGTGGTCGTGAGCGTGCTAGTCACGCGGGGAGGTCTGGTCGCGCTTCCGGGTTGCGCGAGGATTGGGCTCTTGGTGCAGTCTTCGGTCGATGTCTCTCCGGGGATGCGGGCTCCTTGATCGTCTTTGGTTCCTCCGCGTGGGATGAGATCTTGGACGGTTGGACTCTTCTAACGCCTCGATCTTCTCGTTTTGCTGCAGGATCAGGGTGTTGGTTTTGTTGATCGCCTCCAGGAGGGATGCCATGGTCGGGTCGGCGTTGGGCGGAACAGGAACGGGCTGGACTTCAAGTGATGGTTGATCATTGTTGCGATCAGCAGGGGTAGGGGAAGAAGAAGCAGTGGCTCCATCCCTGAGGAAACGGGAATCTCGGAGGAGAGATGACTGGCCGTCAACGTCAGATTTGTTGACGGGGAGGATGGTGGTTTGGAGAGCATCCTTGGTGCGATCTTGGGAGGCCATGATCGTGATGATGTTTGAGAATTATTTTGATCTTTGGTTTCTGAGGAAAGAAAGATGGGGAGAACAATGATTCCCACAGACGGCGCCACTGATCGTGAAGGCTGGATCAGATCCTGTAGAATCGGGCTGCCAAGTGCGTCAGGGATGCTGGTCGTATGAAGAGGAGGGGGTGTACATACAAGGTACTCCGACGCTCAAGTAAGAAAGGGTCAGAGAAAAGGGGCAAGTACAAAGTATGAATTCTTAGGGTGAATATTGGATACCTGACCCTCTCAAGCGAGAGGGTTTATATAGATCCCCCAGCGCGTGGCCAACGGTCATATTTTCGGGGTGAAATAACTGTTTTCCCCAAAGAATAAGTAACTACCCAAACTAGCTGTTATGTCGGGCATGGTGCCCAAAACTAGTTGTTATGTCGGGCATAGGCATCGTTCCGGGCACCTGCCCATAGCTGTTCGGGGAGCAGTGAAGCCGTGTGTGACGGGCAGTAATTCCGGGGAGGAACGTTGCATTCCTTGCCCGGTTGGAGGGGCATAAAGGTAACTTTTGCCCCTCTGTGAATTGGACTTAGGCAATTTGGGCTGCTCTGGAGCAGAAGCGGATTGGGCCATGCCTAGCCATTGGTCCAGTCCATAACAGAAGTCCTTCCAAATTTTCTGAGGATAGGAATTGCAGACTTGTAAAACAAACCACAATCGTTTCATTAAACAAACCATTGTCAAGAATTTCTACATAAAAGTGCCACAACTCATAACTTACAAACATAAAACTAACAATGATAATTAACACTGATTTCCACTTTTAAACCAAATTACAGATAACACTGCAAAGATCAAAACCAACAACATAGTGACATAGCCTATCATATTCAACATCTTCAACAAGTTCTCCTTGATCTATTTAGTGTATTTCTTATCCTTTTCAATCAAACTTCTAAGTAACTTGATTTCAACATCCTTGCCATCACAGTCAGAACATTTCAAAATTATTGAGGGTTGTGTCTCTTGTTTGACTTCATCACTGTAATGGTTTTCATACCACGCAAAAAACTTGCAACCGACATTTACATCTTCACTCTGTTAACTTTAACACACAAAAGCAAAAACTAATTACATCTGCATAAACCAATTCCACAACCAACAATATTTAATAGCAGGTGTACCACAAAGTATCTGCATCTCCAAAATAGCTTCCCCAAGTTCCTTCCTTTCTTCTTAACTGTTCTCAACACTGCTTTGGCTCCACACGGACATGTAGGTTCGATTCTAGTTTGGGATGCACTCGATATGAATGTATTAGCGTTCAAACATCTTCGATTTTGTCCGCTGCTACCATACGACGCCATTGTTAGAGTAATGAGATTTAGGGTTCAAACTATGTCATTTTTGATTTGGGGATTTAATGATTTCTTTTTCAGAAAACTAAGAAAGAAGAAGACAGATTCCACATCAGCAACCCTCCATGACACTTCATCAACGTTAACTGCCACTTCATCACCGTCTGTGCCACGTTGGTTTTTTTGGAACGGAGAATCTTAAAAAGGTTAACTATGCAAACATTAGTTAACTTAAAGGACGAAAGTGTTACAAAAAAAACTTACAGGACTAACTTGTTATTTTAAAATAACTTAAAGGACCTAGACAATATTTTTGCCAATAATTAAATAAAAAAACAGGGTCTTACACACACACCACATAGAACAGAATAAGAGTAGAATAAAAATTAAAATTAAATTCAAAATTACTAAAATAAAATAAGAAAAATTAAAATAAAATTACTAACAAAATCAAAATTAAATTGAAAAATTAAGAATATTGCACTAAATTACCTTGTTGAAAATATCAACAATCGCCAATAACGACGCCAAAAATGTGATGGACAATTATAGCAAGTGTACTAGTCTCCAGGGGCGGACCTACCTTGGGACATAGGGTGGCCATGACCACCCCAAAGTTTTGATAATAATTTTTTAAAATAGGTATAATATACAAATTCTTTATCAAATATTATATATATATATATATATATATATATATATATATATGAGATTAAAGGTAGTGCACTGTCAGTGTAAACTAGTTTTACACCATCATCCAATAGAATTATAACATTCTGCCATGTCATATCAGTATTTTAAAATTAAACGTGTGACTTGGCGGGATACACGTCCGTGATTGGTTGACAGTGTAAAAATATTTTACACTGTCAGTGCATATTCTTTTCTCTCTCTCTCTCTCTCTCTTTCTCTCTCTCTCTCTCTCTCTCTCTCTATATATATATATATATATATATATATATATATATTTAATGCAAAATTGTAATATATAGTTTCACTTAGTTGAGTGGTAAAGTTTAGCTATTTCAGCTGTAAGGTCACATGATCAACTCCTCATGCCTT
The DNA here is from genome assembly GCA_022829125.1 of Lathyrus tuberosus. Lineage (NCBI taxonomy): Eukaryota > Viridiplantae > Streptophyta > Magnoliopsida > Fabales > Fabaceae > Lathyrus > Lathyrus tuberosus. The sequence continues at coordinate 18,945,268 of JALAZF010000022.1, read as the reverse complement.
GCAATATGTTATACTCTTGTGCATTTAACAAATAATTTTTTTTAAATATTTGGCAAATCCTCCTCAAACTTCTATACATCTAATCCAATCATTAAAATTATTTTAATGGATGAATATACAACTCATCCATAAAATTAATTTCACTTTTAATTTTAATACAATTAAATTAATTTCAATTTTAATTTTTATACAATTCATCCATAAAATTAATTTCAATTTTAATTTTTATACAATTCATCCATAAAATTAATTTCAATTTTAATTTTACACACTAAATACTTTCAACCTAGTACACACAAATTGTTTGATTGTTGTTTTTTTCCTCCCATCTTTATGCACAAATTGATTAGTTGTTATTTTTTTCACACTAAATACTTTCAACCTAGTATGTTATATGAAATCAATGAACAAATAACATATAAAAAAGGAAAATTAAACAAAATAAAAGAGTTTATTCATAAAATCAAAATATTACAATATGAAAAGTAATATTGCATTGACAATGATTAGGTGATTTTTCAAAATATATCAATAAATTTTTACCATAATTTGACATATTATTTCACACAAAAACCTATAAATATTCCGTTTAAAAATTTAATTTTTACTAAGAAGAAAATAAAATGAGAATAAGATTTGTAATATATATATATATATATATATATATATATATATATATATATATATATATATATGGGATATTCTTATCTAAGAGTAAATTATTTTTGTTAATTTGCTTTAGAATATATTGGAAGAAAGCAAAGAATGAGGCAGAATGAAAAAAGGATAAGGGTGGTTTTAGCTTGGCGTAATTTTTATTTTATATTATTTTTAGGATTTAGACCCCTCAATGTTTTCATCCTAGTTCTGCCACTGCTAGTCTCGTCATAATAATAAATTAAATTTGTGCCTATAGGAATTGAGAATTTTAACAAGGTAATGTTATTGAGAATTAAAGTAAATAATAAAGGGGTGGTTCAATATTGATTTGGTACGAGAATAAGACGAGAAAACGACAGAATAACATTCAATGATTAAAGACAATAGATCTTTATTTTGACTCCTCTACTTATACCTATTGATGAACTATATATTATCTGAATTACTAATATGTTAAAGTCTTACGGCGAATTAACAAGGTTAATGCACCTAATTTCTTGGTGTACAACTCACTAATACTCTAACTTCTTAGGCTAATTTAGAGTTAAATTAGGTGTTCTACGTTCGTTAATTCAAAAACTACAATTTATAATTACCTATTCCTAGTTAATTGCTCCCTCCGTTCCTTTTTAAATGTTATTTTTTGACTTTTTACACATACTAAGAGAACTAATAATTGTTATTACTTTTTAAACAATGATTTTTTTTTACCTACAATACCCTTAACTTTTTAGTAATTTTTTTTAAACAAAACGTTTTAGTATACTCTCTCTCTCTCTCTCTCTCTCTCTCTCTCTCTCTCTATATATATATATATATATATATATATATATATATATATATATATATATATATATATATATAATGAATAGAGATAATTTTAACAATACTACAATCAATACTACATTGAACTTTGAAATGACACTTAAAAAGGAACAAGTTTTTTCTTTCTAAAAAGTGACACTTAAAAAGGAACGAAGGGAGTACCACGTTGAATAATTGCACTAGATCGGATCTTTAGACTTACAACAATAATCCCTACTCACATGATATTAATATATGCATTTGTCAATAAACAAAAGGCATAAAAGTTAAGAGCAATTAAATAATAACAATAATGCAACGACCCGTATAATATATATCTAGAATAATATCATACAAGTGTTATTATTTGGTACTGACACAATCATAAGTGCTTATTGGCATCATTTACATACTCGACTATTTTACAAAACATAAAAAACAATATATGGTACAAGATATGGAAAATGTCAAAAATAAAAATCTAAAATCTAAGTACAATATCCTTCATTGTACACAATACACAGCCGAAAAATCACCATATAAGTTTCCCTTGAAACATCGATGCACAGATCTTCATGTGTACTAAACCTACAAATAATTCCTGAAAAATAAAATGCTCTAATCGACGGAGAAATTAAAATGCCTCAAAAATAAATCTTCATGCGCCAAAGTAGCTAAACCTGATCACCTGCACGTTACCCACGTGGAGGCAACATTCAAACAGGCAGGGTGAGTAATCACGAAATCAATATAAGAGATATGCGTAAAAGATAAAGCACAAGTAGCATCATCATCAATCATACACAACATCAAAACACATCAATGTAATGCAATGCCACATAGTATGCAATGCAACGTCAGACTCATGCACGTGGTACCAACATCTTCATAATCGATGGACACTGGGCCATCACCCTCAAAAGATCCCCACCAATAGGATCGATTATACACTAGAACTGGAGCATGTCATAAAACACTTTAATCCACACAATGGGATTGAAGCCACCAAAATGGACCGAAGTCCTACTATGCCATGAATGCATGATGCAAAATCGTCATAATATCGTCATAGTTGCATCATCATTCATGAATTCATCATCAAACAAACATCATAACATCACATTAATTTGCACTCGTCAAAGTTTACCATTATAACTCACAATGCGTCATAGTTGGTTCATCACGTAAAATCCTCGATTTTTATTCTATTCATCGTCATTACTAGATTACTAGTGTCATATTATCTCATCATAGCCCTACGTCTCAAAGAAACCTCGTTACAAGCAAAATCAGGACAGAAATCGCAAAAAAAGGGGAAAATCTGCCCATGCCCCTGCCCATACGCGTATGGACCACCCTGATACGTAGCGCATGGCTTAAATTTCACGCCCACCCTTACACGTATTGCCCTCTTTAATACGTGTATCAGCAGAGAGGTCATCCCTCTCAATTCCCCTTCAGATCTCCGTACGCGTATCCCATTTCTTCCTCAGTCTCCCATACGCGTATGGCCTTATGCTCACGTATTGCCCAACTTCCCTACGCGTATGGTACGCGTATCAACAGAGAGTAGTGCCAGCCCTTGGGGACAGGTGCGTACGGTACGCGTATCTCCTTGGGAGTATCCCCATTACGCGTATTGCCTTCCCCGGTAAGCGTATTGCCTTCTCCATTACGCGTATTGCCTTCCCCCTTACACGTATCACCAGAGACTCCTCCAAAAACTCATATTTCATATCTGAATGCAAAATCCCTCTTCCCAGCACCTTCGATCTACTAGAACCGTCTCAAATCATCTTTGATTCATCCCAGATCTAAGTTATTCATCTTACTTCATCATCTACATCAATTACCCTTAATTACTAAGTCTGAATTTAGTTATTATCAGGTTCAATTTACAGATCTGGTTACCCAAAGTTCGTCACAACATCAATTACACAGATTCAACATCATTGCAGCAAAACACACGGATTTCATCACAGAAAATCATATACATACAGGCACAAAATTTCATCACAAATAAACATATAATCATCAGACACGAAAACACACAATTATCTCTATCTTAAACCCATATCAAACATATTAACCCGGATTACCCCCTATACCTCGAAATTCCAGCAGAGATTCTTCGGTTTCTGGGGTTCTACGGTCGATTCCTCAATCTAGCCTCCTTTCCTCAGATCTCTAATCACTCCTTAGGGTTGAAAATTTCTGATCTCCAAATCCCTACTTTTTTCTTTTGTTAAACCTAAGGGTTTTTAGGCCTTAATCTCTGTTTATCATATTATCCTCCACTAATCCCTCAACATTACCGTCTTACCCTTAATGGTCTCCTAATTATTCTAATTAACAATAATAGTAGTAATATAAATAATATTCTAATTATTCAAATTATTTCGATATTATTATTAATAAAATAGTCTAATTAATCTATTAAATCTAAGGCCTCAAAGTTCCCTTAACACAAGGATACCCTACAAATCACATAATCCATCAATGTCGCAAGGTCATCACAAAGCACCAAAACACCGCATAATCATAATAATTAAATAAATAAATATTATAATTATTTAGGGCGTTACAACTCTCCCCCACTTAAAGAATTTTCGCCCTCGAAAATTACCTAAAGGAAACAGAGCCGGATACGACTCCCTCATCTGATCTTCACGCTCCCAAGTCCAACTTTCGCCAACTGGTCCATCCTACAACACCTTCACCAAAGCTATGTCTTTACCCCGCAAATGTTTTATTTCATGACCATCAATCTGCACAGGTAATGCTTCTACAGTCAGATTATCCTTCACTTGTACATCATCCATCTGAATCACATGTGACGGATCCGGAATGTAATTCCTCAACTGAGACACATGGAACATGTCGTGCAAATTCGCAAGCGTCGGCGGTAAAGCAATCGGATAGGCCACCTCTCCTATCCTCTGCAAGAGTTGGTAAGAACCAACAAAACTTGGAGTGAGCTTCCTAGACATCAAAGCTCGACCCACCCCAGTCACTGGCGTCACCCTCAAAAACATGTGATCTCCCTCTTGGAATTCAAGTGCTTTCCTCCTTTTATCATGGTAATTCTTCAGACGACTCTGCGAAGCTTTCATCATTTCTTGGATCATCTTAATCTTCTGGGTCATCTCTTGCACAATCTCAGGTCTGAGTACAACACTCTCGCCCGACTCGTACCAACACAAAGGAGTCCTACACCGTCTCCCATACAAAAGCTTCATAGGGTGCCATTCCAATACTAGCATGAAAACTATTGTTGTACGTGAACTCAATCAACGGTAAATGGCTATCCCAAGATCTTCCATGATCCAACACACAAGCCCTCAGCAAATCCTCTAAGGATTGGATAGTTCTTTCTGTCTGACCGTCCGTCTACGGATGATAGGCATAACTTATCCTCAACTTAGTACCCAACGCATCCTGCAAACTCTTCCAGAACCTCGATGTAAATCTCGAATCCCTATCCGACACAATACTTAAAGGTATCCCATGCAACTTCACAATCTCCACAATGTACATCTCGGCTAACTTCTGCATAGAATGATTAATCTTCATCGGCAAGAAATGAGCCGATTTAGTTAATATATCCACAATCACCCAAATGGAATCATTTCCCTTAGCAGTCTTCGGTAATCCCACCACAAAATCCATGGAAATACTATCCCACTTCCATTATGGAATCCTCAATGGCTGCATCATACCTAAAGGCTTCTGATGCTCAATCTTCGACTTCTGACAAGTCAAACACGCATAGACAAACTCCACAATATCCTTCTTCATACATGGCCACCAAAACAACTTTTTCAAATCATGGTACATCTTCGTAGCACCGGGATGAATACTCATCCTATTTCGGTGTCCTTCCTCAAGTATAGTCCTCTTAGTATCTGGGACATCTGGAACACACACCCTGTCTCTGAACACCATCACACCATTCTCATCAATTCGGAATTCTCCTCCGTTACCTTGGTTGATCAAAGTCAATTGGTCCACTAACTTAAAGTCGGATTGTTGTCCCACTCTGATCTCTTCTAGAATACCACTAGTCAACTTCAACATTCCCAACTTCACACTGTCAGGAGTTGCTTCACACACCAAACTCAAATCTCAGAATTGTTCAAGCAACTCCAACTCTTTCACCATAAGCATCGACATATGCAATGACTTTCTGCTCAACGCGTCATCCACTACATTCGCTTTACCAGGATGGTAATTCAAATCGAAGTCATAATCCTTCAACAATTCCAACCACCTTCTCTGCCTCATATTCAACTCTTTTTGATTAAACAGGTACTTCAAGCTCTTATGATCGCTGAACACTTCGAATTTAGAGCCAAACAGATAATGTCTCCAAATTTTCAACACAAATACCACAACCTCCAACTCTAAGTCATGGGTTAGATAATTCACTTCATGAACCCTCAACTGCCTGAAAGCATGAGCAACAACTAGGCCATTCTGCATTAGTACTCCTCCAAGACCCATCTTCGATGCATTATAGTGCACTACAAAAGATTCACTTGGATTAGGCAAAATCAACACTAGAGCAGTAGTCAACCTCTTCTTCAATTCCACAAAACTCTCTTCACAAGCTACATCCCATACAAAAACTTGACCCTTTCGAGTCAACTGAGTCAAAGGTAATGCCAACTTAGAAAAGCCCTTGATAAACTTGCGGTAATAACCTGCCATTCCCAGAAAACTTCGTATCTCAGTAGCAGACTTCAGAGTCTCCCACTGTAATACAACATCAATCTTAGAAGGATCAATAATAATTCCACCACTAAAAATCACATGACCAAGAAAACTCACTTCCTTCAACCAGAACTCACACTTCAACAGCTTTGCATACAACTTCTTCTCCTCCATTACTTGCAACACGGTCCTCAAATGCGCATCATGCTCTTCTTCTGATTTAGAGTATATCAGAATATCATCAATGAAGACCATAACAAACTTATCCAAATACTCGTGAAAGATCCAATTCATGTACTCCATGAACACACCAGGTGCATTGGATACACCAAACGGCATCACATTGTATTTATAGTGTCCATACCTCGTCCTGAATGCAGTCTTTGGAATATCATCAGGCTTAACTAGAATCTGATGATAACCCGACCTCAAATCAATCTTGCTGAACACACACGCACCTACTAGCTGATCCATCAAATCATCGATTCTCGGTAGTGGATACTTATTCTTGATAGTCCCTTTATTCAACTGCCGATAATCAATACACAACCTCATACTTCCATCATTCTTCTTCACTAACAGCACAAAAGCACCCCACGGAGAAACACTTGGTCGAACAAACCTCTTCTCAAGCAGCTCTTCCAACTGTTTCTTTAATTCACTTAACTCAGAAGCAGACATCCGGTAAGGAGCCATTGACACCGGACTCGTACCTGGTACCAAGTCCACTGCAAACTCTACTTCGTGTTCTGAAGGAAAATCACTGATGTCGTCTGGAAACACCTCTGGAAATTCACGGACAACAGGCAACTCCACACCTGCAGCTTCACGATCAATCTGCAATGATGTAAACATTGCAAACACCAAGGCTTCGTCTTCTTGAAGTTCGTCCACTTGCTTAGCAGACAAGAATATCAACTCTCTATCATCACCAAACTCAGGAAAATCTACCGTCTTGTTATAACAATTGATATAAACACGGTTGAACTCCAACCAGTTCATTCTAAAGATTACATCGATTTGGTGTAAGGGTAAGCACACCAAATCCATCACAAAACTCTTCTAACAAATCGTCACAGGACATCTCAAACACACAAAAGTAGTAGTAACATAACCATTAGCTAGGGTTTCTATTACCATGTTACTATTCATATCAGATAACTTCAAACCCAATCTATTAGCACATTCAAGCGAGATAAAAGAATGAGTAGCACCAGTGTCAATAATAGCAATCAACTCGATATTATTAATAAAGCAAGTACCTCGAATCAGGTTGTCCTTCTCTGGCGCTTCCGCACCACTCAAAGCAAACACTCTGCCACTGGTCTGAGCAGCAGTCGCAGTCTTCTCCGACTTTTGACATTGAGTACTAATATGACCTTTCTCAACACAATTGAAATAGGTTGGAGCATCGTCCTTGCAGTCAGTAGCTCTATGTCCCTTCTTACCACATCTGTAGCACCTCACCACATTATTGGTGCACACATCAGCACGGTGGCCTTGCTCGCCACACTTATAACATTTTCCAGAAGTGGGAGCTGCTCCCCCACTTGTCTTTTTCCCCTATGAAGCCTTCTGCTTCCCTTTGTCAGCTGAAGTCATATAAGGTTTACCCCTATACTGCCCCTTCTTCTCACTCAACTGCTTGTAGTGAGCAGATCGAGCTCGGCTATCCTCGTCGTAGATCCTACTCTTATCCACCAGCTCAATAAACTTGCGAATCTGTTGGTATCCAATACCCTGCTTGATCTCTGGTCTCAGCCCATTCTCGAACTTGAGACACTTTGACATCTCAGCATCAGCACGGTTGTAGTGAGGACAGAACTTCACCAGCATCTCGAACTTTGCAGCATACTCTTCCACTGTCATGTCTCCTTGCTTCAGCTCAAGGAATTCCACCTCTCTCTTTCCACGAGCATCCTCTAGAAAATACTTGCCCAGAAACTCCTGCTTGAACATAGCCCAGGTTATCACAGTGCCAACATCTTCCAGTCTTTATCGGGTGTTATCCCACCAGTCCTCGGCCTCTTCTTCCATCATATGCGTCCCAAACTGAACTTGTTACGCATCAGTACACCCCATCACCTGAAAGATCTTGTCAATTGCCTTCAGCCACTTGTGTGCACTTGCTGGGTCATGAGTACCCACAAAAGTCGGTGGATTTTTCCTCTTGAACTCCCCCAAAGCACGAAACTCATCTGGAATTCCACCATTCGGATTGAGTTGCACCACCACATTAGCAACTGATTCTAAAGCATCAGCAATAGCACAATCATTTCTTCCAGCCATCCTGCACACCACCAACAAGGTTAGAAGAAACAAAACATCGACAGTGTACACACACTCGTCGACTGACAGGGGACTGACATCATGTAAAAACCTGGCCGGACGGACCGACCTGGTCTGATACCACTAATGTAACACCCTGTTTCTACCCAACCAAATGACACAATAACAAGGCAAAATAATCAGAGTAACATCCCCAAAAAAGGCATCACATATCGTCACAAAACATTATAATAACCACTTGTCCCATCACACGGGTTTTTGCCATCATGAGTTAATTAAACACCACGCAGCGAAAAATCAAGTTTAAATAAAACACTTTTATAGTTCAAAACTTCTTAAAATAAAACTCATGAAAAACATCATGTCCACATAAAACAAAATAACATAATCGTTCGACTCAAACGTCCAGACCCGATGTTGCATATCAGACCAAGACCCTCTAATCGACGGAGAAATCAAAATGCCTCAAAAATAAATCTTCATGCACTAAAGGAGCTAAACCTGAACACATGCACATTACCCACGTGGAGGCAACATTCAAACAGGCAGGGTGAGTAATCACGAAATCAATATAAGAGATATGCGTAAAAGATAAAGCACAAGTAACATCATCATCAATCACACACAACATCAAAACACATCAATAACATCAATGTAATGCAATGCCACATAGTATGCAATTACAACGTCAGACTCATGCATGTGGTACCAACATCGTCATAATCGATGGACACTGGGTCATCACCCTCCAAAGATCCCCACCAATAGGATCAATTCTACACAAGAATCGGAGCACGTCATAAAACACTTCAATCCACACAATGGGATTGAAGCCACAAAAATGGACTGAAGTCCTACTATGCCATGAATGCATGATGCAAAATCCTCATAATAAGCATCTTCATAATATCGTATTAGTTGCATCATCATTCATGAATTCATCATCAAACAAACATCATAACATCACATTAATTCGCACTCGTCAAAGTTTACTATTATAACTCACAATGCGTTATAGTTGATTCATCACGTAAAATCCCCGATTTTTATTCTATTCATTGTCATTACTAGATTACTAGTGTCATATTATCTCATCATAGCCCTACGTCTCAAAGAAACCTCGTTACAAGCAAAATCGAGATAGAAATCTAAAAAAACGGGAAAATCTGCCCATGCCCCTGCCATACGCGCATGGACCACCCTGATACGCGTATGGCTCAAATTTCACGCCCACCCTTACGCGTATTGCCCTCTTCAATATGTGTATCAGTAGAGAGGTCATCCCTCTCAATTCTCCTTCAGATCTCCTTACGCGTATCCCATTTCTTCCTCAGTCTCCCATACGCGTATAGCCTTATGCTACGCGTATTGTCCAACTTCCCCACGCGTATGGTACACGTATCAACAGAGGGTCGTGCCAGCCCTTGGGGACAGGTGCGTACGGTACGCGTATCACCTTGGGAGTGTCCCCATTACACGTATTGCCTTCCCCAGTACGCGTATTGCCTTCTCCATTACGCGTATTGCCTTCCCCCTTACGCGTATCACCAGAGACTCCTCCAAAAACTCATATTTCGCATCCGAACGCAAAATCCCTCTTCCCAACACCTTCGATCTACCAGAACAACCTCAAATCATCTTTGATTCATCCCAGATCTAAGTTATTCATCTTACTTCATCATCTACATCAATTACCCTTAATTACTAAGTCTGAATTTAGTTATTATCAGGTTCGATTTATAGATCTGGTTACCCAAAGTTCGTCACAGCATCAATTACACAGATTCACATCATTGCAGCAAAACACAAGGATTTCATCACAGAAAATCATATACATACAGGCGCAAAATTTCATCACAAACCAGCATATAATCATCAGACACGAAAACACACAATTATCTCTACCTTAAACCAATATCAAACATATTAACCCGGATTACCCCCATACCTCAAAATTCCAGTAGAGATTCTTCGTTTTCCGGGGTTCTACGGTCAATTCCTCAATCTAGCCTCCTTTCCTCAGATCTCTAATCACTCTTTAGGGTTGAAAAATTATGATCTCCAAATCCCTACTTTTCTCTTTTGTTAAACCTAAGGGTTTTTGGGCCTTAATCTTTGTTTACCGTATTATCCTCCACTAATCCTTCAACATTACCGTCTTACCCTTAATGGTCTCCTAATGATTCTAATTAACAATAATAATAATAATCTAAATAATATTCTAATTATTCAAATTATTTCAATATTATTATTAATAAAGTAATCTAATTAATCTATTAAATCTAAGGCCTCAAAGTTCCCTTAACCCAAGGATACCCCACAAATCACATAATCCATCAACGTCACAAGGTCATCACAAAGCACCATGTAGCACCCCAAAATTTGCTCTCTTACCTTTAGTACTAACTGGCTTATGTTTCATCTCATTTTGCATTATCATGTGTGCATATCAATGGTTCTTAGCATGGGGTCAACGTGCCTGAGGCAAGTTCAAGAGAAGAAGATGTTCTTCAAAGGGTCAAGCAAGAGAGTTCAAGTGGATTATTCTCTCCTAACCAGTGCAGAAATTAGGGTTTTGAGGTTCTTGGGTTTATTGCTCTAATGGGCAAGTTTCTTGGGTTTTTATCATCACCAAATGGCATATCTTATCTTTGTTGGAGAGGATACACATCATATTCAGAGGAATTTGGATTTGGAGACTGTATTATTTCCTCCTAGACTAAGGGTACCAAAACTAGGGTTTGCTATAAAGTCAGTTTATTTCTGATTTTTTGGGCAAGACTTGATTCTATGGTGTTCCTTGGGTCCCTAAGTATCTAGGAATGGAAAGTTGTCCATCAGTTTTGTTCAGGAGAGATTTAATTGGCCAATGGATTGTAAATCAGGTGAATTGGGTAAAAGTCAACAGTGAGATGGGAAGTCAACTGTGGAATTTTGAGGTTCTCTCCAAAGTTTTCAAGGTCTCATATACTCATATGGTCATCAAGGGTCAAGTTTCATGCCATTTATCTAGAATCAGGAGTTGGTGCAAAAGTTACTAAATATGGAAATGACCTATAATTTGAAAGTTCCCTTTTTGGGCAAGTTCCTGCACTGCATTCAACTTGACTTTTCACCATCAAGAAAGCTTCAAATGAATTATCCTCCAACATGAAAGTTGAAGATCTTTTTCTCCTCTTTCCAACAAGTACTTGTAGGTCTCCATATCATTTGTGAAACTCAACTTATGATCAAAAGAAGGCAAAGTGGTTTTTAGGGTTTCTCATGATTCCATTTTCACAAACTTTGGCATAGTGACCTATAATCAATTCCATTGCTTCATGTCACATGCTAACATCAAAGGACACTCCTCAAGGATCATTCTAGGCCATTGAATCAAGTGAATACATGGTGTATTTATCACTTATTCTCCATTATTCAAAATTGCCAAGTCATTGAAAACTCATGAACCAAAATGTCTCAAGGCCCAAACTCTATTCAGGTGTGATTAGTAATTGTTGAATAAGTGATCCATCATGAAATATTTAGATATCCATGCATGGAAGAGGGTGTACTTAACATTATGTAATTTTCCAAGATTTGCCCAAAAACTCATTAAACAAAGAATTGCCAAGGCCCAAATCATTATCAGTGGGATGACCTAATATATTTAAACCAATTCATGCACTGGTTAGGTGAGAGACACGTGATAATTGGAGGAGAAAAAAGTTTCAACCCTAATTATTGAATTCATTGAACCTCTCAATCCACAAGGAGTTTTCTCAAAATTCCTTCACAACATTCATCCTTGGGATCCCTAGAGTACAAATCGCCCACCTTTGGAAGCTGAAAGCAAGGATAAAGGGTTGCACCATCTCAGGTTAGTGATGATTTTCACGATCCCAAAACTCAGTTTTTAAATATGCATAATGTTGTGTGATGCCCACTGACCATTCTGATGTATTTTATTTTGAATATGGACGTGTATTATGTGCGTATTGTGAGTTTCAAGTTTTGGAATAATAACTTATTTTGTGCGAATTTCTTGATGTGATGATTGTTTGTGATTTTTAATGAGAGATTCAAGATCCTGGTGAAAATCTGGTTGGATTGGTATATTGGTTCGCAGTTTCTGGAAAATTTCAAGTTGGTGTTCATCCAAGATGATGATCGGAACCCTAACCCCGTCACCGGAGATATTTGCAGGCCGCCGGAGGGAATTTGGAGAAGACGATGTCTTAGTCGTTGGATCTAGGGATCTGACGGTCCCTTGCTTGCCACGTTTTATAAGTTTTATTTATTTTTTCTGATTTTATTTAGTGATTGCATGTTATTTACCCCACGCGTGTTACCGTGTACACCCAATTAATTTCTCCCATTTTAATTACTTTTCCTTTAGTTGACTAAATCATGTGCGTTGGATGAATCAGACGGATGATGGGCTGCCAACGAATAAAAAAAACACGTGCCTGGCACATGGGGTGTGTAGGGTGCTCTTAAGGTTTGTGTGTGCGTGGGTATACGTTAATTGTGGTGTGCGTTTAATCATGGCTGTTCATCTTGCATAATGATTGGATTGGTTGACTGATTAGGGAGCGTCAGATGCATCCAATGGTAGGTATAAGGTCAACTGGTTGACTGGTCCCATGGTGTTCTTTTTTATTTTTTTATTTCGCTGATGTTTGTTGGACTGGACCTTGCTAATTACACCCCACCTTCCCTAGCCCATTAACATTCCAACGTGAATAAACTACTAAACGCACCCCCCTTGCATTTTTTCATTTATCTATTTTATCTAATTATATTGTTTTCTTTTTTAATTATTAAAAATAGTTTCTTGCATTTAAAAATTCCCAGAAAATTCATATATCATATTTATAATTTTATAAAATTTTCCAAATTTTATTTTTTTATTTTTATTTTATTTTTTATCATCTAAATTAAATATTTGTTTATTTTCTTTTTGAATTACTCATATCATGCATACTTAAAATTGTTTATTTTATTTCTCTGCATCCATAAAACATTTTGAACCCATTCCTTTTGCATTCATTCACCAACACACTGAAGTGCATTAAAATATTTTTCTATCATTTTTAAAATTATCTCATATTGCATTTTAGTCCTCCTTTTTCGCATATTAAGTCATATTTCTCATCTGAGTTTGCATATTTGTTTGAGTGACTTACCTCTTGAATTTTTGCATGAGTTTTGGACATGTTGCTTGCTTCTGGTTGAAATACTTGGATAATTAATTTGGTGATTTTAGAAGTTGTTTCTCTAATTATTTGATTGCTTTCACTTGAGATCTTCTTGTATGCATATTTCTGATCATGCCTGAGTTTTTGTTCGAGAAGGAACTTGTGCCATTGCTTGGGGGTTTGTTTCTTTGATTTATTAATTCATGTTTGGTTGTTATTGGTCACTTGATTGCCATTGTATGTCTTTGCTTGGTTTTCATCTATCTCATTTCTTTTACTTATGTCTGTTTCGTACTAACCTTTTATGCAGGGACTAAGGTAAGTTATTTGAGGGTATGGATAAGTATCCATGTCCACCCTTACTCTTTCCTCCTCTCATCTTTTTCCTCCCTTTAGGCTTAGGTTGTCGTCAAACCTCACTAACCGTAGGTCACCCATGCATGATAACATTAGGACTCTTAGTTCCCCTTTAGAGTTTCCTTCGTGTCTTCTCTCTTCTCATCTCAAAATTTCTTGAAAACACTTAATAAGGATAAATTGTATTGCGCACGAGCCTTAAGCGTGGGGAATGAGAAATGAGGGGCTTCCTCTCATCTTTCTAGAGTGCTTAGCGAGCGTCCTGTCTTGGGACGATGCGTTAAGTATTCGCCCCTGTGCTCTAGACTTTGGTGCAATGCAACTTATGAACTAACTTAAGCCACTTCTGTCCTAAAAAATACAAACAAACTTCAAACCTTTTTGTCCTTTGGGATTGTCAAACTAAAGGCTATTTTCAAAAAGGGCACGTTACCTTCCGTCTGAGTCGCAAACAAGCATCGACCCTAACTGCCGGACGCGAACTTAACGTCGCTCATAAAAAACACAAAAAGAACTTGGTCCGAACTACGTTGACTCTGAATTCCCCATTGCACAAAAGGGGTACGTAGGCCTAGGACGTCGACGTCCTACCGAGTCTGTCTTAGTTTTCCCCTTCCCCGTCTTAGTGCAACCATAGATGATAGGATAACTCACCCTTAGAATAGACAACAAGCGTGGATCCCATCGAGTACGATGGACGCGTGGGGTGCTAGCACCTTCCCCTCGTGTAACCGACTCCCGAACCCAGGTTATGGTTGCGATGACCATTCCTTTCCCTCTTCCTCAGGTTTATGCGGTGTTCCCTTTCCTCTCTTGGGATAAATTTACACGGCTGGCGACTCTGTTTTTTCCGCGCCACTCTCGCGTTTGTACCTGGATGAAAATCCTGGGAGCAACAGCTGGCGACTCTGCTGGGGACTCTGGTTGACCTATGCTGGTCCATCCCTAAGCGAGTCTGTCTTAGCGCTTGCTTGTCTTTGTTCTCTTTGGGTGTTTTTGTTTTGCTTTATTTGTTGTATTTTATTTTTACGGCTTTTACTGCATTGCATTTCATTTTTATTACTGTCATACTAGATACTGCTGTGTTGTGCTGGCTGTTTCTGTTTTACAGGTTGGGTTATTCTGAGAGATAAGCCCAATACCCAAGCTTGAGTACACCCTAGGACTAGAGTGGAGAGTAGTGGGACCTACGTGCCCGCTTGGTACATTTGTGTGTTCACGAAATTCATAACCAGACGAGGCTATCTTGGGACGTATTCTAACGTGTGTGTTTTACGCATGTTAGGATGTCGATCTAGAGAGCTGTCGACTCTGGTGACGGATCATCGAGGACCTTAGTGGAAACATCCCTCTTTAGTGGTGACAGTGGCAGACCACATCCTATAGAAAACCCATTCGCACTCGAGGGCCCACTTAGGAACTCGCATAGGATGGCCCCTATCTTTTGAAGAGAATTAGTGGAGGCACTCCTCGATTGACGATAGTACTGTACCCCAAGGGATGAATGTACTATTGTTTCTCAACCTCAGTGCCAGAAGCTGAGGATTTTCCGTTTTGGAGAATCGGTTGAGGCCTCCTCGATTGATGATGATGCCAAACCAGAAATGGTGAACGTATCATCATTTCTCTACCTGAGAGCCCGGGATACTGAACATCCTAGTACCCACACGTGAGAGGGGATGGGTGTTTGCAGGTTTGCAGGTAACCGAAACCTTCAACCTACCCTGTTTTTCTGGATTTCTCATCAATGTCTGATTATTTGGGTTCCTGGTTATTCAGTGGTTCGAAATTCTGGTTTTCTGGGTTATGGTTCTCATTCAGTTAACAGCACAGCACATCCGGCAGTGTCGCCTTGATCCCATGTTTGCATGAGCATGTCATTTTTCTTGCATTCGGACATGTTTGACATTTTTCAGGGCTTGCATCTTACTCTTGATTCCGGTTTTCTGAGGTTACCTTGGCATGGATGTCCAGAGAAAGAAGACTGTTGCCTATTCGTTCCCAGATCCGACTTTGACATTGATTCACAAGCTTATTAGTATGGCTAGTCCCGGAGTTCATACAGAGTTCAGTGGAGGGTATGGGAGACTTCTAAAGTTTGTCTACAATATCTCCAAGTATGAGAAGGATGCCATTCATACACTTCTTCAGTTTTACGATCCATCTTTGCGTTGCTTCACTTTCCCAGACTACATCTTGGCCCCAACGTTGGAGGAGTTCTCATTTATTTTGGGAATCCCCATCAGGCATGACATAGTATTCTTTTCTGAAGAACACCCCGAGATAAAAGAAATGGCTATTGCTCTTCATATTGGCGAATCCGTTCTGAGCAGTAATATTGAGGAAAAACAAGGAGCTAAAGGTTTCTTATTGAAGTTCTTGTTTGATCAAGCTTGCATACATGTTAAAGAGAAGAATTGGATTGCTTTCCAAGCTATTTTGGCTATGTGCATCTATGGGATTGTCCTGTTTCCCAATGTTCCTAATCTGGTGGATATGCATACTGTCAGAATCTTTATTTCAAAGAATCCTATACCTACCTTGCTAGGTGATGTGTATCATTCAGTTCACTACAAGAATGAAAATAGGCGGGGGAAAACTGTGAGTTATTGTGCACTGCTTTTATCTACTTGGTTTCTGAGCCATCTCCCTGAAACTGGCGCCTTTATTGATACGAAAGATTCTCTGAAGTGGTCAAAGAGGTTAATGGGCTTGACTACTGACAACATTGTTTGGTTCAATCATGACTTGCTAGGAATGGAGATTATTTGCAAGTGCGGAGAATTCCCTAATGTACCCTTGATAGGGAGAAAATGTGGAATTAACTATAATCCTTCCCTTGTTATCAGGCAGTTTGGTTATCCTTTGAGAGGTCCACCCGAAGAGAGAGATATCAGAGAGTCCTTATTCTTCAATGGTATTGAGGATCAAGAGACGATGAGGAAGATTGTGAATGCTTGGAAACAGGTGACCAAGAAGGGTAAAACTTCGTTCGGGAAATGTAATAACCGGGCTTTTCCTTCCTATAAAGAGTGGATTAAGAAGATAGCAGAAGAGGAGCTTCTTCCTTTCCCAGTGGAACCACCTTTGTATCCTTTACTGATTGAGCCTCCTACCACAGTTGAGATAGAGAAGTTTAACAAGTTGTGGCCTGAAAAGGAAAAGCTGCGAGAAGAAAACAAAGAGCTACTAAGAGAGATTCATCAGTTGAAACATGAGCGGGGTGAAGCTGTTCATACCACCAAGTTGAAGACAGAGCTTCTCGCTAAGGCAGAAAAAGAGCTAGCTGACATGGTCACATCCAGAAAAAGGATGAAAGAAGCTTTGGATGGGATCAGTAAGGTTCTCGAGTCTAAGAAGGAGGAATTGGACAAGGCTTTGTTGAAAATTCACAGGTTCGATGATCACCTAGAAACTGCAATGGCCGAGAATAAGAGAAAGGAAGACGGTTATCTAGCTCAGATTGATCAGTTGAAGTTGACGCTCAAGAGAAAAGACGCTGAGATCCTGTCAGGGGTATTCAAGAGACAAGTAGTCGAGGGTCGACTCAATGAAGCCATAGCCTCCATAGAGGAACTGAAGGTCCAAGCTGAAGTGAAGAAACTTAGACATGAGGGTCCTAGCATCGATGGTGTTTCTGGAGAAGACGCTTGGGAGTTGCATTGTCGATACTTGGAAGGGATCATACATAGAAGAAACGTTCTCATTCAAGAGCTAATTCAGAGACCAAAGCATCCCGACACCAAAAAGTTGTTCAAGGAAATTCAAGACTGGAGCAGAAAGCATAGTGGATGGGGGGATTGACACTTGTGGACTTTGATGACATGTCGTAGTTTTCTATTCTCTTTTATTGTATTTGGATCACCACCAGGCTTGTTGGTTGGGACCTCTTTAATTTTTATGTTCAGATTTGTTATCTTGGATTCGTGATTGTTGACATTTGGTTTTCCTCTGGTTTTCTTAATATATGAGCCGAAGTTCCGTTCTATCTTGTTGTTAAACTGGAATCAAGGGGTGGATCGCCTTGCAAATATTCAAACATGTTCATTTGCATTTGCATATTCATAATCATTTTGAATAATCATTTTGCATGACAGGTGTTTATCTCCGGTGTTCTTATCTTGTTCCCATCTCAGAATTGCAGATTTAACTCCTCAGGCCATTCAAGAGTTGATCATGGAGCGAGTTCAAGCTGAGTTGAGTGAACTGAAGGTTCAGATGAGGCAGTTTGGGGAACACATGCTCTAGGAGTAGAAGATGCTGAGGGAGGAGGTCAATCAGATGAAGACTCAGATGGGCTTGGTCATGGAAATTTTGAAAACAGCGCTAAAGAAGGAAAACAGTCAAGTGCCCGCTTCCGCAACAGAGATCCTTGCTCCTCCCATCTCTTTGGAATCTGATTTAAATCATGGATTACCTCGTGAATCTATTCCGCAAGCGGAAGTTCCAGAACTCTCCCAACAGCAGCTAGGTCTTGGCTCCCAAGAGAAGCCCAAAGGCAAAAAGTGTACACAGGGACAGAAGAAGTCTGAAAGAGTTTTTCATCCGCTCCCTATGCCATATTCTCAACTATTGCAGCATCTCCTTCAGTTTCAACTGGTACAGAAAAGGACTTTGGCTCCTCCACCGGCAATCCTCCACTAGGCTATGATGCAAGAGCCCATTGTCATTTCCATTCTGGGGCACCAGGGCATACCATGGAGAGATGTAGGGCCTTTCAGCACCGAGTCCAGGATTTGATTGATGCAGGGGCAATTAAGTTCACGTCGGGTGGTGTGAATGTACAAGGTGATGTTACCCCAATTGTTGCAAAAGAAGTGAAGGCTCCTCCCTTCTTCGCAGGATCCACCTCATGTCAGGGACTTTCTCCATAACCTTTTGCTGCAGAAGCTCTACGTCAGCAACCTTTGTTTGTGCCTCAGCCAAACGTGGAGAGGAAAGTGCAAGCGCGGGTGGGGCGCCCGAATCAGCACTGACAGCAGAATTATCAGCAACAGGGGCAACCGAGACCAAGAGGGCCCAAGAGGATATTTGATCCTATTGCTATCCCTTATAGTCAGCTGTTTGCTCGTCTGCTCAAGAACTCTATGATTTAAACGAGGAGTACCGCGCCGGTACCGTACCCTATTCTGCCGGATTATGACATGACTGCTAGGTGCGAGTTCCACTCGGGAACGTTTGGGCACACAATTGATGAGTGTAATGTATTCAAGCACAAGGTGCAAGACCTGGTAGACTCAGAGATCATTGTATTCACTGAAGATGATATGTACGTCAATGGAAGCCTCCTTTCTCAAATGAACACTCAGTCTGCAAGTACATCCAGACAGAATTAAGCTTCCTCAATAATGGCAATCTTCAGTTTCTTTACCGCATTTTCATTTGTAGTTTTTCATTTCTTGTTAAAGCATCGTATGCATGTAAGACTTGTTTGTTTTTTAATGATGATATTAATGCAATGAGTATGTTTTCCTTGAAGTAATCCATTCGTGTTCACTCTTAAATGTTTATATGCGCTGCAATACCAATTTTCTTGTCTAGAACTCTCGAGGGAGGATGATGAGACAAAAACGCAAAATCTCTGGTTGTATGTTCAAGGATAGAACCCTGTTGAGGATGTACAGGCATTGTTTCCAATCCCTAAACACTGGAGATATAAGGGAGATAGACCCTCGTTAACCCCTTTGAGCCTTGAAGTAGGAGTTTCTTTCGTACGAAAAAACCCTCATACTTAACCCAGGGGCAAGGTAGGCGTCAGTTAGTTTGACCGAGCGTTCAAAATTCAAGGAGAGTGTGCATCCGAAGAACCATTACCTTCTATCCCACCGTCAAGAGGTCAAGAGACGCGAAACCACAATGGTTATCCATCAACAACCAAGGAGTGAGGCAGTCACAACCCTTTCAAGCAAGTAAGACAACCAGTGTCACACGCTTTGTTCAAAAGGGGAATAAAAAGAGAGCCCGCTAAGTCGAAGCTTGAAAACAAGCGACTTAGGCAAAAGTTAGGGCATCCCGCTGGACTTCAAAATATAAAAATCAGTCCAGGCAAAAATTAGGGATCAAAAAAGAAAAAGGCAAAAGAAAGAAAAAGCGAAAAACGAAAAGGATTATAAAAGAAAACCCTCGATAAGAACAAATTCGTGTGATTACAGGCACAAAAGATAAAAAAGGGGTGATTGTCGCTCCAAAACTTCCCTAGGTGTCAAACCATTAGCGGCATGGGTTCCTTAAAGAGATGAGCGTTTGTGTCAGATTAACTGAACATAGGACTGGAGAACATCACGAAGAGTGGGTGGGCACCGATAAATTTTGAGCCATAAATCCTTTTTCTGAAACCGTGAACCAGACCACGTTACAACCCTTAAAAGTCCTAATTGAAACAGGGTTTATTCCGAAAGCGTACTTAAACAGGACAGCGTTCCTGACTCCTATGAGTTGTGCTAATAAGGTTTGTTGGTATTGCATGTGCGCATTGTTTTGCCATTCAAAAATCAAGGTCGCACCCCAGCTGGCGATTCGTTCACAAGGCTTGGCGACGCATTTTTCAATAAAACTTCAAGGTTAACATGAGTGTTGCATTAGAATTATCATTCTCATAAATAACTTGTTCTGTTTGCATACATGTGCCTAAACATCAATGCAGCTTACACAGGGAACGTTAATCAAGAAGCTTGATCCTGCCAAGTTGGGATGCTTGAAAATTCTGAAGGACGATCCTATCAAAGGGCATGCTACCAAGAGACTCAGTGTAGAAGGGGCTCTCTCCAGTAAGTCGTGTTAAGATGTAGCCAATCTGGGGCAGTCACGTCGAGAAATCTCTCCGAAATTCAGTTACCCCGGGGCACTCATTCTAAGATCAGGGGCAAAGTCACGTCAAAGCTCATATTGGGGCAGGCCACCTCTAGAGCATGGGAGGTTGTCCACTCCTGAAAATGGTTAATTGAAAACACCTCGTCAAGGTTCAAGGTACTAAAGCAGAGTATTTTTAAGTCATTACGATCCCTTTCGAGGTAATGTACGTCATGGATTATGAAGACTGGGGCAGTTATGTCGAGATATGATAAATCTCTCCAAGAGTTTGAAGACCCTGGGGCAGTGCGAACGCCCGGTCTTCTATAAAATCCTCTTGAGATGATTTCTTCCGTTAGACCTGGTGGTCTGGGGCAAGTGGAAAGTTCAAAGGGCCGTTTACGACCTTAGAAACAAGTCAGGATTGGATGGCAACAGGATTGTATCTCCCCAGCAGTTGGCTTTCCCCAGCATTAGATTGCACTTTCCTCAGCAGAGCAGACCTTCCCCAGCAGGAGACCTGGAAAGTATTTTCTCTGAATCAAGACGTTATCTCCCCACAGAATCAGGGTTTTCACTTGCCCCATCCAGTCAGGAAGCGTGCTTTCGCCGACAATGTCGTATTCTAGTCCCCAGCAAGGTGAGAGTAAAGTCATTATCCCCACCAGCAGGCTAAGTTCAGCAGTATCCCCAAGCAGGATGGTATTATGGACTGTTTTCCCCAAGCAGGATGGTATTATGGGCTGGCACCCCCCAGCAGGTCCTAAGCCCATTTGTTATTGGCAATCCTCAGTAACAGACTTCTGGTTTCGTTATTGGCGTCCATTCTCAACTCCCCCAGCAGAGGAGAAATCTCAGGTTTTGGATGTTACCTTCAGTGAAAGACAGGTGTGGCCCCCGGTAGTTCTTTCGGGATTTCATCCCCAGCAGAAGTCGTTGATCCGAAGAGTCGATCAGTATGACCCTTCTCAGCTGAGCTCTTGGATTCAGAGGACAATTTATTTTTGTCATCCCCAGCCGAATTGGTCTTTACTCTCCAGCATTTATTTTGCTGGAGAGACCCCTTTTGCATATCATAAGCATTTGTATTGCATCCTCAAAAGCGTAGCATTTCCACTTCGTATGGAGCATTACGGCAAAATTCAAACATTTGCATTTGAAGCATAAGCCAGGTTTGATACTTTCTTTGCCAGTTCTCTTTCTCAGCAGAGACGGCATGACTCAGGAGATTTTGGAGGGACGCGTTCCTCATACTTGTGCTCCTCGGCAGAGTTTTTTATTTAGACTTCTCCTTTCCCCGGCGGAGTCATCTTATCTATGGATCGTGAGTCCGTTAGAAGTTTGCCTTGGATTGGCCAATCTCCTTTGTAAATCCATTTCTCGTCTGGTAGTCAGTTCTAGTCTGACTTACTTGGTGAAACCCAGTTCTCGTCTGGTAGTCAATTCTCGTCTGAATTATTCTGTAAATCCAGTTCTCGTCTGGTAGTCAGTTCTCGACTGACTTATTTGGTGTAAACCCAGTTCTTGCCTGGTAGTCAGTTCTCGTCCGACATCTCTTTTGTAAACCCAGTTCTCGCCTGGTAGTCAGTTCTCGTCTGACATCTCTTTTGTAAACCCAGTTCTCGCCTGGTAGTCAGTTATTGTCTGACATCTCTTTGGTAAATCCAGTTCTCGCCTGGTAGTCAGTTATCGTCTGACCTATTATTGTGGTAGTCAGTTCTCGTCTGACTTATTTCGTGAAACCCAGTTCTCTTTATCAGCAGAGATAGTAATCTTTTGAAGATTTTCCTCGTCAGTTCTCTTTATCAGCAGGGATGGCATTTATTCTGCTAGTTCTCTTTATCAGCAGAGATAACAGTCCTTTGAAGATTTCCTTCATCAGTTCCCTTTATCAGCAGGGATGGCATATTTCGAGATTCCTTTGTCAGTTCTCTTTATCAGCAGAGATGACATAACCTGGGAGAGTTTTGTTTCACGTTATCCCCGGCGAAGTCCACTTTATGTTGGTTATCCTTTGTGGGTACAATTGAGGTTGTATTCATATTTTCTTTGTGGGTAGAGTGATTGAGGTCAGTCTTCCTTTGAGGGTACAATTGAGGTTGTATTCGTTTTGTGGGTGCAATTGATGTAGCATTCCTATTTTCTTTGTGGGTAGAGTGATTGAGGTCAGTCTTCCTTTGTGGGTACAATTGAGGTTGTATTCGTTCTATGGGTGCGATTGAGGTCGTATTCCTATTTTCTTTATGGGTAGAGTGATTGAGGTCAGTCTTCCTTTGTGGGTACAATTGAGGTTATATTCATTTTGCGGGTGCGATTGAGGTCGTATTCCTATTTTCTTTGTGGGTAGAGTGATTGAGGTCAGTCTTCCTTTGTGGCTGCAATTGAGGTTGTATTCGTTCGATGGGTACGGTTGAGGTCGTATTCCTATTTTCTTTGTGGGTAGAGTGATTGAGGTCAGTCTTCCTTTGTGGGTACAATTGAGGTGGTATTTGTTTTGCGGGTGCGATTGAGGTCGTATTCCTATTTTCTTTGTGGGTAGAGTGATTGAGGTCAGTCTTCCTTTGTGGGTACAATTGAGGTTGTATTCGTTCTATGGGTGCGATTGAGGTCGTATTCCTATTTTCTTTGTAGGTAGAGTGATTGAGGTCAGTCTTCCTTTGTGGGTACAATTGAGGTTGTATTCGTTTTGCGGGTGCGATTGAGGTCGTATTCCTATTTTCTTTGTGGGTAGAGTGATTGAGGTCAGTCTTCCTTTTTGGGTACAATTGAGGTTGTATTCGTTCGATGGGTGCGATTGAGGTCGTATTCCTATTTTCTTTGTGGGTAGAGTGATTGAGGTCAGCCTTCCTCTGTGGGTACAATTGAGGTGGTATTCGTTTTGCGGGTGCGATTGAGGTCGTATTCCTATTTTCTTTGTGGGTAGAGTGATTGAGGTCAGTCTTCCTTTGTGGGTACAATCGAGGTTGTATTCGTTCTATGGGTGCGATTGAGGTCGTATTCGTATTTTCTTTGTGGGTAGAGTGATTGAGGTCAGTCTTCCTTTGTGGGTACAATTGAGGTTGTATTCGTTTTGTGGGTGCGATTGAGGTCGTATTCGTATTTTCTTTATGGGTAGAGTGATTGAGGTCAGTCTTCCTTTGCGGGTACAATCGAGGTTGTATTCGTTTTGTGGGTGCGATTGAGGTCGTATTCCTATTTTCTTTGTGGGTAGAGTGATTGAGGTCAGTCTTCCTTTATGGGTACAATTGAGGTTGTATTCGTTCTATGGGTGCGATTGAGGTCGTATTCGTATTTTCTTTGTGGGTAGAGTGATTGAGGTCAGTCTTCCTTTGTGGGTACAATTGAGGTTGTATTCGTTTTGTGGGTACGATTGAGGTCGTATTCGTATTTTCTTTATGGGTAGAGTGATTAAGGTCAGTCTTCCTTTGGGGGTATGAACTTGTTGCGCATCAGTACACCCCATCACCCGAAAGATCTTGTCAATTGCCTTCAGCCACTTGTGTGCACTTGCTGGGTCATGAGTACCCACAAAAGTCGGTGGATTGTTCCTCTTGAACTCCCCCAAAGCACGAAACTCATCTGGAATTCCACCATTCGGATTGAGTTGCACCACCACATTAGCAACTGATTCAAAAACATCAGCAATAGCACAATCATTTCTTCCAGCCATCCTGCACACCACCAACAAGGTTAGAAGAAACAAAACATCGAAAGTGTACACACACTCGTCGACTGACAGGGGACTGACATCATGTAAAAACCTGGCCGGACGGACCGACCTGGTCTGATACCACTAATGTAACACCCTGTTTCTACCTAACCAAATGACACAATAACAAGGCAAAATAATCAGAGTAACATCCCCAAAAAAGGCATCACATATCGTCACAAAATATCATAATAACCACCTGTCCCATCACACGGGTTTTTGCCATCATGAGTTAATTAAACACCACGCAGCAAAAAATCAAGTTTAAATAAAACACTTTTATAATTCAAAACTTCTTAAAATAAAACTCATGAAAAACATCATGTCCACATAAAACAAAATAACATAATCATTCGACTCAAACGTCCAGACCCGATGTTGCATATCAGACCAAGACCCTCTAATCGACGGAGAAATCAAAATGCCTCAAAAATAAATCTTCATGCGCTAAAGGAGCTAAACCTGAACACCTGCATATTACCCACGTGGAGGCAACATTCAAACAGGCAGGGTGAGTAATCACGAAATCAATATAAGAGATATGCGTAAAAGATAAAGCACAAGTAACATCATCATCAATCACACACAACATCAAAACACATCAATAACATCAATGTAATGCAATGCCACATAGTATACAATTACAATGTCAGACTCATGCATGTGGTACCAACATCGTCATAATCGATGGACACTGGGTCATCACCCTCCAAAGATCCCCACCAATAGGATCGATTCTACATAAGAATCGGAGCACGTCATAAAACACTTCAATCCACACAATGGGATTGAAGCCACAAAAATGGGCCGAAGTCCTACTATGCCATGAATGCATGATGCAAAATCGTCATAATATCGTCATAGTTGCATCATCATTCATGAATTCATCATCAAACAAACATCATAACATCACATCAATTCGCACTCGTCAAAGTTTACTATTATAACTCACAATGCGTCATAGTTGATTCATCACGTAAAATCCCCGATTTTTATTCTATTCATTGTCATTACTAGATTACTAGTGTCATATTATCTCATCATAGCCCTACGTCTCAAAGAAACCTCGTTACAAGCAAAATCGAGACAGAAATCTAAAAAAACGGGAAAATCTGCCCATGCCCCTGCCATACGCGCATGGACCACCCTGATACGCGTATGGCTTAAATTTCACGCCCACCCTTACGCGTATTGCCCTCTTCAATATGCGTATCAGTAGAGAGGCCATCCCTCTCAATTCTCCTTCAGATCTCCTTACGCGTATCCCATTTCTTCCTCAGTCTCCCATACGCGTATAGCCTTATGCTACGCGTATTGTCCAACTTCCCCACGCGTATGGCACACGTATCAACAGAGGGTCATGCCAGCCCTTGGGGATAGGTGCGTACAGTACGCGTATCACCTTGGGAGTGTCCCCATTACGCGTATTGCCTTCCCCAGTACGCGTATTGCCTTCTCCATTACGCGTATTGCCTTCCCCCTTACGCGTATCACCAGAGACTCCTCCAAAAACTCATATTTCGCATCCGAACGCAAAATCCCTCTTCCCAACACCTTCGATCTACCAGAACAACCTCAAATCATCTTTGATTCATCCCAGATCTAAGTTATTCATCTTACTTCATCATCTACATCAATTACCCTTAATTACTAAGTCTGAATTTAGTTATTATTAGATTCGATTTATAGATCTGGTTACCCAAAGCTCGTCACAGCATCAATTACACAGATTCACATCATTGCAGCAAAACACAAGGATTTCATCACAGAAAATCATATACATACAGGCACAAAATTTCATCACAAACCAACATATAATCATCAGACACGAAAACACACAATTATCTCTACCTTAAACCAATATCAAACATATTAACCCGGATTACCCCCATACCTCAAAATTCCAGTAGAGATTCTTCGTTTTTCGGGGTTCTACGGTCAATTCCTCAATCTAGCCTCCTTTCCTCAGATCTCTAATCACTCTTTAGGGTTGAAAAATTATGATCTCCAAATCCCTACTTTTCTCTTTTGTTAAACCTAAGGGTTTTTGGGCCTTAATCTTTGTTTACCGTATTATCCTCCACTAATCCTTCAACATTACCGTCTTACCCTTAATGGTCTCCTAATGATTCTAATTAACAATAATAATAATAATAATAATCTAAATAATATTCTAATTATTCAAATTATTTCAATATTATTATTAATAAAGTAATCGAAACTATTAAATCTAAGGCCTCAAAGTTCCCTTAACCCAAGGATACCCCACAAATCACATAATCCATCAACGTCACAAGGTCATCACAAAGCACCATGTAGCACCCCAAAATTTGCTCTCTTACCTTTAGTACTAACTGGCTTATGTTTCATCTCATTTTGCATTATCATGTGTGCATATCAATGGTTCTTAGCATGGGGTCAAGGTGCCTGAGGCAAGTTCAAGAGGAGAAGATGTTCTTCAAAGGGTCAAGCAAGAGAGTTCAAGTGGATCATTCTCTCCTAACCAGTGCAGAAATTAGGGTTTTGAGGTTCTTGGGTTTATTGCTCCAATGGGCAAGTTTCTTGGGTTTTTATCATCACCAAATGGCATATCTTATCTTTGTTGGAGAGGATACACATCATATTCAGAGGAATTTGGATTTGGAGACTGTGCTATTTCCTCCTAGACTGAGGGTACCAAAACTAGGGTTTGCTATAAAGTCAGTTTATTTCTGATTTTTTGGGCAAGACTTGATTCTATGGTATTCCTTGGGTCCCTAAGTATCTAGGAATGGAAAGTTGTCCATCAGTTTGGTTCAGGAGAGATTTAATTGGCCAATGGATTGTAAATCAGGTGAATTGGGTAAAAGTCAACAGTGAGAGGGGAAGTCAACTGTGGAATTTTGAGGTTCTCTCCAAAGTTTTCAAGGTCTCACATCCTCATATGGTCATCAAGGGTCAAGTTTCATGCCATTTATCAAGAATCAGGAGTTGGTGCAAAAGTTACTAAATATGGAAATGACCTATAATTTGAAAGTTCCCTTTTTGGGCAAGTTCCTGCACTGTATTCAACTTGACTTTTCACCATCAAGAAAGCTTCAAATGAATTATCCTCCAACATGAAAGTTGAATATCTTTTTCTCCTCTTTCCAACAAGTACTTGTAGGTCTCCATATCATTTGTGAAACTCAACTTATGATCAAAAGAAGGCAAAGTGGTTTTTAGGGTTTCTCATGATTCCATTTTCACAAACTTTGGCATAATGACCTATAATCAATTCCATTGCTTCATGTCACATGCTAACATCAAAGGACACTCCTCAAGGATCATTCTAGGCCATTGAATCAAGTGAATACATGGTGTATTTATCACTTATTCTCCATTATTCAAAATTGCCAAGTCATTGAAAACTCATGAACCAAAATGTCTCAAGGCCCAAACTCTATTCAGGTGTGATTAGCAATTGTTGAATAAGTGATCCATCATGAAATATTTGGATATCCATGCATGGAAGAGGGTGTACTTAACATTATGTAATTTTCCAAGATTTGCCCAAAAACTCATTAAACAAAGAATTGCGAAGGCCCAAACCATTATCAGTGGGATGACCTAATATATTTAAACCAATTCATGCACTGGTTAGGTGAGAGACACGTGATATTTGGAGGAGAAAAAAGTTTCAACCCTAATTCTTCAATTCATTGAATCTCTCAATCCACAAGGAGTTTTCTCAAAATTCCTTCACAACATTCATCCTTGGGATCCCTAGAGTACAAATCGCCCACCTTTGGAAGCTGAAAGCAAGGATAAAGGGTTGCACCATCTCAGGTTAGTGATGATTTTCACGATCCAAAAACTCAGTTTTTAAATATGCATAATGTTGTGTGATGCCCACTGACCATTCTGATGTATTTTATTTTGAATATGGACGTGTATTATGTGCGTATTGTGAGTTTCAAGTTTTGGAATCATAACTTATTTTGTGCGAATTTCTTGATGTGATGATTGTTTGTGATTTTTAATGAGAGATTCAAGATCCTGGTGAAAATCTGGTTGGATTGGTATATTGGTTCGCAGTTTCTGGAAAATTTCAGGTTGGTGTTCATCCAAGATGATGATCGGAACCCTAACCCTGTCACCGGAGATATTTGCAGGCCGCCGGAGGGAATTTGGAGAAGACGATGTCTTGGCCGTTGGATCTAGGGATCTGACGGTCCCTTGCTTGCCACGTTTTATAAGTTTTATTTTTTTTTCTGATTTTATTTAGTGATTGCATGTTATTTACCCCACGCGTGTTACCGTGTACACCCAATTAATTTCTCCCATTTTAATTACTTTTCCTTTAGTTGACTAAATCATGTGTGTTGGATGAATCAGACGGATGATGGGCTGCCAACGAATAAAAAAAACACGTGCCTGGCACATGGGGTGTGTAGGGTGCTCTTAAGGTTTGTGTGTGCATGGGTATATGTTAATTGTGGTGTGCGTTTAATCATGGTTGTTCATCTTGCATAATGATTGGATTGGTTGACTGATTAGGGAGCGTCAGATGTATCCAATGGTAGGTATAAGGTCAACTGGTTGACTGGTCCCATGGTGTTCTTTTTTATTTTTTTATTTCGCTGATGTTTGTTGGACTGGACCTTGCTAATTACACCCCACCTTCCCCAGCCCATTAACATTCCAACGTGAATAAACTACTAAACGCACCCCCCTTGCATTTTTTCATTTATCTATTTTATCTAATTATATTGTTTTCTTTTTTAATTATTAAAAATAGTTTCTTGCATTTAAAAATTCCCAGAAAATTCATATATCATATTTATAATTTTATAAAATTTTCCAAAATTTATTTTTTTATTTTTATTTTATTTTTTATCATCTAAATTAAATATTTGTTTATTTTCTTTTTGAATTACTCATATCATGCATACTTAAAATTGTTTATTTTATTTCTCTGCATCCATAAAACATTTTGAACCCATTCCTTTTGAATTCATTCACCAACACACTGAAGTGCATTAAAATATTTTTCTATCATTTTTAAAATTATCTCATATTGCATTTTAGTCCTCCTTTTTTGCATATTAAGTCATATTTCTCATCTGAGTTTGCATATTTGTTTGAGTGACTTACCTCTTGAATCTTTGCATGAGTTTTGGACATGTTGCTTGCTTCTGGTTGAAATACTTGGATAATTAATTTGGTGATTTTAGAAGTTGTTTCTCTAATTATTTGATTGCTTTCACTTGAGATCTTCTTGTATGCATATTTCTGATCATGCCTGAGTTTTTGTTCGAGAAGGCACTTGTGCCATTGCTTGGGGGTTTGTTTCTTTGATTTCTTAATTCATGTTTGGTTGTTATTGGTCACTTGATTGCCATTGTATGTCTTTGCTTGGTTTTCATCTATCTCATTTCTTTTACTTATGTCTGTTTCGTACTAACCATTTATGCAGGGACTAAGGTAAGTTATTTGAGGGTATGGATAAGTATCCATGTCCACCTTTACTCTTTCCTCCTCTCATCTTTTTCCTCCCTTTAGGCTTAGGTTATCGTCAAACCTCACTAACCGTAGGTCACCCATGCATGATAACATTAGGACTCTTAGTTCCCCTTTAGAGTTTCTTTCGTGTCTTCTCTCTTCTCATCTCAAAATTTCTTGAAAACACTTAATAAGGATAAATTGTATTGCGCACGAGCCTTAAGCGTGGGGAATGAGAAATGAGGGGCTTCCTCTCATCTTTCTAGAGTGCTTAACGAGCGTCCTGTCTTAGGACGATGCGTTAAGTATTCACCCCTGTGCCCTAGACTTTGGTGCAATGCAACTTATGAACTAACTTAAGCCACTTCTGTCCTAAAAAAATACAAACAAACTTCAAACCTTTTTGTCCTTCGGGATTGTCAAACTAAAGGCTATTTTCAAAAAGGGCACGTTACCTTCCGTCTGAGTCGCAAACAGACATCGACCCTAACTGCCGGATGCGAACTTAACGTCGCTCATAAAAAACACAAAAAGAACTTGGTCCGAACTACGTTGACTCTGAATTCCCCATTGCACAAAGGGGGTACGTAGGCCTAGGACGTCGACGTCCTACCGAGTCTGTCTTAGTTTTCCCCTTCCCCGTCTTAGTGCAGCCATAGATGATAGGATAACTCACCCTTAGAATAGACAACAAGCGTGGATCCCATCGAGTACGATGGACGCGTGGGGTGCTAGCACCTTCCCCTCGCGTAACCGACTCCCGAACCCAGGTTATGGTTGTGATGACCATTCCTTTCCCTCTTCCTCAGGTTTATGCGGTGTTCCCTTTCCCTCTCTTGGGATAAATTTACACGGCTGACGACTCTGTTTTTTCCGCGCCACTCTCGCGTTTGTACCTGGATGAAAATCCTGGGAGCAACACACCAAAACATCGCATAATCATAATAATTAAATAAATAAATATTATAGTTATTTGAGGCGTTACAGTACCAAGGCATACTTCCCCGGCCAACCCTACGTCTAGATTTAATGACACGGGTCATAGATCCTTGTATCATACTTTGACATATGCATGGACTTCGGATTCTAAGGGATAACATCAACCTTAGGAATCGTCACTTTCTATGGGACTCCAAACCCATTTCAAGTCTCTACCCGCATGGGACTCTAACCCATTTAGGAATCCATCGTCTTTGGGACTCAAACTCAAGTCAAAATAATTGTGCGTACATCCCAATGGAGCTCTAAATAAGCATCACTCTCGGGACGACACAATTAGGGGGTTATTTCCGACTATGTGACAAAATATAACATAACGTGATCGTATTCGACAATCACAAGGTGATCACATTCACCTTAATCACACAACAACATTATATGTTCCATACAATGCATCTCACTCACAACTATGGTGATCGTTCATCCATGACACTCACCTAGGTGTCATATTGCATGAATGTCACCCTCTAGCTTTATCTAAATCATGCTTGTAACCTAGTTATCTTATTAATCCATTTACCTAGTTATAAGCCTATGTTCCCTCTCTCATCTTCATAGTGTTTTAAGCATGTTATTACACAACCAATACACTCACAAGATACAACAATGATCCAAGCATAGACTACAAAATGCATCACATAAGCAAAATAACAATATATAACATATATTAACATATAATTCATAAACATGCACATTGTTATTCTCCACCAAGAATCCCTAGTTAATTCATGGTTTCACAATAAATAGGACTTTCAGAGTCAAACTTCTCACCAAATAGAACTTTTGGAACAAAGGTTCCTTACCAAATATCAAACTAATTCTCAAGGTGTTCATCAAAATACTAGGTGTTGATCTTCACCCGTTCACATATTATTCCACATTCACTTTAATTCATTACTATTATATCAATTAATGACATATATCCATATTTCTACTTTCTATCACATAGAGCATATATGAGCTATCTCTATTCATTTTTTAGAAAAAACGTCACACAACGTATCACTCTGTGTACTATTTAAGATCTACACCCCAACTCAAATTTCAATTATGTTCCCCTTCACTTTTGTCTCTCAACACAATCGTCTCGGACTCTCGGTTTCACTTTGAATCTTCTATGTATTTATACTTTAAGAATTCTTACTTTTCTGTGGGTTATAAAAAAAAAGAAATTAAAATGAGGTTTAAGAAATGAGAAATGGGTTATGGGTTGTCTTAGATTGT
Source organism: Lathyrus tuberosus (assembly GCA_022829125.1). Classification (NCBI taxonomy): domain Eukaryota; kingdom Viridiplantae; phylum Streptophyta; class Magnoliopsida; order Fabales; family Fabaceae; genus Lathyrus; species Lathyrus tuberosus. The sequence goes on along the minus strand of JALAZF010000022.1, from coordinate 18,913,081 downwards.
TGATTTTAGAGAGATGAAAATTTTGAAGAGGGCGTGAAATAAAAAAGGGGATGTTTTTTTATTAACTTTTTGTTTTAAATTTTTAAATTTTTTTGGACGAAGGTAATGAAAATGACTAAGAAGGTGAGAGAAGAAGATAAAGAAATATAAAATATATTAGATATTGATGGTTCATGGTTATAATCAATTATATAATATTTGTTAAAATGATTCAATAGTTAAAATTAAAAATAAAATAAAGTCTATCATGAATTAGGGCTGGATAATGGTCGGTTTGGGTTTGGCTCGGGCCCAAAATGTCAAACCGACTGAAACGATGGATGCTATTTCAAGGCCTAATTCTGACCAAATTTTGAATCGGTTTGATCGGGTTCAGTTTAAACGGTTTACCGATTACAACGGATCGGTTTTTATGGTTAATTTCTAATAAATTTTCATAAAGAAATTCATAGACTACAATTTACAAGCTGTAAATCAACTTAAAACCAAGCATTGAGTCAACTTAAAAATTCAATGAATCAACTTCTTATAACTTAAAATCAACATTGATCAAGCAATCATTCAAGCATTGTGGCATTTTGTTATCTAATAGTTTAATTGTATCTGCTTTAGCAAACAGATCACAACACATAACTTATCAATATATTACAGTCATCCAAAATAAAAACTCTAAATATTTTACACATAAACACTGTCATTATCCAAGTATTCTATAATGCATACAAACTTAAGCCATGGTTTTGATTCTGCACACTAACATTATCCATATTAACATCAAATACTAACATAAGACATGGTTCTCAGTGCATACAAACTTATAATGTAACTAGCAGTGGTAGCAGTGCATATCTTCAAGCATCCTGCAGTGGCATCATTGCATATCTTCAAGTATTATGCAGTGGCAACAATACATATCTTCAAGAATTACTGCTTTCTATGATGATTATGCAGAGTATGCAAATAAAAAACATTGATAAGCTAGCAGAAACTGAACAGAGTATGTTGGAGCTGCTCTCTTAAACTGAACAGAAAAAACAAAAGTAAGTATTCATTGAAAACAAAAGTAATACAATGCATAGCAATACAATATATAGCTATACATATTTTATACAGTAAGAATAAGTGATGCATCCCATACTGTAGTTTCGTGGTGCTTAGAATTGGGATCCTATTCAAAATAAAACTGTCAAATTTTATAGAAAGTTACAAAATTAAATTAAAGCAAATTTATATCTTGTGGCAATGTGATGTTTCCCCTCATCTACTTGGTACTTCTAATCTTCCCAAATATTTTTAAAACACTTGCTAATTAAGCAAAACATTAAAGTTTTTACTATACATTGAAAGCCTTTGCTAATTAGACAAGTCAATTCAAACAAACTCTTAAAGAAAGCCATACCTATACAACAAAAAACTCATCCTACTAGTTGTGCACTAATTTGCTTGCAATAAAATTGTAGCATTCAAGTTTCATTGACCTATTGCAGAAAAGAACACTTTCCACAAAGCACTGTCCACTCTCAAATTAACAGTTTAAAAAACAACACAATACCTGAGCAAATTGCAATTCATGACCAAAAACCTCCAATGGCATCTCAAAGGTGGTTGGAGTATTTAATCTGATAAAACATTCATGAGCATTATGAAATGAATCTTTACATCACACAACAAATTATAGTTCATAAAAAAAACATTCAATTCTCTTAACCACTATAGGTTCAGCTTCTGCAATTGTGATAGTACAACTAACTTTCCACTAAATATCAAAACATATTTAATCCATTGTTTTGTGGACACTGCAATATAGTCTTCAAGGCAACCACTATTGTTCAATGGCCAATTTGTTGTTCAACATACTGAACAGAAATAATAATTAGACCAACATGTCATCAATTGAAACAAAATATTAAAATAACATACTGAAAATAAAATTGACTTACATATCATCAACTGAAAGAGCATACTGAACAACATATTGAAAATTGATTGAAAAAACAAGCAGCCATACTAAACTTCATGGACCTACATATCATCAGCAAGACAAATTCTTTCCGGACCTGCATTATCATAAGCAACACAAAATGAGACATTTGATTGTATAAACAAGCAGTCATTTTAATGGTACAAAGTGAGTTATTACTTTAAGTCAAAGTAAAAGTTCCAAAGAACATAGTGACTTCAAAAATGATGACTTTCAGATGAAGATGTCTCACACTTCAAGTGACTCCAAAATATGTTGTTGAGTCATTAAATGACTCCAAAATATGTTGTTGAGTCAATAAGTGACTCCAAAATATTCAAAAAAAATTCACACACGCAAACAAATTTATAAAATAAAAAATAGTATGATTAAAATCGTGCAACATAACCAAAAACTATGTAAAACCATATAAATTCAAATTCGTACCAAAGTGTGAATTAAACATGCCCAACATGCCTAGTAGTTATTGTTCCCGCAGTAGCTACTTGAAACTCTAAAAGGGATAAAAAATAAATAAGTAGGCTTAATTTTAACAAATAATATTCAAAATAAAAAATACAATTTTTTGGTTCATGAAGTACCTGAAACAATTGAATCAGTTATCTCTTATTCTTCAATCATGTTTAGGACTTTTAGGTCGTTGTCAAAAGGCTTCAACCAGTTTTGAGAACAAATAAGGGCCTCGACCATTTTTGGACTCAAAGAGCTGCTATACATGTCTAAAATCCTCCCCCTCGTGTTAAAAGCACTTTCTGAAGCTATGCTCGAAACAGGTGTTGCCAACACATCCCAAACCAATGTTGCTAAAATAGGATAACATGTGCAATTCTCCTTCCACCAGTTAAGAATGTTAAAGTTTTCCCCATCCCCACAACAAGGATCACCTAAGTACCTCTCTAGTTCATTTTAATTTTCAACTATTTCTTTCTCCTTCAAGTGTTTTTTAAAAGCACCAGCCCGTGTAAAAACATATGGGCTTTTAGTTTGGGAAGATGTTTCTCCAAGGGAAGTGCTCCCTAATGGGTCATTTACTAGACCAACCCCTACATTTTTATCATGCTCAGATTTATACCAATTGTACAATTTAAAGAGACAAGTTTTCACACACACAATATTTTTCTTGGCAAGTTCGCTACAAATCCCATACATGTCATTAAAAGACCACTCAATATAGAAAAACTTAAACCTAGGGTCAAAGATCACACCATAGTAAAGAAAATGATTCAATTTTCCCACACCCCCAATACTTATCAAATTTAGTCATCATATTTGATACCATTGGAGCCACAAAAGTATTCATATTCAAATACGCTTCTTGAAGCTCACACAAAATTGAAGATAATTTATGGAAAGCTGAATGCAATGACACTACTTGTGAAGCTGAAAAGACTTTGGTTGCTTCATAGAAAGTGTTTAAAAAAACCACAAAAGCCCTAGCTTTTTCCCAATTAAGAGCACAAGGAAGACTAGAAAGGTGAAAAAAATCCATGTATCTAGGATCCTCATCCTCTAACTTTTCAAATGTTGCCTCAAACTTTTCAGCAGCATCCAACATCAAGTAAGTGGAATTCCACCTTGTAGACACATCAAGACAAAGTTTTTTTTACATGTTATTCCGACAATTTCAATACACTCATTAAATTTAAGAGCTCTTTGTGGAGAAAACTTCACAAACCTAACAACATCACGGACACTCTCAATAGCCAATTCATGGTCTTTTGTCCATATCTCACTACCAAGTTTAAGATATGGGCAACACACCTCATATGCAAATAATCCCCTTCCCCCATTGGAGCATTCTTGATCTTAAGTTTTTTTACCAAATAAGACACAGCCACGTCATTACTTGTTGCATTATCAAGGGTAATGACTGTCACTTTTCTAAGCCCCCACTCCTTCAAAACCTCCTCAACTTTCTTAACAATGGTTTCACCTTTGTGATTTGGAACTAAACTAAAACTAATAATTTTTTTGGTAGTTCCATGCGTTGTCAATGAAGTGTGCAGTGGTGGTCATATAACTAAGGTTTCGCATGGAAGTCCAACAGTCGGTGGCTAGTGCAACCCTAGTACAATCAAATTTAAAAAGGGCTTTTAGACTTTTTTTTCATCTAGGAAAAGCTGAAAACAATCCCTAACAACAGTCCTCATTGAAGGGATCACCAATTGTGGCTGCAATTGTTTTCATAGTTTCCTAAATCCCTCACCCTCAACTACCCTAAAAGGATGCTCATCAAGGATGATAAAGGTGTTAATAGCTTTCCTACATGCTGCAGCACTGAACCGTTGGCTAGTAGGAACTAAAAACCCACCCTCACCACTTACAAGGTTTCTTTGATTTGGGTCTTTCAATAAAAGGGCGGGATTTTTGTGGCATACTTTTGAGTGAGCTAATATGTTAGATGTTCTATGTGTTTTAGGGTCGCAACGATATCTTTTGTGACAATGTTTACACGCGGCTATTGGTTCAGGCTCATCAGGTAAAATGTTAAACCTATATGATATCATACATACAACAATATAGAAATACTTAGAACAGGTATGTATTAGCATGTATATATTAGCAAAAAATTAGAAAAAAGAAATTAGAACAAATGAAATTACAAAAAAATTAGAACATGTATATATTAGAAATTATATATTATCATGTACATATGAGTATATAAAAGCATACTCATTTATATATACAAATGAAACTAACACTAATAACATGTATATATTAGAAAGAAACTAGAAAATAATTAGAACATGTATATATTAGCATGTATATATATGAGTATATAAAAGCATACTCAGTATACAAATTCTTGTTGAAGCAACAATATATAAACATTAAAAAGCAATACTACAAACTAATATATATAAGGCATACTAAGCATACAAATTAAATAGCAGTATTGAAAACTAATATGTATAAGGCAGTACTGGAAACTATGGTTTAGTATGCTTTGGTATGCCTTTGTTATCAGTACTGAAAAACATACTGAGCATACAAATTATGCCTTATACAAATTATAGCAGTAATGAAAATTGAAAACTAATTTATAACAAAGGCGTATTGAACAACATATTGAGCATACAAATTATGCCTTATACAAATTATGCCTCATGTCTGAGCATACTAACCCATTATAATACTTTGTTTTACTTCTAAAAAATTGATAACAAATTAATATATTGACATTATACAAATGCACTCTAGACATGTATGGATTCTTAAATCTCATGCACAATATTTTAAAAATAGAACACAAATACATAAGTAATCTTTCAAGATCAGACATGAGACATAAACATATTTCATTCGAAAAGTAGCAATATCCAAGAGAAGTTGAAAAATCAAATCAATCTAAAAGATAAATAACACCAACATATAATTTCTATAACACCAACATATAATTTCTGTATACTATCAGAGTTCAGTATACCATCGGAGTTTAGCATACTATAACACCAACATACTCTGTTCATGTTAATCTACTTTGTATTTTAAGCGTTCATAATAGTAAAAAACATGATTGAATTGAACATTGAACAATGATCAAAGTGCAACAAAGAATGTAAATAAATTCATTTGAAATCAGTAAAGAATTGAACATTACTTTGAGCTAGCACTTCCATACACACTAACATACAATAAATACCAAAGTTGTATTATCACATTCATACCTTGACTCACTTCTTGCAAGCAAGCACTTCCAGCACCAAGAAAGCTACCATCTCCAGCACCAATGAAGCTACCATCTCCGACTCGATGCGAGCTACCTTTTCCATCTTCCAAAAAAATAAATATAATGCAATTAGAAACAGAATGCATATAGACAATTAATCAATTGAACTATAGATACAACAACAATACTTCATAGTTCATACTACAACATACTACATATGAGAGCATAACACATAAACCTAACATTCATCAAACAACATGTTTTAATTAAAATACAACATGATTCAACAAATGTTTTCATTAAACCACAAATTCAGCAAATGGAATCATCGAGTAAATCAAAATGATTCAGTAAACCTAAGAAGAGGGCGTAAGCAACATAAACCATAAACAGTGTGTGTGTGTGTGTATGTATGTGTGTGTATGTGAGAGAGAGAGAGAGAGAGAGGGAGAGAGAGAGAGAGAGAGAGAGAGAGAGAGAGAGAGAGAGAGAAACTTACGTGAACGGTGATCGGTGGTCGCTGAACAACGATGATTTATGGCGGCGGTGGATGATATGAGAAAACCCTAGCACATGAAAATGTTTTAAAATGGGAACGAAAGTGATTTGTGGAGTGACTGAGTGACTGAGTGTCTGAGTGAGAAATACTCATTTCAATTAGGGTTTTTTTGGACTGGTAGCATTGGGCCTAACGTATCCAACCCAGTTCCCTTAATACATTACTGAACCGGTCGATATGGATAACACTGGGTCCAAAATATGTATCCTAAACCGATCGAGTTAACCCATTGGAACCCATAATTTGCTGAACCATTGGACCGACCAATCGACTCACCCGAACCGATGCTGCACAGACTGTATGGTTTGGTCGGGTTGGGTCGGTATTTTAATCTTTGTCCAGCCCTATGACATGAATACTCAATATTATTATTTTACATAAAATATTTAAAACTAAAAATTAATAGAATGAATTAAATTGATTAAGAAAATAATTTTTAAAGATTGAAAAATAACGTTTATTAAATAAAAAATAAAAATTAAAATTAAAATTAAATTAAGAAAAAAAAATGTATTAAGTCTTTTTTTTAAAAAATATATTTTAGTAATTTAGTACAGAAAAAACAAAAATGAAATAAAATAGTTGGAAGATAAACCCCAGTTCTTGCAACAATCAGAGAGAAGCACTTCCCAAAATCGAAGCAGACAATGGAGTTACACACGGCGATTCTACCGTCGCGTTGTTCACTTCCACCATCTCTCTTCCATTCTCCACCACTTCCTTCAACCCATTCTCCACCAATCCAAACCTCCCTTCCCTTTTCGCGCTTCAATTTCTTCACCAAACTTCAAACACCAACAAGTAAGTACCTTCCTTATCATCACTATCTAGGGTTTCAAAATCAATTGTCTCATATTCTCATGCAATCCTTGTATCGTTTATGAAGGAGGAAGAGGGTTACGACCCTGTAACTATGTTGCTTCACAAGAAGATAATTCAAATGATGTGCTGGATGATGACCAAATGATTGGAGTGTGTGATAAACTCATTGGTGTTTTCTTGGTTGATAAACCTACTCCAACTGATTGGAGAAAGTTGTTAGCTTTTAGTAGAGAATGGAACAATATTAGACCTCATTTTTTTGCACGATGTCATGATAAGGCAGTTTCTGAAACCAATCCTGCTATGAAGGAAAAACTTCTCCGTCTCGCAAGGAAGCTCAAAGAGGTTTTTATTTTTTTTTAATATGCTACTAGATATTGTGAATTTGTTGTTATTATTGTTATTATGGATTCAGTTTTGTTGCTGGAGCTTTTTGCTTAAAATAAGTTTAGGGTTCTTCACTTGAAAAATTCTTATCAATGCTATGAATTGCGGTTTGTAGAAAATAACAATTTGTTGAAATTCTGCTGCATTGCAGGGTGGCAAACAGGCATACCCACTCCGTTTAGGCCCGCTAAACCGGGGGATAGTTGACGGTGCGGGTCTAAAACCTTGATCCGCCCCGCAAAAACATGAGGGCGGAGCAGGCCCGTGGGCTCTACACCTTTTAAGCCTAAACTTTCAAAATTTTATATTATTGCTCACACTCGCAAAATTCTACAAAAAAAAAAAAAAAACAGGGCGGGGCGGGGCGGTCATATTAGAGGGTGCAGGACTAAAACCTTGGCACGCCCCGCCAAAAAGTGTGGGCAAAACAAGCATGTCCGGCTGGCCGGACTGTTTTGACACCCCAACGCTGCTATAGAAGTTATTTGACAGCACTTAATTGTAGTAAATAGCGTATCACGAAGCAATAGCGATTTGTTCAAAATTTGCTACGTTAGTTATAGCTACTATTAGACAACATTGGTTCATAAAAGGTTATATGTATTGTTTATCAAGAAGTTAAATGAAAAAGGTTTTTGAAAGCTTTTAGATACATAAGCTAATTTTAATGTATGTTATGTTTAAGACATTTGTAATTATTGTCAAATTCGTTATCCAAATTGAAACTTGATTAATAAGATGCTTGATGTGGTATGATAATTGGAATGTAAGAAACGGGAATATGGTATAGTCATGATAAATATTTTTTGTGAACTTCTGCAGATTGATGAGGACGTGCAGAGACACAATGAGCTTCTGGATGTAATCAGAAAGGATCTGTCTGAAATTAGCAATATCGTTGCCAAGCGTAGGAAGGATTTTACAAATGAATTCTTTGAGCACCTTCATGCAGTGATTCAATCGTACCATGACGATGCAGAAAAGCAAAACGGTGTGATTTAGTTTTTCATGCTTTCAGTTACCTAAATCAATATTTATGTTTTGGATAAATTGTTGACGTTGGTGTGCAATATCATACTTAATTGCATTTTCTTGCATGGGTAGTCATGAACCACATTCACTCAATTCAGAAATTTGTTACATTTCTTTCTTTCTTTATTTCTTTCTAGGAGTATAACTAGAGAATGGTGTTTTTCAAAGGTTGAACATCGAATTTATAAATTGTATGGAACTTAAAATATTTATTTTGTAGAAGCAAAATACCAGAAATTTAAGCTTAATTTAAATATAACCATATTTAGGAGAACTTCTGGATGTTGTCTTGGTTAGGCTAGATCTGGTTGGAGCTCTGATTGTTATCCTTACTTCAAATACATATACAACCAATATCATCTGATGGGTCTCAAATATTAAGAACTGTGTTTATTTGGTTAATTCAAGTTTGCATATTGATTAATTTGGAAATTAAAAGCTATTATGCTTTTTGTTCTCTGTGAAAAGAACTGGCAAAGCTTGGGGAGGCATGCTTGGCTGCTGTACAAGCCTATGATGGTGCAATAGAAAGCATTGAACAGATAAATGCTGCACAGCTGAAATTTCAAGATATTATCAATTCTCCATCACTTGATGCTGCGTGTAGGAAGATAGACAATTTGGCTGAAAAAAAAGAACTTGATTCGACGTTGGTATTAATGATCACCAAAGCTTGGGCTGCGGCCAAAGATTCAAACATGACTAAAGATGAGGTAAAATTGATGGAATCTCTTGACTTTCCTTTACATGAGCTGCTCCAATTTTAGTTTCATGGATATGGAGGATAAGAAATTTTGAATGGTTGTTGAATTAGTTTCTTTAGATTGCAATGTACAGTATGGGGGAATTACCAAGTGGATAAGGTATATCTTGTCTTCTTTACTTTTATTTCCAATCAAAAAGCAATTCGGTGTCTGGTACAGTACAGTCATCTCCTTTTAATAGCAGCGGCATGATATCGATAGGGTACCTACTACCTAGGCATATTCTAGAAGTGGGGCAATGTGGGAGAGAATGAGTTAGTTAGTTATTGAGGTGTCATATGAGGTCAGGTGATACTGTTAGTGGGAGTGTATTGTATACGGATAGGCTGATGTGTGTGGGTATTAAAGATTCTTGTTAGTGAGTTAGTTTGGAGAGATTTGCTCCACTTTGGGTTCTACCCAACAAAATGTATGGCAGCACACATCCTTATCTAGAATGTTTTTATTATGGCCCTGATTTATTTTAATAGAGGAGGTAAGAACGATCACATATTTGGGGAATATAACAAGCAAACTGAGTAGTCATACTTGTATATTATGTGGTACCAATTTCTAAAGTGCGGGACCCATGTGTATTTTATCCAATAAAAGTGATTCTTAGAGAGGGACAAAAAGAGTGTGTTCCTAGCACTTCTCTTAATCAAAAAGTCGAGGGAATGTTGGTTGATATGAATACACTACTCTTTTTCACACAAAAAAATCCACTACTCCTAATGTACAATAGTTGTTAAATTCTTTCATGCGATGTATGATGCTTTGAAATATTCACAACACGTGTGATATCATTACAAAATAGGAGGATCTTGTTGATCGAATATAATAATGTGGTGTCCAGTTTGACCTTGTCCTTTAAACAAACCTACTCATTCAAAACTGTATTCTATTTGGCTATATATTATGCAGTAAATTTTCATGCATTATATATTTACTTGCTATTTCGTACTTAACTTGTAAGGCAAAACATTCATTTTTAGGCAAAAGACATCCTCTTTCATTTATACAAGACTGCAGTGGCAAATCTTCAGAGACAGATTCCGAAAGAGATTCGAATAGTTAAGTATGTTATTCAAATTGAGGATCCTGAGGAGCAATTGTCTGCCCTTAATGATGCTTTTACACCTGGAGAAGAACTTGAAGGAAACAATATAGATGGATTGTACACGTACGTCAACATGTATTACATATCAGAATACAAATTATCTTGAAATAGAATTCAGTTGTGATAAAAAAAACTTTATATATTTTTTAAGGACACTTGCATATCAGAATACAAATTATCTTGAAATAGAATTCAGTTGTGATAAAAAACTTCTTTATATATTTTTTCAGGACACCAGAGAAACTTTACGCGTGTTTAAAGGGTGTGGTGGATGCTTATCATCTTAGCAAAGAAGGTACACTCATTAGGGAAGCAAGGGATCTCATGAATCCTGAGATCATCGAAAAATTGGAGAAATTGAAGAAGGTTGTGGAAAGGAACTTCATGTGAATTCGAGGGTGAGAAACATACTAAGATGGTTTTCCTACGCCAAAACATTACAACGTGCATGATATTCTTGATGTCCATCAAGTGCAGAACTATGTTTACAGCAACATTGCTCTAAATAAGTGTCTATATTCTGGCTGGTATTTCAAAATTTTCAAATTGTTCAACCACAGTAAGCTGAATCATGGGGGGAAAACTAATCAACCATCAACATTGTAATATCAAAAGTTAGATTAGGTTCCCTTTTCTTTTTGTTACTGCAGGTAGACTCGAGAAATACAACATCTGCACTAAATTTATGCACTAAACTTCAGCCTTGACCAGGTCTTTTATGTTACTATATAGTTGTAAATAAAATATGTTCCAGTGGTTATGTCTTCGAAAGCTGATGGAAATGTGCACAATTGAAAAATTACAGTGGTTGTTTGATTTATATTTAGAGGAATGATATTCTTACACAAATGTGACACTACACCGTACTTTCATACGGTTTTGTTTTCTTTATTATATTTAATAATTAATTTTTCATTTTTTCTAATACAAATGAATCTATATCCTTGCTATATTTTGCCTGGTGTAAACATGGTGTAACAATAATAGCAATCCTCTTATATTTATAAAAGTTTCTTATGTTTAGAAGTAAAAAATAATTAACATGTGAGATTTGTTCTTGTTTGAAATTTGAAATTCATATCTATATTATTTTGTGAAGTAATATAAGCTATTGAAATAAATTAAGTGTCATCTATATATTATTATATGAAGTAAAATTACCAGCTGGTGAAATAAATTGTCAATGATAGAAACCTAAAAGTTCAGCCAAACAACTCGGTATTAATGAGTGCAAGTGGTGAGCCTGAAGCTCTTACGATGATGGAAAATGTAGAAAGAAAATGAGAAGTTAGACCATAGTTTCAAGAACTCCTAGACCAGGGCCTGAAGCTCTTACAATGATGGAAAATGTAGAAAGAAAATGAGAAGTTAGACAATAGTTTCAAGAACTCCTAGACCAGGGCATAACTGCTTTTAAACTATAGAGAATTTTCTCCTAACGAATCCTAACATCTTCTATGATTCTAATTTTTTACTTATTTATTTAGAATGCTAACTATTATTATTCTTCAAATGTCTATAGTTTCTAGAGATGTATCTATTAGAAAGTGAAGAGAGAGTGAGAGATTTTTCATTTCTGTAACTAACTTTTCTTTTTCTGTTATTCATCATTATTATTCAGTTACAAGAGTTCCTTATATAGGTACAAGAATAGCACTAACTTTTCTTTTTCTGTTATTCATCATTATTATTCAGTTACAAGAGTTCCTTATATAGGTACAAGAATAGCACTAACCTGCACTAGCAGGTTATAACAAACACTACTACCTGCACTAGCAGGTTTTGCTAACACACCTAACCTGCAGTAGCAGGTTCTAGCAACATTACAATAGACTACTCAGACTGACACCTGTCAGCCCTGAGTTATATAATACTACTATTCCAATACCCCCCCCCCCCCCAAACTCAAGGGGAGTCTCTCACTTTGAGTTTGTGCCTAAGTTCAAGGAACCTTGTAGAGGGAAGAGGTTTTGTGAGTGTGTCAGCCCATTGATCAGTTCCCGGGATATGAGCGATGGACAGTTGCTTGGACAAAACCTTCTCCCTAACAAAAAACAGATCAATCTCCATGTGTTTGGTTCTTGAGTGGAGTATAGGATTGTGAGCCAGCAAAACTGCAAATTGATTATCACAAAGCACCAAGGGAGTCTTGATGGAGATGAATAATTCTTTGAGCAAGGTCTGCAGCCACAAGAGATCAGTAGTAGCTTGAGCTAGGCTTCTATATTTAGCTTCTGTACTAGACCTGGCCACCACAGGCTGTTTCTTTGACCACCAGGATATGAGATTATCACCAAAGTAAATGGCAGCTCCTGATGTACTTCTTCTGTCATCAAGATCAGCAGCCCAGTCTGCATCACAATAGACTTGGAGGGAAGGTGGAGAGGTGGGGGAGAGAGCTGAAATCAAAAGGCTATGACCCATGGTACCTTTGAGATATCTGAGAATCCTCTTAACAGCCACCCAATGAGGCTCCAAAGGACGATACATAAATTGACACACTTTATTGACAACATAGGCTATGTCTGGCCTGGTCAGAGTAGCATATTGGAGGGCACCAACTACAAACCTGTAAAGAGAGGGATCAGACATGGCTGGAGCACCGGTTCTTGTGAGTTTACACGAGGACTGCATTGGAGTTTGAACAGGAGAGGCTTCCAACATGTTAGTTTTGACTAGGAGATCCTTGATATACTTGGATTGAGTGAGGAGTAAGGAATCAGAGGTGGATTGCTTTACTTCAATCCCTAAGAAGTAATCAAGGGAGCCAAGTTGTTTAAGTGAGAAACTAGAGTTTAGTTTGGAGATGATGGTATTGATAAGAGAGGTAGAGTCCCCTGTGATGATAATGTCATCCACATAAACCAACATGTAGATAGTGTGACCTCCACCACAATAAGTGAATAAGGAAGAATCACACTTACTAGGTTTAAAATTGAGCTGTATAAGTGTAGATTGCAACCTCTCAAACCACTGCCTAGGTGCTTGTTTCAGGCCATAAAGTGCCTTGTTAAGTTTGCAAACTAAGGCAGGGTCAGCACTTTCAAATCCCTCAGCTCTGATATCATATTAGAGTTTGGCCTAACACAACCTTACAAAATCGGTTGGTAAGGTGAGGGGTGTCACTCTATATAAACTATTTTATTGCTTTATCTCCAACCAATGTGGGACTTTTAAGATCTTCCTAATGCACCCCCTCACGCCCAGCACTCTTTTTGGGCTTGGTGCGTGGATTTAAACGGTGGGCTGCCCAAGGTCCGATCGATAGGCTCTGATACCATATTAGAAAGTGAAGAGAGAGAGAGAGATTTTTCATTTCTGTAACTAACTTTTCTTTTTCTGTTATTCATCATTATTATTCAGTTACAAGAGTTCCTTATATAGGTACAAGAATAACACTAACATGCACTAGCAGGTTATAACAAACACTACTACTTGCACTAGCAGGTTTTGCTAACACACCTAACCTGCAGTAGCAGGTTCTAGCAACATTACAATAGACTACTCAGACTGACACCTGTCAGCCCTGAGTTATATAATACTACTATTCCAATAGTATCTTTGGACGCACCAAATTTTGAATGAACGTTAAAATATTTTGGATATACATCTCCGTAACAATTTAAAACATTCAATACATCCCATTTAAAAGTCATTATATACTTAAATTTGATCGGAGATGCATCTCTATGAATATTCCAGAGATACATCTCTGTAACGTATCAGAATTTAGTCTTTCATATTATATTTTATTTATCTGTATATGAAGATTTAAACTATACCATATAGTCGAATACAAAAAATGTACGTACGTAATTTCAAATGGTCCAAAAATACCATATATAAATAAAATACCAATAAATGTCGAAAATGCCATTCAATCGAGATCAATACAATAACAAGTCCACCAAAATAAAATACAGACCATAGTACTACTACTATATACTAAGACACTACTGTGTATGTCTGACTACCTCTCCTCTACCTTCTCTGCCTCGTCTACCTCTTTTCAAAGACCAATAATTATTACTGTCAGTAGTATGACACTCCTTGTAACGTGTTTCGTCTTCCACATACAACCATCTCTCAAATTCGAATACAGGTAAACCAAACAAGCCGCCCCCAGTTGTACTCATGGATCTGCTCGAAATCCACCAAGTATTGTAGGTAGAGGACTTCTGTATAAGTGACACTCTTATCCACAAAAATCGCAGTGTCAACCAAATAAAGCAGATATGCTCTCAATACATGCGATCTGTGGAACGCCACCTGATCATCTTCACCATCAGCCTGTTGTGCACAGCCTGATATATCTTCTTCAAGTATTCAAATCTAGCATGAGCACCCATGGTCTTATCCAATTCCTCATTCGTCTCCCTTGGATCAGCCCCCAGATACTCTACCATCATCTCGAATGCCTCGTCTTTGGTCAGCCTCATATGATCTAGGAATCTTCCTCTGATTAGAAGATGTAGCAAACACGAGACATTGTCGAGTGTGTGATCGACATCTCACCATGCGGGAGATGAAACGACGAGGTCTCCGAGTGCCATCTCTCCACAAATGCATTAAGTACTTCATGGTTGATCGTAGTATAACCGGTTATGCACAAGTCCTTCGGGCCAGATAAGGACAAAACTAATTGAAATCGATCCTCATTCGGCTGAGGCAAGACAACAATCTTCCTCTCGTGGTTAAGAAACTTCTGCAGATCACGCTCCTAAAAAATCAATATCACAAATTTGTTAATTAAAATTAACGTAGAAAAAAAATGAATCCTACTAATGCTACATCTCCGTCCCAGATATGTCTGGTAGTATGGTTTAGATACAGAGGCAAAGAGGAAGTAATGACAAATCAAGTGGGTCTCCTTCAAATGTATTTGCCTCAGCATCCACAGCAGCCTCACCCTTTGGAAGTGGCACTGGATCAACAACATCAACAGTAAGAGGTGGGACTGGATCAACAACATTTACAGTAGGAGGTAGCACTGGTGAAACCTGACATCTGCAGGAGGATGGAGGGAGTGATGCATCAGATGGTGAATCCCGTCTCCTACGGGAAAAAGAAGATGGAGTGGCATGAGGAGAAGCATGTGCCCCAAAAGTAGATGGCTCTGTCTGACCAGAGGGACCAGGAGCCTCTGGAACCTACTAACTCTTCTCTCGCTGCACTGATGCGTGTTGAACAACCCTCATGTGCCTCATTTATCCCGCCTATCAACCATTATGCTTGTAAGTTAAAGTAAAGCATATCATTAGTGCAGGAAAACAACACACAAGCAAGAAAAAAACTACAGAAAATTTCGAAGATGCATCTCCAGAATCTCCGAAATTTCCTACAACTCATAAGTTGCGTAAATGGTGTCAATTTACCCCATGCAATCTCAAAAAAACTTGTCTTTATCATCATTTTCATACAACAAACATCTAATACAATATGTCTAAACTATCTTAAATGCTATTTCTACTCATTTCTAACTCTAATAATTGATTTCTACGCATTTACACAAAAGCTCAAAAATTTATCAAAAATTCAAAAACCTATAAGAAATTGATGTTTCAGATGTTCTTTCTATTGTTAGAGATGATGATTGAAGTTTTGTTAAGCCTTGATAATTGAGTTTTGAGTTGGTGCAGAGAAACATTTGAGAGAGTTTGAAGACTGGTTTTGAGGAAAATGAGAAATGAGGAAGGAGAAGGTTTTGGCGCGATTTAACGTCCAAAATATTCCGAAGATGCATCTCTTGAATATTTTAATGTTAACTGACATTTTGGTGCATCTGAAGATGCATCTCTGGAATCTGGAGACATTTATGTATTTTTGCGTGGTATGTAAGAAGCATATGAGGTGCATTAAGAAATCCTCCTTTTAAAAGCTGTAAGTGTGTGGATTAGGTATTGAGTCAACAACTATATTGGGTAGTGGTGTCCTACCATTATCTCCCTCTTTAGAATGAGAATATTTTTTCCTACCTCTATAGATTTTCTCAAACCTTTGGCGAAAAGTAAAAAATGCCTCCAATTTTCGGAGATGCATCTCTGAATGCACCGTTTCTATATAAAATAAGTGCAAATGGTTGAACTTTCCTCACTTTGTCAATTTTTAATTTGGAGATGCATCTAGTATGCATTTTTAGGGTTTGTTCGCAATTCATCTTCAAATTATCCTTTTTTCAAATTCATTAGTTTTTTCAGACATGCATCTCCGAACTCGTTTAATATATATATATATATATATATATATATATATATATATATATATATATATATATATATATATATAACATGCAGATAAGCCCTCCCTTTTCTCCTTCTTCATTTTACATTAAAATTTTGAGATACCTCCATTGGAGCTCGTGAGCAACATTCTTCCAATCAAATTTTAAGGAACATTAGCGCCTATACTTCAATAGTACCAATCTTAACTCACTCCACTTACTACATTCAACATTTTTCATCCTCATCAACCTTTTTTCTTGAGTAAGTTTCTCATTTAACTTTTTTTTTAATTAATGTATTAGGTAAAATAGTTAGTTTTAAATGCATTAGGTAGTAGTCACATTCGAAATACATAGTTGCTAGATACATGCACTATGATTTAGTTGCATTTTAGGTTGTTAGGGTAAAACTGGTATCCATTTCTGCCATTGTTGCAAACACGAGTTTTTTCGGAGATGCATCTCCGAATTGTATCCTTGTTAGTTTTTGGAGATGCATATCCAAAAATATTATGGATGTAAACTGGTGTCTTTTTCTCGTATTTTTCAAGAAAAATGGCTGCAAACAATTAATATAGAATGAGACTCGACCGTGAAACCATCACGCTTCCATTCGACATGAGAGGGCTAGACTTCAAAATGAGCAGGCAAGAGTTAGGCGGGAAACCGTCCCTGGGCCTCTTGACGGGGAAGTATCGACTTCTAGGAGTCGTCTGTCACAGGGGTCCTCATTCTATGGGAACATCTCCCTTGCTCACGTAAATTAGGAGGAAGCCCATGTCACATGATGGTGTCCCTACACTTTCAGACCCTTATCTATAAGGGCCCACTGACACCTCCTTACTGATATACTATATAGATCATGTTGTTGGGCATGTCTGGGTCGGAGAGGCATATTTGTTAATGATTGTTATTTATGTCTTTTAAACAAATTCCCTACGACTGATATTTTTTATATCTTAGGAAGCATAGCGTGATAAATCATGCGAATGAACATTTTTAGGCAAGTCTCCCAATTCTAAAGAATAAGAATTACGAGAATGGTGCAAGCAAATGAAGATTGTTTTCTGTTGTTAAGATCTTTGGGATCTTGTGAATGAGGGAGTGACCCCGCTTACAGAAAATACGACGGATGAAGAATAGGCTACATACAAAGAATTGAAGAAGAAAGATTATAAAACTCTCTTTATAATTCATCAATGTGTTGATCCAGAAAATTTTGAAAGGCTGAGTGATGTTGAATCAACGAAAGAAGCATGGGAAATTAAGGAAAAATCATTTGGAGGCGTTGAGAAGGTGAAAAAGGTGAGGTTACAAACTCACAAAAGGACATATAAATTGCTTCAGATGTAAGAATGTGAAAGCATAACTAATTTTTGAACCAGGGTCACGAAACCAGTGAATCAAATCAAGGTATTAGAGAAGTGTTGACATCAATATCAGTTGTTACAAAGATATTAAGGTCATTGGCTCCAAAGTTCGACCACATAATAGTAGCCATAGAACAGTCGAAAGATTTGTCAACATTGACAAAGGAAGAGCTTCAGGGGACGTTTAAATCTCATGAAAAAAGAATGGCTGAAAGAGCTGCAGGGAAGTCAAAAGGTGATGTGGCTTTGTAAGCACAATCAACAAGAGAAAGGAAAGGCAAAGGGAAGTGGCTCGACAACAAAGGTAGAGGAGGATACAACAATTTGAATGGTAGTGGACACCAGAAAGAAGATAATGCGTCGAACCATAGAAAACCCCCATACCAAAGTAACCTAGAGGTGATGTTGCTGGTAGAGGAAAAGGAGGTGGTCGAAACCTGACAAAAGTCACATTCACTGTTTCAATTGTTAGAAGTATGGTCACTACTCTAGTGATTGTCCTGAAAAACAAAAGAATCAAGAAAGATGTTGCTGATGGTCACAACAAAATATGAAGAAAGATTCAATGACCAATAGTACTTGGACTCAGGATGCTCATCACACATGAGTGGTAGGAAAGATTTGTTTGTAAACATTAAACCCTCATTGAAGAACATGGTGAAATTTGCAAATGATAATACTCTAGCAGCTGAAGGTATTAATGATGTTCTAATTATGAGGAAAGATGGAAAGAGGTCAGTAATTTCCAATACATTTTATATACCAGACATGAAAAGTAATTTACTCAACATAGGGATGTTGGTCGAAAAGAAATTCAAAGTGTCTATCAAAGATAAGATGATGAGAGTTCTTGAATCAGGTGGGAGGTTAATCTTGAAGGCA
This sequence comes from Lathyrus tuberosus, assembly GCA_022829125.1. NCBI lineage: Eukaryota > Viridiplantae > Streptophyta > Magnoliopsida > Fabales > Fabaceae > Lathyrus > Lathyrus tuberosus. The sequence goes on along the minus strand of JALAZF010000022.1, from coordinate 18,894,295 downwards.
CCTATGTTTAAGAATAGAACCTTCAGGATTGAACTGAATGTGATGGAGCATAAGTGCTTGCAAATGCAGCTAGCAAGGATGAATGGATATGACACTATAGACTTGGTCATCTCAACTTCAAAGACATTAGAGATCTGAAAAGAAGTAATATGGTTTTAGGATTACCCGAAATTGACATTCCAAATGAAGTGTGTGAGGAATGTGAGCATGCAAAGAAGCACAAGAACAACTTCAACAAGGATGCAGGAAGAAAGTCGAAGGCAATTCTTAAAGTCATATACTCTGATGTTTGTGTTCCTATCCAGGTGTATTCGCTTGGAGGTAACAAATACATTGTTACATTCATAGATGATTTCAATCAAAAACTATAGACTTACCCAATCAAGAAGAAAAGTGAAGTGATCTAGGTATTAGCTAAAATTAAATATATGGTCGAAAGACAAAGAGGTCGAAAGCTCAAGATTTTGAGGACTGATGGTGGTGGAGAATATATGTCGAAAGACTTCGACATATCATATGAGAAAGAAGGGATTTTGCATGAGGTGGTGTCACCCTACACTCTACGGTAGAATAGAACAGCAGAGAGAAAGAACATAACCATCATGAATATGGTGAGAAGTATTTTGAAAGGCAAGCATATATCCAAAGATTTATGGGGAGAAGTTGTGTCGACTGTAACATATATACTGAACAAATGTTTGACGAAAAGGCTATAAGGAATCACGCCAGAAGAATATTGGTTGCTGTCAAGCCTAACTTTAGTTATTTGAAAGTATTTAGATCTATAACACTTAGACATGTGCTTGATTAGTTAAGGAGAAACCTTGATGACAACTCAAGTCAAACGATCCTAATAAGATATCATTCGACTGGAGGATACAAGTTGTTCGACCTAGTGAACAAGAAAGTAATGATCAGCAGAGACATGATCATAGAAGAGTTTAAGAAATGATATTGGACTAAAAATTTCAGCAAGTGAAGTCGAAAGAGAAGTTTGATAAGAAGAAGTCAGAGGTCAAGAGCACAAACAAACCTCAAAGAACAAGACACATGCCTGCAAGGTTACAAGAATGTGTGATTATATTAGATGATGTGGTCAGTGATGAAGTTGAGATGATACACTATGTTTTCTATGTTGATGTCGAACCGGTCAATGCAGCTGAGGTATTGAAGGATTTTAAGTGGATGAAAGTAATGAATGAGGAATTAAAGTCCATCGAAGTCAACAACACTTGGTCACTTGTCGAATTGTCTCAAGGCAAAAAGGAAATCGATGTCAAGTGGATATACAATGTGAAGTTGAGTCTAAGAGGAAAAGTAACTCGACACAAGACAAGACTTGTGGGGAAAGGGTTTCTTCAGAAAAAAGGAATCGACTTCGACGAGGTTTTTGGACCTGTTGCTAGGATCAAAACAATCATGTTAGTTATTGGTCTAGCAAACATGAACAATTGACACATATGTTAGATGGATGTGAAATGTGCATTCCTGAATGGCCCCTTAGATGAAGAAGTTTATGTTGCACAACCAACTGAGTTTGTGAAGCAAGGCAGAGAAAGAAAGGTGTACATGTTGCATAAAGCCCATGCATGAACTTAAGCAAGCTCCAAGAGCTTGGAATAAGAAGTGTTCTAGCAAAAAATGGTTAGACCACCAAAAGTGCTAACTCTCCTTCTCTTTGGACAAAGAGAGCTACGCTGTCTATACTGCGGAGTATGTTGAGATGAATATTCGGGGATTTGAGGGCTATACAGGTGTTATATACTACCTCAAGATGAATGTCTTGCTTATCCCTCCCGTGGGAGCCCCATTATATAGCCTTATATTAATACAAGCCATTAAGAGAAGTCTTTTGGCCTTCTGGCGTTATGAGGCCATCATTGCCGTAACCTCCCTCCATGAATACAGGCTTTGAAGCTCTTGGTAACGTCCGTATTGATGTGTCGCCGCCGTTACAAAAGTTGGAGTGACACTTGACGAGCTTGTGTTCGGTCATCGGTGCCGGGTTGGTGAGGTGAGGTACCCGGCCTCGTGGGAACTCGACATGGTGGGAGTCGGGTTCCCTGATCGGCCTGGGTTGTGTGGGAGGCTTGTCTTGCTCTTTTCATTGTACGATCTTTCTTGCTATTATAGTCTGGTCCGTGTTCACCCTTATTCGACTACTCAACTCGACATCAAATATATTTGGCATGTACATAAGCCCCCCGAGTACTATGTCTGCTCATAGGGATGTAGTACTCGGCGGTGACATAAGCCCGAATATATTTGCTAGATGTCGAGTTGTAGATCGGCCTTTCTTCTTACGTGTTAGAAATTTCATGGGAAGTCGTGTCCTTTCAGTTTCCCCCATAATGATGACTATTAAAGGCTACTCCCTAGCTACTTTCGAGTCTTTTATCAAAATCCTTCTTTCTCTCTTCTCATTTCTGAATCGTCTTCCTTCTTTATCAACCAGAATACTTTCCAATCTTCAAGGCTTCTTTACTCGCAGGTATCCTTCTATTACTTCTAATTTCAATTTTATTTTTCAATTTTGTTTCTATTCAATATGGTAGTCTTTAGTAAACGAGAAGGTGAGTGTAGTAGTAGCGAAGTTCGTATGAATGCTATAGAGAGAAAGGAGTTGTGGGAACAATGCATGTGGGAAATAGAAAGTGCCTTAGGGCCAGAGGAGTATAGACGGGTCATGAACGAAATCTATGGCGATGTTCTTACTTCTGGGAATAATTTTGATTCTGGCTCATCTTCCTCAGGTTTTGTAGAGGTTTCAATGACGACTGTTGCTCCTTTTGATCTAGAGGTCATGAATCATAAGACTGGTACCTTTGATGATGTAGAAATTGCGAAACTCCGATCCCTGAGACAAATACCTTCAACTGGGTCCAAAGATGTTATTGTCTTGGAATCGTGTATTCTCGGAGAGTGCGTTTATATACTTCGCCCCAAAGGCATTAAAGAAGACTTTTTCTACTTCTATGTCGGGGTTCTAGAAGATTTTAATATACAAATACCTTTTTCTGATTTTGAAGCGGACTTGCTGAAAACTGTGAATATAGCTCCCTCTCAACTTCGTCCCAACAGTTGGGGTTTCATAAAGTCTTTCGAACGAGTTTGTGGGGTTTTAGATATCACTTCTATAATTGGTCTATTTTTCTCTTTATTTGAAGTGAAAGGCGTCGATAATTATAGTTGGATACAAATCAGTGGGATTCCCGGACGGAGTTTCCTCCATGCATAAACCTCTAATTATAAGAATTATAAGAACCGTTTCCTAAGGGTAAAGAGCGGACCGAGATGTCCACAAGTGTTGTATTCTCTGGATAGCCAACCTCGTTTCCCCTTTTATTGGGCCGAAAACCCATTGTCGATCACTGGTTTCAACTTTGAGAAATTGAGTGAACTGGAAACTCAATCTTTGATTGTTCTTGATTCCTTCCGTATGATGAAGGTTAAGGAGTTGTTACCTTTAAGTGAAGAGCAGCTACTCGCCTATCTGGGTAATTGCTTGCTTACTATTTGTATATATGATTTATCATCCTCATTCTAACGTTTATTAATTTTTTTGCAGATACCATGACTAAATTGTCAGTAGCTAAACAGAAGAAATTAATGTTGGAGGCTCGTGCTGCTCGGAAAAGATTCAGAGAGGTTGTCCCCGCTAAATTGGATATGGGCGGGTTGGAAATCCGACAACTAAAATGGACCCAGGGTACTAGTGCAAAGGCTACCCTAAGTAAGAATGAACCTCAACCTACTGCTCCTCCGTCCCAGGAAGAAAATTTGCAAGATGCTCCCAAGAGGTTGAAAACCCTCATGACTGATGAAGTCTGTCGGGCTGACATGGAGATCAATTCTCTCATGCGAGTTCCTGAGGAAAGTGTTGCATCCGGGGAGTTTAAGTTCTGGTCCAACAGCTTTGACGGGCTTAAGTTCTTGTACGACCATCTTAACGCCACTGAGGACGTTAATAAAGCAAAGTCTATTGGCCGACAAAAGATTACTCAGAATATTAGCTCCTACCTTATGCAGTGTGCCGTTCTTGCCAGAGGTCTGTTTGAATCTAGTGACGATTCCGAGGTGGAGAAGCTTAGGCTGAAAGAAGAGGCTACCCGGTTGCAGGAAGCTCTCAAGGTTCAATCAGAAAAACTTTCTGGTTTAGAGAAAATCTTGGCTGACGAGAAGAAGAGTAGAGAGACCCTTGAGTCCGAACACAAGTTGGCTTTGTCCAAGGCTGTTGAGGAGATGAGGCAAGTCAAAGCTTCCCGTGCCGAGCTCAATGATTCTCTTAAGAAGGCTCAGATTAAAGTTCTCTCCGCTTGTGATGAGGTCTTTGACAAGGCAAAGGAGCAAGTTTTGTGCCTCCATCCCGGGCTAGATCTGTCTAAAGTTGACTACTTCAAGGTGGGGCTAGATGGCTGCCTTATAGATCTGGCTGAGCTTGAAAAGAACAATCTGGAGAAGACTTCTGCTCCTAACAATGGCGGGAATGAGACCCTTGATGATGTTGACGCTAATGGTACCTCGGTTGCTGAATAATTTTTCAATTTTTCTTGTGTTTGTTAGTTATCTTTCTGGATGCATTTTGATGTATTTTGGCAAGGGAGTGTGGTTTTGTCCCCCTTATGCTTATGAACTTTTAGCCCTCAGTCTTTGTACAGTTTATTTTGGCCCCTCTGAGGCTTTTGTTTGTGTCATTTCTGCTTATCGTATTTATTTCTTTGCAAAATAATCTCGTATATATTTATATATCCAGCCCCTCGGGCACTAAGTTAGAATAACTTAAGGTGTCCGACTATAGATTGCCAGGAATTATTTTTGATTTCGCCTTTGCTTGATTATTAAGGGGCCTTTTAATTATCTTGTGTGTATATTCTTCACATTTTCAAGAGTTCTTGACTCTTATAAGCACAGGCGCCGGTTATGGTATGTACCCAGGAGTCTTAACAAGATTTGCGTCTTTCTTGTTGGTAGTCTTCCCTTTATGATTCTTTACTGACAAGCCCCAAGTATATTTCGACATTCTTTGAGCTTAGATGTTTCATCATCTTTATATCAGATTGTCCGGCTTGTGTGCACGAAGCTATCAAACATATTTGTTCGACCCGTGTACGCGGAGCGTATATGGGCGACCTATGTACGCGGAGCAAGTCGACACATTTATAGGGTTTTAATCAACCCGTTTATGGGCAACCTATGTACGCGGAGCAAGTCGACATGTTTATAGGGTTTTAATCAACCCGTTTATGGGCGACCTATGTACGCGAAGCAAGTCGACACATTTATAGGGTTTTAATCAACCCGTTTATGGGTGACCTATGTACGCGGAGCAAGTCGGCACGTTTATAGGGTTTTAATTAACCCGTTTATGGGAGACCTATGTACGCAGAGCAAGTAGGCACGTTTATAGGGTTTTAATCAACCCGTTTATGGACGACCTATGTACGAGGAGCAAGTCGACATGTTTATAGGGTTTTAATCAACCCGTTTATGGGAGACCTATGTACGCGGAGCAAGTCGACACGTTTATAGGGTTTTAATCAACCCGTTTATGGGGGACCTATGTACCCGGAGCAAGTTGACACGTTTATAGGGTTTTCCGAGTTGTAACTCGCCATTTCCAGCCAATCACCTATAAATAAGACACAATAATTTTTTAAGTCCAGGTGCCTCGTTAAAAACCCTTGCCCTTGCAAGTGAAAAGAGTGAAACCCGAATCTTTTATTCATTATTAGATTACATAAAATTTAGCTGAAATAAAACCTAAGATTGGATACATTCCATGTCCTAGGTATTTCTTTTCCTTTTAATGTTTCCAGCTTGTATGCTCCGTTGTTTATATTTCGAATTACCTTGAACGGACCTTCCCAATTGGGGTCGAGCTTTCCCTTGCTTTTTAGGTCTGTGATTTTCTTCAAGACCAGGTCGCCTTCTTGGAACTCCCTCTGTCAGACTTTTAGGTTTTACCTTCTTGCACCCTCTATATTTTGCAGCAGCTTCTCTGATCCGTGCTATCTCTCTGATTTCTTCTATCTGATCAACCGATATGTTCAAATTCTCCATGTTAGTGATTCCATCAAATTGGTCACGCCTCCAAGTCGGAGTATTGATTTCCACTGGTATCATTGCATCAACTCCATATACCATCCTGAAAGGTGTTTCATTAATGGTAGAATGCGGTGTTGTGAGGTATGACCATAAGATCCCTGGCAAATACTCGGCCCAAATTCCTTTTGCTTCCTCCAACTTCTTTTTTATTCCTTTTAGGAAAACCCTGTTGGCGGATTCTTCTTGGTCGTTGGCTTGTGGATGTTCTACCGATGTGAACCTGTTCTGTATTCCATAATCCTTACAAAAATCTACAAATGAGGTGCTCGCGAACTGAGCTCCATTGTCCGAGACTATAACTCCTGGAAAACCAAATCGGCATATGATTTTTCTCCAATAGAACTTGCGAACCTTCTCGGCAGAGATTCGAGGAACAACATCGGCTTCTGCCCATTTTGTAAAATAATCGACTGCGACAATTAAGAACTTGAGCTGTCCTGAAGCAATTGGAAATGTGCCTAGGATATCTGCTCCCCACTGGTAGAACGTCCACGAGGACGTTATCAGATGAAGCGACTCGACTGGTAAGTGCTTGAGTGGAGCAAATACTTGGCATTTTTCACACTTGCTAACATATTCAATGCAATCTCGCATCATATGTGGACAATAGTACCCGACTCTTAGAACTTTTCCTGATAGTGTTCTCCCACCGATATGGCTACCACTGACTCCTTCATGGACCTCTTTAATTACCAGCTCTATCTCAGGCTCTGACACACATCTGAGCATAGGCTTCGACCTTCCCATCTTATACAGCGTGTCCGAGATTATAATATACTGGGAAGCTGTCCTTTTAATCTTCCGAGCTTCGTTGACGTCTTCGGGTAAAACTTCTTGTGTCAAGTAACTGATGATGGGTCTCATCCACCCTTGGACATTCTCTATGGTTAATACTTCTTCTGATTGAATGTTGGGTGCTTTGAGAACTTCTTGAATCACGGTCTTATTTATTCCTGAATTTTTTGAGCTGGCTAGCCGGGCTAAGAGGTCGGCCCGGGCATTATCTTCTCTTGGGATGTGGACGACTTCAAATTCCGAGAATGCTTTAGATATTCCTGAAGTTTTTTGAAGGTATTTTATCAGGATGGAATCCTTTGCCTGGTACTCGTTCTTCATTTGTTCGACCACTAGCTGGTAATCAGTTTTGACCAATAATTTTGTTACTCCGACCTCCTTTGCCAATTTCATTCCGGCAATCAAGGCTTCGTACTCCGCCTGGTTGTTACTAACCTGAAAATTGAAACATAAAGAATATTCTAATGTTAGCTCTCCGGGTCCTTCCAAAATGACCCCGGCTCCACTTCCCTTGAGATTTAAAGATCCATCTACATGAAGGACCTATCTATTTGAGATTTCTTCTCCAGCCGGTGCACTTAACTCAACCACAAAGTCGGCCATCGTCTGTGACTTAATACTGGTCCTGGGTATAAATTTGATGTCGTATTTGGAAAGCTCTATTGCCCACTTGACCATCCGTCCTGCCAAGTCGGGCTTTCTTAGTATCTGTTTGATTGGGTAATTTGTCTTTATTGTGATGGGATGATCTTGAAAATAATGTCTCAGCTTCCAAGCTGTAATGACTACTGTTAGTGCTAAACATTCAATCTTTTGGTACCTTGGCTCTGCTCCTTTTAGGACTTTGCTGATAAAGTATACATGTCGCTCTCCATCTTCTCCATCTTGTACCAAAACCGAGCTCAGGGTTTTATCAGTGACCGACAAATATAGGACAAGAGGTGTATTTTCTTTGGGCTTTACTAGGATTGGAGGCGAGGATAGGAAACACTTTACTTCTTGAAAAGCTTCTTCACATGCCTCTGTCCATTTGAACTCCTTAGATTTCCTTATGGCTACAAATAAATGAATTGACTTGTCCCTTGCGCATGATAGAAATCGTGACAATGTTGCCAACCTCTCTGTCAGCTATTGGACCTCCTTTTTCGTGGTTGGACTTATCATGTCTATTATCGCCTGGCATTTGTCCGAGTTTGCTTCTATTCCTCGGTTGGTGAGCATCAATCCAAGGAATTTCCCGGCTTGTACTCCAAAGGTACATTTGCCCGGGTTCAGTCTCATGTTGTAGCTTCTGATGGACATGAAGGTTTCAGTTAAATCCCTTACATGTGACCGGTTTTGATTCGTCTTGATCACCATGTCATCTACATAGACCTCCAGATTCCTCCCTATCTGAGTAGCGAATACCTTATCTATTAACCTCTGGTAAGTCGCCCCAACATTTTTGAGTCCAAAAGGGATGACCTCATAGTAGTAATTGCTCTGATGGGTCATGAAAGCATTTTTTGGTGCGTCAATGGGGTTCATGCGGATTTAGTTGTATCTAGAATATGCATCCATGAAACTAAGTAGACAGAAACCTGACGTAGCATCTATTAGTCGGTCAATATTTGACAGTGGATACAGATCTTTAGGACATGCTTTGTTGAGGTCCGTAAAGTCCACACACATTCGCCATTTTCCAAATTTATTTTTTACCATCACTACGTTGGATAACCAAGTTGGATATTTGATCTCCTTGATGAACCCGGCTTGTAACAACTTCTCGACTTCCTCCGCTATTGCCTTCCTCTTTTCATCGCCACCCTTTCTTTTTCTTTGAGAGACCGACTTGATGTATGGGTCGATTGTCAAGTGATGACACATGAAATTGGGATCTATCCCAGGCATGTCTGAGGGCCTCCATGCAAAAAGGTCCACGTTGTCTTTTAGTACTTGGACGATCTCTTTCTCTTCTTCCGGGGATAAGTTGACTCCAACGTATGTAACATGTGATGACAGATGCCCAATCTGATATTGCTTTGTTTCTTCGTTGGGGACAATATTCTCTTCAACTGCATAATCACGTGGATCAATGTCGACCAGGTTGACTTTGAGGGAAATCTTGGGATCTGCTTCTCCTCTGGGCTCCTTTCTTTTCAACTTCAAGTTGTCCTCGTAACATTTTCTGGCCAGCCCCTGGTCGCCTTTGACAATTCCAACCCGACCATCTCCAAGTGGGAATTTCATTGTCAGATATAGAGTTGAAAGCGAAGCTTCCAGGACGTTGAATGACGGTCGGCCTACAATGATGTTATAGGGTGAAGCATCATTGACTATTAAGTACCTTACTCGGACGGTCTTTGCATTTGTCGTGTTACCAAAGGTGGTCGGTAATGCTAGATGTCCGAGCACTTGAACCTGTTCTCCTGAGAATCCTACTAGACTGTATTTGAATGGTAGCAACTCGGTTGCATTAAGCCCCATTCCTCTGAATGCATCCCAATACAATACGTCAACTGAGCTTCCAGGGTCTATCAGTACCCTCTTCACGCTCCAATCTCTTATCTGTACTTTGATAACCATATGATCATTCTCATGCGCCAAGACTCCTATGGCGTCTTGTTTAGAGAATGTTGCAGCATCTAAGTTGCCCTCCGTTTTCTCTAGGGATTTCTGGTCAATATGCATAACTGCTCTAGCATATCTCTTTCTGGCTGAACTTGTCTCTCCACCCCCAGCAAACCCCCCAGAAATGAAGTATAGGGTGTGCCGGGCTGTCTTTGTCTCGTGACCCTCTTCAGCATCTAAACTTTTCTTCTGGGATACTTTCTCCGGTCCCTGATCATCTTGGCGAGGACCTCTTTTGTTATTTCGTGGTCGGGAATCATTCACGTACGCCAAGAGGTGATCCCTTTGGATTAGAGCTTCAATTTCCTTTTTTAGCTGCTGACAGTCTTCGGTGTGATGCCCCCGTATACGGTGGTAATTACACCAAGCCTCAGGTTGCCTTCCCATGATTGCGTTGGGTCTTTTGGGACGTTGAGGCTCAGGCAACAGATTCATGTGGCCGACTTCTTTAAGGATGTCTCCCCTGCTTGCATTTAGCGGGGTGAGGTCTCTGTTTGGCTCGTATGGCTGTCTGTATGGTATGGGAGCGCGTCGTTCACGCGCAGCTCCCTGAGGATGCTCCTTCCTCCTGTTTGACACCTATTCTTTGCCTTTTTGTCTTTTCATTGTCGTCTCAGGCTCTTTTCTCTTGGTCACTCTCTTCTCCTTTGATGTAACATTTGGCCTAGGTACTGATCTCGTCCATGCTGATAGTCGGCTTCTGAGCCAATGACTCGTTAAATTGCCTGACTCGCAATCTATTTTGAAAAGCCCCCACAAACAGATCCTGATTCGGATGAGATACTTTGAGGGTTTCCTCATTGAACCGAGTCAAGTATTCACGTAGTGGTTCCACCTGCTTCTGTTGAACACTAAACAATGCAGTCATGGACACCTTTCGGCGTTTGCTTGCCGAGAAGTACTGTACTAACTTCTTAGTTAGGTCCTGGTAGCTTACGATGGAGAGCCTAGGATGGCTCATGTACCATATTAGGGCTACGTCCTTCAAGGTTCCATGAGTTTGCACTTCAGTGAGTCCGAAGGGGCAACTATGGCGATCTGATTGGTGATGGCAGTGACATGCTCCTGAGGATCTGTCTTCCCATCATAAGAAGCTAATGATGGTGCTTTGAAGTTTTCGGGTACGTGGTCATCCCAGATCTCTTGAGAGAGAGGTTGAGGTTCGAGAACCTCCTCCTCACTATCAACGTCAGCTTGACTTTGCAGCTGCAGCTCTTGTATACTATCTTGCAACGTTTCATTATGTTGTTTCATGGTTTCCATCATGGATAGCAGTTGAGCCATGTCTGGAGGATCTCCTTCAGAAGTCATGTCGTTAGTGAGGGGTGTGGCCTAAGAAAGTTTTACCTAGGCCCCACGGTGGGTGCCAAATGTTCTAGCCAAAAATGGTTAGACCACCAAAAGTGCTAACTCTCATTCTCTTTGGACAAAGAGAGCTACGCTGTCTATACTGCGGAGTATATTGAGATGAATATTCGGGGATTTGAGGGTTATACAGGTGTTGTATACTACCTCAAGATGAATGTCTTGCTTATCCCTCTTGTGGGATCCCCATTATATAGCCTTCTATTAATACAAGCCATTAAGAGAAGTCTTTTGGCCTTCTGGCGTTATGAGGCCATCATTACCGTAACCTTCCTCCATGAATACAGGCTTTGAAGCTCTTGGTAACGTCCGTATTGATGCGCTATCGCCGTTACAAAAGTTTGAGTGACATTTGACGAGCTTGTGTCCGGTCATCGGTGCCGGGTCGGTGAGGTGAGGTACCCGGCCTCGTTGGAACTTAGCATGGTGGGAGTCGGGTTCCCTGGTCGGCCTGGGTTGTGTGTGAGGCTTGTCTAGCTATCTTCATTGTACGATCTTTCCTGCTACTATAGTCTGGTCCGTGTTCACCTTTATCCGACTACTTAACTCGGCATCAAATATATTTGGCATGTACAAGAAGATATATAGCTTTCTACGGGAGAAGGAATTTGTGAAGTGCACAACTGAGCGTGGAGTATATATAAGAAGAAGCAATAGTGAATTGCTTATACTATGTCTCTATATCGATGACCTATTGATAACAGGAAGTTGTAAGAAGGAGATTGAAGCTTTCAAACCGAGTCAAGTATTCACGTAGTGGTTCCACCTGCTTCTGTCGAACACTAAACAATGCAGTCATGGACACCTTCCGGTGTTTGCTTACCGAGAAGTACTGTACTAACTTCTTAGTTAGGTCCTGGTAGCTTACGATGGAGAGCCTAGGAAGGCTCATGTACCATCTTGGGGCTATGTCCTTCAAGGTTCCGGCCATGAGTTTGAACTTCAGTGAGTCCAAAGGGGAAACTATGGCCATCTGATTGTTGATGGCAGTGACATGCTCCTGAGGATCTGTCTTCCCATCATAAGAAGCTAATGATGGTGCTTTGAAGTTTTCGGGTACGTGGTCATCCCAGATCTCTTGAGAGAGAGTTTGAGGTTCGAGAACCTCCTCCTCACTATCAACGTCAGCTTGACTTTGCTGCTGCAGCTCTTGTATACTATCTTGCAGCGTTTCATTCTGTTGTCTCATGGTTTCTATCATGGATAGCAGTTGAGCCATGTTTGGAGGATCTCCTTCAGAAGTCATGTCGTTAGTGAGGGGTGTGACCTGAGAAAGTTTTACCTAGGCCCCATGATGGGCGCCAAATGTTCTAGGCAAAAATGGTTAGACCACCAAAAGTGCTAACTCTCCTTCTCTTTGGACAAAGAGAGCTATGTTGTCTATACTGCGGAGTATGTTGAGATGAATATTTGGGGATTTGAGGGCTATACAAGTGTTGTATACTGCCTCAAGATGAATGTCTTGCTAATCCCTCTTGTGGGAGCCCTATTATATAGCCTTCTATTTATACAAGCCATTAAGAGAAGTCTTTTGGCCTTCTGGCGTTATGAGGCCATCATTGCCGTAACCTCCCTCCATGAATACAGGCTTTGAAGCTCTTGGTAACGTCCGTATTGATGTGTCGTCGCCGTTACAAAAGTTGGAGTGAGATTTGATGAGCTTGTGTCTGGTCATCGGTGCCGGGTTGGTGAGGTGAGGTACCCAGCCTCGTGGGAACTTAGCATGGTGGGAGTCGGATTCCCTGATCGATTCGGGTTGTGTGTGAGGCTTGTCTAGCTCTCTTCATTGTACGATCTTTCCTGCTACTATAGTTTGGTCCGTGTTCACCCTTATCCGACTACTCAGCTCGACATCAAATATATTTGGCATGTACAAGAAGATATATAGCTTTCTAAGGGAGAAGGAATTTGTGAAGTGCACAACTGAGCGTGGAGTATATGTAAGAAGAAGCAATAGTGAATTACTTATACTATGTCTCTATATCGATGAACTATTGATAACAGGAAGTTATAAGAAGGAGATTGAAGATTTCAATCATGACTTAAGTGAGGAGTTTGAAATGTCAAATTGGGAAATCCTTCAAACTTCCTTGGCATTGAATTCTACAAGAGTAGTAGAGGATTAATGATGCATCAAAGAAGATATGCAAGCGAGATACTCAAGAGATTTGAGATAGAAGATTGTAATTCAATTTTGACACCTGCTGAGCCTATATCGCAATTGTCTAAAGACACAAATAAAGATGATGTCGATCTAACGCAGTACAAAAGACTCATTTGATAACTTTAATACCTATGTTACATAAGGCAAAATTTAGCTTATTATGTAGGTATTGTGAGTAGATTCATGCAAAAGCCAAAGATATCACACCTAGCAACGATGAAGAGGATACTACTGTATCTGAAAAGAACTCTCGACTATGACATTTTTTTTCTTGTAGCTTGTTCTGGACTGGGCCGATGGCTAGACATGGCCCAATCCGCTTCTGCTCCAGAGCGGCCCAAATTGCCTAAGTCCAATCCATAGAGGGGCAAAAGTTACCTTTCTGCCCCTCCAACCGGGCAAGGAATGCAACGTTCCTCCCCAGAATTACTGCCCGTCACGCACGACTTCATTGCTCCCCTGAACAGCTATGGGCAGGTGCCCGAAACTATGCCCATGCCCGACATAACGGCTAGTTTTGGGTGCCCTGCCCGACATAACGGCTAGTTTGGGTAGTTACCTATTTTTTGGGGAAAACGGTTATTTCGCCCCGAAAATAGGATCGTTGGCCACGCGCTGGGGCTCTATATAAACCCTCTCGCTTGAGAGGGTCAGGTATCCAATATTCACCCTAAGAATTCATACTTTGTACTTGCCCCTTTTATCTGACCCTTTCTTACTTGAGCGTCAGAGTACCTTGCAGGTACACCCCCTCCTCTCCATACGACCAGCATCCCTGACGCACTTGGCGGTCCAATTCTACAGGATCTGATCCAGCCTTCATGATCAGTGGCGCCGTCTGTGGGAATCATTGTTCTCCCCATCTTTCTTTCCTCAGAAAGCGAAGATCAAAACAATTATCAAACATCATCACGATCATGGCCTCCCAAGATCGCACCAAGGATGCTCTCCAAACCACCATCCTCCCCGTCAACAAATTTGACGTTGACGGCCAGTCATCTCTCCTCCGAGATACCCGTTTCCTCAGGGATGGAGCCACTGCTTCTCCTTCCCCTACCCCTGCTGATCGCAACAACGACCAACCATCACTTGACGTCCAGCCCGTTCCTGTTCCGCCCAACACCGACCCGGCCGTGGCAGCCCTCCTGGAGGCGATCAACAAAACCAACACCCTGATCCTGCAGCAAAACAAGAGGATCGGGGCATTAGAAGAGTCCAACCATCCAAGATCCCCTCCCACGCGGAGGAACCAAAGACGATCAAAGAGCCCGCATCCCCGGAGAGACATTGACCGAAGACTGCGCTAAGAACCTTATCCTCGCGCAGACCGAAAGCGCAACCAAATCTCCCCGCGTGACCAGCCCGCTCACGACCGCAAGAGGACTCGAAGGAACGAGCAATCTCCACCTGTCAAGTCTAAAGGAAGGGCCCGCTCACCTTCCCCTCGAAGGAACCGATCGCCTTCTCCTCGAAGGAATTGCTCACCTTCTCCGGAAAGGAACCGCTCCCCTTCTCCCCGGAGGAACCTCCGCCGCGAGCATCCTGTTCGGTCCTCATCATACACCAGTTCTAGCAGCGACGACGAGCCTCGCGGCCCGTTGTCCCAGGAGATCTTGGCTACCCGTCTCCCAAAAGGCTTGGAGAAACCCCCGTCACTTGGCACGTATGACGGAACCACTGACCCCGACGAGCACATCGAGAACATCGATGCGCTGTTAGACTACTGCGGCGTACGAGGCGCCACCAAATGCTGACTGTTCCCGACCACGCTCCGCAAGGAAGCGATGACATGGTACAAGCAACTGCCCGAGGAGTCCATTACCTCGTGGAGACAGCTGGGCAGGATGTTCTTGCGGAACTTCACAGCATCTCGCCGCCACCCTAAAACTGAGGCCTCCCTTGGAGCCATAATCCAAGGAAAAGATGAACCTCTCCGCGCATATATCGAGAGGTTCAACAAGGAAGCTGTACAAGTCCATACAACGGACGAAATGAAGAAGTTTCTGCTCGAGCAAGGGCTCCGCCCAGGCTCCGAGTTTTCTAAAGCCATTTTCCTCGCACCACAGAGGAACTTAGACGCCTTCCTCCTCAAAGCCCAATCACACATTCAGTACGAAGAGAAGGTTGCGGCCAGCAACGTCCGAGCATCACGCCATCAGGAGAATGCTCGGGCATCCAGAGGAGAGGAAGCCTCGACATCTCGTCGGGGCGAACGGAGGCGTGAAGATCGTCCTCGTGACTCCCGTGACAACAAGGGGCCCTCTGGGCGGTTCCATGGCTACACTCCCCTGACCGTCTCCAGGGAAAAGATCTTGTCCGAATGTGCCAATTCAGAGTTTAAGCAGGAAGGGGTCCGCTTCCCCAAGCAGCTGCTGAACAGACCAAACATGGACAAATCAAAATACTGCTATTTGCACAAGAGTCACGGCCACACTACGGAGGACTGCATCCATATGAAGGATGCCATTGAGATACTGATCAGGGACGGGCACCTGAAACAATTTGCGAAGAAGAAGGACACTCCTCGGCAGGACGCCCAGGAATCCAAGAAGATAGAGGAGGAAGTGCCCTCCTCGGAAGACACCAACATACAGGTCGCTATGTCCATATCGCGACCGGAGGACTTCTACGTCCCGGACGGGCTCAGCGCCCCTACTTATTTCGCGGCCCACAGCCTGTGGGAGACTTTTCCCTCCGCCATGGTCATCTCTGGAGGGGGCTTCAACAAAGTCACTGTGGGCTCCGTGAAATGCAAGTTCGAGCATCTGATCAACACGAGCTCCAATAAAGTGACCACGCTAGATCAGGCCTAGAAAGGCTCCGTACCCATCTCCTTTTACCGGAAAGAACTCCTCGGCAGATCCCCGAACTCGAGCATACCTTTGCTCGTCAGAGCCCGAATGGAGAACTTCGATGTTCGCAGAATCCTAGTCGACCAGGGCAGCTCAGTCGACATCATGTACTCCCAGCTGTTCTCAACGCTTCAGCTGGACGAATCACACCTTACCCCCTATGTAGGGTCCGATTTGTAGGGATTCAACGGATCGGTGACCAAGCCGTGGGGCTACGTCGAAATGATCGTGACCTTCAGATCAGCTGAGATGGCCAGATCCATCAAGGTGCAATTCCTGGTGATCAACTGCCCGTCGCTATACCAGTGCATTTTTGGAAGGCCAACTCTGGCCGAGTTGGTAGCGGTACCCTCAACAGTCCACCTGAAGATGAAGTATTATACTTCGAAATGAATGGTCGTCACCCTGCACGGCGATATCGAAGCTGCACGTAGGTGTTTCGAGACAGCTACAAAGGGGCTCAACGCCATTGCGTCCAAGCCAAAAGCATCGGGCAAGCCAGCATTGCCAAGCAGCTCCGAGGAAGCCAAGCCTCTTCCCCAGGTCGACTCCATCGACCTCGAAAGTCACTTCCAGGAAGAAGACCAGCAGGAGGAACGAGCAGCTTCAGCCAACCCGTCCACATCGTCCAACAGCGGCTCCTATCCGATGCGCCCAATACCAGATGGCAACTTCAAGATCGTTTTGTTCGGCGATGACCCCCAACGGGGAGTAAAGATTGGAGCAGATCTGCCCGACATCGCGAGGAAGCAGCTCAAGGCATGCCTCCGTGAGAATGCCGACCTCTTTGCATGGAGCGCCACCGAGATGCCCGGCTTGGATCCATCCGTCGCATGCTACCTGCTGACAATTGACCCGGCCGTCAAGGCCGTAGCACAACGTAGGAGAAAGCAGTCTCCAGAAAAGACAGAGGCTGCTGAAAAAGCTGTAAAGGACCTCCTCGAGGCCAAATTTATTTCGGAAGCCAAGTACACCACTTGGCTGTCCAACGTTGTATTAGTTAAAAAATCTAATGGAAAATGGCGCATGTGCATTGATTACACCGATCTCAATAAGGCATGCCCGAAGGATGCCTACCCCTCCCCAATATTGATAAAATTATTGATAATTCTGCTGGTTTTAAACTTTTATCGTTCATGGACGCCTACTCAGGCTATAATTAAATTCTGATGGCAATGTCCGACAAAAAATATACGGCCTCAAGACCGAATCGGGCAACTATTACTACAACATAATGCCCTTCAGCCTGAAGAACGTCGGAGCAACGTACCAACGAATGATGAACAAGGTATTCCAGGGAGAAATAGGCAACATGCTCGAAGTCTACATGGACGACATGATCGTAAAATCCCACGAGGAAACCGATCATACTACCCATTTGAGAAAGATCTTCGAACAGGCCAGGAAATACAAAATACGTTTTAATCCGGAAAAGTACACGTTCGGTGTCCAGGCAGGCAAATTCCTCGGCTTCTACTTAACGGAACGAGGAATCGAGGCCAATCCAGATAAATGCCGGGCATTCTCCGAGTTTCCTACGCCCAAGTCCAAAAAATCCATCCAGTCCCTCAACGGGATGCTCGCATCACTATCCCGTTTCATGGCTAAGTCCGCCCAGCACGCCCTACCGTTCTTCAAACTCCTCCATAAGGAGGCAGCATTTGAATGGACTGAGGAGTGTAACAAGGCCCTTATCCATCTGAAACGAGCACTTTCAGAGCCACCGGTCCTCTCTCGCCTGGACAACGGTGAAACGTTGTACCTGTATCTCGCCGTAGCAACTGAAGCAGTGAGCGCCGCTCTCATCCGCGAGACACCTGACGGGAAAAAGCCCATATATTTCACGAGCAAAGCGCTACAAGGACCAGAGTTAAGATACCAACGCATAGAGAAGGTGGCGCTGGCCCTCATCAACGCTGCCAGAAGATTAAGACACTACTTCCTGGCTCACACGATCGTGATTCGAACAGATCAACCCATAAAATAGCTGCTCGGACGACCAGACATGGCCGGTCGAATGCTCAAATGGTTGTTGGAACTGTCCAAATTCGACATCTAATACGAAAGCAGAAAAGCCCTCAAGGCCCAAGCTCTGGCCGACTTCGTCGCGGAAGTGACATTTGCACACTCCCCCCCGAGCGAAACGCACAAATGGACCATTTTCGTCGACGGTACCTCGAGCTCGGCAGGGAGCGGCGCGGGCATCATACTGGAGAGCGACGAAGGAATCATTGTTGAAGTTTCACTCACCTTGTCCTTCCCAGCCTCCAATAACCAGGCTGAATACGAGGCCTTCCTCGCGGGGCTACGCCTTGCCAATGACCCGGGCGCATAAGAAGTCGTCATTTGCACGGATTCACAACTCGTGGCCCTCTAGGTCCGGGGAGAATACCAAGCCAAAAACGACAACCTGACCGAATACTTGGCCCTGGTCAAGAAGGAGATGGCGAAGTTCACAACAGTGGAAGTGAAACACGTTCCCCGCGAACATAACGTGCGAGCAGACGTGCTATCCAAACTAGCCAGCACAAAGAAGAAAGGCGGAAACAAATCCGTTATACAGGAAGTACTTCCTCGACCCAGCATCGAGAAGGCCTCCCCGACACTCGACGTGCAGGTGATCAGTGACAACAACTGCTGGATGACCCCTGTCTACAACTATCTCGCCAAAGACGAACTTCCTTCCGAACCAAAGGAGGCCAGCACAGTCAGGCGAAGAGCCTGCTCTTACGTCTTGGTCGAAGATAAACTCTACAGGCGGGGATTCTCCATTCCGCTGCTCAAGTGTGTCGAGAAAGAAATGGTCGCGCACATCCTGCGCGAAATCCACGAAGGAATCAACGCCCAACATCTCGGCGGAAGGCCGCTTGCCCGAAAGGCCCTCCGAGCAGGGTACTATTGGCCGACCATGCAGCACGACGCGAAAGAACACGTGAAGAAATGCGATAAATGCCAACAACACAGGGACATGCACCTAGCTCCGCCTAACGAGCTCAAGGCTATGTCCTCCCCGTGGCCATTCGCCTGGTGGGGCCTAGACATCCTAGGACCCTTCGTGGTAGGATCAAGCCATAACAAGTACCTAATAGTAGGCGTAGACTATTTCACAAAATGGATAAAAGCGGAAGCTCTAGCCAAAATAACAGCCCTCAACATCCTGCGTTTCTATAAACGAAACATCCTTGCACGTTTCGGTATCCCCCAAGCGATAGTAACAGACAACGGGACGCGATTCACGGACAGGAAGTTCCAAGACTTCGTCGCCCAACTAGCACGAAGCAGCACTTCGCATCCGTCGAGCACCCTCAAACAAACGGGCAGGCTGAAGCAGCCAACCGAGTCATCCTTTGAGGCCTCAAGCGAAGGATGGACGAAACAAAGAAGGCATGGGTCGAGGAACTGCACAGCGTACTATGGGCATACCGTACAACTCCACACTCAACGACCGGGGAAACACCTTTCCGTCTAGCATACGGGATAGAGGCTGTAATTCCCATTGAAGTTCACGTGCCCTCCAGGCGGACAGAGTCGCCCCTGGACGAAGAGATGAACGACGAGTCACTACGAGAAGAACTCGACCTTGTCGAGGAAATCCGAACCGGGGCAGCCCTCCGCGAAGCCTCACTAAAACAAAAAATTACCATCAGGCACAACGCAAGGGTGATACGACGAGAGTTCGACGTGGGAAGCCTTGTTCTAAGAAGAAACCACAAAGACTCTCGAGAAGGCAAACTAGCAGCCAACTGGGAGGGGCCCTATCGCGTCCGAGCAAAAACGGAAAATGGGGCCTACTACCTGGAACATCTCACCGGGGAAGAACTTGCTCGACCATGGAACGCTGAAAAGCTAAAATAATACTACAGCTAAATTCTCGGTTCGACCCGTCACAACGACAGACGTCAGCTACCGACCACTATGCACGTCTAGGTACAAGCGTCGCATACGAATAAAGCAGAACCTCGCTCAGTAACGAGCCAGGTAACTACTCGACAGCGGTCCTCGATCGAGCATCGCTGTCGTCAAAGTACCATGACTAGCAGAACCCCAGCTCGCGATGGGACGTTCACGCCGCGAACTCAGGCCTCAAACGCGACCTGAGCTCCGCATCCCCGCCAGGATATTCCCAGGCCGTTCGACCAGTTCCCCTCACTGCCGAACACATCTACAACGAGCAATCCCCCTAAAATATTTGTGCAAGTAAAATACTCCCAATCACGGGCGGACATACATTCACAACGAGCATGAGTACAACACTTAGTGAAAAATAAAAGCAAGTAAAATCATGCAGATGGCTGAATCAAACATGTAATAATTTAACATAATAAATGATCGCAAGGGCCACGATTGTATTAAGTTACATGAAACGGGGGCCACACCCCCCAAAAATTAAATTACAACGTTTACACGGCACGCAGGCCGGACAAATTACAACTTCAAAAATACAAACTCCTCACTCATCCACATGCTCGGCAGGCTCGGACTGAGGCCCCTGGTCCTCCGCGGGCTGATCCTCATTGTTCCCTTCAAGGAGAGCATCGGGCATGACGATCCGACCATCCTCAACGTGCGCCAGATAGTGGGTGCCCTCGACAAAGAAGTCAAGCTCAGGGTTCACCACTCGTAGTTGAGCCACGACGTTACCGAAAGACTCCTCCGCGACGACAATACCATCATCCTCGGCCGTCAGCAAACGGCCAACTAGCTCGGATCTCGTCTTCAATTCCTTCACATCTTCTGGCTCATCATCACCCGGGGCATTGGCCGCCTTCAGCCGCTGGATCAACTCCTCGGCAGACTTCTTCTCCGCCGCCAGCGTCGAGTTCTCCTCCTTCAATCGAGCTACCTCCTCCTCAGATTTCTTCTGAGCATCGTCGGCACCCTTAGCTTCTTCCTTGAGGGACGCCATGGTAGCACGGGCAGCAGCAAGTTCGACCTCAGTCGTCGAGTCCCCTTCGGCGTACACAGCTGTCATCTCCATCATCCTGACCAAGGCAGAAGCGTCCTGAGCCACCAAAGCCCTCTTGCTCGGGCGATCCATACTTTCCAAGCGAAGAAACTCCGCCCGAGGCACAATCAGAGAGTTCCCCTCGAAGAACTTCCGATCATGGATGCAAGGAGGAAGCTCGAACTTCCCCTTTTCCGACGCCCGAGTAAGGTCCACAGCGCCATTAAACCTTTGCCGCTTGGATCGACCGGTCAAAGGAAGAGGAGACCCCCGGGGAGCAGGAGTAGGAGAAGAAGAGGTCCCCGCAGGAGATTGCACGGGAGGAGGAACACGGGCACCAGCAAACCGAGACTTCGGAGGGGCTGTCCTGGCCTTGTTCCTCGCAAGAGCATTCCTCATAACTCTATCGTGGGCCTGAGGCATCTCACCTGCACAAACAAAATACGAGCATGTTAGATATGAGGAAAAGAAATGACACGAACAAAATCTAAATAACTAAGACTACCAAGCAGCTTCTCGGCGTCCACGGGAGTCTTGCACTCCAGCAGTGCCTTAATATTGATGAATCGACGCTCAACCCTCTGGCTCCCGTCCTCCTCAAAGATCGGGCTACCCTTGCTCGTCCAGCACTCAGCAAGCCGGAAGGAGTTGACCCACTTCACCAGCACCTCGTACGCCGCGGCGTCCTGCCCGCGTAGCTCGCTTGGTTGGAAGACATAGTCACTGGGCTTCTTGGAAAAGTGGTCGGGAACCCAATGGATGGGAAACTTGTAGATTCTTCGCCCAATAAACTTCCCATTCTCGTCGTGCAGATCGTTCCCATCCTCGTCAACCTCGATTTCTCAGACGTATGTACTGTCCTGGGCAGCTTCGGACAGGGGCTCGACGACGTAATACCGTTCCTTAAATGTCTGAATCGACTCCGAAAACGGTTTGAACAACTTGCGGGGCTGCTTCAGAGAAATCCAGCCGTACTTCTTCTCCGACAGCTGCCGTTGGAGATGAAAGACAGTGAAGGACAAAGGAAGAGTAACCCCTATGGAGAGATGCTCGCATACCAGCTCGAACGCCCGGATGAAGGACAACGAGTTAGGATGCAGCTGCGTGGGGGCCAACTTTAAATGCTCGAACACTGATTATTGAAAATTAGTGAACGACAACCTCAAGCCCAGCTCCTTGAAAGCGTATTCATACATGGTAAAACGGTCCCCGAAGTGCGTACAGACACGATCGTCCAAGGAAGGGAAGTGCACCTTCCACTCTCCCTTCGGTCCAACCTCCGTGAAAACGTCCACCAAGGACTTTGCGAAAGTGGACACATGCTCAGCAGGTTCGGCCACTTCCCACTCCTCCGCGGAGAACCCGTCGACATCCTCGTCCATGTCGTCCAACTTTTCCTCCTCCCCGACATTGCTGGAAGAACTCGAAGTCATCGAACTCGAAGCCGTCGAGCTACTATTATTTTCCGAAGAGCCTGTTTCTTCCTCGGATGTAACTAGGATAACCTCTCTATCTGGCCCCATCGCCATTACGATCACCTGAAAAGCAGAGAAGAAAGTGAATTCGACAACAAATAAAATCCACCCTTCCACCGCTAAGTCAAGTGAAAGGGCGCGCAAAGGGCTGAGGACAACGTCCCCGGCCTAAGCCCTAACATCAAAGGAAAAGCTGACACCTCCCCGCGAGGAGACGCTCGAAGCCAATCATCCCGAGCGAGGAGCTTCCCCGCACTCATACCCAGTTTCCGTTTGAAGCTTTGCCAGAAATCGCAAAGCGTCACCGGAATCTGGGAATGTCCTACCGGAAAACTCATCACCCACTCAGATGATGAACAGACACGGCGGTCACACATGCATAGCTGTCGTAACATCGCCGTGGACCACCCCGCTCGCTGAAACATACTACTAACTCCGGCGATATGTCAGAGGTAGAAAAATGGTACAACCACCGTCCACCACCAACAATCGCCGGAAACTCACTCATTTCGTCCTCTAAACCTAGCCCTAACCACATGCAACCTACCATTAACAACAAAAAGGAGAAAAACAAGCAAAGGATCAGAAAACTTACTTGATTTAAGTAGACGAAAGTAGCTGCTCGAAGCTTGAAGCGGTGGTCAGAGAAGGCGGACGGTGGTTACGGGCAAGAATGCTGAAGGAAACGGAGAGAACTCAGAGCAAAAAGTTCCAAATGAAACGATTTTCCCCTTTTTATACAAAGGGGCACGTGCAAACACGCGCTCGTAGGCCATGATGGCTATCCACTAGCCATCATTGCCTATTAACTGCTACACGGAGCTTTAGGCACACGTGGCATCCCATCGTTTCCAATTTTGTCTGACCGTTACTCTCCCCAAACACCGGGCAACAAGGTCACGACCACGAATTCCACGAACACTAGGGGTCACGGGCGCATTAAGACAATCCTCCTCGTCTCTAAACGACGACTCTATACTAGCTCCCCGGAGCAACGAACTGTCCTTAAGTCAACACTCCCATGCTTGGGAGCAACGACTTGGGGGGCTCCTGTTCTGGACTGGGCCGATGACTAGACATGGCCCAATCCGCTTCTGCTCCAGAGCGGCCCAAATTGCCTAATTCCAATCCACAGAGGGGCAAAAGTTACCTTTCTGCCCCTCCAACCGGGCAAGGAATGCAACGTTCCTCCCCGGAATTACTGCCCGTCACACACGGCTTCATTGCTCCCTCGAACAGCTATGGGCAGGTGCCCGAAACTATGCCCATGCCCGACATAACGACTAGTTTTGGGCGCCCTGCCCGACATAACGGCTAGTTTGCGTAGTTACCTATTCTTTGGGGAAAACGGTTATTTCGCCCCGAAAATAGGACCGTTGGCCACGCGCTGGGGGCTCTATATAAACCCTCTCGCTTGAGAGGGTCAGGTATCCAATATTCACCCTAAGAATTCATACTTTGTACTTGCCCCTTTTCTCTGACCCTTTCTTACTTGAGCGTCGGAGTACCTTGCAGGTACACCCCCTCCTCTCCATACGACCAGCATCCCTGACGCACGTGGCGGTCCAATTCTACAGGATCTGATCCAGCCTTCACGATCATAGCTGATGAAAAAAAAGAATGCAAACTAGTGGAATACACTGACTTAAGTTAGTGTAGTGATGCTGAGGAATTTGTATTAAAGGGTTAATACACATTTTAGCCCCTGCCATTTGAGGCGAATTTGAAAAAGGACCCTGTAAAAAAAATACAGATTCCGTCTCTGCCATTTGAAAATTCTTTCATTTTGGCCCCTCAGTGCACACAGTCAGCAAAATCTGTGACGTAGCACTGCTTTGTTGGATTTTTTTATTCTTTTAATGTGACGTGTCTGCTTGGTTGGATTTTTATATGTTTTATCTTTTTATTTTAATTACACGCATGGTTTTTTTTTATTATTTTATTATTGTGGTTTAAAATGTTAAATTTTAAAACTTAAAAACTTTACACTCAACAAGTATTGAACACATGACACAATGCTTGCAAATGACACTCTCTTCCACTAGACTACTATTTCTTTTGTAAAGTTATTTGCATTAAATAATTATATTATACTTTCGTTTACTATTTATTTTAATTTTTAACATACTTATACATCAAATACTTATTTGAATTTAAATTACTTATAGTAATTAAAATATTAATGTTAATTAAAATATTTATTTTAATATACTTATATTAAAATATTTATAATATACATAATTAATGTTAATTTTAGGCAAAACATTCTTTTTAGTCCTTTAACTTTACCTCGAGGTTTATTTTGGTCCCTTAACTTTAAAAAGTGTCATTTTGGTCCCTTAATTCTTCAAAACGTTCCATATTAGTCCTTTTCGTCTTATTAACGACGAAAAAATTCAAAAATCAGTCGCTAAAATTCGTAGCTAATAAGACAAAAGGACTAATATGGAACGTTTTGAAGAGTTAAGGGACCAAAATGACACTTTTTAAAGTTAAGGGACCAAAATGAACCCCGAGGTAAAGTTAAAGGACCAAAAAAGATATTTTGCCTTAATTATAATATATATTTTAACATAATTATATTATTATTTTCAATTTACTATTAATTTTATTTTTTTAATAATAATTAAAATATTAATGGACTTGTTAATTAAAATATTTATTTTAACATACTTATATTTTAATTATTTAATTTTAACTTTCAGATTAATATTAATTTTAATTTTTTAATAGTATTAATTAAAATAGTAGTTTTAGTATTAGTAGTTTAATTATAAACTGAAAATAAAAATATTTTTAATTAAAATATCAGTTTTTAATATTAATAATTAATAATAAATTAAAAATAAAAATATTTTTAATTAAAATAGTAGTTTTAGTATTAGTAGTTTAATAAACTGAAAATAAAAATATTTTTAATTAAAATAGCAGTTTTTAATATTAATAATTAATAATAAACTAAAAATAAAAATATTTTTAATTAAAATAGTATTTTTAATATTAGTAATTAATAATAAATCGAAAATAAAAATATTTTTAATTAAAATTGTAGTTTTTAATTATCTTAACGTTAAATAATTATAAATATATACATAAATATATAAAAATATGAAATTGAATAAATTACATTTTTATAAAAAAATTAAAATAAAAAAATTAATATTATATTAACGTTAAATAATTAAAAAATTAACGCTTTTAAACTAATTATTAAATATAAATATAATAAATATATATTAACGTTTGTATAAAAAATAAATTAAATATTTATATTAACATTTAATATTTAAAAAATAAAATAATTTATTAATTATAAATATAATAAATATTAAACTGAAATAAAATAAATAAATAAATAAAATATTAATATTTAATATTTAAGTCATTTATGCATTTATGTAATATATATAGTTGAAACAAATAAATATACAACAAAAACATAATAGTATAGTAGAAGAGGTGTCTCTTGCAAGCCAAAGGTCATGTGTTTAACACTTTTGAAGGGCATATTTGTGTTCATGGGTACGGGCCAACCCGCGAACCCACTCACCCAACCCAAGCCAACCCTTATTTTTACCCAACCTAATCATGTACGGGTCCAACCCGAACCAACCCATTCAAATCCATTGGTATTTGGTTCGGGTAGCGGGTTTAAAGTTTTAAACCCACGAACCCGCGAACCCAACTCATTGATATGTCACACTATTTTTATTTTATTTTATTTATAAATTATCTAGCATAATTCTTACAATGTATATATTTTTTAAAATATAATTATAGTTTTTATTAATTATAAAAGCCTAAGTTTAAATCAAATTTGAGAGATCAATTTTATTTATTCAAAGAGAGAGGTATCTTACCTTTTAAATTATACTTTACACTATTTGTATATTTTTCTAACTTTATATGAATCGTAAAAGACGTTTTAGGTATTAACCAATAAATTTTATTCAAATTGAATACTAAAAATTTATGATTTTTTAATGTTTTTGTAATATAAATGTGTTAACTAAATTGATATATTTTATTTAGAATTTGAAAAATATATTTAGTGGATTACCCACGAACCCAACCCAACCAAAACCATTCATGAACGGGTTGGGTTTAGTATTAAAAGTACGGGTTGAACACTCAACCCAACCCAAAAAATGTTGACCGGGTCGGGTATTGGATTTAATCAAATTAGACCCAACCCAACCCGCGAACAACCCTACATATTTGTTTTGCTATTTTAACATTTCAACATGCAATTAATAAAATAATAATAAAAAAGTCGATTGGAGGGCATATTTATTTTGCTATTTTAACATTTCAACATGCAATCAATAAAATAATAATAAAAAAGTCAATTGGAGGGCATATTTTTTTTGCTATTTTAACATTTCAACATGCAATCAATAAAATAATAATAAAAAAACTGCATGTAATTAAAATAAAAAGATAAATTATATAAAAATTCTACTACGTCTGAGTTTCTGCTGTTATGTTTTTTTATAGAGTCCTTTTTTGAATTCTCCTCAAATAATAGAGTTAAAATATGTATTAACCCTTATTTAAAGTAGTCTTTTTTATTTTCTCGTAAAATAACTTAATTAAAATAAAAAATTATTAGTAAAATAATTTGAAATATACAATTTTTGCTGCATTTTTCATTAAGAAAACTCTAGAAGACGCTATCACTCCAGCAGAAACCGCTCACAGCCATGGCGTCAGTTTCTGGTTCGATTGGTTTGGATCTGAACAACGAAATGAGGAGTCATCAAGTCGCCATAGCCGAGCTCAACGCCTTGCCTTCTTCCAGGGTTAGTAATATCTTCTTCCCATTTTCAATTTACCCAATTCAATGCATACATACATTCATAGGGTTAGGGTTTTTTTATTCATCGAATTTTCTTGCTTTAGCAATTCCTTAATCGCTTAGAATTGGGAGACTAGCTTTTTAAGTGTTAATTCTCCTTTTCCGTGTTCAGTTCAAGTTTCAATTAATTTTTTTGTTGCTTAGGCTCAATGTCAATTATTTTCGATTTGGGAAACTACTTTATTGCCTTAGTTTTTCTATTTCTTAGAAAGCAAAAAAATTACTAAAGGTCAATAATTATTGTTAGTGCTGAACAATAATTCAGTTTATCAGATCTTGAAATTCATTTGTATGTGCAGAAAGAGAACTTTTATGTGAATGGATGATTCAGAGTTGTATTTATGCAAGAAATTAGGTATTTGTTTAGCCGGTAGTACAAAGTAAGTGTATGTTTGGCCTCCGAATTTATTCTACTTGTAGCTACAATTTGTTTGTTCAACTCACTTTTACATAAATCACTTTACATCCAACTCACTTTTAATCGGAATCCATTTTACAAAATCAATTCCCTCAAAATCAATTCTCCTCGTCGCAGAACTAAACATACTCGAGTACAAATATTTGCATAGTTATATAAAAATACAATGAGTATAGGTATTGGTAGTAGTAATAATAATAATAATATTTGTCGCAAAATCTTAGTGTGTGTTTGGATACACGTTTGAAAATCACGGGCATCTCAATGTCCTAATTGGCCTTTGATTTGCGAAGCCAGAAATCTCACCTTCTACCACATACACATGCGCGTCTGGTTGGTGTAAAATGCAGAAACATAGAGTCACCTAGTATAATCTACATGCCTGTTTGGTTCTGCGTTGAATCTTGATTTCTCACATCCTAATGCTTGTTTTGCCGTGATTTGTTGAAGGTGTCTTATTCAAGCTTCTCGCTAAATATCTGTTTTCATTCAAGCCACTGCTAGGCCAAACACATGCCATATGTTCAGTCTTCCCATAATTTTTCTGTTATTATTTTGTTTTCCTTGCTATGAAATCTAAGGGATTCCTTTAGTTTTATCCTCACATTCCCCCAATTCTATATTAACAAAGGAAGGGGATCTTTATGATAATTGTGTAAAGGGATGACAACAATCATAAAGGACTTATTTTCTTATTGTTGTTGTTGCTGTAGACCGTCTATCAGAAAAATGGGAACTTGTTTTTTCGCACAACCGTCCAAACAGCAACAAGCATGGAGCAGAGTAAGAATTCTTCACTTTTGACATTGTTTTCATTTTTTAGAAGAAACAATTTGCTGCCAAACAGTTCTGCTGACATTTTTCCCCTCAAAATTTGTGTTGGATAGAACAACTTGATTCAGCCAAAGCCAAGCTAAAGAATCTGAATTCTTCTGTATAGTTCTATGCTAGAACTCTGGTGGCTTAGTAGAAAGAAATGCAGCATTTTCCTGGTGGTTAAGTACTTCATTTTCTTAAGAGTTGTTAGTTAGGTCCTAGATACCTGTAAATTTCATGATGCATTCATTCCAATGATATTGTTCTGGGCTGCAAAATGAACATCTCACAATGAAATACTTAACAAGCTTTTATTAATTTGGGCCTTCATATTCCTTTTCTATATTTTTAGTGAAATATACATACGATATAACCCAGTAAACTCAATCATGCAGAGAATATGTTTAACAAAGCCTATAAGTTTGGTTATTACTCATTTGACTATACCTTGTTATGTAAGTAGAAGTGTTTGGCAAACAAGTTTGGTGGTTTAATTTTATAAAACTACTTAGTTTGTAAGCATATTATTTACACCTTATTATTTTCACTCAATTTTACCCATATTGTTTTAATCAAATATTTACCTTTCCCACCCTCAAATAAAATATGTTACCATTAAATTCTCTCACAAAATAGGATTTTGTTTAACATATACAATATATTATGTATTTTAACTATAACATCTGGTTATTTCACAAGATATTGTTTTCGAATTTTCTACAATATATTCTTTCACTTTTAACTATAACTGGCAAACTCCAAAGGAGTTTTATGATACGTCAGTAAAACTCAAAATTTTTTACAATATATTCTTTCACTTTTAGTTATAACTGGTACACTCCAAAGGAGTTTTATGATACTTCAGTAAAACTCAAAATTTCTTACAAAAATATAATTATATTGCCTAAAACTCAAATAAGTTTTATGAAACGCGGTGTTGTACAATTTTATTTGTAAACAAATATATACTTCGTAAAACCTTAAACTTTGAGTTTTATTGTAATGTTAATTATGTTTGTATTTCTTATAAATATTTCAAATTTTGTTTTTAGTCCTAAAAAATATTTTTTGTTTAAAGAATTTTTCTTTTAAAATTTTTCATCCACGTTTTTTGTCTCTAATATTAAAACTGTCGTTAATTCAATCGTTAAATAATAAATTATTGTTAAAACTGTTGCTAATTCTAATGTTAAGTTATAAAAATTGTTATAAAAATTGTTACTAAATTACAGGAGAGAACAAAAGTATGGATGCAAAATTTTAGAAGGATTATTCCTTGAACGATATATTTTGAATGACTAAAAACGAAATTTAAAATATTTATGTGGACTATAAATATTTTTAGTTTTTTATTATATTTTGTAAAAGAGTTTAATTGATATGCACTGACAATATAAAATAATTTTACACTGTCATCCAATAGAAATTTATCAATTTGCCATATTATATCATTAATTTAAAATTTACAATTTGATATAGCAGAATACATGAGGGTGATTGGTTGACAGTATAAAATTATTTTATGAATATCAATTAAATTCTTTTTTAAAATATACATTTTTTTTAATTTAATGAAATGTAGCATTATCCAATTTAAAATTGAGTTTTACAAAATGTATGATTATGATAGTAAAAAAGAAAAGAAAAAAAAAAGCGCCTAATAAAAAATATAATTAAAAAAAAAAGTAAGAAGCAGAGAAAGTATAAAAAATAATATTGCAATTCTAATTCACGTTCAATATATAGTTATGTGGCCTAAATTTTATGTAAATTTAAAGAGTTTTTTTTATTTTTTTTATAAGAAAGGGTGTATTCATTGAGAGATTAAAGGTATTCTACAACGATTAGATCAAATAAAGAATACTTCATGGACTTTTAAGGAAATTTATTAGACATATGTACCAATAGAAGTTGCATTTTTGTCTACTCTTCTATTACAAAAGCCAGGAAATTATCTTTACGTTGAATTCGATCCCATCCACCACTCTAATTGCTCCAAGATGATGTCATTATTATGTTAAATTTGAAGAGCTTGTTTTTTGCTTTAGCAAATGTTTGCAAAAGAATATTATTAAAAATGCAAGAATATGTAAGCATTTACAGCTTTAAGTAGGGCAGGACAAGGATCGGATTGGACTAGATTCGGAACAAAAACCTAATTTGATATAAACCGCATGTCTAAAATAAAGGTTCAAATTTCGACCACTTATGTTTTCGATTTTATTAACTTATAGATTTACGGGTTTGATGAATTTCGGATTGGTTTAAACCAGTGATCCATTTAAAAATCACTTATGAGATTAAAAACTAAAAAAGTGATTTTTTTATTAAAAAAAAAACAGAAATAATAAGAAAACATTCATTCTTCTTCTTAAATCAGAAACCAAATCTTCCTTGACTTGTTGATTTTGTTCATGTTTCTGAAGATTGATTCTGGAAAACTATTTGGCATTACTTTTTAAGATTTATGTGGTTTGATTGTTGTGTAGGTTTATTTTTTGTTAGTTGTATTAGACTTGAGAGATTGGCTATGTGGTTTGATTGTTGTGTAGGTTTATTTTTTTATTTTTTATTTGTGTAGGTTGGTTTATCAATAGACTTGTAAATTTACGGGTGGAAATAGTTCAGGGAACACGGGCCAACTGGTCTAGCCTACGTCAATTTTTTTTTAAATAAAAAAGACATAAAATTTTTTATAAGTTTATTTAATTAAAAATATTAGCTCTCAGATCATAAAAAAAATATTTTAAGTCTAACAGACCAGTCTATTTAAATAAATATGAATAATTTTTTTTATTATCATTATGTTATATTTTGTACTTTGAATTAAAATACATAAATAAAAATTGGTTATCTTGGACAATTTATGAAAATAAGATGAAAACAACTTATAAACAATATTATAAATTATTTTTATAAGTTATCTTAAATAAATAATCTCACAAAACTTATGATAATTGGTAAATTAAAATAAGTCAATGTAAACAAATTTCTAGTTTTTTAGTTTGTTAGTCTATTTAAAATAACAGACTTTTATATAGGCTAACAAACTAATCAAGTCTTAGAAAATGACAGATTCAAGTCTAAAAATAAGCTTATGACAGACTACAAATCAGATTTAAATTTCAATTTTTCTAACAGGTCAGACTTAGACTTGACAAAGTCTAGCTCGACCTAGTATATTTTCACCCCCTACTTGTAATAAACACTATTATGTTATTTAAATGAGTCATCAAATATCTATAAACAATTATGAACCTTATATTAACTTATTAGTTTTCCGTAGGAGTTAAAGAATACAATTTTCTTGAATTAATAATGATAATATTTGTAATTGCTAGTGAAAAAGCAAATTGATGAAGATATTTAATACTCCCTCCATTCTAAAATATTAGGAAAAAAAATCATTTTTCTTGTCCTAAAATATAAAATATAAGCAAAAAAGAAAAATTAAACTTTTATCTTTTATTAAGGTGAATTAAATGTAAATTTACTCCCACTCTAACTTTTTCTATAATTAACCATCAATTAAAATTATTTTTATATCTTTATAAATTTTATTTAAAAAAATCACAACAAATCTTCATCCAAATTATTATGTTTTTATTTTTTTTAATAAGTATGATTTTATTTTTTTCTCTTAGGACGGAGGGAGTAGTTGAGATCTTTTATGAAAGAAAAAAAACTCGAAGTTAATTATGTTTGTTGGAAATTCACCACACCCTATGATGATTTCGTTTCAATCTTGATCTCAAGATTGATCACCAACCCACAAACAATACGTAATGGCAATGAAGAACAAAGGAAGAAGAAGAACAATAACAGCAAGAAAAGAAAAGAGAGAGAAGAGAAATATTTGGAGAAAAAATGTTACCCACGAACTGTGGGATTTTGAATCTATTGCACTTTCACTTGCTACCCGCAAACTGTGAATACAATTGTTGTTTTTACAATGCAAGGGATACTCCCTTTATATAGATTTAGATTTACAAAGGCCCAAAAACTTTAAAGCCCAAAATATCAAATATAATCTAAATCATATCTGAATCTAATCAAATCAAAACAGAATCCAATCAAATCTAATCTAAGATGCATCTGTCGAAACAATTCGACACTCCTAGACAATTCGACACATGCTAGTTTTGACACACTATGAATTACAATTTAACACACCACCTAATTCATTGTCTCTAAACTATCTATATTCATCATCGATTTTAGCTTCTTGAATACTTCGACCTGCACTCCCTTCGTCATGATATCTGCAATCTGATTCTCAGTTCTGCAGTGTTCCAAATTCATCTTCCCTTCTGCTACCTGCTCTCGAAGATAATGGAACCTCATTTCGATGTGCTTGCTTCGACCGTGAGCTATTAGATTCTTCGCCAAATTGATAGCTGACATGCTGTCGATCTTCATGGTAATTGCTCCATGATTCTTCCCTGTAATCTCTTCGACCAAGTTCACCATCCAGGTTGCTTGACATGCACAAAGAGAAGCAACTATGTATTCTGCTTCGCATGATGACAATGCCACTACTGGCTCCTTTCTCGAACTCCAAGCAACTGGTGCACCACCTAACATAAACACATATCCAGCTGTGGATTTTCTATCTTCTGCATCACTACACCAGCTAGAGTCTGTGTATCCCACTAACTTGCATTCTTTCCCTTCGTCTGCTGCAGGAAATAAAATGCCATAGTCGAGAGTCCCTTTCAGATACCTCAGTATCCTCTTCGTTGCTGTTAGGTGTGATACCTTTGGCTTCTGCATGAATCTACTTACCATACCAACACTGTATACTAAGTCAGGCCTTGTGTGACAAAGGTATCTAAGTGACCCAATAAGTCTTCTGTATTGGGTTGGGTCGACATCATCTTCGTCTAGATCCTTCGACAGTTGCAGTCTGGTCTCAGCTGGAGTCGAAGTTGAGTTGCAATCTTGCATCTCAAATCTCTTGAGTATTTCGCCTGCATATCTTCGTTGGTGCATCATCAAACCTCTACTAATCTTGTAGAATTCGATGCCAAGGAAATATGAGAGATTTCCCAAGTCTGACATTTCAAACTCCTCACTTAGGTCATGTTTGAAATCTTCGATCTCCTTCTTGCAACTTCCTGCTATCAACAAATCATCGACATAGAGACATAGTATAAGCAATTCGCCATTGCTTCTTCTTACATATACTCCATGCTCAGTTGTACACTTCACAAATTCCTTCTCCTTTAGGAAGCTGTTGATTTTCTTATTCCAAGCTCTTGGAGCTTGCTTAACTCCATACAGGGCTTTATGCAGCATGTACACCTTTCCTTCTTCGCCTCGTTTCACATACCCAGCTGGTTGTGCGACATAAAATTCTTCGTCTAAGGGACCATTAAGGAATGCACACTTCACGTCCATCTGACATGTGTGCCAATTGTTCATATTTGCTAGACCAACAACCAACCTGATTGTTTAGATTTTAGCAACAGGTGCAAACACTTCATCGAAGTCGATTCCTTCCTTCTGAAGAAATCCTTTCGCCACAAGTCTCGCCTTGTGTCGAGTTACTTCTCCTCTAGGATTCACCTTTACCTTGTAAACCCACTTCACATCAATTGCCTTCTTGCCTTGAGGCAATTCGACAAGTGACCATGTGTTGTTGACTTCGATGGATTCTAACTCTTCATTCATTGCTTTCACCTACTTCGAATCTTTCAATGCCTCAGCTGCATTGACTGGTTCGACATCTGCGTAGAAATCAT
Organism: Lathyrus tuberosus; assembly: GCA_022829125.1. Classification (NCBI taxonomy): domain Eukaryota; kingdom Viridiplantae; phylum Streptophyta; class Magnoliopsida; order Fabales; family Fabaceae; genus Lathyrus; species Lathyrus tuberosus. Next base: position 18,860,148 of record JALAZF010000022.1, on the reverse strand, counting down.
AATGTACCAGCTCACCCTCTTCATCAACCACATCATCTGATGTAATTACACATTCTTGCAACCTTGCAGGCATGTGTCTTGTTGGTCGAGGTCTGCTTGAACCTGCTTCATCTGCTACTGCTTCCTGTCGAACTTCTCTTTTGACTTCAGTGACTGGTTCTTCACAAGAGATTCTCACTGAATCCTTCTTGGCTTTCTCTTTCCAATCCCATTCTTTAAGCTCATCTATGATCACGTCCCTGCTGATCACTACCTGCTTATTCACTGGGTCGAACAACTTGTAACCTCCAGTCGAATGATATCCTATCAAGATCATCTGATTCGACTTGTCATCAAGCTTCCTTCTCAACTGATCTGGCACATGTCTATGTGCTATAGATCCAAACACTTTCAAGTAACTGAGACTAGGCTTGTCACCAGACCAACATTCTTCTGGTGTGACTCATTCAAGCTTCTTCGTCGGACATCTGTTCAAAAGATATGTTGCTGTCGAAACTGCTTCTCCCCATAATTCTTTGGGTAGATGCTTTCCATTCAGCATACTTCTTACCATGTTCATGATGGTTCTGTTCTTGCGTTCTGTAATCCCATTCTGCTGTGGAGTGTAAGGTGGCACCACCTCATGCACAATCCCTTCTTTTCTACACAATGCATCGAACTCTTTCGACACATATTCTCCACCACCATCAGTTCTCAGAGTTTTCAACCTTCGACCACTCTGTCTTTCGACCATGGATTTGAATCTGACAAATACCTCAAACACATCACTTTTCTTCTTGATGAGGTAAGTCCATAACTTTTGACTGAAGTCATCTATAAACGTGACAAAATATCTGTTGCCACCAATCGAATCCACCTGGATTGGACCACATACATCAGAGTATATGACTTCAAGAATTGCCTTCGACTTCCTTCCTGCATCCTTGCTGAAGCTATTCTTGTGTTGTTTCGACTGATCACACTCTTCACAGACTTCACTAGGAATGTCGATTTCTGGTAATCCTGACACCGTATTTCTTCTCTTCAGCTCTCTGATGTCATTGAAGTTGAGATGGCCTAGTCGAAAGTGCCATAACCACCCATCTCTGTTGGCTGCTGTTGCTAGACACTTGTGCTCCATCACATTGAGTTCAATCTTGAAGGTCCTATTCTGAGACATTGGAGCCTTCAAGATCAACCTACCACCTGCGTCGAGAACTCTCATCATCTTGTCTTCGACAACTACCTTGTAGTTCTTTTCGACTAGCTGCCCTATACTGAGCAAATTACTCTTCATGCCTGGAATGTACAACACATTGGAGATTTTTGACCTTTTGCCATCTTTCCTCATAATCAGAACATCACCAACACCTTCAGCTGCTAGAGTGTTATCATTCGCAAACTTCACCGTGTTCTTCGACGAGGGCTTCATGTTGACAAACCAATCTTTCCTTCCAGTCATGTGTGATGAGCATCCTGAGTCCAAGTACCACTGATCTTGGAATCTCTCTTCATCTTTCGTTGTGACCATCAGCAACGTCTCTTCTTCTTCATGCTTCGCCAGATTTGCATCAGTTTCTTGATTTTTCTTCTTTTCTGGACAGTTACTAACATAATGGCCATACTTCTAACAATTGAAACATTGAATGTGACTTTTGTCTGGCTTTCGACCATCACCTCTTCCTCTACCTACAACACCGCTTCTTTGGTTGCCTTGGTTCCAAGGTTTCTTCTGAGTCGAATTACTGCCTCCTCTATCTTTGTTGCCATTCACGTTTCCTTTGCCTTTCCTTTCCTTTTCTGACTGCGCCTGCAAAGCCATTCAAATGAACGAGACTATTTTTTTTTTTAGAACAATAAGTCACTTATGATGATAACCTAACCTAAAAGACTTGAGATCTCAAAAATTATATTAAATGAATAATAAAAAGTAGTAAAATAGATATGAGAATGTAAAATTGCATTGTTTTCTATGTATTTTTAGAGAATTCTTATATTTTTCACGGTAATAGGATAAACGTGTAAGATCATTAGATCCTAAATTTTTTAAGAATGCATGCATAAAAATTTGTGTTTTATTTCAAAGATAGAAGAAGGCTCTCTAGTTGAATATGAATCTTACTCAATATGTAAGTGTTAAGTGTTACGTACAAGTAGCAAAAGTGAAGTTGAACTTGGAACACTATATAACTGAGAATCAGATTGCAAACATCATGACGAAAGGAGTGCATGTCGAAGTGTTCAAGAAACTAAGATCTATGATGAATGTAGATAGCTTAGACACAATGAATTAGGTGGTATGTTGAAAGTGTAATTCTTTGTCAAAGAATCATTTTGACATAGTCAGTTGTTGTCGAAATGATATGGGTGTTGAATTAGATTAGCTGGCAAAATGTAGACTTAGCTTTATTTGTTACTTTTAGCTGAGTTAATTAGGTTAGTGGGAGATTGCTTGGTGTGCAAGAGATCTCATCCAATAAATAAGGAGGCCTCATATTATTGATTGTAATACACAACGAATGCAATTGCATAGAAATAAAGAGCATAAGTTTTTATGCAGATTTTACAATTCTTCTTCCATTTTTATCTAAAACCCTAATTCTTTTTTCAAGTCATCTTTTCTTCTTTCAATAATCATTGTGTAGCGATATCATTTTGCAATCAAAGTTGGTTGATTTACTTGAGTGAAAAGTGAAGAATAAGAGAAGTAATTAATCAGAAAGATTGATTCGGAATTCTCCAAGATTTGATGAAACTCTACATTCTGCTCCGTTCTATTTTGTTCCATCAATCCAAACATAACTTAAGTTTCACATAGCAGATATTACTCAATTCGTTAATGTTTATAAAGTGGAAGTAGTTCTCTTGGAATGTTTCCAAGGAATAGAGCTTTGCAAACAGAGTGAGCGCTTGCTAAAAGTTAACACCACGTGTATGCCACCATTCAACTAATTCAGACTAGTTTGGATTTATAGTTTAGTGTTAATTAAATATTTAATTAGAATCCAAAAATTTAATTTTTACTAAGAAAAAATAAAATAAAATTGTTTCCTGTATGTTTGGTACACACTTGTTTGTGCCCTCAGGCGTCCACCATCGAGCATCTTCTTTATCAGTCTTTTGATACGACGTTTATATCATATGGTCAAATGATTTGAGTTATGTTTCATGGATCGATATCGGAATTTTCTGCTATAAATTGAGAGATTTGATTGAGTTTCTATTTACATAAAACTTGAGACAATCCAAGTTTCTCTCTTATGCTTCTTCAAATTTTCTAAGCCTCTTCTACCATTTTTTTATCGCTTTAGGAAATATTCTTTTTATAGGGATATTCTCATCAATGATTCGAGTGGTCTCAATATCATATTATAGAGTAGTGTTAGTTGTAATTCATTGATTTTTAGAAATCTAGAATTCGACTGTGTCGAAGTGGATAGTCGAAGTACTAGGAGTTAGCTGTATTCGACAGAGTCGAATACAACACTTAGCTGTTGTGTTAAAGCCAAAATATAATTTGTATGTTTAGGCTTGGGTCAATTTGGATACTTTTGGGTCTGAGCTTTAGTTTCCATAAAGGAATTGTATTATGTAAATCCTAACAACTTCATTCAATAGAAATTCTATTTTTCTACGATTCAGTTTATATCTCTTTTCTCTCTTATTCTTCTCTCATCTTTCTGAAAAACCATTTTGTTCCAACATATTGGTATCAAGGAGTCTGGATTGTGATTCAGAGAGAATCTGTGATGGAAAACAAAAACACAATATCAATGCAATTTCCAGGGAATCTATCGGTTTTCAAAGGTGATAACTACGAACGGTGGGTTGCGCATATGAAGGTCATCTTCAGATTTCAAGATGTGGCTGAGATCGTGAATGATGAAGTACCTGCATTGGAAGAGAATGCAAACGAAGTTCCGCAAGCTGGGAACAAGGAATGAAGAAAGAAAGACAGAAAAGGTTTGTTCTTGATTCACCGGTGTGTGGATCCCAATGTGTCGAAGAAGATAATTGAAGAAGAAACGACCAAAGGAGCGTGGGAAAAGTTGAAGACCTTGTATGGAAAAGATGAAAAGCTGAAAAGGTGAAGTTACAGACGTTGAGAAAGAAATTCGAGATGACTCAAATGAAGGAAGATGAATCAGTATTAGAATACCTTTCACGTGTGGTGTTGTTAACAAACCTATGAAGGCGTGTGGTGAATCAATCAACGATTTGCAGAAGATTGAGAAAGTATTGAGATCTATGACTGTGAATTTTGATTATATTGTAATGTCAAGTGAAGAGTCCAAGAACCTAACTTAGATGAAAGGGAGAAAGTAGGATGAGGCTAAAGCAGAGTAACTCAGAAAGGAAGAAAATGGCTAAACAGGAACTACAAGCAAGATTCATTAAGAAATCTGGGAAAGAGAAGGCGAAACAGGGAAATAATCTTGCTAATAATGAGAATTCAAGAAAGAATTAAAAGAATCATTCTAATTTGATCAAGAAAGGCATAAGTAACAAGTATTCTGGGAAGAAAGTTGACATGAAGGAGGTGCAGTGTTACATCTGTCTATGCTCGAGATTATCAAAGAAAGAGGGAAGCATAAGTGAAAGATGTCGATGAAGTGCAGTATACACATGCTGAAGATAGTTATTTTGATGATGTGCTACTCATGGCCAACACTCAGTTGAACACTGAGCAAACCAACATGTGGTACTTGGACTCTGGATGCAGTAATCACATGACTGGTAATAAAAACGAGTTCACCAAACTAGATGAATCAATTGAGAAAGTGATAAGGTTTGCAGATGGCAGGCACATCACATGAGGTAGAAAATGAGATATCTCTGTTGTCAGGAAGGATGGTTGAAAAGCCAACATCACTGATGTGTTATACGTACCTTCGATGACAAGTAACTTGATAAGCGTGGGTCAATTACATGAAAAAGGGTACAACATGAAGCTAGGAAAGAATCAGATGAAGGTGTACCATGGTGATGAAAGGTTGATTTTGAAGGCACCATTTACAGACAACAGGACCTTCAAAGTAGAAATAAACCCAGTTGATCACAAGTGTCTTGCTTCGACTGCATAAGAAGACAAGAACTATATATGACATCACAGGTATGGACATCTAAACTTCATAAGTTTAGGTATGCTCAACCAGAAGAGGATGGTGGATGGATTACCTCAGGTGAAAGAACTAAGTCAGGTATGTGAGGAACGTCGCAAGGAAAAGCAGGCTAGGAAAACATTCAAACATGACTTTCCATAAGGTCGAAGAAAAAGCAAGAGCTAGTTCACTCTGATGTGTGTGAACCATTTGAAGTAAGACCAAATGAAGGTAACTACTATTTCCTAACCTTCATAGATAAATTCACTAGATATATGTGGATTAATCTTATTGAAAGGAAGAGTGGGGTATTCAAACAGTTCAAGAAGTTCAATTTTTTTTTGGAGAAACAAAGTGGATGCAAGTTGAAGAAATTGAGAACTGATGGTGGTGGTGGATACACCTCTCGAGAATTTGCTAGATTTTGAAATGAGGAAGTTATAAAGCATGTGGTCATTGCACCTTATACACCTCAGCATAATGGCTAGCTGAGAAGAAGAATTGAAGTATATTGAACATGACTAAGAGCATGTTGAAAGCTAAATATATGCCAAAGAGATTTTGGGGTGAAGAAGCTTTGATAGCAGTATACATTTTAAACAGATATCCCACCAAGATAATCGAAATGATCCTTTATGATGCTTGGAATGGTACGAAGCCGAATGTTAGTTGTCTTAGAGTGTTTGGATCAATGTGCTTCAGGCATGTACCTGAATAATTGAAGAAGAAACTAGATGATCGAAGTCGGGCATTGGTGCTCATAGGTTATCATTTGACTATTGCATATAAGTTGTATTCACCAAATAATGATAAACTTTGTGATCAGTCAAGATGTTCTAGTGGATGAAAGCAAAGGGTGGGATTGGAGTCATGATTCAATTCGACAGAAATCATATACAATTACAATTATACCTGAAGAAGATCAACAAATTGAAGTCACAACCAATTGAAATGAAGAACCACCCGAGCATAATGTTAGAAGATCGACTAGAGCAAGAATTAAGTCAACAAGGCTAGCTAGATATGAGAGATTTCTAAATCAAGCAGTCGATGCAAATGGTGAATTAATAGAAGAAGCAATGATGATGGTTGGAGCAGAACCAATCAATTCGGATCAAGCTATGAATGATTCGAATTGGTTAGCAACCATGAAAGAAGAACCCATGGCAATCGAGAAGAACAAGACCTGGGAGATTTTCGAAGAGTCAGTCAAGAAGCCAATTGATGTGAAGTGGGTTTACAAGCTGAAACGAAGGCCAGACGATGATATTGCAAAGCATAAGGCAAAACTAGTGGCGAAAGGTTTTATGCAAAGCTGGTATTGATTTCGACAAAAACTACGCACATGTTGCAAGGTTGGAGACAATCAGAATTGTCGTGTCGACGACAACATACAGGGTGGAAGATACATCAGTTGGATGTAAAGTCAACATTTCTGAATAGACCTTTGGAAGAAGAAGTCTATGTCAGTTAACTACCAGGATTCGAAATCAAAGGGTAGGAGTCGAAGGTGTACATATTAAGGAAGGCTCTATATGGTTTGAAGAAAGCTCCAAGAGCTTGGAATAAGAGAATAGATAACTTCCTGATTGTAGCAGGTTTCACAAAGTTTGTCTCTGAACATGGAGTGTATGTCAATAATGCAGATAATGTCAGTCGAATAATTTTATGCTTGTATGTAAATGACTTGTTCATTACAGGTGCAGATGAAGTAGAGATAAGAAAAGTCAAGTCGAAGTTGACGCAAAAGTTTGAAATGTCTGACCTAGGGAATTTTTCATATTTCTTAGGGATGAAGTTCAAAGACACATGTGAATAAGTGTTATTGCACCAAAATAAGTATGCCCAAGATATCTTGAAGAGGTTCAAGATGAGTAATTGTAATGCAGTTGCCATGCCATTAGAAACTAGAGCAAAGTTGAGGAAGGAGGCAGATGATGAGTTTGTGAGTGCGACATTGTACAAACAAATCATTGGATCCTTGAGGTATTTTTGCAACAACATGCCATATATTTATCAAAGCGTTAAACTGTTGTGCAAATTTATGGGGAAACCTCAAGAATGTCATCTAACAACAATCAAGAGAGTGCTAAGTTACATCAAAGATACAATTGATCATGGTGTGTTGATGCAGAAGAAAAGGAAGACCAACACAAATGTAGAGGTATATGGCTACACTAATTTAGATTTCAGTGTAGATCAAGATGAGAAGAAGTGTATTGCAAGCTATGTAACACCCCAATTCCCATTGCGAATAAATAATACATAAATAAATCAGAGTAATAAAAAAATTTATTTTTCCGACAGAAACAGGGATGCCACATTTTAAAGTAAGAAAACACAATCCCTGCTCATAAATTTTGATACATAACACATAATAGAGAAAATCATTAACGGGAAACTTTTTCCATCTAAAGGGAAAGGTCAATTATGGAATAAAGCGGAAAGATCCAAAACCGACTTGTTTTACAAAATAAATCATTTTAGAACCTCTACTATATATACAAAAGTACTACCAAATACATTCAACAAATGTTTACATATATATATACATAATCGTCCCCCGAATCCCGTGCTACGTATCAGAGCAGACACCAAGACCGACAACAGAACGGAGGGCTAATCTCCACAAAAAGACCTCCAGCAACTCTAATCTACAATGCCTCATAGAGCATTATAAAACAGCAGAAGGGTGAGAAATAACAATTAAATCAAGATTGCCTAATAATATGCAAACACACATTCAAGCACATGTATAAATCATCTCACCCATACCATCACCTACTAACACATATAGCATGCCACAAATACAAAACATATCACACATAATCCAACCACAATTATGACCTATGGAACCACACCACCACATCACCACAAAATATAGCATATATCAACGTATAAACATATTGCCCATAACCAATGCATTTATCACGTATGCACATCAAATTACCAATGCTACCACAATCTCAACACATCACAAATCAATGCACAATTTCCACACATAATCAATCAAATCATGATTTTCCACACATAATGCATCCATTCACAATTCTCACACATAATCAATCCATGATTTATGCAAATGCACAGAGACCGACACAACGACTCTATGCAAATGCCATGCGGTACCGACTCCAATGTTTCATATCTCATCACCAGTTCACTCAGGAACTATTGGAACCATCGCTCGTTACTGAGGGTCGCTCAAGTAACACCCCGTCGGGCATACGATGTTCACCCGTCGCTTTAGGTCCCCACATGGGCACACGACGTTTATGGATTGCTTTAGGTCCTCTGGGTATAAGGCGCACAATCCGATCGCTTTAGGTCCCCACATGGGCACACGATCGTTTATAACCATCACTTTAGGTCCCCACATGGGCACACGATGTTATAGCAGATTCCCTCTGGAACCAAACCATCACTCAGGACGTCACAAGAATGCATATCATGATGCTTGGCATACAAGGACTCATGACAATCAAATGCATCTTCACACATATATGCAACCATAATCATGCATATATTTCAACTCATCAATTCCATACATTCACGATTCAACCATATGAATTAATCAACCTCATCACATGCATGCATTGCAAATCAATTCAAACAATGCATTTCAAACCATAAAGGCCACCAAACAACATACATTGAAATTTCACATAAACAATGTACTTCATCACAAGCCATAAACTACCCACAACACATCATAACAACATACATTAATCACGCATCGAAGTCTAATCCAAGACAACGCACATATTTGCCATAAGGCCACAAACCATCATCACAACATTCCATCATGTATACTCACCTCATATAACAGCACACAAGCTACACGTTACATAACAAAAACATATAGCATGATAACACATCAATCGCACACCAATACGACGGTCAAAATCCGACAACCCAACAATTTTTCAAAACCACGACTTAAATAAATCATCTAATGACCTCCAAACCATTTTTAATAGAAAGAACTTTTCATTAGCTTTCCAACGCTTCAAACGGGGGTAAAAACGGACTTACGGTTCAAAAGTTATGAAGAAAACAAAATCGGACATTTTGGAAAATTGGTGACCATGTGCCGACGCATGAAGCTTGGGGGTCAGCGCATGAACATGGAAAATTCGCCCGGGTAAGTGCATGAATCTGAAGGTTAGCGCATGATTCTGGGGGTTAGCGCATGAATGCGCAGATTTTGCTAAAAACTCATTTTTCGATCGTTAAATGACTTCCGAACCTCCGATTTCGATTCCGTAAAAAGCTGCGATCTCAGAATTTGAAATACTACAATATTTTCACCATTAAAAAGCCATCCAACACATTTTACATTTTTTAAATATTTTGAAACATAATTTATCAATACATTCACACTCCAAAACTCAATCAACACTCATGGAAACATACCATCAAGTTTACCCGAGTAAATCATATCGTCACCCGACTATACTACGCAATTTATTCTCCCTTCCAACCGTGAAAACATCGATTTCTCCCCATTTCTTCATTAATGCCCTAACTCTCACAAACTATGTAACTCAGTCCAAAACTCCAAAAATCATACCAACGAGTATTCCCGATTAAACCCAAACATTACTCGGCTATTCTACACAATCTATTCCAAATTCTAACCATTAAAACATCGATTCTACACATTTGTTCTTCAATCCAACCAATAAGAAAAAGTATATATTTCAACCAAACAAAACACAAACAACACATACATATACATATACAATCGAAATATAATCGAAACTTCTCACCCTTACCCGATTAATCGAAGATCAAGCTTTGTTTTGATGATTTTCTTTTCTTCCCCTTCTTCTCTCTTTTCCCACGTTTCCTTCTCTTCTCTACTATCTTTTCTCTCTTTTTCTCTAAAATATCTATTTCTTATATAAAGAAAAATATCTTACCATACAAAAAGACCAAAATACCCCTCAGCTCAAATATCTCCCAAACGCTCTCAAAATGCGATAAAACATAAACAACGATGAAAAATAATATATTGTCAAATAAAAGTCAAGAATAAAATAATATAAAAACAAAAATAATTAAATCGGCTCGATTAAATAAATCGGACAAAACGGGGCGTTACAATTCTCCCCCACTTAGACATTTTCGTCCTCGAAAATATAACCAAAATGAACGACTCCGGATACGACTCTCGCATCCGACTAACCAACTAACACGCCGACACTAGGCACACCACGAATAACACAAACAGACAACCCACCTTGCTAACAACAGCTACAACAACGACACGACAACGACGACAACTACCGCGACAAGATGCAAAACCCATACAATGCACTTGACGACTAACTCACGACTCAAAGAATACACAAGTTACGAACACACAGGTTCACTCTAGAACCAAAACACAACAAGATCGTTACCCTCACCACCGGTAACACTCCCTTAATTCCCCACACAGGAATTAACTACTCGCACTCGAACCAACATGATGGAAACGAGGCAACAACACAAACAAGAACACAAGTTCCACGACACAACATCGATTAAACAACCTTCACACAACCTTAATACCAACATCCTTGTCACACAACATTATTACAACCATGCTACGATTCCCAAATCGACCATATAACCAAAACATCCATCTACACAGTAGCCCATGAATAATAGTTAAACCTTTCACATATCACTTCCATCCTGAAATGTCCAATGGTCTCAACACTCCTACACGTTTCCAATGTTCAACCTATGAACTCTTACCAGTCCCACACGCATATACGAATCATGCCACTTTATGCTTCCGTTGCGCACTCTGATTACTCGTAACCATCAAAACTACCAATCTCACGTCCAAAGTCTAACTCTTTCTCATATTTACCAAAAATCACTATTCACTTTTAATATACCCAACCAAACCAACCCTCATCCAAACTTGTCCATACTTACATACAAGCTTAATCGAGTAAATAACAGCCTATCCCGATGCTAACAACCATAACCAGTCACCTTAAATCGATCAAAGCCTCAACTCACACAATTCACCACTCTTATCAAACATGCCAAACAATTGTAATTTCAATCAAACTCAACCAAACCATTCCAATCATCTATTCCCGAAAGTGGACACTTAATATCAATCGTTACCTTACTTCACTGTTAGTAATCCATACACAAGTCCTTCTCTTAACCGTCCAAATTCCATAAATCCCCAACATGTAGCAACAACCAACCAAAAAGAACTCTTAAACATTACATCCAAACCTAAAGGTTCTCTCAAAATTTCCATTGATGCTCTATAATTCCAAAGACTCCAAACCTCACAAGAACTCTAAGTTTTGCTTTCCATAGTCTCAATACCTTCATACACATCATGCTTGTTATTCCATTCAATCATCAGTTCCTTTTGTTACCAACAATACTGGAGCTCTCTAAGACAACACCTTAATGCTCCATCCAAAAATGCATCTGAAAACTATGCCCAACTGACGGACATCACTGTGACTTCCTGCCAATTTCCAAAACACTACCATCGCAGATAAAACAAACATCTTATTCCCATCTACTAAGAGTTTCCTACTTACTTAGCAGATATAAGCCTCAACTATTCACCTTCGCCCAATTAAGTTCAATCTCTACTCTCTGAGAACAACCATTAACGATACCCAATCGTTCTCTCTCAAAGACATTCCAATTTGACCAACATACAAAAATCTCTAATCCGACTCATCTTCCGATATTAGCATCTTCATCGACTCATCAAAACAATCCGTAATCATTTTCTTAATTCCAAATAATTCATTTCACACACTATCAAAGCCGGAAAGACACGTCTATTCCATCCAACATAATTTACGTCTGCTATCAACAAGAGATTAAGGGTGATCAGTTCCTCAATTTGCCAATAGACAACCGACAATCATGATGGGGCATAAACCGTCTTCACCAAACTATAATAGCGTTTCTTGCATCCTGTGCACAAAACTACCTAAGGCAAAAATCCTTAGTCGACATAAACCTTACCTCTGCATTCCCTCCGAAATCGGGAATAATACTGTCCAAACAACACTTACACTCTTGCAATCTACAACACACTGAGCCAACGCCCCAAACCTGAAGCAACTTGGAGAAGTACCAGATTCTCCCCCACTTATCTCATTCTCAATCCTGAAGACAAAAGATTAGAAAAACCGGAAAGTACTGACAGTGCTCCACACACATATCAAGTACTAAGGGACCAACAACACCGACAGTATTCAACTGTCACACCAACTGACTCAACAACTTGGCCGGACGGACCGACCTGCTCTGATACCACTAATGTAACACCCCAATTCCCATCGCGAATAAATAATACATAAATAAATCAGAGTAATAAAAAAATTTATTTTTCCGACAGAAACAGGGATGCCACATTTTAAAGTAAGAAAACACAATCCCTGCTCATAAATTTTGATACATAACACATAATAGAGAAAATCATTAACGGGAAACTTTTTCCATCTAAAGGAAAAGGTCATTTATGGAATAAAACGGAAAGATCCATAACCGACTTGTTTTACAAAATAAATCATTTTAGAACCTCTACTATATATACAAAAGTACTACCAAATACATTCAACAAATGTTTACATATATATACATAATCGTTCCCCGACTCCCGTGCTACGTATCAGAGCAGACACCAAGACCGACAACAGAACGGAGGGCTAATCTCCACAAAAAGACCTCCAGCAACTCTAATCTGCAATGCCTCATAGAGCATTATAAAACAGCAGAAGGGTGAGAAATAACAACTAAATCAAGATTGCATAATAATATGCAAACACACATTCAAGCACATGTATAAATCATCTCACCCATACCATCACCTACTAACACATATAGCATGCCACAAATACAAAACATATCACACATAATCCAACCACAATTATGACCTATGGAACCACACCACCACATCACCACAAAATATAGCATATATCAACGTATAAACATATTGCCCACAACCAATGCATTTATCACGTATGCACATCAAATTACCAATGCTACCACAATCTCAACACATCACAAATCAATGCACAATTTCCACACATAATTAATCAAATCATGATTTTCCACACATAATGCATCCATTCACAATTCTCACACATAATCAATCCATGATTTATGCAAATGCACAGAGACCGACACAACGACTCTATGCAAATGCCATGCGGTACCGACTCCAATGTTTCATATCTCATCACCAGTTCACTCAAGAACTATTGGAACCATCGCTCGTTACTGAGGGTCGCTCAAGTAACACCCCGTCGGGCATACGATGTTCACCCGTCGCTTTAGGTCCCCACATGGGCACACGACGTTTATGGATTACTTTAGGTCCTCTGGGTATAAGGCGCACAATCCGATCGCTTTAGGTCCCCACATGGGCACACGATCGTCTATAACCATCGCTTTAGGTCCCCACATGGGCACACGATGTTATAGCAGATTCCCTCTGGAACCAAACCGTCACTCAGGACGTCACAAGAATGCATATCATGATGCTTGGCATACAAGGACTCATGACAATCAAATGCATCTTCACACATATATGCAACCATAATCATGCATATATTTCAACTCATCAATTCCATACATTCACGATTCAACCATATGAATTAATCAACTTCATCACATGCATGCATTGCAAATCAATTCAAACAATGCATTTCAAACCATAAAGGCCACCAAACAACATACATTGAAATTTCACATAAACAATGTACTTCATCACAAGCCATAAACTACCCACAGCACATCATAACAACATACATTAATCACGCATCGAAGTCTAATCCAAGACAATGCACATATTTGCCATAAGGCCATAAACCATCATCACAACATTCCATCATGTATACTCACCTCATATAACAGCACACAAGCTACACGTTACATAACAAAAACATATAGCATGATAACACATCAATCGCACACCAATACGACGGTCAAAATCCGACAACCCGACACTTTTTCAAAACCAAGACTTAAATAAATAATCTAATGACCTCCAAACCATTTTTAATAGAAAGAACTTTTCATTAGCTTTCCAACGCTTCAAACGGGGGTAAAAACGGACTTACGGTTCAAAAGTTATGAAGAAAACAAAATCGGACATTTTGGAAAATTGGTGACCATGCGCCGACGCATGAAGCTTGGGGGTCAGCGCATGAACATGGGAAATTCGCCCGGGTCAGCGCATGAATCTGATGGTTAGCGCATGATTCTGGGGGTTAGCGCATGAATGCGCAGATTTTGCTAAAAACTCATTTTTCGATCGTTAAATGACTTCCGAACCTCCGATTTCGATTCAGTAAAAAGCTGTGATCTCAGAATTTGAAATACTACAATATTTTCACCATTAAAAAGCCATCCAACACATTTTCCATTTTTGAAATATTTTGAAACATAATTTATCAATACATTCACACTCCAAAACTCAATCAACACCCATGAAAACATACCAACAAGTTTACCCGAGTAAATCATATCGTCACCCGACTATACTACGCAATTTATTCTCCCTTCCAACCGTGAAAACATCGATTTCTCCCCATTTCATCATTAATGCCCTAACTCTCACAAACTATGTAACTCAGTCCAAAACTCCAAAAATCATACCAACGAGTATTCCCGATTAAACCCAAACATTACTCGGCTATTCTACACAATCTATTCCAAATTCTAACCGTTAAAACATCGATTCTACACATTTGTTCTTCAATCCAACCAATAAGAAAAAGTATATATTTCAACCAAACAAAACACAAACAACACATACATATACATATACAATCGAAATATAATCGAAACTTCTCACCCTTACCCGATTAATCGAAGATCAAGCTTTGTTTTGATGATTTTCTCTTCTTCCCCTTCTTCTCTCTTTTCCCACGTTTCCTTCTCTTCTCTACTATCTTTTCTCTCTTTTTCTCTCAAATATCTATTTCTTATATAAAGAAAAATATCTTACCATACAAAAAGACCAAAATACCCCTCAACTCAAATATCTCCCAAACGCTCTCAAAATGCGATAAAACATAAACAACGATGAAAAATAATATATTGTCAAATAAAAGTCAAGAATAAAATAATATAAAAACGAAAATAATTAAATCGACTCGATTAAATAAATCGGACAAAACGGGGCATTACAAGCTACATATTCATGATCGAAGGCGCTTCAATCTCATGGAGCTCAACGAAATAAAGCATTATGGATTTGTCATCTTGTGAAGCTGAATATGTGGCTACATCGTATACAGCATGTCAAACAGTGTGGATAGAGATGCTGCTCGAAGAGCTCAAGATAATGGAACCTAATAAAATGAAGTTGTTTGTCGACAACAAGTCAGCAATCGACCTGGCGAGTCATCTAGTGTGTCGTGATCGAAGTAATCATATAGAGAGGATGTATTAATTTCTGAGGGATCAAGTTAACAAAGGAAATCTTGAACTTGAGCATTGCAAGACAAAATAGAAACTAGTTGATATACTCACCAAACCCCTGAAAAAAAGTCAATTTCGACAAGTTGAAGAAAATCATTGGGATGAAAAGTCTCGAAAACTTGAATTAAGTGACGTGTTAGTTGTAATTCATAGTTTTGTAGAAAGCTAACATTCAATTGTGTCGAAATGGCTAGCTGAAGTAGTAGGAGTTAGTTGTATTCGACAGAGTCGAATACAACACTTAACTGTTGTGTTGACGCCAAAATATAATTTATATGTTGTGGCTTGAGTCGATTTATATAGTTTTGGGTGTGAGTTTTAGTTGTCTATATAAAGACACTATATGATGTAAATTCTAACAACTTCATTCAATACAAATTCTATTTTTCTACACTTTAATGTATATGTCTTTTCTCTCTCTTCTTCTTCCATCTTTTTGAAAAACCCTTTAGTTCTAATAAATAGTATTCATAAGATATATGATGATGTAATTTTAGAACGATTTCACCGTTTATGTTTAAATATTAATACAATGTAACTAAGTTGTTTTATTCTAAATATTTCGTGATTAATAGTTTACTTGTATATTTTTAAACAATGTCTCAAATTGTAATAAAAATAATTATTTAATATGCAAGACTCAACCCAATAATCCTTTTATTGACACAAATCTTTTTTAAAATATTCATAGCAAAACCAAGAGTTTTAAGGCCATAATCCCCCAATTGAATTTAATTAAACATGAATATCTTCTCAAAAATAATATATGGCGTAGTTAACCGTTCTCTCACGTAACAATAGTAGCAGTCAATCAAGCAAGTACAACAACATCCAAGTTGATTGAATATTTAATTTAGCCATGCTAACGTCCTTATATACAAATAATTGAGACCATGTGTCAGCAGATTTGACTTGTATATAACGTTCTACTTTTTAATGCTTCCATTTTTTTTTTCAAAAAGACATGACATGCATGAAAATATTAAACAATACTGACCGAAAATTATTAAAATACAATGATGGGAGGGTTAAAAGATGGTGTATATTCTTAATTATTTAAGACTTTTAGCATATTATACATGTTACATGTTAGATATGAGAATCCAAGAATATATATTTGGTTTCTCTCTCTCTCTCTTTTACATGAAATATTTTTTTTTGGTAATATTACTCTTTAGATTGATATCTAAAATCCTTTTACACCCTTATTTAATAATTTTTTTATAAAATTATATCAGAGGTTTTTTAAATTATTTTTTAACAGGTTGATCTTTTAAGTTTTTTTAACAATTTAATCTTTTATATTGATTTCTACATCATTATTTTTATTCCACTTAAAATAATTGCATTCACAATTAGTACATTCACCTTGTTAAAAAAAGAGTAACGGTGCACACATTTCGTAACTTAAAGAACCAAATTGTTACAAAAAAAAACTTAAAATTCCAATTTGTTACACAAAAATAACTTAAAAATATTTGATGTAATTTTGCCTTTCTTTTTAAAGTCCTTAACTGTTTAGACTTTAGTAGAAAATACTATCATTGGATTCGCATCTTTCTTCAATCAAATTTCCTCTCAATTTCCATCAATGGTAAGTAAATGGGCTTTTCCAATTGTCAAAGAGGAGTGAGACAGAGTGATCTTCTCCCCCTTCTTCTTTTTTGCTTTGTAGAAGAAGGTTTGAGTATATGTATATCTCAATTAGTTGCTAACTCCAATATTAAGCTTATAAATGGAAATACAAATGTCAATGCCCCTTATCATACCTTATATGGTGCTGACATTACGATTTTATGTAGAGAAGACATGAAATCAATCAAATCAATTGATAATCTCTTGGATAGACATGTAACTTGCTCGAATTAAGTGTGCAATGCTGCCAAGTTTATAGTTTATGTAAGTGAAATGAGCACTACTAAACATATTCAACTTGACTCTTTTTCTAGGAGTCACTATTAGCTCTACTCCCTTTTATCTACCTTGGAGCCCCTATCTTCATAGGCAAAGCCAAAAGCCAAATACTTTCCGATTATTGTGGATAAAATAAAAATTAAATTGTGTGATTGGAAAGCTTCCCCTCATTCTATATTTAGAAGAATCCAACTTGTCAAATTCATTATTCATAACATGTTAATATCTTGCATTCAAATTTGTGACTGGCACCCTTGTTGACCAAGAACATAGAAGCTTGGATGATGAATTTTGTATGGAATGAAAATATTGAGAAGAGGAAGATTACGAATGTGGCTTGGTGGAATATTACAGCCCCCTTGCTGTAGGGGGCTTAGCATGAGATCCTTAGCTACCTTGAACCAAACGTCAAACCTTGAACTCTATTGGGACATTCTAAAATTCAAAGAAAGTTGGGCTATTTTGCTTAAAGATGGAGTATTGAGACAGGACAAGCCTATTAGACATCATATTCGTCCCTCCGTATGGAGTTAAACTAAAAGCTTCTACCTTAATATCAATGATAACTCAACTTGGATTCTAGGTAATGGTGGAAAATACACTTCTAGCTAGACTCTTGGTGTGGTTCTTCTCTTTCTCAAATTTTCAACGTTATCATTTTTGAACAATCCTCTCTAACCACAAAATTAAGTGACTTCCTTATCAACAAGGAATGGAAGATACATAATAATTATAAGTTAGTTTTTCCTACCCTTAAAAACATCATTCATGCATGTCATATTCCTTCTAAAGATTTGGAGGATCGTAAATGTTGTGACCATTTGGAATCATAATTCTTGACCCTTAAGCATGCTTCCAACTTTTTCACCTAACCTAGATAGTCAGTTAGCTAGAGCAAGAAGGTTTGAAATGCTCACATCCTTCCATCAAAATCAATTCTCTTTGGAGGTTTATACCCAACAAGCTACCATCTAATGTAAATTGGGTTGCTATAGGATGCCACTTTCCTTCTATTTGCAGTCTTTATTCCAAGAAAAGTGAAACGTATCAACATCTTATATTTTACTATGATCCTGTTCCTCACTTATGGGTCTGGCTATCTAACATATTCAGAACCACTAGTCAAATTATACTCATCTCTAAATTTTGGGAGATCATCAACAAACCTTGGTCAACAAAATGTAAAGTGGTTGTGACTGTTGTAATTACCCATACCATCAACGCAATATGGTATGCCCGAATTCAATTAAAGTTCAATGGCACAAAGATCAGTTGGAACACTTTTATTGACACCATCTCCTTCAATATTGCTAGCAGAACTTACCCTAAAATTACTATTTGATTTATGCTATAATTCATTATCCTCGCATCTTTTTCCATAAAATTGCACCCTACTGTTGCAACTGCGAAAATCAACCGGCGAAAAAGACAGAAGAGTCGCCACCGAACGTTATTTATCCCGACGCATGGAAAGGAAACGATCGAAGAAAACCTAAAGAAGGGAAAGACATGGTCATCGCAACCATAGTCGGGGTTCGGGAGTCAGTTACGCGAGAGGAAGGTATTAGCACCCCCTCGCATCCATCGTACTCGATGGGATCCACGCTTGTTATTCTGATCAAATGGTGTAGGTATCTGAAGCTCCACTGCTAACTAGAAAGGAAAGAAATGAGAAACAAAGAAGAAAGGGAAAAAGCAAGAAAGGTGACTCGATAGGACTTCGCCATCCTAGGCCTACATATTCCCTCGGGAGTGGGAGAGTCAGAGTCAACATAGTTCGGAAGACTACGGGATTGTTGGGGGAAGGTTGATCGCCAAGACCTCGCCGTCTTGTGCCTACGTATCCTCAATCGAACGAGAGAGAGGAAATCAGAGCAGTCGTAGCTCAACCTACAGGGTCTTTGTTTGTTTAGTGTCTTTTAGGTGGATGACGCTAACGTTCGCGTTCTAGCAGTTTAGGTGTTGCCGCTCGTTGTGTGGAGACTTACGCGTTTACCTGTTTGCGGTAGAATGGAAATAACGTGCCCTTACGATTAGAGTGAGTGAGATGAGAAAAGAATCCTGAAGGAAGACGATTGATTTGATTATGCCTTTTAAAAGAAGTGTTTTGATTTGTTTTGTTTGTGATATGTATCGTGCTAAAGACTATGACATAGAAGCGAATACTTTACAAGGTCGCCCCCAACGAAACATTTGCAAAGCACCCTAGAAGAGTAAAGGAGACCTTCACTAATCATTTCCCATGTGCTTAAGGCTCGTGGTGCATTCCACATACAATATTTGTTAAGTGTTTTTGCTTTTCTTTTAGAGAGAGAAGAGAGACTCAAATGGTTAAAAGAAAACTCTAAGGGGAACCTCCATCCTAGAAGTTGTTATGCAATGATTGATCCTATAGTTGAGGTTAAGAGAGGGAATCTATACCTATGTTAGCATGCTTGGATTGATAACCTAAGGACTTTCCTACTTTGAACCTAATTCAAAATTAGATTCAAGCTAGGAATCCTAAGGGAACATGTGATCATACACAAGTAAACATTAGATGATTCAATCACAATTCAAATAAGTAAAGAAGAAGTGAGATGAAAGAAGTCACATAAGAGTGGACAACAATGTAAAGTAATACAAGTACATACCAAATTCCAACCAAGCTCAACTATTGAATAGTTGAAATAAATATGCAAAACAATGCACCAATGCATATGCAAATGTCCTAAGACTACCCTAGAAGTAATATCAAACAATAAGCAAAGTGAAATGAGTCCTAAAGGTTTATGAAACTAAGAGGGGCAGTAGCTAAACCTACTATATCACATTCATGTTAGTGTCCTAAAAGTGTCAAAAGAATTCAAGTTACGTCCTACACTAGCACACAAACATTTGTCATTCAAAGACTATGTCAAGTTAACCTTTAAAGGTAACACAAATGAAGCCAAGTCAAGCATTCAAGTATCTTACATGATGTAATCATATCA
This sequence comes from Lathyrus tuberosus, assembly GCA_022829125.1. Taxonomy (NCBI): domain Eukaryota; kingdom Viridiplantae; phylum Streptophyta; class Magnoliopsida; order Fabales; family Fabaceae; genus Lathyrus; species Lathyrus tuberosus. The sequence continues at coordinate 18,839,705 of JALAZF010000022.1, read as the reverse complement.
AAGGTATGCTTGAAACTTTGAGAAAGGATTATAAAATACACATCAAGTCACGTTCAAGAGATTTGAAAATTATACACAAAGATGTCACCTATATCATGTATCATTCACTTATGGCACAACAATGACCAAGTAAGCATGAAATTAGCTTATGAATGGCCTAAGTCATAAGTTAAAACATGCATTCAATGCTTAAAATTAACCTCAAGTTGTCACAAAATTTCATGTCAAACACATTCTCAAAAGTTAGTGCAAGTAAGGGACAAAATCCATCCTAAGCATCCTTTAAAAGCATGTGAATTTTCAATCATGTACAAGTATGAAAAGGTCATGTCAAATAAGTGTCAAATCATACAAGTAAGTACCAAATGACCTATAATATCTCACAATTAGGTCACAAAAACATTGAGCAAAAATGGCATACAAAGGCTCAAGCAAAAGGTTGTCAAAGTTGGTGGCATACATGCTCAAGTTCACACAAAAGTAACATCAATTAGAGTCACAAAAGGACCTATAGAGTGGTGTTGAAAGGTTTTACCTCATGTTATATTAAGTACAAATCAATGATCAAAAGCTCCCAAAAAGGATTGCATAAATGCATCATCAAATCCAATCACTTAGGTAAGCATTGAACAAAAATCGGGTATGCATTTAGGGTTCAAAGGAAGCATATAGATCATGATCAAAAATCAACATCAAGACATCATAATGGTTTGAAAAATATCCTCATGGATGTGCTTAAACATATCAATAAAGTTGGCCTAAAAGGGCCACACACAAGCACCAAATTCAACCTACTTCTAAACATACATCCACACATTAGGCATGTAATGATCCACTCATGAAAAATAGTTAGGGACCTTGAAAAATCATGAGAAATTAACCCTAACATGATGAGGTCTGAAGCTAAAAATTTCCTAAAAATATGCCCAAAATTATGTGGGAAAGGCATTCAACCAAGAGCAAATATTAGGTAAGTCATCTAACAATGATCATTCAAAACAAGCATAAAAAAACCTTCCAAATATGAACCAAAAATCATGGAAAAAATCCAAAGTGAACATCAATAGGTCATACAATCATGTGATTAATTACATAAAAAAATTGAAGTCCAAACTAGTTGTAAAAAATTATTTCAAGTCATTATGTGAAAACTAGGTCAATTTGAACACATTCACATCAAAATTTCAAAACAAATATTAAAAGTATTAAAAATTGGAATTAAAAAAGTTTCAAAAATTAATTAACATGTACAATATCACTCATGAATTTTGGTGGAATTTTAATACAGAGAAAAGTATTTTTAATAGTCCAAAATGGAATCTGGTTAAAACAAAAATGAAAAAAAAGAACTAAAGTGGCAAGGGGGTACACAGATAGCAAGTTCTATGTTCATTTTCACGCATGGGCCAGGCATTGGGGGTGTGATTATCAAACACGCCTTGGCCAATTTCCAATTTAGCCAACAAATTCATTTTCTTATGAATTAATTAATTCAAAAAAATGAAAAAAAGAAAAGAATGGAGAGAATGAAGCACGTGGGGGAATGGAGTCAGCACCTCATTAATGCGTTGAACTGTTGTGATTGGAGAGTTTCAAATAGAATCACACGCGGGTAATGGAAGTGCCACGCTGGGTTAGCGAATGTTGCATGGACCAATCAGATCATGTCACTCATGTGCTGACCAGCTGACTGGAATTAGGGTTGGACATGCGCAGACGCCGGAGATGACTTCCGGTCGTCTTCTCCGGTGGGAAACCACCGTCGACGGTGACAGATTTTTTGCAGAAATGACAAAGAGGGACATGGTTCGACTCGGTTTCTCATGCTAGTTTCATATCTGAGCTCCAAAATTCCAAAGAGATACTCTATCATGTAGATCGAAGCAATTAAGTTAAGCCCTAGAAAACTTGAAACTCACATTTTGACCTAGTTTCTATCCAAAAACATTGCCTCCTTCAAGTGGACTTCAGATGCAAGCTACTTACATGATTCTAACCATATGAAATGCCCTAACATGATGCCAAAATTTTCAAGATTTCTAACCTATTTAAGATGTAAATCCCCATGCCCAGAAACCCAAATACTTCCTGCAAATCTTCTGATCTACTATGGGAGAAAAATAAATGCTCTGGAACCTTTGAATCTTGAGAAGAAAATGCAAGATCTTGGAGATGAAGTGTGGATTTGAATGTGGTAATATGGAGCTTCCAGAGGAGATCTAATGTATACAGTAAGTAGATTGAAGTATAGTGATGACTATTATGAAGAAATATTGTGAAAAGCTTCCACCATAAGAGTGATTCGAAGCTCTGAATTTTTTTGCATCAACGGTGGATTTTGGAGTTTTTTGGGATCTGTTTTGGGGAAAAGAGATGTGTAACTAACTCTGTTAGAAGGTTGTTAGAACTTATATATGTGAGGTTAGGGTAGGACTAAGTGTTAATCACAATTAGAAAGTCAGTTAAAGTGTGGTTATGCAAAATGAACATGAGAGGGAAATAGTGAGTGACACAGGTTTGGCTTTGTTCTTGTGTATGGAGTGTTGTTATGTATGATGATCATGATGATGTTAATGTGTGGTGATTGTAATGCTAGTACAGGTCAGCATCAACTTTCTTGGCAATTTTTGTTTCATTTTGTCCTTCATGCATGTATGAGGTAAGTGGTACATGGTGCATGGATTGTAAGGTTTTTTTTGTATGGTTATTTGTAGTAATGAGAGAGACATGAGGGTGTATGACACGCTGCAGCAAAGGATGGCCTAGTCTTGTTTTGAAATTTTAGTGGATTATGGTATGGTTTATGACATGAAAACCATATGCCATGGTGATGACTTTGGAGCATTGTATCTTGATGAATAATGGACCAAATGACAAGGTTTTGGTATCAAATTAAAGCTCTCCTTTGATACACTAAGTTTGATGTGGAAAAGAATTGGATTTGAGGCCTAAAACATCATGGAAAATGGCATTGAAATCATGGCCACAAATCTGAGTTTAGGTACTTAGAAAAAATCCTAAGAGTTTTCAATTTCACAACTTGAATGCCTCAACTTTGATTTATCATAAGTTTTGATCCAAGAATCCAAATGGCACATATTTTATATGGTTGGAAAGGTGGAAGACCCCTCTATAATTTTCTTTTAAAAATGAACTCCAAATATGGCTTGGAAGGCATTCAAAAATAGGCTTGAACATTGGCACAAAACATGACCCTTAAAAACTTAGAAAAAATTCTAAGTGTTGAAAATGTAAGTGTGAAAATCCCTAACTTTCAACAACTATAACTTGCTCATAAATGATCCAATGGAGATGAATTACCTATGGTTGGAAAGCTTGAAATGCATACTACAACTTTCATGTTAGACAAAAATTGAAATGAAGCTTGCATCATGCTGAAAAATGGCTTGGAAGATGGCTGCAAACCATGAAGAACTTTCTCAAAATGGAAAGTTTCTAAAACCCTAGTTTTCCAAAATTGGTAACTTTCCACATAAGCTTGATTTTGATGATTCCTTTGGTATTTCTTGATCAAATCTCACCCATGGATCATATCTGACATGATGAACTCAAATTTGACCTCAAAAAGTTAATAGTTGACTTTTTCCTTGATCAGTTGACTTTATCCCCAATTTGCCTGATTCTCAATCATCTGGCTAATTGAAATTCTTCTGAATGAAATTGATGGTCCATACTCCACCCATAGACACTTAAGAAAATATAGAATACCATAGAATCAAGCCTTGCCCAAAGAATCAGAAATTAACTGATTTTAGGCAAAGCCCTAGTTTTGGCCCCAAAAGTTAGGAGATGTTGACTGATGGACAAAACCCTAATTCCTCTGGAGAGAATGGAGAATCCTTTGAACCAAGATGTTCTATGTGATAAGATGATGTCAAAGCTCCAAGATCCTTGATTATGATGTCATATTCTCAAATGACCAAAACCCTAACTGGAAGATTAAGAGATAGGAGGAGGTGGTCCTCTTCAAGTTTTCTTGTTAATCTCAATCTTCTGATGGAATGGTGAACCAAATGAGATGTCTTGAGGCTTGAGTGCTTGAGTATATCTCATTCTTCTTTCTTTGCAAAACTAATACCATAGGAACCTCTGATCCCATGCCTTGGGAAGACCAATGATACATGTGTGATGCTTATGACCTAACTGTACATGAAATGTGAAGCATAAGCCACTTATTAAGCGTATAAATAGGAGGGAAATTTTTGGGGTGTTACACCTATCAGCCATCCATCTTTAAATGATGTATTTTGGAAATCTCCTCCTCTTGGTTGGATAAAAGGAAAGTCGTATGTTATGGCAATATGATCCACTTGCATATATGCATGTGGAAGCATCTTTAGAAATTTTTATAATGAACATATGCGAAATTTCTCCAGCTACATAAGTGACAGGAATACTCTTCAATCAAATATAATTAGGGAAATGTTTAATGTGGAAATTTATTTAAAGAACATTTAGAACCACTTTTGGCTCAAGTGAGACTTCTTGCTTGTAATGCAAGTCTTCTCTAATCACAACTTAGTCCCTTGTAATATTAAAGTAAGATGGTTGAATTGTATCAGTATGACTAATTTAACTCACTTCTCAGTATATCACATCTATAAGGAAATGAATGCTTATGCAGACAAGCTGGCTAGTTTTGGTTTTGCTAATAAGAACTTTACATGGTTTGACAATGTGAAAAATTCTATAATGGTGGATTTTAAAAACAAACAAGGTCACCCTTGCTTTAGATACCAGTCTTTATAGGGGTTCGAGCTTTTGTCTCCCCTCTTTTTGTATGATATTTTTGCCTTAATATATTCTTAGCTCTATATAAATAATTGCTAAAATCGAAACACATATTTAATGCTACAAATTTATATATACATTTCTCCCATTATTTAAAATTTATTGGCCTATCTTTGCACATTAAAAAAACATTTTATTCCTTTTTGTTGTAGGATATTGTAGTGATATATTTGTAAAAGGGCTACAAAGGCAGGAGTTTAACACCCTAAACTCCGAGACGTGAAATAAAGTAAATATACAACAATTACACACATATGGTGTCACTCAAAACACAACATAAACCTGCTCCATAACACGGGTTATATAAAACATGCATTAAATTAAAACCTGTCATCACATGCTCGCCTTTACATAGGCTCATCGCAAAGGAATAGTCGAAGTAAAAGGATTCAACAATCAAATAAGTCTCATCATATTAACATGGTTATGGCAAATGCCTTCAACATAAACAACATTGAAACAATAGCAATTAGCAAAATAAAATGTTCGCCCGCCCAGTGTTATAGATCAGAGCAACAGAATCTAAAACATCACATAAAACGGAAAGGAAAGAAGAACAACCTAAACGATATCCTTCAACTTCTAAATAGCTACTCAGTCACCTACTCGTCTGTACCCTAAGAAGGAGCACAGAACCACACAAACAACAAAGGGGTGGGAATACGCTTATAATAATAAACAGTGCAAAAGTATGCAAGGGTTGCCTAAACAAACATAAAAAATTATTCACCACAATTCAATCACATACTTAACCAAAGAATTCTCAATCAATGATAACCCATATTTTGTGAGTTACTACATACCTTAATCTTTCCTTATTGCTAGTTTTATTGCTTCTTAAATTGTTACTTTTAGTTCATTTTAGTTGTTTTATAGTAATTAGCTAGGAGCACAATAGATGCTTCCTTTGTTTGGCTTGATGTGTTTGTTGATTGATTTAAGGTTAACTCTGTTGAGCTAAGGCAAAACTATAGTGGACAGTACCTGGAAGTGCAAACTGAAATGAACTCAACCAAAGAAGAAAAATGGAGAAAACAGATGGGTTCCTAGGGTAAACGTGGAAGGATTGACGTATTGGAGGGAATATTTGCTTTGTATTAAAGGAAATTCATTTGAATCAAGTGGATAAGACCAAGGGGCACAAAAAGACAAAAGATGGTACAATAGTACAACCACTACTCTGCGTGCTCTGCAAGAAAATGACAGCGATGCCTGCACCCTACTGTGGCAGTCTGTCACAAGACACCTTGTCTCCCACAATTGTTACCTTGTACCTAATTTTTTGCATGCTAAGCAAAATGAATGGTGTGAAGGCGTTGATTCATGTAATGGGTTGATTTGATTTCCTTATGTTTGGCCTATGATCAAAGACATCACAAGGAACCCTAGTGAAGGTTTATAAATAGACCCTGATGAAAAATGAAAAAGAGAGTTCATCATTATTCTAAAATACAAGACAAAAGTAATAGTGTGAGGTTTGTGGAGAGAAAAGAAAGAGTTTCTTTTTCTCACCATTCCATGTACCAGTTACTGAGCCCTGGAATGACTGAAGTCATCTCTTGCTGATTATCCATCTCAAGGATTCCTCAAGTTACTCTTAGGTTTACATTTCTTTTTCAGTATTTGTTTAAGAATGTATCTTTTGAGAACCATGTCTGTAAATTATACTCAGTTCATCATGAGCTAAACCTTTTGTATGTTGAGCAATGGGAAGTTAATGTTATGTTTTTTATGTTAATTGATGTGTTATTTAGTGCCTTGTTTTATTACGTGATAACTTGCTTACAAATATGATTCTTTGAGTGATCAACTTAGAAGAAGATAATAACTTGTTATTGTGAGAGATCCAACAACAAGTGGATTTCATAATAAAAGTAGTTGAAAAGAGTAGGATAGATATATTCACTTGATTAGTTCACTTAGAGATAAGAAACTACAACTATAAGGGATTTCAGAACACAAATAGACATGTTTTAGGGTTATAAGTGAGAGTTGGAGATTTGTTCCCTTGCCCTATTCATGCATGCTTTGATGTTGTAGAAATACACCTCTAGATCACTCTGACCTTTCTTGGGACGACACTACACATCATAAAAACGTAATCACTTCAATAACATTAATGGACTTTGGCTTAACATGCACTATCTTAATATCATTTCACTCCTACCTTACATTGTTTAGATCTCATTCAAAGAAGAAGAAACTGAACTTGTGACACTCATATATTATTGTTATCCCTGCTCATGCTTAACTTAAAAAGATAGTTTCTTGCAAAATCAACCTAAGTAACATTAACTCCCCGTGTGTACGATATCCTTACTTTTTATCACTTGCTACTTTTAAACATACATGTGTACTTGCATGTGACACATTTTCAAGAAATAATCAACAATATCAACATAATCATTCTATACATATGCAAATAATGAATGCAAATGTACTCGACGCCATGACTCAGCAATGCTTGCGGTACCATTATGGGCAACATGGGTCCATCTCGCTCCTGAATCCCCACCATAAGACTAAAGCACACAAATCGTTACCATCACCATATGTAACACTTCACCAATTCCCATCTAGAACCAACTAATCGCTCCTGAATCCCCACCATATGACCAGAGCACACCAAAAACTGGACTGAAGTCTGTACACCATGATGCATGATTCACCATAACATGCAATATCACCAAATGATCACCATACAACCACCATAATATCACCATATAATTGCCATAATAAACAACAACAAGTGAATTAAAATTGACAACATAATAAACAACCTCTAATACCTCCAAAATAGTGGTCAACAGTAACCCAAACACAACACCAAAAACCAGAATCGACATTCAATTCCAAGCCAATGAGCGAATGCCACTCATTCTTGCAGCGTGACGGCTTACCCGTCACCAAAGTGACATCCATCACCTCACACATCATCCTAATGACGATCGTCCCAATTAACAATGCCTGGGAAACATGATGGTCAACCCTTAAGAAGCTTAGGCCCAACAGCGCCTCCAAAACAATGACGACCAAGGCGTCATTAGGGTGATGTCCATCACCCTGAACCATAAGGCAAAAACTACATTTTCTCCATTAAAGTTCAAAATAGAACTCTGATTTCACATCCCCTGACCCTAAATCGTGCAAGAACATCAAGGGAAATAACATTTAGCATCCAAACACCAATTATTCATCCATTAACATGCAATTTCACTCATTTAATCATAGTTTTGTCACGCTTTATTTATTAATTTCACAACAACATGTGAACACACCTTCATAAAAATTTCATCAATAAGAACACATAATTTTCATGGTATAAAAGTGCACGAGTTTCACATATTACCTCACACATCTCACATAATTACAACACTTAACACATATTCACCCAACATTCATCAAAAGGGAAAAGTAAGAAAAATCTAATGGGATTAAGAATTTCCCTATACCCAATCATGCATGCTACACCAATATCAAGAGTAATCCCCCCTTACCTTAATTTTTTTTAGCAAAACTCCTTAAAGCTCTTTAAATGGATGTTCTTTCTATGCCCTAACCTTTGACTCTTCCTCTTTTCACCGAAATTATGTTTTCACGTACTAATACTCAAACCCTTACTAACTTCTTCTTATTAGAGCTATAATCTATCTAATTAGTGACTTCCCACCTTGCCCTTACTTATTCCTCTATTCACCAAAATTCTCCTCTTGACTCTAATATTATTTTAATAATAATACTAATAATATTCTCCTCTTCTCTCCATTATTTCCTACTCCTCTATATTATTCCAACAAATTAAATAAGATAACTACCTTTTAATTATTTAATAACAATTCTCATTATTCTAATATTATTAATTTTATTATTTAATTAAATAACTAGAACTATGCACTACCAACCAAAAGCATCAAATACTACTAATCACCCCAACACCACTCAAAATACATAGAAATTGATTTAAATAATTAAATACACACAATTTCAATTAAATAAATAAATTAGGAAAACAGGATGTTACAGGGAGGACTATAGCCCTCAGAGGGGGAGATGGCCATATGTCACCCTCCAATAGGAATCACTTCGCCCTAAGAGCCTCTCACTCGCTTAGTTATGAGAAACATGGGAAAAGATGTTTCTTGGTCTGAGAGAAGTTAGGGTCAATAGTTGATCCATATCTTCCTAGGAAATAGGTATTCAAAGGTCCACGACTGATTGGGTGGGAGATTATCATTCCCAAGGAAACCCTAGTACTTAGAGACTTTATAAATACCTCAACCTTAAGGGGGAGAGATCGCAAGTTACTTAGCATAATGGATAAAACACAGATCCTCCCACCTCATGTGAACTAGCCATCTCGTACCACCATAAACACCGTAAGTATAACCAAGAGGGCTTCTCGCCAACGCGGACAAGCCTCCCTCGTTTACTAATGCCTCTAACTATCCCCTACCCACACGGGGATACCACTCACACCTATACTTTTTAACAAGTAAAACGACGCCAACCATGGGCCCTCGATAAAAATAACCTGGTCCACACCTCTTTCATTATCATGCTTTACACCTTCCTCCGACGATGAGGGTCAACACCATAGAGGTGGATTTCATCGACCAAGGAAGATCCAACTCCTCTTGGAGAAAATACGACAGACAAATGCTGACCACGAATGTTGTATCCCCAGGGTTCTGACCACGAATGTTATATCCCTAGGGTTCCCCAAAAGGGATTAGGGAGAATCAGAGAGCGACATCATCTTCTCAGGCGGTGATTTCACCAGAATATTTAGTCATGATAATGACCCCATGATGATTATTATGCAACACGATAATTGGGACATCAAGCGGGTCTTGATAGATCCCAGAAGTTCAGATAGGATCCTATTCTGGAATGTCTTCCAATAGATTTAGCTCAATCCCAGTGGCATGAATACATTTCATGGTTTGTTAATAGGATTGTCAGGTGGACATGTACGATGTTGGGGTCACATAAACCTATAAACAACTTGTGGTGAGGGAATAAGCGCAAAGGCGATCAAAGTCAGCTATCTCATAGTGGACACTTTGTCGCCCTACAATATAATCCTAGGTCAACCCATCATCAATGTGTTAGGGGAAGTTATTTTCACTCGAGATTTTGTCCTAAAATACCTGGTGCTTGGTGGACAAGTCAGGATAATTCAAGGAGACCAACAAAGCGCTCAAGAGTTTTATTAGAGTAGCCTAGCGACTGAGAGGGAAGATGTCGCCTTGTGGGTGCCCCCTCCCCAAAGCCCTAGATGCAGATATCAATTGATGGGATCACAAGTTGGGTGCTGATAACAAGAGACTCACACCCATGGAGGAATTAAAGGAAGTCAGGATATGCTCCTCAGCCCATCAAGGGACAAATATATGCGTTTTGTTTACCAAGGAAGAAGAACACAAGCTATTCGACCAACTCATTAGAAATATCGACTTGTTCGCCCGGACTCCCTATGACATGCCCGAGATAGACACTAGAGTGGTGTGTCATTGCCTTAACATCAACCCTTCTACAAAGCTAGTGGCATAGATGAATTAGAAAGTTGGCGAGGAATAGAGTTCCTCCCTTGGTGAGGAAGTAGGAAAGTTATCCAGCGCTAGTTTCATCATGAAAAAAAATATCCTACCTGGTTAGCAAATATGGTGTTGGGAAGAAAGCAACAAACAAGTAGCGCATCTACGTGGACTTCACCAACCTAAATACCACTTGCTTTAAGGACCCATATCCTCTATATTAACTTCATTAACCTAAATACTGTTTGCTTTAAGGAGCCATACCCTCAGGCAACCACAAGTTAGAATGATATCTTGAGCATTAGAAATATCAGAGTATAATATCTAGTACATTCCAAGAGGAAGCATCAAATTCTAAGCTCTAGCAGGTATTGTGGCAGAATTTAGCTCGTTTGCAAACGAACCCCCCCCCCCCCCCAGAATGGACACTATCAGTTGACGATGCCTCAAACGTGAAAGAGAGTGGTGTGAGAATAATCTTGGAAGGGCATGGCAATATACTAATGAGCAGACACTGAATTTTAAATTAAAATATACCAACATTAAAATAGAGTACGGAGCTCTCATTGCTGGTATGGTCGTCACCCTAGAAATAAGATCCTCTCAAGTAAAAGCCAAGAGCGATTCACAATTAGTTGCCAACGAAGTCTTTTGACATTACTAGGCTAAAGAACCTCGGCTAATGAAATATCTCCAAAAGGTACAAATTCTATCCACATATTTTAGATTTTTCGAAGTAAAACATGTTCCCAGAAACAAAACATAAGAGCAGACCTCTTGTACAAGCTCGCCAGTTTGAAAACAACAGGGTTGAACAAGACATTGATCTAGAAGACTCTCGCTGCCCCCATTATTCAGGAAGGTGAAGTTTAATCCATGGAGGTCATCCTTGAGTCCGATAGGATGTCTCCCATACTGTGATACCTGAAGGAGGATGAACTCCCGTCAAATGAAGGGGAAACAAGGAGGGTCTGAAAGCAATCCACCAGGTATGCTCTTCTCGTAGGAAAACTTTATACAATATGGAGAGTCTCCTCAATGATATGATGTTTGGGAGAGTATGAAATCGCCTTGGTACTCGCTGAAGTTCACAAAGGGGCATGCGAAAGTCATATTATAGGAAGGTTACTCACCCATAAATTACTTATGGCAGAATATTATCGCCCTACCCTATTGAATTATATCATCGCTTTTGTCAAGAAGTGTGACAAATGTTAGAGACATGCTGGCCTCCATCATGCCCTCGCTGAACTTCTTCATTCAATGATTCTGCCCTCGCCTTTCTACCATTGGAAAATGGACATTGTAGGCATGTTCCCCCTATCTCTAGACCAACTAAAAGTCTTGATAGTGGAACTAGTCTATTTTACAAAGTGGATATAGGCAGAAACTATCGCCAAAATTATAGCTAAAAGAGTTTACCGCTTCTACTAGCAGAAAATTATGTGCATATATAGGCTTCCCAGAGGCATTAACTCAGACAGCAGAACCCAATTCGCGAATGCTATGGTTACCAACTTTTATCGAGAATTAGGAATGGAAACAAAGTTCGTATCTGTTTTCCACCCGCAAGCCAATGGGAAGCTGAATCAATGAACAAAGCAATTTTGAAGGGGCTAAAAAAGAGGCTCGATGATGCGAAAGGTTTATAAGAAGAACTAATTCATGATATATTATGGTCATATCACACCACTCCTCACTCTACTATCAAGGAAACTCCATTCACCTTGGTATAAGGAGTAGACACCATGCTGTCCGTAGAGATTGACACGCCTTTACGGCGACGCTCCTTGATCGCGACTTTGCGTATTGGTCGGATTACTACTGCAAGTATACAACTTATCGCGTAGTTTTAAAAGGTTATTGAACCCACAGGGACTAATAAACAATCTAAAGTGATCAATTATTGCGGTGCAAAGCTAAGGCTTGAATTGGCGGTAAAAGAATCTTAGTTCTAACGGGATTTGAAAACAAACAATAAAATGAGACTGAAGAATGATTTCTCTGCTCCTAAGGGACTCCGTAAATTCTGGGTGCTAACAAAAATCTCAAAGTTTTCTATAGGAAATACCGATTTGAAGACCTGATCTCACGCTCTCGCGGTGTTGACCAAGCCACATCTAATGACCCCAAGATTTTGCACTCGCTCGCTCGGTGATTAAAAGGCGCGCTTTGAAAACCAGCAAAACCTAAATGAAGCCTAAAGCACTCTCGCTGTGTTTAGGTTCAGTGCTCAGTGTCTACTATCCAGTGCTTACCTCAAACTCTCATTCTATCGGACACACCTTAATGCATTTCTCACTCTCATGACAAAACGCAGTTAAGCAGCCCCTCGCTCTCACGACAAAGCGACTTAAATTCAGATTAGACACTAAAACCAGATTTTTAAATAATCATGTTTTACACCGATGGTTTCTACAGAGTCCCGTCGAAACGACGGTCCTCAAACTACGGGCTCAGACAAATTTAGCCTAGCATATTTATTCCTAAAATTAACATATTAAACATGCCGGAAATTGAAACATACATGTTAATTAGTTTTAACAAAAACACAGATTTTGGTTTGTATTTTGAAATCAAGTTATGTTGCAAGCAAGTAAACTAAGCAATGCGGTAAAGACGGAAAAGTAAATAACCTGAAATAAACTGGAATAAAAACAACTTATATTGAATGACAAATCGATCCAAGCGTACAATCGGCAATAATGTAAAAGATTACACAGTGCAACAACTACTCAGTGTGAGCAATTGCTGTTTTGGAAAGTAAATCTGTAGTTAGGGCTAAAAAAATTCGTCAGTGCTTCTGCAGGGTTCTTCGATCCTGAAAAGACACACCAGAGGGGTCTATTTATAGAAGAAGCTGGGCTCCAAGCAGTTGGGGTCGGATTTGAAATTCAAATGGACAAAACTGTCAAACTGCTGCAGGAAAACTGCTCCCGCCACAAACGGCGACCGCCGTATGCATCATGGCGACTGCCATTGCTTCAAAATGGGATTTCCCTCCTTTTTGGGCATGGCGTGCGCCTTCCTCAGGCCATGGCGAGCGCCATTGCTTTGAGGAGGCCAGAATTGCACTTTTTGCTACTTTTCTTCCATCTTCAGCTCAACTTTTCGATCTTTTCTTCTACATTGCTGATAATACACCTGTAAAGGGAAAACAAAAGAAAATATGAGTAAATAGCAACTAAAACAATAAAGACTCGATAAAATGATAACTGGAAATGCGCGAAATGAATCAAAATGTACGATACAAAATCGAGTCATCAAACTCCCCCACACTAAGACTTTTGCTTGTCCTCAAGCAAACTCCCAATGAAATAAAATAGTAGGTATGACGTTCAACTCATAGGCACGACGAAAACGATAAAAGCACAAGGTTTCTAGGCTAATGCTACACAGATAGGTACTGAATAATGAAAATAAGAATACCGTAACGACACGATTCTACCAAAGCGGACATAGAGTTCCTTCCTATGCAATACCAGTTCAATGACATTATAACTTGACCTAAGGACTTCGTTCTTATTCACCTCTCTTTCATTCGAGCGCAATCACATTAAGCTCATTATCCTTCGTGTTTACATGGTAAGTGAACCCATTAGTGTTTTATGATCTCTTATTCAACACTTTTTTTCTCTTTTTTTTTTTCCGACGAATTTCAAGAGTCTGAGCCTTTGGGCTAAGTGGCCGGGTGAGGGCCACCTAACTTAGTTGGAACAGGTCTTTCATTCGCAATATCCAATAAAAAATCACATAATCAAAAAACTCCGAGATCAACACATATTTGCATCGGTTCATTACTTAGTTTACACGCAATGATGGTGCTGACTGCTGATATAAACTAATAAAGAGGCTACTTCTAAAGAACTAGGAACACAGGCTTGGCATAATGTGTATTTAAACCGATATCGCATACTTAGGAACTCTAAGGTGTAGGAACGGTACCGATATTAACAAAACTTTCCCAAGTTTGTCTACATAGCCTAAAACAAAGATAAAACAACCTATACTTAATATGTCATGCCATTGAGTCGAATGATTTTTTTTTTTAAATTGGGGTCTAAATATGGGAGTTAATAGACAATGCGAAAATGTAAAGTAACAATTGACTCAAACGCGCATATGACTCAACAAAGCATACTAAAACTAGAAAGCAGGAAATAACAAGAAATAAATAAAAGCAGACAGTAAATGACTCCTCCCCCACACTTAAACTAGACATTGTCCTCAATGTCTCAGCCTAAGGCGAAAGAAAAGAGCGATGGAACCTGGATAGATCAATGGTGGCGTCCACGGCCTCCGCGAGGGTGTCTGTCTTGTCTGAAAGCTGGGTTGTCTTGTGGCACGTGCTGGACATAGTCTGTAATACAGTTCACCTCTCTGCGCAGTCCTGCCATCTCGGAGACAACGTCTCTCAAGTCAAGTTGGGTCCTCTCCATAAACTCATACTGCCTCCTCAGCATATCATGCAGCATCACGTCACGCTCGGCTTCTCTCTCTGCTGCCTGAGCTCTGATAAGATGTCATCCAGCGATGAACAAATACCTGCAAAATCAGAAAAAGGTGCAGTGTGTGCTTGGGTGCTAGGCCCAGGTGTGTCAGCAGTGCGGCTACGAGTACGGGGCTGCTCAGAAGGCTGTCCCATAACCTCACGATAATGTCTCGCGTCACTCTCCGCCTCTAAATCTGGTGCTCCTAAATCAAACAAACAATTAGTGCTATGACACACATCAATACACTCAAAACACGGCAAAGAGAAACCTCGGAACTCATGGGTACGGACCATAATGTGATACCTGCCACCATGCAAACTTTGGACAAGTCGCATATTATGGCAGAAGTCAAGATCGGCGTAGAGACAAGGTATACTATCGGCGTTTTCTAAGTCTGCCTCTAAGTCTAATGAGCAAGCTATAGCGGTAATGATACCACCAATGCAGATGGAACCACTAGTTCTATTCGCTATACTTATAAAATGGGCTAGGAGGAACGGTGTCAGATTCACGGGGGTTTGGAGGAGAGCACAGTGGATAAAGAATAGATCTTTTGAGTTTACATTCCCTGGGTTCTCACGTCCAAAGATGGTGGAAGTGAGGATACGGTGAAAGTAACAAATGGTTGGGTTATGGATGGTAGTGACCTTTAGGCCTTCCCATTTGGTGGTGGTGGTGTTGGTGATTTGGCACCAAAACTGAAAGGCTCCGTCCTCCCAGTCACTGTCGAGGGGTGCTTGAGTAGCAAATCCCTCACCAGCAGGAAAACCAAAGATCTCCCCTACACGGTCTTGGGTCAGTGAATAATCGAAATTAAACATTCTAAAATAAATGGTTCTGGTGGTGCGGGAGGTGTCATGGACATAACAGAGTGAACTAAGAAACTCGTATGTCAGCCTAACAGAAGAAGCATAAAACATAAAGCAAAAACGAGTCATACCTAGGTTTTTGAGCATCCAAGAGACGCTTCGGAAGAGACCTAAGGTACGAAGAGTTTCCGGTTCGGGATACCTCGTCGCATAGACGGGTCTTTTAGAGATTCGGTGAAAGTTTGTGCGCATGGTGGCTCTGATCACTCCTTCTGGGAATTCTATACCCATGTAATCAATTTCTTGGTTGGCTTCCATTTTTGTTTCTTAGAAGGGTATTGCTAGTAGATGGTTTTCTGGATGGTTAGAAAATGGAGAGTGGTTTGAGAGGGATGATAGAAAATGTGTGGTTCAATGGGTTTAAATAGGGGTTAAAAGGATGAATTTGGATGGTTAGAAGTTATGGTGGGATAATGAAGAGTTTATGAGGTGGTTAGGGTGCATAGGAAACATGCAAAGATGGTTTGAATGGGATAATGAAAAGGTAAAACGTATTATAAATTAAAAATAGCGCGTTCTGCCTCCAGGACCAAACGGCGAGCGCTGTTAGGAATATGGCGACCGACATTTGCTTTAGGCATAGGTTTTGGATTCTGGTACTGGCAGAATGCAGATATTTGACATATTTTTGGTGTTTTCTTGTTTTCTTGCACAATCATGAAATGCTAAGCACTAAAAGGAATTATATAGGGCTTTAGAACACTTAAATAGCACTGAAACACAAAATACTTAAGGAAAAGAAATTGCATTGATCGAAACTGAAGTACATTATAATTACTCGTCGGCATTCCGACGGTATACAGTAGAATGGAAAATAACAGTACAAACAATACGGGAAAGAGAAATACTATACAGGGAAGCAAACTATCCTAAGAAAAACAGGGAAAATGGTGCAGCTTCGGAATTATCCATGATGTTGCCTAAGGGAATAGACCATCTGGAACATATGATCCAACTCCTCATGAACAACATCCATAAGTCCAATGAAATCGATTCTGAGAGAGGAAATCTCATATAGAACGGAATCCAATTCGGACTGGATGCGATTAATAGCAGCAACTACATTGATGGTTGGAATAGCAGGATTAATCTCAGAACTTTGAGTGGCAGTGGTAGACATAACAGTATCACGGTTCTTATAAGCTTGAGGACAGCCAGGTGGAGTCAGAAACTCATTGAAGACCTCCAAATCATAAAGCCAGTTATTCTTGTTGTGCACACTGGTTTTTTCATGGTTAGGCAGGGTAAAGGCATGAACTACAACATTGTCAATAAGCAGTCAATTTCAACAGAGCCAAGATTTGCAATTATGCCACGGTTGAAACAAAAGCTAATGTCCATTGGACGAATGCCACCGAAAACAAAGGAACGATTCAGATGATATCTCATTCCAATTGCATCAGCAATCATCATCACCAACCCACCTATTAAGATCAACTCAAAAGAATCACGAGCAAGACAACTAAAGTTAGCAAGTAAAAATGGGACAGCATTGACAGGTTTTCCTTGGGATGCACAAAGCATGATATACATCTCATCCCTTGACACAGAGGTGATGTTCTCTTCCTTACCAAAGAAAGTGTGAGAAATGATCTTATGAAAATATCTCCATCCTAGATTGTGGATGCTCTCAGAAAACATAGCCTCAGGCTCAGCATTACCGTTTCCAGATATGGTACCCCAGAATTGTTGAAGATCATAATTAGTAAAGGCATCAGCAGGAGTTTTGGTTACATCATCGGGCTCATTAGGAAAGCCCAACAAGTCAGCAAATTCATGGTGTGTGAACCTATATTTGTTTCCAAATAACCTGAAAGTAGCCAATCCACGGCCAAATCCAAAACCGTGGGTGGAATCATAGTAAAGGGAGCTAAGAAACTCCAAAGTCAGGTTACGGTAGGTGCTGAATTTCTTTTCTAAGGCAAAGTGAGTCCAACCTATTTGGTTCAGAAGGTAAACAACGTTGTCTCGGATACTAAGGGTTTGCATAACAGAGTCATTAGGGTAGATGGCCAGACCCAAATCTCTTTGAGACAAAGCCTCAAATCGGCGTCTCTGGACATCATTCCCGAAGATAACTGTATGGTTCTCGAATGTCTGCATAGTCACAGGTCAAAGGTATACTAGAGAAGGTTATCCTGAAAATTAAAAATATTACACTATTAGGGAAATAATATTATTATTACGCGTTAGTACAATTAAGATAAAAATAGTAATAATAATAATAATAATAATAATAATAATAATAATAATAATAATAATAATAATAATGAAATGCAACAAATAGTAATACATATGAGATAGATTCTATACTAATCATGCATGCAATGTCCTAAAACTAACAAAATAAATAACAATAACTAAAGATCGTGGTTTAGCTCCCACGGAGCGCTTTGTTTAATGTCGAAAGCTCGACATTAGATCTGAAAATGGTATCATTTGTCAGGAAGAGCGGGAAGCTCTTCCAACTTGTAATTTGTGCAGAATTCCTTGTTTTCTACAAAGTGGTAGTGCTTGAGTCATTGGCCGTTCACAATGAACGTCTCATTCGACTTTCCTCTAATTTCAACTGCTCCACTTTGCAAGACTTTTGTAACTTCAAAAGGACCAGACCATCTAGAACGTAACTTCCCAGGAAAAGTTTAAGTCCAGAGTTAAAGAGAAGAACTATATCTCATTCGTTAAACTCCTCATTTGCTATCCTTTTATCATGCCATTTCTTGGTTCGTTCTTTATATATTCGGGCATTTTCATAAGCATCAAGTCTTAGTTCCTCTAGTTTATGGATATCCAGAATCCTTTTCTCGCCTGCTGCCTTATAGTTCATATTCAGGGTCTTAATGGCCCAATAAGCTTTGTGCTCAAGTTCCACAGGCAGATGGCATGATTTTCCATAAACTAGTTTGTATGGTGTGGTTCCTATAGGGGTCTTGTAAGCTGTTTTGTAAGCCCACAGAGTTTCATGAAGTTTAGTAGACCAATCCTTCCTAGAGGTTGCAACGGTTTTCTCTAAAATTTGTTTGATCTCCCTATTTGACACCTCTACTTGTGCACTTGTTTGAGGGTGATAGGGTATTGCTACTCGGTGTCGTACTCCGTATTTAAGCAATAGTTTCCCGAAGATATTTGAAATGAAATGGGAACCGCCATCACTAATGACAATTCTTGGTACACCGAATCTGGGAAAGATTATGTTTTTGAAGAGTTTTACCACCACTCGTGCATCATTTGTAGGAGAACTATCGCCTCAATCCACTTTGATACGTAATCAACTACGACGATTATGTATTTGTTTCCAAAAGAAGATGGAAAAGGTCCCATGAAATCAATGCCCTATACGTCAAAGACTTCAACTTCTAGAATTCCCTTTTGCGGCATCTCATCACGTCTAGAAATGTTCCCAGTGCGTTGACACCGGTCGCAGTTCATAACAACGATGTGGACGTCCTTCCAAAGGTTTGGCCAAAAGAGGCCAAATTGTAATATCTTTGCGCACATCTTTGATGTACTCGCATATCCTCCATATGGTGCAGCATGGCAATGAGATATGATATCCGCTACTTTCGATTCAAGGACACATCGACGAAATATTCCATCGACGCCTCGTTTAAATAGTAGGGGTTCATCCCAATAGTATTTTTTAAGATCATGGAAGAACTTTTTCTTCTGTTGGTATGTTAGATCTGGTGGAAGTACCTTGGCTGCTAGGTAGTTGACAAAGTCAGCATACCATGGCAGTTTGGTTTTAGTACAGATTGCTTCTACTACTTCATTTATTTCTACATCGTTAAATAACAAGGAATATTCTATAGTCTTGCTTTCGCTTTCCAACTGGGCTACAAGTCTGTCGTAAGGGAATGCATCGTTTAGAGGCACTTCTTCGGGCTTTAGATCCTCAATCCTAGAGAGATGATCTGCTACCACGTTTTCCGTACCTTTCTTATCTTTAATTTCTAAATCAAATTCTTGCAAAAGCAAGATCCATCTCAAGAGCCTTGGTTTGGCTTCCTTCTTAGTCAACAAGTACCTAATCGCGGCATGATCGGTATAGATAATGATTTTTGCTCCTACTAGATAGGAACGAAATTTATCTAAGGCGAATACAATAGCCAAGAGTTCCTTTTCTGTGGCAGCATAGTTCATCTGTGCGTTGTCCAAAGTTCTATTTGCGTAGTAAATAACATGAAGCTTTTTATCCTTTCTTTGTCCTAAGACACCGCCTACAGCGAAATCACTAGCGTCGCACATTATTTCAAACGGTAAAATCCAATCAGGTGGTTGCATAATGGGTGCGGTAATAAGAGCATTCTTCAGATGTTCAAATGATTTCAAGCATTCTTCATCGAATATGAATTCGACTTCTTTCATTAATAGTCCAGTCAGAGGTTTTGTAATCTTAGAGAAGTCTTTAGTGAATCGTCGGTAAAAACTGACATGTCCCAAAAAGCTTCTTACTTCTCTAATTGTTTTTGGAGGTTGAAGGTTTTCTATGACTTCTATCTTTGCTTTGTCTACTTCAATACCTCTATCGAATACTACATGTCGAAGAACTATACCTTGTCGCACCATGAAATGGCATTTCTCCCAATTTAACACAAGGTTCACTTTAACGCATCGTTCAAGTACCATCTCAAGGTTTGACAGACAATTTTCGAAACTTCCCCCACATACAGAGAAATCGCCCATGAATACTTCCATTATTTCGTCTATAAAACCTGCAAAGATCGAGATCATGCATCTCTGAAAGGTTGTGGGAGCATTATACAGTCTAAACGGCATTCGTCGATAGGCAAATGTGCCACAGGGGCAGGTAAATGTGGTATTTTCTTGGTCATCAGGATGAATGGGTATCTGGAAAAATCTTGAGTATCCGTCTAAGTAACAGAAATGTGAATGGTTGGCTAGCCGTTCAAGCATTTGGTCTATGAAGGGTAAAGGAAAATGATATTTTCTAGTAGCCTTATTCAGCTTCCTATATTCTATGCACATCCTCCATCCAGTTTGAGTTCGTTTTGCTACAGACTCGCCTTTTTTGTTAGTTACAACCGTAACATCACCCTTCTTTGGTACGACATGCATTGGGCTGACCCAGTTACTGTCAGATATTAGGTATATGATTCCTGCTTCTAATAGCTTCTGCACTTCTTTCTTGACTACATCGCTTAGGACAGGGTTCAACCGTCTTTGATGTTCTCTAGATGTCTTACAGTTTCCCTCCATCATGATGCGATGCATACATATAGAGGGACTTATCCCTTTTAGATCGGAGATATTGTATCCAAAAGCTGTGGGATATTTTCTTAAGACTTCCAATAGTTTCTCGGTTTTTATTTGTCCTAAATTGGTATTAACTATTACGGGTTTTTCAAGTTCAGTGTCTAGGAATCATATCTCAAATCCTTGGGTAGTGTTTTAAGTTCTACATATGGTTTCTTTGGGCAAGGCATTGGATCAGGTGTGAGTGCTAGGCATTCTCTTAGACTGTCATCTTCATATGGCTCACGCCAGTTATCGTCTTTGAATATTGGAGGGGCTGGAATCTTTAGTACTTCCGTGTACCTTGTCGGTTCCTTCTCTATTTCTCTGACGCATTCGTCGATAACGTCTAGAAAATAGCATGAATCGTCTAAAATAGGGGCTTTTAGGAATTTGGCTAAGATGAATTCGACTTTTTCTTCCCCTACTTCGAAGGTTAATTTTCCTTTATTCACATCTATTATAGCTCCAGCTGTTGCTAAGAACGGTCTACCTAAGATGATTGGTATATTAGAATCTTCCTTAATGTCCATTATCACGAAATCTGTCGGAATATAGAACTGACCTATGCGAACTGGCACATTTTTTAGCATACCTACTGGATACTTAATAGAACGGTCTGCTAGTTGTAGAGACATTTTCACTGGCCTCAGTTCTCCTAAGTCAAGTTTCTTACATGTGGATAAGGGTATTAGGCTAACACTGGCTCCTAAGTCACATAATGCTTTGTATATGACAGACTTTCCGATTATACAAGGTATGGAAAAGCTACCTGGATCTTTTAGTTTATGAGGCATGTTATTTTGAAGTATAGCGCTACACTCAGCAGTGAGCATAACGATTTCGTTATCTTCTAGCTTTTTCTTATTTGATAGGATCTCTTTAAGAAATTTGGCATACGAAGGCATATGCGTAATAGTTTATGTGAATGGTATGGTTATATTCAGTTGCTTTAGAAGCTCTACGAATTTCTTGAATTGTCCTTCGTTTTTGGGTTTAGCTAGTTTTCCAGGATAAGGTACAGGTGGTTTGTATGGTGGCGGAGGCACATAGGGTGTTTCTTTCTCTGCAACCTTTCTGCTTTCATCTTCTTCTCCATACTCGGTTCTCTTAATTTCTCGGTTCTCTTTTGTAAATTTTGGTGCATGGCTGAATTTTAGAGTCTCGGGTCAATGGGTCCATCGTATTTTGTTTCGCTTCGCAAATTAATAGCGTTAGCATGACCTTTCAGATTTGGTTGTGGTTGGCCAGGAAATGGTCCAGCGGGGGCTGCTATACTTGATTGTTGTTGGGCTACTTGAGTGATTTGAGTTTCTAACATTTTGTTATGAGTAGCCATAGCATCAAGCTTGCTTGACAATTGTTTCATCAATTCGCTCGTGTGAGCGTTTTGATTTGCGAAATCCCTGTTTTGCTGAGCTTGGGCATTCATAAAGTTTTCCATCATGTTTTCCAGATTTGACTTTTTAGGTAGTGGTGGAGCGGGTTGCGCTCCTTTCTGAAATCCAGGTGGAACAACAAGTGCTGGGTTTGGTGGATGCAAAGCATTGTTATTCTTATATGAAAAGTTCGGGTGATTTCTCCAGCCAGGATTGTAAGTGTTTGAATATGGGTTCCCTTGAGCGTAGTTCACTTGGTCGGTAGGAGTACTTGCCAACACTTGACATTCAGCGTTTATATGCCCAGGGTTTCCACATATTTCACAATTTGGTGTCACCGTAGCTACGGTAGCTGGTGGTGGTGCTATTGCTAAACTTTTGATCTTTTGAGCAAGCGCGTCCACTTTAGCATTGACTCGGTCTATACCATTAACTTCGTGCATTCCTCCTTTCGGATTTGGTTTCTCTACACCAGCGCGTTCACCTCCCCATTAGAAATGGTTTTGAGCCATAGTCTCTATGAGTTCTTAAGCTTCTGCATACGGTTTATCCATTAGAGCACAGCCTGCGGCAGCGCACAGGTTCATTTTGGTGTTGTACAACAACCCGCCGTAAAAGGTATGTATTATAATCCATTCTTTAAGTCCATGGTGTGGGCATATCCTCAACATGTCCTTGTATCTCTCCTAAGCATCGAATAAAGATTCATTATCTTTTTGCTTAAATCCGTTAATTTGGGCTCTCAGCATAGCTGTCTTACTTGGTGGGAAATATATGGCTAAGAAGACTTTCTTCAACTCGTCCCATGTCGTCACTGAATGGGATGGTAAAGACTGGAGCCAAGCTCTAGTTCTATCCCTCAAGGAGAACGGAAAAAGTCTTAGTCTTATTGCTTCTTGACTAACTCCATTGGCTTTTACGGTGTCTGTATATTGCACGAATATTGATAAATGAAGGTTCGGGTCATCCGTAGCATTACCTAAGAATTAGTTTTGTTGAACTGCTGATATTAGCGCAGGTTTCAGCTCGAAATCGTTACAATTAATAGCTAGGGCATTAATGCTGTTATGTGGTTCTTCTTGTGATGGAACATCGTAATACTTTAGAGGACGGTCTCTCAGTCCTTCGACCATGTTTCGTTCTGGTTCTAATTCGGTTTCCGAATCTGAGTAGGGAATAAGAGGATCTGAGATGTTATATCTAAGAAGGAATTCATTAATTCGGCGTCTCAGAAGTATGTAACGTTCGATTTTGTTGATTGGCTGCTCGAACTCTTCGCCTTGTGAGCGAGTGTTTGGCATACAATCGACAAATCGAAAAGGAAAATAAAAAGTTGTCATAGTCTATACTGTGCATCAAAAGTATCACAATATTAACTAAATTAGTCCCCGACAACGGCGCCAAAAACTTGATCGCGACTTTGCGTATTGGTCGGATTACTACTGCAAGTATACAACTTATCACGTAGTTTTAAAAGATTGTCGAACCCACAGGGACTAATAATCAACCTAAAGTGATCAATTATTGTGGTGCAAAGCTAAGGCTTGAATTGGCGGTAAAAGAATCTTAGTTCTAACGGGATTTGAAAACAAACAATAAAATGAGACCGAAGAATGATTTCCATGCTCCTAAGGGACTCCGTAAATTCCGGGTGCTAACAAAGATCTCAAAGTTATTCTGTAGGAAATACCGATTTAAAGACCCGATCTCACGCTCTCGCGGTGTTGACCAAGCCACACCTAATGGCCCCAAGATTTTGCTCTTGCTCGCTCGATGATTAAAAGGCGCGATTTGAAAACCAACAAAACCTAAATGAAGCCTAAAGCACTCTCGTTGTGTTTAGGTTCAGTGCTCAGTGTCTTCTATCCAGTGCTTACCTCAAACTCTCATTCTATCGGACACACCTTAATGCATTTCTCACTCTCATGACAAAACGCTGTTAAGCAGCCCCTCGCTCTCACGACAAAGCGACTTAAATTCAGATTAGACACTAAAACCAGATTTTTAAATTATCATATTTTACACCGATGGTTTCTACAGAGTCCCGTCGAAACGACGGTCCTCAAACTACGGGCTCAGACAAATTTAGCCTAGCATATTTATTCCTAAAATTAACATATTAAACATGTCGGAAAGTGAAACATACATGTTAATTAGTTTTGACAAAAACACAGATTTTGGTTTGTATTTTGAAATCAAATTATGTTGCAAGCAAGTAAACTAAGCAATGCGGTAAAGACGGAAAAGTAAATAACCTGAAATAAACTAGAATAAAAACAACTTGTATTGAATGACAAATCGATCCAAGCGTACAATCAGCAATAATGTAAAAGATTACACAGTGCAACAACTACTCAGTGTGAGCAATTGTTGCTTTGGAAAGTAAATCTATAGTTAGGGGTAAAAAAATTCAGCAGCGCTTCCGCGGGGTTCTTCGATCCTGAAAATACACACCAGAGGGGTCTATTTATAGAAGAAGCTGGGCTCCAAGAAGTTGGGGTCGGATTTGAAATTCAAATGGACAAAACTGCCAAACTGCTGCAGGAAAACTGCTCCTGCCACAAACGGCGACCACCGTATGCATCATGGCGACCGCCATTGCTTCAAAATGGGATTTCCCTCCTTTTTGGGCATGGCGTGCGCCTTCCTCAGGCCATGGCGAGCCCCATTGCTTTGAGGAGGCCAGAATTGCACTTTTTGCTGCTTTTCTTCCATCTTCAACTCAACTTTTCGATCCTTTCTTCTACATTACTGATAATACACTTGTAAAGGGAAAACAAAAGAAAACATGAGTAAATAGCAACTAAAATGATAAAGACTCGATAAAATGATAAGTGGAAATGCGCGAAATGAATTAAAATGTACGATACAAAATCGAGTCATCACTCCTAATTTGATGGAGATGTAAAAAAGGAAGGATTGGAATATGTTGTAGACTTGGTCAATGAATTGATAGAAGTCACCCACATCTGAGAATTTGCTGCCAAGCATAGATCTGGTAAAATGTATAACTTCATGGCCAGGCTAAGGGAGATACAAGAAGGCGACCTAATCTTAAAGCAAGTGGTTGTGCCTGCATAGTAGGGAAAGCTACAACACACTTGGGAGGGACCATACCACATATGCCATAAGCTCCCTCACAGGGCATACAAGCTACAAGAATTAGATGGATAACTTCTACCCAAAAATTGAAATGCTTTTCATCTTAATTATTATTATAGTTAGATTATTATAATTCTTTAGAGGACATAATCATCTACCTATGTACAACCTCTTAAACGTTTATAAGCAGCAGGAACATTTTCTTATGTATGCTGGACTTCTAGGAGAAGATCCTTGCCACCTCTTAAGGCAATATTTTGTATGTTGTACTTCTTGGAGAATATCATTGTTGCCTCTTAAGGAGATATTTTGTATGTTGCACTTCCTGGCGAAGCACCTTGCTGCCTCTTAAGGAACTATTTTATATGTTGGACTTCTTGGAGAAGCTGATTATCGCCTCTTAAGGCAATATTTTGTATGCTAGACTTCTTGGGAAAGCTCTTTACTGCCTCTTAAGGAAATATTTTGTATGTTGGACTTCCTGAAGAAGTTCCTTGTCGCCTCTTAAGGCAATATTATGTGTCTTCAATTTCCTAGTGAAAATCCTTACCGCCCTTTAAGAGAATATTTGGTATGTTGGACTTCCTGGCGAAGATCTTTGCCGTCTGTTAAGGAAATATTTGTATGTTAGACTTCCTGACAAAGCTCATTGGCGCCTTTTAAGGTAATATTTTGTACACTTGACTTCCTGGCAAAGCTTCTTGTCGCCTCTTAAAGCAATATTCTGTATATTGCACTTCTTGGCGAAACTCCTTGCCGCCTCTTAAGGTAATATTTTATATGTTTGACTTCCTGGGGAAGTTCCTTACCTCCCCTTAAGGAAATATTATGCATGCTCGATTTCTTGGCGAAGATCCTTGTGAATGTGCAGTCACAGTTATGTTTGGTATCAATTATGTGTTTTGATGTTTTTTTTTTTTTCAATTTGAATATAGTTGTTTTATTCTGATTGTGTATTTGTAATTTGTCTCTCATTCATTATTCATGTGCTTGTATGATATTCATATTTAATTTGTATTATAATCGATTCGACTATTGTGATATGTATCACTAAGAACCCTATTTACTCAATTAAATAAGAGTTTGTGTATCCATGATATTGCTTATTTTTTTAGCCTGGCAAGATGCTACTTTGTTGTTTCAACAGACGTTGCTTGAATCAAAAGTTAGAACTCTTAAATTTGGATTTTTAGTTTCTTGATTTGAATCAAGTGTAAAACATGATTCAAATCATAAGCTGTGGGAAAATTTGGAATTGCCTCTGGACCATTTAATTTGAATCATAAAATAAACATGATTCAAATCACAACCTCATGTGATCCAAGTCAAGTGTAAAAATTGATTTCAATCAACTTTCCTTTTTGAATCCATATTGAGCTTTACTCAAATTGATTTGAATCAAAGCTTTATAAGACCCATTTTTCATCCTTGATTTAAATAGTTGTTTCTTTGATGAAAGTAACAAGTGAGTGAAACATATAGGTGAAACCCATAGAGACAAAGATGTAATTTTTCTTCCTGTCGTAGTGTGTCTTTACCCATCACCATGAATCTTTCTCTTCTTCTCTAGAACAACTTCTCGAGTGTAATCAAATTTAGATTCACTTCTTTTTGTTGCATCGTGTTCTTGTACAATTTATTGTTGCTGCTTGTCAATCAGAGAGAGTGAGTTGATTAATATTATGTGTTCATCATGATTGATCAGGCTCATGACAACAATTTAGAACCATGACCCATTTACCTAGAAATTTGAGAGAATCTTGTGTGTGTTCTTCATTCACATTCATCTAATCCATTGATTAACACCTTGTGATCTTAGATTGGTTTGTGAGATATTATGGCATTGTTCATCATATTCATCCTTACTTTATTCCATTGTTGAGGGCCTTCATATCTAAATATTGAGTGATTGAAGGAGACTAGTGGTACATTAAGGTATCTAATGTTTTTTTTTTGTGTGAAGTTTGTTGTTTGTAACAGGTGCAAGTATTATTTCTTGAATTTAGTTTGGTCTTCTTTGTTATTGATCAAGAAGGGAGTTTATTAATATACTCAAAGTAAGACTTTGGTGAGATCAAGAATTAATGGCTTGTATGACAGAGTTGGAAGTTGTTGTTCTTCTTTGGTGGCGTTGGAGAAAGATTGCTCGCAGACAAAGTTTGGAGTTGTCTAATATACGCTAATTTAATGGCAATCACTCATACAAGAAACCGGTGGGACCAGGGATCGCCACATACAAATACTTGGAGCATGTTATTATGGATAGCGAGGTTATTGGATTAAGATCTTGAGGGATCTTGTTTTTGTTAGCAGTTTGCGTGCCTGCATCGACAGAAGGAATTCTCGTGTGATAGTTCGTTATAACCAAAATTCTTGTATCAAACTTATCTAAATAATGGAATATCATAATTATTTTCAGTGGTTAATTAACACCATTGAAGAGTGGGGTAGGCAAAGCGATAACGAACGCCGAACCACTATATATCTTTGTGTATCTTTTCTCCTTCCCCAACTCCTTTATTTTACTAGCATCCATTATATTGCTATTGCATAAATTGCTTAATTACATTGATTGTATGCCACATAAGATAGACTTTTCTTATTGTAATTTCATGTATAAGCTTAGGTCTATGGTGTATCAATCTTATAAAATAATCATGAATCCTATTATGTCTAGATAGAACATCTATGCAAAGCAACTTTAAATTTCATGTATAGTGTTTTTTTTTGTGTGAAGTTTGTTGTTTGTAACAGGTGCAAGTATTATTTCTTGAATTTAGTTTGGTCTTCTTTGTTATTGATCAAGAAGGGAGTTTATTAATATACTCAAAGTAAGACTTTGGTGAGATCAAGAATTAATGGCTTGTATGACAGAGTTGGAAGTTGTTGTTCTTCTTTGGTGGCGTTGGAGAAAGATTGCTCGCAGACAAAGTTTGGAGTTGTCTAATATACGCTAATTTAATGGCAATCACTCATACAAGAAACCGGTGGGACCAGGGATCGCCACATACAAATACTTGGAGCATGTTATTATGGATAGCGAGGTTATTGGATTAAGATCTTGAGGGATCTTGTTTTTGTTAGCAGTTTGCGTGCCTGCATCGACAGAAGGAATTCTCGTGTGATAGTTCGTTATAACCAAAATTCTTGTATCAAACTTATCCAAATAATGGAATATCATAATTATTTTCAGTGGTTAATTAACACCATTGAAGAGTGGGGTAGGCAAAGCGATAACGAACGCCGAACCACTATATATCTTTGTGTATCTTTTCTCCTTCCCCAACTCCTTTATTTTACTAGCATCCATTATATTGCTATTGCATAAATTGCTTAATTACATTGATTGTATGCCACATAAGATAGACTTTTCTTATTGTAATTTCATGTATAAGCTTAGGTCTATGGTGTATCAATCTTATAAAATCATCATGAATCCTATTATGTCTAGATAGAACATCTATGCAAAGTTTTTAAATTGCTTTGTTCAAAGCAACTTTAGTTGTCTTGTGATTGACTTGCATTAGAAGCAATCAAGATCTTAGTAACATATTATATTATCTCACTTGGTTTAATTCATTGAGATGCTTCTAAGCTCTCTTGTTTTTGTGTTTTGCTTCAACGCTTCTTAAAATCTCTGATTTCGTTTATGAGACCTAAAATATTTTTGAAATTGTCTTAAGGGAAAAGGGTCTATTCAACCCCCCATTCTAGACATCTTTGTATCCATATTCTCACCAACACCTTGATGCCTCTTATGGAAATATTTTGTATGTTGCACTTCTTGGCAAAACTCCTTGTCATCTCTTAAGGAAATATTTTGTATGCTGAACTTCTTGGCAAGTTCATTGCCGCCCTTTAAGGCAATGTTATGTGTGCAAGATTTCCTGGCGAAGATCCTTTCCGCCTCTTAAGGCACATTTTGTAAGCTAGATCTCCACACTAATATCCTTGTCTCCCTTCAAGGTGATACTAATAAGTTTATTTAAACTCCCAATCTGGGAGACTTGGAATTTCCTCGAACAGGATCCAACATACAAATCTCGCCCAGGAGGTGTGATTAAGTCTAGCCTGAGATACTTAACCAAAAGTCTTATCTGAGGGCTTGATAAAAGTCCTGATTGAGAGGTCCAACGCATTGCCTGTGGGACTTAAAGTCTCATCAGCCAAGATCAATATAACTTTGCCCGAGGGACCAAGGGATCCCATTGAGCAAGCTAACCAAACTTCCTGCCTAAGAGACTTGGAATTTCCTCGAGGGGGGTGCAACATACAAATCTCGAGAGGTCAACCAAAAGCCTTGTTTGAGGGCTTAATAAAAGTTATACTCAAGAGGTTGAATGCTTCGCCTAAAGGAATTTAAGTCTAATTATTCAAGCTCAATATAACTTTTCCTAAAGGACTAAGAGTCCCCATCAAGCATGTTAACTAAACTCCCCTCCTGAGAGACTTGGAGTTTCCTCGGGAGAGATCTAACACACAAATATCTCCTAGGAGGCGCGATCAAAGTCTATCTCGAGAGACTTAACTAAAAGTCTTCTCTGAGGGCTTGATAAAAGTCTCGCCCTAAATGTCCATCATCTCATCTGAGGTACTTGAAGTCTTATCATCCAGGATCAATATAACTTTTCTTGAGGGACTAAGAGTTCCCATTGAGCAGGCTAACAAAACTCACCACCATAGAGATTTAGAGTTTCCTTGGATGAGATGCAAATCTCGCAGAGGAGGCACACATAAATTTTACCCTGAGAGAGTTAACCAAAAGTATTGTCTGAGGGATTGATAAATGTCCCGTTCGAGAGATCCAACGCCTTGCCTGAGGGAGTTGAAGTCTCATCAGTCATGCTAAATATAACTTTGCCTGAGGGACTAAGAGTTCCCATAGGGCATTCTAACCAAACTCCTCGCCTGTGAGATTTGAAGATTCCTTGGGTGGGATCCCACATACAAATCTGGCCCAGGAGGCATGACTGAAGTCTAGCTTGAGAGACTTACCCAAAAGTCTTGCCGGATAGATTGAAAGAATTCCAACCGAGAGGTCTAACGCCTCACCTTAGAGACTTGAAGTCTCATTAGCCAGTCTCAATATAAATTTCCCAAAGGGATTAAGAGTTTTCATCTAGAAAACTAACCAAACTCCCATCATGAGAGATTTTAAATTTCCTCAGGTGGGATCGAAAATATAAATCTCACCCAGGAGGCGCAATAGAAGTCTAACTTGAAAAACTTAATAAAAAATATTGTCTTATGGCTTGATAAAAGTCCCGCCCAAAAGGTCCAACACCTCGCTTAAGAGACTTGAAGTCTCATCAGCAAGGCCGGATATAACTTTGCATGAGGGACTAAGATTTCCAATATAGCAGGCTAACTAAACTTCCCGCCCGAGAGACTTGGAATTTCCTCGGGTGAGTACCTACATACAAATATCGCTTAGGAGGCGCGGGTGAAGTCTCTCAAGATCGAATCTGGGAGGGTCAGCTTATAAAGTGGGAGAAAGTTTTTACAATCCATCATTACATGAAATTTAGCGAAGAACCGGAGAAAAACAAGTGAAAGATGAGCCAAAAGGAAGAAGAAAGACCCAAGAATGAGGAAAAAATAGCTTAGTGTGAAGGAATTGGACTTGGTAAAAATTCAGGTGAAAAAGGGAGCAAAAACGTGCAACTACTGGAATAATAACGCGCAACATCGTACAGCATCGCGCACGCGATATGGATGTACTAGTTGCATCACGCACGTGATGCATGTATAATGCACGCGATGTTGCCTTTTTTTTTTGATTTTTCTAACGCGTTTTGGCCCATTATGGGCTCTTTTTAAGGGGAATTTCTGCACTTTTGTAAGGGTTACGAATTTTGGCATCTCAAGTACGATTTTTACTACATCAAGGGTGATTTTAAGAGCATTGAAAGCCACTGGAGGCCAATTCTTCAAGGGAATTTGAAATTCTGGTATCAGATGTGTGATGTTAAATGTGATGTCACAACAACACAATCTGCTAATATGAACAAGGTAATAAACACAGTAAATCAACACAATGAATTGTTCACCCAGTTCGGTCTAACTACCTACGTCTGGGGGCTACCAAGCCAGGGAGGAAATTCACTATTAGTAGTATTAAATTACAGACTGAACAATCCCAGTTGACATCTACTAATCTTAATCACTACCCAATGACACTTCTACCTAAGAGACCACTTAGATATGAGAAACCACTCACTCCCTAAATCACCTCAGTGATACAATTCAAAGATTACACTTTAAAACCCACCTTGATCTTGCTTAACAGCTTTGATCAAGAACAACACACTCTTGCTTACAAGCTCTAGAGTGAATACACTTACAACCCAAAATAGTAACACCTATCCAACCATGAAAGGTTTACAAAACTCACACGAAAACACAAATTTGACTCTCAGTCTTTGCTCACTGTCTACGTTATCTTCCAACAAGGGTTGACGCTGCTTTAAATAGAATTCTGACTTGGGCTTGGACCTCTTCCAATAAATCTGATTTGATTTGTTATTAAACAGAATTTAAAACAGATTTGATCTTCTAATCTTTTTAAATCTTTTCAAATCAGCCCTAATGTGGTTACATGATCTGCTCCATATCTGATTGAAAATATCTTCTCCAAGATATTCACATCCAATCTCTCTAACAAATCTCCTCAAAACAAACTAACACGCGCAGCCCTAAAACATCACAGCCTGATGTTCTGATGTTCAGATAACTGATGTCAAGACATCAAGTTTAACATCAGCATATAAAACTTCAACCCTGCAATAACTAATGTTAGGAACTAATGTTAAGACATCAGACATATGACATCAACATTGTTCAACTTTGTTTTACCAAAATTCTTGCCAATACAAGAACTAACAATCTCCCCATTTGGCTAATTTTGGCTAAAACAATCTCTGCCAACATCAGAGATACCTGCAGCGGAAAAACTTCATACTCCTAACATTCCAAAACACAACCAGCAGCAATCACATCAAAATCTGCACAAAGCTAAACTCCCCCTCAACACAAGAACCAGCATACCAGTTGTTTAAACATGCACACTCCCCCTCAAGCCTAGAACCACATCAGACAACTAGGCAACACATAGGCACATAGGCTAACTCTCCCCCTTTTTAGCCACAATTGAACAACTACCAACATCAAACACAAAGATCTGACAGCCATTAAGACACGGTCAAATAACAAGCTTCCCAAGGAACACACATTCCAAACACTTTGACTGGTCAGACGATACAACCAATGGATTCTTATAGAATTATAAAATCCAAGCCTTCTTCCTTCTAACAGCACCAGACAACAACCAAGTATGAGTTAGTCTAGCAAAGATGCAAGGGAAGAAACACATGTAGGAGGTCAAGAAACCAGATCCACTGAAGAATAAGAACACAATAATGACAGTCGTTGGGACTTCTTCAGGAGCAACAAGAACAAGAAAAACATCAGAGACAGGGATTAAAAACATTAAAAAACCTCCAGTGCAACTTCATGCTTCTGATGATGAATGGGATGAAGATTGGAAAACTTTTCTTGATGCAGGGGGTTGGGATAATCTTTATATCCTTTATATGTTGCTTTTGATGTACTAAAATCTAATCTTGTATGCTTTCAGCAGTTGAATAAAATTCTGTTTCCTTTAAACTAAACATATGCAATAAAGATCACAACTGCACACAACACTTCCCAGCACATTTAATCCTCATATATGCAAATTCCTAATTTGCTTCTTAATTTTTCAAATTGATTTGCATCTAAGGCCTTGGTAAAAATATCTTCTAACTGCTTTTCAGTAGCAACATGTTCCAGAGTAACTACTTTGTCTTAAACCAAATCTCTTATAAAATGATGTTGTATGTCAATATGCTTAGTTCTGCTATGTTGAATAGGGTTCTTAGATATATTGATAGCACTCAGATTATCACAGTACAATGTCATGACGTCTTGCTTGACATTGTATTCTGTTAACATCTGCTTCATCCAAACAAGTTGAGAACAACTACTCCCTGCTGCTATGTACTCAGCTTCAGCAGTAGAAAGAGACACACAATTCTGCTTTTTACAAAACCATGATATCAGATTATTCCCTAAGAAGAAGCAACCTCCTGAAGTACTTTTTCTATCATCAGCACTCCCTGCCCAATCAGCATCACAAAAACCACATAACTCAGTGCCTGATCCATGACTGTAAAGCATACCATAATCACTAGTCCCATTCACATATTTCAGAATCCTCTTCACTTGATTCAAGTGACTAACTTTAGGCTCAAATTGATATCTGGCACACACTCCAACAGCAAAAGAATTATCAGGTCTACTAGCTGTGAGATACAATAAGCCCCCAATCATGCTTCTGTATAGACTTTGATCCACACTCACACCATGTTGGACAACTTTAAGTGAACAGGAGCAGGTGTCCTCTTGTGATTAGAATTATCCAGACCAAACTTCTTAACAATGTTCTTGGCATACTTGCTTTGGGATATGAATAAGGAGTCTTCCATTTGTCTAACTTGTAGACCTAGAAAATAGCTGAGCTCTCCAACAAGACTCATTTCAAACTCAGACTGCATCTGTTCCACAAAATATTTCACCATTACATCTGACATCCCACCAAATACTATGTCATCAACATATATTTGAGCTATCATCAGTTTTCCTCCTTCCTCTTTAACAAACAAAGTCTTGTCAATCCCTCCTTTTCTGTAGCCATTCACAGCCAAGAATTCAGTAAGCCTTTAATACCAAGCTCTTGGTACTTGCTTCAAACCATAGAGAGCTTTCCTTAGTTTGTAAACATGGTCAGGACATGTTGGATCAATAAATCCTTTTGGTTGATCAACATATACCTCTTCATTTAAGTAACCATTCAAGAAGGCACTCTTAACATCCATCTGAAAAAGCTTGAATTTGAAATTACAAGCCACCCCTAAGAGTAATCTGATAGATTCCAGTCTTGCCACAGGAGCAAAGGTTTCATCATAATCAATTCCTTCAACCTGAGTGTATCCCTGAGCAACCAATCTGGCCTTGTTTCTGGTGACCACTCCTTGTTCATCAGATTTATTCTTGTAAATCCACTTGGTGCCTATCACATTAACTTCATCAGGCCTTGGAACAAGATCCCACACTTCATTCCTCTTAAATTGTTCCAGCTCTTCATGCATAACATTAATCCAGAATTCATCAGTCAGAGCTTCTTTGACATTCTTGGGCTCAATTTTGGAAACAAAACAAGAATTTAACACAACCTCTCTTGATCTAGTGCTAACCCCTGATTTAGGATCACCTGTGATAAGCTCCTTTGGATGGTCCTTTTGCACTCTAATAGATGGTTCTTTATTAAATTGTTCAGGTTCAGGCTCAGCATCAACAGGACTAGGAGACCCACTTCTGTCTTCAGTTTCTGCTGTGACTTCTTCAACTGATGTTTCAACATCATCCAGGACATCAGCATCTTCCTGCTTATCAATGTCATCAATCACTACATTTATAGACTCCATCATAACCTTTGTTCTGGAGTTGAAAACACTGTAAGCTCTGCTATTTGTAGAGTATCCTAGAAAGATTCCTTCATCACTTTTAGGATCCAATTTTCTCCTCTGTTCACGATCTGACAAAATGTAACATTTACTTCCAAAAACATGAAAGTACTTCACAGTTGGCTTTCTCCCTTTCCACAGTTCATACAGAGTAGCTGAAGTGCCCCTTCCAAAGTAACTCTGTTGTGAATATAGCAAGCAGTGTTCATGGCTTCAGCCCAGAAATGGTAAGGCAACTTTTTGGCATGAATAATTGCTCTAGCAGATTCTTGGAGAGTTCTGTTCTTCCTTTCAACAACTCCATTTTACTGAGGAGTAATAGGAGAGGAAAACTCATGACTGATGCCTTCAGCAGAGCAGTAATCAGCAAACTTGCTATTTTCAAATTCCCTTCCATGATCACTCCTTATTCTGATGACATTGCTCTCTTTCTCTCTTTGGAGTCTTTGACACAAATCTTTAAATACATCAAACACCTATGTTTTGTCTTTGATGAAGCTTACCCATGTGTACCTAGAATAGTCATCTACAACAACATAAGCATACTTCTTCCCACCTAGACTCTCTACCTGCATAGGTCCCATCAAGTCCATATGAAGAAGTTCCAAAACTTTGGAGGTGGTGTTATGTTGAAGCTTCTGATGTGACATCTTGGTCTGCTTCCCTATTTGACAATCTCCACAAACTCTTCCTTCTTCAATACTGAGTTTAGAAATTCCTCTGACAGCTTCTGAAGATATGATTCTCTTCATTCCCTTCAGATGAAGATGTCCCAACTTTTGATGCCAGATTTTGACTTCATCATCTCTAGAAAACACACATGTTGAGGTACTTGAGTCTTGTTGCACCCATAGATAACAGTTGTCCTTAGACCTAATACCCTTCATGATGACTTCTCCTTTCTCGTTTGTGACATTGCACTCAGATTTTGTAAAGTCTACTTTGAATCCTTGATCACAAAGTTGACTAATACTGATCAAATTTGCTGTTAACCCTTTGACAAGTAGAACATCATCCAGTCTAGGAGCACCAGCACAATTCAGCTTTCCCATCCCCTTGATTTCACCTTTGACACCATCACCAAAGGTTACATGACCTGAAGAATGGAGCTTAACATCTACCAACAAATTCTTAACTCCTGTCATGTGTCTTGAACACCCACTATCAAAGTACAAGTCTTCTTTGGTAGAAACCTAAGAGAAGTGTGAGCTATTAAGCTGGTAACTTTACCTTTTGGAACCCATTGCTTCTTAGAATTGAAGGCCTTATTACCTTTGTGAAACTTCTGTCTGGGAGTATATTGATGTGTCTTATGAGGATACCCATGTAGCTTATAACAGTAAGCCTTTATGTGTCCAAAACACCCACAGTGATGACATCTCCAGCGCCTGAATTTCTTTCTAGAAGGAATCCTGTCAGGATGTTTAAACATCTATTGTAACACCACTGGTTTGGTACTGGTAATAACATCATTAGAAGCTGCACTATTGTTGAATCCCAAACCACTTTTGTCTCCAGCAAGTTTTCCAATACTAAGAATGTTGTCTAGAGTATCAGTACCATTGTTCAACATTCTGACAGTTTTGGTCATAGAATCCAGTTTAGAGTTAAGCATACTGACTTCATTTTCTAGTTCAGTTTTTTCAGCTTCTAACTGCACTATGATTTTCTTTAGCTTTTCTTCTTCATGACAGACTTGTTCACTTCTCATGCACAGTTCTTTATAAGAGGCAGCAAGCTCTTCATAAGAAACCTCATCATCACATGAATCATCATCTGACTCACAAACCCCAATCATAGCTCTAACAAGCTTAGCTGATTCTTCTTCAGATTCACTCTCACTATCAGTGTCCGACCAGAAATCAGATAACCCTTTTTCTGCTTTTTGAGATATGTAGGACATTCTTTCTTGACATGACCATACCCTTCACACTCAAAGCATTGAACTCCTTTGTCATTATTGGTCTTTTCTTTATCTCTAGTTTTCTTCCCCTGATCTCCTGATCTGTTGGTGTCAGATGTGATGTTCTTGACATTAGGTTTGTAGCTCTTGTCTATCCTTTTTAGAACCTTGTTAAACTGTCTTCCCAGCAGAACAATAGCCTTTGAGAGCTCCTCCCCAGTCTTAGGATCACACTCTTTCTCTTTAGACACCAATGCTATGCTTTTGGTCTTCTTTTCAGATTCCTCATTCATCCCTAATTCAAATGTCTGAAGAGAACCAATTAACTCATCAACTCTCATCTTGCTGATGTCTTGGGCTTCTTCAATAGTAGTCACCTTCATTTTGTATCTCTTAGGAAGGGATCTGAGAATCTTCCTTACCAGCTTCTCTTCAGTTATTCTTTCTCCTAAAGCACTAGAAGCATTGGACAACTCAAGAATATTCATGTAAAAATCATGAATGGTTTCATCCTCCTTCATCTTCAGATTTTCAAACTTAGTAGTCAACAATTGAAGTCTTGACATCTTGACCTTGGAAGTTCCTTCATGGGTAGTTTTCAAGACATCCCATGCTTCCTTAGCTACTTCACAAGTGTTTACCAGCCTAAAGATGTTCTTGTCAATACCATTAAAGATGGCATTCAAGGTTTTTGAATTTCCAAGGGCAAGCTCATCTTCTTCCTTGGTCCAATCTTCCTCAGGTTTCAGCTTTGTTGTACCATCCTTTTCAACAATAACAGGTGCTTTCCATTCTTTTAGGACAGCCTTCCAAGCCCTGCTGTCTAATGACTTCAAGAAGGTAACCATACGTGGTTTCCAATAGTCATAATTAGAGCCATCTAGAATAGGGGGTCTATTCACAAATCCACCACTCTCCTTGTCCATTGCACCAGAAAGTATCAGCCCTAGATCTCACCCAGATGCAGAGCATGATGCCTGCTCTGATACCAATTAAAATTCTGGTATCAGATATGTGATGTCACAACCACACAATCTGCTAATATGAAAAAGGTAATAAACATAGTAAATCAACACAATGAATTGTTCACCCAGTTCGGTCTAACTACCTACGTCTGGGGGCTACCAAGCCAGAGAGGAAATTCACTATTAGTAGTATTAAATTACAGACTCAACAATCCCAGTTGACATCTACTAATCTTAATCACTACCCAATGACACTTCTACCTAAGAGACCACTTAGATATGAGAAACCACTCACTCCCTAAATCACCTCAGTGATACAATTCAAAGATTACACTTTAAAACCCACCTTGATCCTGCTTAACAGCTTTGATCAAGAACAACACACTCTTGCTTACAAGCTCTAGAGTGAATACACTTACAACCCAAAATAGTAACACCTATCCAACCATGAAAGGTTTACAAAACTCACACTAAAACACAAATTTGACTCTCAGTCTTTACTCTTTGTCTTCGTTATCCTCCAACAAGGGTTGAGGATGCTTTAAATAGAATTTTGACTTGGGCTTGGACCTCTTCCAATAAATATGATTTGATTTGTTATTAAACAGAATTTAAAACAGATTTGATCTTCTAATCTTTTTAAATCTTTTCAAATCAGCCCTAATGTGGTTACATGATCTGCTCCATATCTGATTGAAAATATCTTCTCCAAGATATTCGCATCCAATCTCTCTAACAGATCTCCGCAAAACAAACTAACACGTGCAGCCCTAAAACATCACAGCCTGATGTTCTGATGTTCAGATAACTGATGTCAAGACATCAAGTTTAACATCAGCATATAAAACTTTAACCCTGCAACAACTAATGTTAGGAACCAATGTTAAGACATCAGACATATGACATCAATATTGTTCAACTTTGTTTTACCAAAATTCCAGCCAATACAAGAACTAATAGAATTCATATGTTATTCTCCTTTATTCAATTGGTATTGTAATTTTCAGTATGAGTAGCTAAACTTCTCTAGGTTGGGTTGTGTGTGATGAACTTTTTTCTCTATTGTTGGATTATATGTTGATTTGACTTTGTATGAACCCTTTGATATTTAATTCTATGCAATTGTTCCTTGTTCTTAAAGTTTTTTATTTGAGATACTCTATTAAATTGATTTTGGGCAATAGGAAATACTAACCCTTAGCCTATGTGTTGGACCTAGGGCACTTGTGATACTTACACTGGTTAACTAGGAATGAGAGACCCAAAGTAGTGGCATAAGTAATTAACTTTCTATACATCGCCTAATCCTGCTTACTCTGGTGGACTAGGGATATGAAGCTCTGAGTAGTGATTAGTGAGTTATTTTGCGAGGAATCAATTATATCAGCTTTGTTAATTCGGCGTGGGATTATAATGATAGGATCATTCATACAAGGTATTAAACATCAACAATAGAGGATCAGAGGATTCAATACATAACCTGAGCGCTTTCATAATTCTGTTTTAAAACTCTTATTTTGTTTTTCGCATCGCAAATTGAAACCCCCCATTTAGTGTTTTCTTTACATTGCACGAATACTGTCTTGTTCGAACACAGTCCCTGTGAATTCGACCATAATTATTACTTCGACACTATCGATACAGTTGCCAAGAAGTCATCATCTAGCCTGAAAGAATGAACCAAAAGTCTTTTTCTGAGGGCTTGAAAGAGGTTTCGCCCGAGAGGTCCAACCCTTTGCCTAACGAACTTGAAGTATAATCATCCAGGCTCAATATAACTTTGCCTAAGGAACTAAGAGTTCCCATTGAGCAGGCTAACTAAAACCCTTTCTTGAAAGACCTAAAGTTTCCTCGGGTGGGATCCAACATACAAATCTCACCCAGGTGGCACGATTGAAGTTTAGCCTGAGAGAATTAACCAAACGTCTTGTCTGAGAGTCTGATAGATGTCCCGCCCGAGAGTTTCAACGCCTCACCTGAGGGACTTGAAGTATCAACTACAAGCTTAATATAAATTTTCCTGAGGGACCAAGAGTTTCTATCAAGTAGGCTAACTAAACTCCCCGCTTGAAAGACTTGGAATTTCCTTAGGAGGGATCCTACATATAAATCTTGCCTAGGAGGCGCGACTGAATTCTAGCCTGAGAAACTTAACCAAAAGTCTTTTCTGAGTGCTTGATAGAAGTTCTGCCCGAGAGGTACAATGCCTTGCCTGAGGAACTTGAAGCCTCATAATCTAGGCTCAATATAACTTTGCCCGAGGGACTAATAGTTTCCATTGAGTAGGCTAAATATACTCCCCGCCTGAGAGACTTAGAGTTTCCTCAGGCGGGATCTAACATACAAATCTCGCTCAGGAGTAGCGACTGCAAGTCTAGCTTGAGAGACTTAATCAAAAGTATAGTTTGTGGGCTTGATAGAAGTCCTGCCTGAGAGGTCTTATGCCTCGCCTGAGGGACTTGAAGTCTCATCAATCAGGATCAATATAACTTTGCCTGAGGGACTAAGAGTTTCCATCGAGTAGGCTAACTAAACTCTTTTCCTGAGAGACTTAGAGTTTCTTGGGGCGGGATCCAACATGAAAATCTTGCACGGGAGGCGCAAATGAAGTCTAGCCTGAGTGAATTAATCAAAAGTCTTGTTTGAGGACTTGATAGAAGTTCTGTCTGAGAGGTCTTTCGCCTAACCTGATGGATTTAAAGTCTCATTAGCCAGACTTAATATAACTTTGCATGAGGGACTAATAGTTCCCATCATGCTGGCTAACTAAACTCGCCCCATAAGAGACTTGGAGTTTTCTCTTTGATTATGATGAGAGAAATTAGAAGTTTGTCCAAATTAACCTAGATCCTACTCCTTTCGTTTCTTTCTAAGTGTTCTCTTTTTACTTTTTATATATACCAAGATAATAATTATTATTGTTACTTTTTAAACAACGATTTTTTTTACCTACAATACCCATAACTTTTTAGTAATTTATTATATATATATATATATATATATATATATATATATATATATATATATATATATATATATATATATATAATAATAATAATAATAATAATAATAATAATAATAATAATAATAATAATAATAATAATAATAATAAATGACTAGTGGTAATTTTGACAATACTACAATTAAGACTACATTAAATTTTGAAATGACACCTAAAAATAAACAATATTTAAAAAAAAAAAAGTAAATGTTATGAAACAAAATAAAACAATATAGAGATCAAAGAGAGGAAGAGAATAGAGAAAGTAATCTTATATTATCTTCTTCAAATGTACACTTTATATTGCAATATGGACCTTATTTATAGGACCTAAGGGAGATGGAAAGTCACAACTATTAATAGGGAATAGGAAGATGAAAAGAA
This sequence comes from Lathyrus tuberosus, assembly GCA_022829125.1. Taxonomy (NCBI): domain Eukaryota; kingdom Viridiplantae; phylum Streptophyta; class Magnoliopsida; order Fabales; family Fabaceae; genus Lathyrus; species Lathyrus tuberosus. Next base: position 18,798,441 of record JALAZF010000022.1, on the reverse strand, counting down.
GAATAAGAATGGACATCCACTATTATCTTTATTCATAACACTCCCCCTTGGATGTCCATTGAGGATATGCCTTGTTAAAATCTTACTAGAAAAAACCCAGTGGGAAAAAATCTAGTGAAGGAAAAAAAGTACAATATCCTTTCATTTCTACCTCTCAGCTGAACGATCATTTCTTCGATGAAGACCAATCTTTTGTACTAGTTGATTAAAAATTCTACTTGGGAGTGACTTTGTGAAAAGGTCTACAAGATTATCACATGAACAGATTTGCTGGATGCTTATATCACCACTCTTTTGAAGATCATGAGTAAAAAAAGAACTTTGGAGAAATGTGTTTTGTCCGGTCTCCTTTAATGTAACCATCTTTCAATTGTGTGATGCATGCATTATTATCTTCATATATGGTCGTTGTATTTTAATGTCTCAGAAGATAAACCACAAGTATTTTGGATGTGTTGAATTAAGGATCTTAACCAAACGCATTCTCGACTTGCCTCATGTAATGCTAAAAGTTCTGCATGATTAGATGATGTTGCTGCTATGGTTTGTTTGACTGATCTCCATGAAATAGTTGTACCCCCATATGTAAACAAATAACCTGTTTGTGATCTACCATTATGAGGATCTGACAAGTAACCTGCATCTGCATAACCTGTTAATTCAAATCTGGATACTTTGCTATAAAACAAACCCATGTCTATTATACCTCTAAGGTAACAGAGTATATGTATGACGCCGTTCCAATGTCTTCGTGTAGGTGAAGAACTATATCTTGCTAATAGCTTGACAGCAAATGATATATCAGGACGTGTATAATTAGTAAGGTACATTAGTGCTCCAATTGCACTGAGATATGGCACTTCAGGACCAAGCAATTCTTCATCCTTTTCTCGAGGTCTAAAAGGATCTTTCTCCATATCTAATGATCTAACAACCATTAGAGTAGACAACGAGTGACATTTGTCCATATAGAAGCATTTTAACACTTTTTCTATATAGCCGTCTTGATGTACAAATATCCCTTTGTCGAAATGTTCAATTTGCAAAGCTAGACATAATGTTGTCTTTCCTAGGTCCTTCATCTCAAACTCTTTATTTAAACAACTCATAACTTTTGGAAGCTCTTCAGAAGTTCCAATAATATTTATGTCATCCACATAGACAACTATTATTGCAAATTCCTTTCCTGATCTTTTTATAAAAATACAAGGACAAATAGAGTTATTTCTATATCCCTCTCTAAGCAAATATTCACTGAGACGATGCTACCACATTCATCCAGATTGTTTTAGCCCATAGAGAGACTTGTTCAATCTTATGGAGTAGATTTCTAAAGATTCGGACTTGTGTGCATCTGGTATATTGAACCCTTCAGGGAGTTTCATGTAAATTTTACTATCAAGTGAACCATACAGATAAGCTGTTACAACATCCATCATGTGCAAATTAAGCCCTTCATGTGCTACAAACTTAATTAAATATCAAAAATTGAATTGCATCCACTGCAGGTGGGTATGTTTCATCGAAATAAATCTTAGGTCTTTGTGAAGATTATTGAACAACAACTCAAGCTTTGTATCTCACAACTTCACCATTCTTATTTTTTTTTCACAAAAAATTCATTTATATCCAATTGGTTTTACACCTTGAGGTGTTCGGAATATTAGTACAAAAATCGAGTCACTTGTAAAGTGAGTTTAATTTTTCTTCAATTGAATATGTTCATATTGGCCAATTCTCACTTTGTCTACAATCTTTGATAGACTTTGACTCATGATCCTCATTATTATTTATTATCTTTAACACTATACTGTATACAAAGACATTGTCAACATTGACTTTATTTTGGTTCCATCATATTCCATTCATGACATAATTTATCGAGATCTCTTAATTTTCATAAATTTCAGGTACCTGGTTAGTTATTCCGGAACTCAAAATTAAATTATGTCAAAGTGCTCTTAGAGTTTTCATATCCTCATTTGGATCATTTTTAACTTTAGTTTCTTTTCTTGGTAGAGGACTTTTAACATCGGAACCGACTTTTCTACCACGCTTCAGGCACAGCTATAACTCATTTGCAATATTATATTGTCCAATATGAGAATCCACTTTGAGTGGAATATTAGCAGCTAATAATTTGTTTCATAAACTTTGCAAATGAATTGTGTTTTGAACTTCGAGGATCAAAATGATATAATAATATTTTATTTCAAATTGTTCATTTGAACTTCTGGTTCACACTTTCAGCTGCTTATTCTCTCCCCCTAATATTGAGAAAATTAATTTATAAATTGATAATCAGACTACTGGACTTCAACCAAGTATCCAATTATTGGACCAAGATAAAACCTCAAATACGAGATTCATATAAAATGCATTTTCTCAACATTCTTTCAAAACTCATTTTAGCGTACTATATTGGAGCAATTGAATAATCACAACACATCCAAATTTTTACTTAAATGAGAAGTATTAGATTATGAACCTAAAATAATTTGTAAGTTAAAGGGAGAATTATCATGTACTAACTTGTTGGCTTAATGCGAATAAATATCTTAATACCATACTTTGTGTGTTTCAAATATCTAATTTAGAATTGATGATCTCACAAGTATCAACTATATAACTAACTTTAGACGTCTAAAGAATGGATCTTCAATTCCATTTTTTATGAGCATGTTCTTCAAGATGTTCAATATTAAGTTTAGTAATATATTTGATACTTATCAAGGAATTTCTGAAAAGTCCAGAAAATAAGATCTTAGTCTAATTAGTTGAGAAAATAATTTCACAAACTTCTGGTTGTGAATAGACATATGTACGATCTTTTAGTCGATGCAACAATTAATATCATAAAAACTCAATTTCTCAAATTTTCCTTTAGGAACACACAAATTTTATTGGATTGAAGAAACGCCTGGTTCTTCAAAACTAGTTATCACATCATAATACATCTGAGATGACCCAACCGATTTTGCAAACAACACACTTAAGTGTGATTTGTAAACATCTGGTTTACCATAATACATATGATTCTATTTTTCTAATTTGTTTCAATCTCTAGTAAATATAAAATAATTTGTATAAAATATATATTTTTCAATCTTAATAAATTTACAATTATTAATATTATTCATGCAATCCTTCTGTGATTGTCAATTTTTCTATGATCCATGAAAATCGTCATTGATACTTTTATGATCAATGGAGACAGAATAATTATTTTTTATCAATCATCAAGGGATAACCATTCTTTGATGAATGAATAAAAGTAATTCATTCTTTGAACATTCCTCTAGAGATCCTTTATAATATATATAATTTTTTCGAGAGGTAGATCATAGATCTTTAATCAATGATAAAGATAAATAGTTTTCGTGTAATCCTCCAGGGATGCATTATAAGTTCTTTAAGAACTATATAAATTATTATTTTTCTATCATTTAGGGATCTTGATTAGTTTTTTAGGAACTATATAATAAATTATTATTTTTCTATCCTTCAGGGATGCTTGATAAGTTCTTCAGGAACTATATAATAAATTATTATGTTGCTCTCCTTCAGGGATGTTTGATAAGTTCTTCAGGAACTATATAATAAATTATTATTTTTCTATCCTTCAAGGATATTTGTTAAGTTCTTCAAGAACTATATAACAAACAGATTATTTTATAGTCTTTTAGAGATATTTTAACATTATTCATCCAATCCTTCTGGGATTCATGAAAATCATTGTTGATTTTTTTCTTCTAATCAATGTATCAATACATAATAGGTAGAATTAGAAATATATATTATGAAACAAAAAACAATAATACTACCTTCTAAATCTTGAAGCTTCATATCGTTAGACCTTCATTATCAAACTATTTGTATCACTTTTTAGACAATTATAGTTAACATTCATATGGTAGAGTTTCGTGCTGATAACGTGTTATGAAACTAAACAAAATAATATAGAGATCAAAGAGAAGAAGAGAAGAGAGAAAGTAATTTTATATTAATAGAGAATAGGAAGATGAAAAGAAGAATAAGAATGAACATCCACTATTATCTTTATTCATAACAGTAACACTTAAATTATAAGTCACTTTGAAAAAAAATATTTGTCCCAAATTATTAAACATTTTAGAATTCTAATATAATATTAATGACTTTTCCTAAAATAATCTCTATCATTTATTACTTTTTCTTCTTTTTATTATTTTAATTTCTCTTTTTAATGTAATTAAAGAAAAACAATTTTGTAAATTATAGATAATTTCACTTTCTCCTACAACAATTAATATATTTCTTATACACATCTAAAAAAAAAACAAATTCACATCTAAAATATCTTATAGTTTAGAAGAGAGAGTAAAAAAGAATGGAGGGAATAGTATATTTGAGTTTGTTTAGTAAGACACAAAAAATAGTTTTTAACTTATACTTTTTCAGCTCACATTAATGAAAAAAATTTGTTTGATAACTGTTTTTTAGAAGAATTTTACCAAAGTCTTTATCACTATAATGAATGGAAGTCATTATATCAATTTTTAACATAAAATACCTAATGAAGTAGGGTTAGGTTTGTGTAACTTTAAGGGTGTAAAGTCACCTAATCGTTGCTTTGGATCCTTGACCTCTTTTGGAAGTTCAATTCTTGCACATTTATTTCAAAAATATATTTCCTCCGTTTTATATTATAAGCAAATTTTATTTTTTAGATACATTGAATAATTAATATATCTGATTTATATATAAATCAGATACATTAATTATTCAATGTATCTAAAAAATAAAATTTGCTTATAATATGAAATTGAGGGAGTATAGTAGTTTTGTTTAAGAGGAATATATCTTAAATATCTAGTTGCTTTGGAGTAGAGTCCAAGCTACAAAAATCAAATTATAATTTTTTATACATTTTTATAGAGTTTAATGAATAAAAATGTGACTAACATATCGCAGATTTAAATATGTATCCATATATTTGATGTCTTTAACATATATATATATATATATATATATATATATATATATATATATATATATATATATATGGAAATGCATACACCTAAAATTAGTGGGCCTCACACAAAAACACACAACATCTATTTTCTTTCTATTTTTTTTCTTTATCTTTTTAATATGGATCCCATCCAAAATTGATGGGTCTCATATAAAAATATACTAAGGTGTATGTTGCTAATGCACACCTCCATGGGTGTGCATTAGCATAACCTATATATATATATATATATATATATATTTTGTTATCTTTAAATTATTAATTAATCATCAAAACTATTTTACCAAAAGTCTTTAACATTGTTGGTGAAGTGACGCCATTATAAACGCAAGCAAACCCCATCTGACGACGCTGACGGCATCCCTATCGTCATTCAACCCACTTCATCAGGTTCTTATCGGCACCCCCATCACCATCTACTACTACGCGTACCCTTTCTCTCTCATCCAATCGAAAACGATCAACGAAACTTCCACGATGCTATGTATCATCCCTCTGTAACGTTGATGTCATTATTCATGACTTCATTCTTTCTCGTTTTCCCATTTCCGAAACTTCCTCTCTTCTTACCTTCTTTGACTTTTCTCTCTTGACCCGTGATTCCCTCTCTCTCTCTGGGTTTCCCGAATTGTCTCAAAGTTCGAAACTTTTCGTGATTTACATGGATCTGATTTGGAAAATTCAGACTTTTGCTTAATGGGTCGGTGCTGAAAATATTGAATTTCAAAAGTGAGTTTTTTTTTTTTTGTTTTTCATTGTGATTCTGTTTTCTTCAATTCTGGGTTTGGTCTTATTATGCTGTTTTGGTGGCTCTGGAAATTCAAACAAAGAACTTCTTCATACATGTATTTTTTTTCCTTATAGAATTTGCATACATACTCAATAGTTAAGCTTAGTTTTTTATATAGAGAACAGATTAAGGATTTTTAGTTTTAATTGATGTTTTAAGAAGCTTTGGATTGGATAGTTGATTATTTTCAACTTTTCTTATAAGCTGATTACTCTTGGAATTTTGTGAGGTGTTACATATCATATGTCATGTGTTTTGGGATTCTGTATAAGAGGGAACTTTGAAGTGTATAAAGTTTGAGTTTTGTGATGTATAATAAGATTATGTTATAAGCTCGAATAGATTCTCGGATTGGTTAATGGCTAATTCAGGTGAACCGTCGTCGTCTTTGAGTTTTACATCATCATCACACTTATCAAATGGATCAATTAGTCATAACTCGAATGGCTACGATCATGCTCGTAACCTGGAGGTTATCAGTTTGAGTAAGCTTAGTTCTAATTTGGAACAGCTTTTGATTGATTCTGATTATGATTATGGTGATGCGGAGATCATTGTTGAGGGAGTTTCGGTTAGAGTTCATCGGTGTATTTTAGGTTCTAGGAGTAAGTTTTTCCATGAGCTATTTAAGAGAGGTAAAGAGAAAGGATCGTCGAAGAGTGAAGGAAAATTGAAGTATTGCTTGAGTGATTTGTTGCCTTATGGCAAAGTTGGACATGAAGCTTTTCTCATATTACTTAGCTATGTGTATACTGGTAAACTCAAACCCTCTCCAATGGAGGTTTCTACATGCGTTGATAACGTGTGTGCTCATGATGCGTGTGGACCTGCGATTAGCTTTGCTGTGGAGTTGATGTATGCCTCTTCCATTTTTCAAATGCCGGAGTTGGTTTCACTTTTCCAGGTACACATTCTACTCTATGATTATAGTTTTTACGAGCCCGTCACGAAAAAACAAACGATTCAATGTCTTTAGTTAGTACGATGTATGGAACATGTATCATATCTGTGATCCCTGCGGACAGTTGCGGCTTTAGTTGGCAAGAAGTGTCGACTATGTATTTGAAAAGTAGTGAAAATAATTTTGAAAACACAATTTAAATTGTTATTGTACTTGTAGGGAAATATGTAACACGTATCTGTATCTAAATATCTGACATGTATCTATATTGGATACGATACTCTTCTAATTTTGTACTTGGCATTTTTCACTGTGCATGTTCGGGAAATATCTGACACATATTTGTATCTAAATATCTGATATGTATCTAATATTGGATACGATACTCTTCTAATTTTGTACTTGGCATCTTTTATTGTGCATGTTTGGGAAATATCTGACACGTATCTGCATCTAAATATCTGACATGTATCTATATCGGATACGATGCTCTTCTTTTTTTTGTACTTGGCATATTTTATTGTGCATGTTTGGGAAATTGTCAATTAATTTTGCATCTAAGTTATTAGCTGTATTGTGTCTCATCAAGATTAAAGGAATGAGGATCTGAGTAATACTTGAAATTTTGCAGCGACGTCTTCTTAACTTTGTAGGGAAGGCTCTTGTGGAAGACGTGATTTCAATCCTTATGGTTGCTTTCCATTGTCAATTGAATCAACTCGTCGCTCAATGTGTTGACAGGGTGGCACGATCAGACCTTGACCAGATCTCAATTGAGAAAGCACTTCCTCATGAGCTCTCCGAAAAAGTTAAATTGTTCCGCCGTGATCTTCAGAAGGATAATGAAGAAGATGCTCCCGTAGTGGACGCTTTGTTTCTAAAACGAATCACTAGAATACACAAAGCATTGGACTCGGATGATGTCGAGCTTGTTAAACTTCTTTTGAACGAGTCAGACATTTCTTTAGATGAAGCCGGTGCTCTCCATTATGCAGCAGCCTACTGTGACCCTAAGGTTGTCCCTGAAGTGCTTGGATTAGGTCTAGCTAATGTCAATCTTCGGAATTCTCGAGGGTACACAGTGCTTCACGTTGCTGCCATGCGTAAGGAGCCTTCCATTATAGTATCACTTCTTACTAAAGGGGCTTGCGCTTCGGATTTGACTTTTGATGGTCAGAGTGCCGTTAGTATTTGTAGGAGGTTGACAAAACCGAAGGATTATCACACAAAAACAGAACAAGGGAAAGAAACAAACAAAGACCGGATATGCATCGATGTTCTTGAAAGAGAAATGCGAAGAAATCCTTTGGCCGGAGATCCCTCCGTATCTTCCCAAACAGTGGCCGATGATCTCCACATGAAACTCCTGTACCTTGAGAACCGAGGTATGGTGTAATTAATCATTTCGAGAATTTTTTATAATTTGTTTCTACGCTTTTGTGGAGGTATCTTATGCTCAAAAACCATCAAATAATAAGTTTTGCTTTCTATGCAGTGGCATTTGCAAGACTGTTCTTCCCTTTGGAAGCCAAACTAGCCATGGACATTGCTCGTGCGGAGACAACATCCGAGTTTGCGGGTCTTTCGGCATCGAAAGGTTCAAATGGAAACTTAAGAGAGGTTGACCTCAATGAGACTCCCATAATGCAAAACAAAAGACTCATGTCTAGAATGGAAGCTCTAATGAAAACAGGTAATTGACCATTTCACACGTGTTAAGAAAAATATAGAAATAAAAGAAAGATAATAGTGTTTTTACGAAATTATCCGTGTTTGTATGTGGTTGCAGTCGAAATGGGGCGGCGCTACTTCCCTCATTGCTCGGAAGTGCTCGATAAGTTCATGGAGGACGACCTACCTGACCTGTTTTACCTTGAGAAGGGCACCCAAGAAGAGCAAAGAATCAAGAGGACGCGATTCGTGGAGCTTAAGGATGATGTGAACAATGCTTTTAACAAGGACAAAGCTGAAATTAGTCGATCTGGGATTTCATCTTCATCATCCTCATCATCTCTTAGAGATTCTGTATATTACAAGGCTAGAAAAATATGAAAAAAAAACATAGTGTCTTTGTTAAAGTTAGTTGTAAAATCTCTTGCTTTCTTTTGAAACAAATATATGCAAGTATATCTCAAAATTATAATGTTCCGTTTCTTCATTTTTGTTGTCAAATTTATGATATAAAATTATAATTTTTTTTTTTGTTGGGAAATATAAAATTATGAAACTTGAAAACAAATAAGCTACAAATATTAATAAATTGGGGGTGTTTGGAATATTCATATCTCCGAATATTTAACTGTAGTAATGTTAAAGCAATTGATTGAATATACATTATATTTGAGTTGAAGATAATATGCTAATCTATCAATGGACACCACAACTCTGCAACAAAACGGTAACAAAACAATGAAATCATGAAGAAGAAAAAAAAACCAATTGAAAATTGAAAATTTTATCCACGTATGACAAAACATATGTTAAAGTTATTGATTAAATATGCATTATATTTGAAATGAAAATGAACTAAGCATCTTTTAAATAGACACTACAACAAGAGGTAAAGCACAACTCTACAATAAGACCATAATAAAACAATGAAATCATGAAAAACACAACTCTGCGACAAAACGGTAACAAAACAATGAAATCATGAAGAAGAAAAAAAAAACAAATTGAAAATTGAAAATTTTATTCATGTATGACAAAACATATGTTAAAGTTATTGATTAAATATGCATTATATTTGAAATGAAAATGAACTAAGCATCTTTCAAATAGACACTACAACAAGAGGTAAAGCACAACTCTACAATAAGACCATAATAAAACAATGAAATCATGAAAAACACAACTCTGCGACAAAACGGTAACAAAACAATGAAATCATGAAGAAGAAAAAAAAAACAAATTGAAAATTGAAAATTTTATTCATGTATGACAAAACATATGTTAAAGTTATTGATTAAATATGCATTATATTTGAAATCAAAATGAACTAAGCATCTTTCAAATAGACACTACAACAAGAGGTAAAGCACAACTCTACAATAAGACCATAATAAAACAATGAAATCATGAAAAACACAAGTAAAAACTCAAATATATGTAAAAAATCATTTTTAATTGAAAACGAATATAATCAAAATGATTGATAATGAGTCAAAACTAATATTAAATCACCCCTCTCTAATTAATGGTGATGATGGCAAGAGTTTTGGTTACGGTGATATAAATAAAGTATTTTTCAACACAAAATTTTGGAGGAAGAGTTTGGACAACCACAAAGAAATGCAAATGATATGTGGAATAAGATGATCTAAGAGATTAGAAAAGTGACTAAAGAGACCTTGGGTGAATCAAGAGGTTTTAAACCTAGGGGTAAAGAATAATGGTGGTGGAATGAAAGTGTCTAGAGTAAAGTTAGAGTAAAAAAAAAGAATGTTTTAAAGATTGGTCTACGTGTAAAAATGCCGAAACATGGAAAAAGTACAAGAAAGCTAAGAATGAGATCAAGAAGGCGGTGAGTGAAGAAAGAGCCCAAACTTTTCACGATTTATACGAATATCTAGGAACCAATGAGGGAGAACTATCTATATATAGCCTTGCTAAGGGAAAAGAAAGAATGACTAGAAATTAGGGTCAAATGAAGTGTGTTAAAGATGAAGAAGGTAAAGTCTTGGTTCAGAAAAAATATATGAAGGATATGTGGAAGACATGTTTTCACAACCTATTTAATGAAGGATATGATATTTCACTGGACTCTAGCAAACTCGACATTGGAGAAAAAGATCGAAACTAAAATTACTACTGTTGGAATCCGAAACATGAGCTAAAAGAAGCGTTGAAAAGAATGAGTAAGAGTAAGGCAGTTGGACCAGACAACATACTTATTGAAGCGTGAAAAATTCTTGGAGATAAAGGTATTGAGTGGCTCACCGAACTCTTCGATGAAATTTAAGATCGAAGCGCATGTCGGATGAATGGAGAAGAAGCACTTTAGTTTCAATATATAAGAACAAGGAGGATACAAAATTATGCAAATTATAGAGTGATTAAGCATATGAGTTATACCATGAATTTATGGAAAAGAATGATTGAACGGAGATTATGAAAAGAGACTAAAGTCACCGAGAATCAATTTGGTTTATGTTTTGAAGGTCAACCATGGAAGCGGTTTATTTATTACGGCGTGTGATGTGGCAGTATCGGATGGATCAATAAGATCTACACTTAATTTTATTGACTTGGAAAAGGCATATAATAGAGTGCCCAAAGAGATTTTGTGGAAAGCCTTAGATAAGAAAGGGTTAAGGATTGCATATATTCGAGCTATCCAAGATATATATGAAAGGGTATCGACTAATGTTTAAACACAAGGTGTAATATCCCATATCCTCTTAAATGCTCTATTCCTTGTCAGTTGAGATAATTTGAGTTCCAAATGATCTATTCTTTATAAGTTGGGATAAATCAAGTTATTAGTGAACTCATTGGCAGATGATCAATTGTCACTAGGAGACAAAGACCATCCTAGATATTTATTCTTCCTCAATCTCTCTTACCATTCATAAAATAAAAAAAATCTTTTGTTAGTAAGAAGAGAAGAGAAGAAAAGAGAAGAAAAGAAGAAAGGAAAAGTGAAAAACTTGGAAGGTGAAGAAAAGAAGAAAGGAAAAGAGGAAAAAAAGAAAAGTAAAAAAAGAATTCATCCCAATCTTTCATCACCTTCATCTTCATCTTCTAGAGGTGGGTTCCTAGTTAAATATACCTTGGGGGGGGGGGGGGGATATATGAAATGGGATTTAGGTTTTGTAAATTTTTGCTATGTGTGTGAAATTAATGTTGATGCACGATCATCTTGTTTTTTGCATGCCAATTTGTGTCAAACCATGGTATTTGGTGTTATTAGATGCAATATGATGATGTCTATGGTTTGTTTCCCTCCCTGTTACGTTTCTTCATTGGATGAACTCTGCAATTCTCCCTAGGTGAGCGTATCAGTTCACAGTACAAAAGTTGTTATGCTATATCGCTAGGCGAGGACATGTCTCGCTAAGCGAGACAACAAATTTTGAGAAAAATGACATTCTGATTGACCTCGCTAGGCGAAAGCTCACTTGGACACATCTCTAGGGCTTGCTAGGTGAGAGTTCTTAAACTTTGAGAAATTACTTGTTTCCCTGTTTCCACCGTAAAATGGGATTCGTAATTCTGATTGATGTGAGGTTGGATACATTGGAAAGCTAGTCCAATGCTCTATCTTTCGTAAAGAGAAACCATGCTTGTGTTCCAAATATTACTTTGATAATGGTAATGAACTATTATGTGTGCTTCATGTATCATATTATGATATGTATGTATTAAATGAATAATGAATGAAGCAAGCGCCATGATGATGAGTGGGAGTAAGCCTAAAGTTATAGCTAAGTGAATGAAATTAGTATAGATAACTTAAATTATGGTAAATAACTTAGGTTGTGATACTAGAATGTAAGAGGTACCTCGGTGTTTACCCGTGAGCGAATAGTCATGTTATATGAGTCGTCCCATCCACGAGAATGTTGAAGGCATGGATGTGGAACGATGTCATAGTTGCGCTTCAATGAGCTTGTATGGAAACATGTTATGAAATATTGTGATTGTGATATAATCACATGGTAATTATGTAATCCTATGATGGTTGTGATATAATCACATGGAGATTGATGAGAATAATCACGTTCTAATTAATGAGAATAGTCGCGTATTCGAGAATAACTCTTATCCGTGCTTGTCCCGAATCTGACTTATATAAAGTAGGGATCAGGATAGACGAATCATTGAGATGGATATCTTGACCCGCATCCATATTCCATGGATTTGGATCAGCCGGGGAGAAGTATTCCAGCTATAGGAAGACCGTTACCTATGTCCATAGTGCTTGGATTAGGATCAGACGGGGAGAAGACATTCCTTATTGAGCGGATAATCGTGACCCGTGTCCATAGTCCATGGATTTGGATTGCCTGGGGAAAGTTGTTTGAGGTAGCAGAGAATCGTGACTTGTGTCCATATTCCTAGACATGTGATCAGGCAGGGAAAGATACTTTGTTGTTGCATTCCTGAATAGTGATTCATTGAGTTATATGAACTCATGTTGTGTGTTTCCATACGAAGCGTATAACCCCCTGAACGCTTAAGTCCTGGTTACATTTGTGTGAGTGATACACAAGTAACGTAAGGTGGAAATGCTTAAGTAAGAAATCGATAAAAGACCCCTTTAGAGTCGAGTGTAGCCATAAGATAGGGTAACTCATTGAGATTATTATCTCACCCCACTATTATTGTTGTTTTTTAGGTAGTTCTATGTAGGTAAAAGGAAAAGGCAAGCTTACTTGATGATGTTTGACGACTCTACTTTTTTATTATGATCTTTTGTTGTGGATCATGTGGTTGTTGTACTTAGATCATACCTTTTGTTTAGGAAATCTTCTATATCATGTGCCATATTTTGTATATTATTCCTTTTGAACATGTATATATAAGGATGCTGTTAGGCTCTTATGATGTATCAGTACTAGTTACACTATGTATAATATTTTTTTCTAGATTTATATTATATGTAGGTGTTATAATTCGTATAGAGAAAGTTGATTCTCAATCCAACCATGAAACATCATAAGTAAATAAAATTCTGCCTCATATGTGTAGTTGTCATCGTTGTTTTTGATGTCATATATTATAGTATTGAGTCTGAACAACTTAATTCTATATGTATGAAATTTAGGAACATGATTGACAGACGCAAAGGTCCTGAACTTGGAATGAGGAATCGGAACCAACAGTTGAAGATAATGGGGCCCAATGGCCGCCTCATTTTCTTGCAATTTATGCAGCATGTAATGCAACAAGCAAATGATGGTTTAAACCACCAACCGCTCCGCAAGTTTCCGCTGGTGGTAATTTTTGAGATTTCTTCCGGATGAATCCTCCTGAATTCTAAGATGGCCTAGACCCATTAAAGGCTCATGATTGGTTGTCCAACATGGAAAGAGTGTTTCACATTGTGCCCTGTACTGAAGAGAACAAAGTGATTTTTGCTTTGCAGATGATGAAGAGTCCCACCACCAGATGCTGGGAAAATGCTTAATCTCTCATGACTAATCAAGGAGTTCCAAGGGATTGGGAGCACTTTAAGACTACTTTTCTGGATAATTATTATCCAAGTAGTTTGAGAACACATATGGAATTTGAATTTCAGTAGCTCAAACAAGGTAACATGTCAGTGGTTGAGTATGCAGAAAAGTTTGAGAAGTATATTGTGATGCATCCAAGAAAGGACTATGTGAAGTCCTAATGCAAAATGAATAGGTTGTAGCCTATGTATCTCGACAACTGAAAATCCATGAAGAGAACTACCCGACACATGATCTTGAATTAGAATCTGTTGTGTTTACATTGAAGGTGTGGCATTATTATTTATAAGAAATACATTTTTAAGTGTTCAGTAATCACAAGATCTTGAAATATTTATTTGATCATAAAGAGTTGAACATGCGGAAAAGAAGATGGATGAAGTACCTGAAGGATTTTGATTTTGATTTGAATTACCATCCAGGTAAAGCAATGCACTAAGTTGGAAAGAAATGCATAAGGTTGATTTAATGATGTTAGAATATGACATATTAGAAAACTTTTGAAATCTTAACCTTAATTTTGCCTGGACTAAGTATGGTATATTGATGGGTAATTTGAATGTCACTTCTGATTTGAGGGAGAGGATCTTACAGAGTTAGTTATTGGATGGTGGGTTGTAGTCAATGGCAGATAAATCGGTTATTCAGGCCACATATGGAATTCTTTTGTCTAATAAAAAGAATGTGTTCTGAAGGATGTGGAGTTATGAAGTACAGTATTAGAAGTGGCACACAAGAGTGTTTACCATTCATTCGGGATCATCCAAAATGTATCAAGACCTGAACAAGGATTATAGGTGGCCTGGTATGAAGAAGAGTATTGCCAAATATGTGTGTGTAGTATGTCAACAGGTGAAGATTAAACATCAAAAGCCAGGTGGATCGGCCGGGGAGAAGTATTCCAGTTATAGCAAGTCTGTGACCCGTGTCCATAGTCCTTGTGTTGGGATCGTCTAGGGAGAATACATTCCTTATTGAGCAGACAATCGTGACCCGTGCCCATAGTCCATGGATTTGGATTGGTCAGGGAAAGTTGTCTAAGGTAATAGAGATCCATGACCTGTATCCATAGTCCTAGACATGGGATCGGCTAGGGAAAGATACTTTGTTGTTGCATTCTTGAATACTGACTCATTGAGTTATATGAACTCATGTTGTGTGTTTCTACACTGAAATTCTGGCATAGCAGATACCAGATGTCCTAACACATGTCAAGATATTGTTCTCTACATAACTTTAGAACAAGAGCAGAATAAACAAGCTAATATTCAGAATATCAGCAACAACAGTAAGATAGATGTTTCGACATCTGTTACAACATGTTAATCAAAACTGAACTGTAAATTGCAGAATGATAAACAACACAGAATATGATGACCCAGTTCGGTGAAAATCACCTACATCTGGGGGCTACCAAGCCAAGAATGAAATCCACTATAATAGTATTAATTCAAAGGTAAACTCCCCCGTTTACAACTTCTCACTTAATCACTACCCGTGCAACTTCTATCTAAGACTCTCATAGATATGAGACCCCTCTCAATTCCCTTTCAATCACAGTAGTGACTGAATAATTACAACAACCTATGTCGACCACATAGTATCAAAAGATACATGGGTGACTTACAAACTACACAAGAGACTCTCAAAACCCTAAACCCTTATCTAGCAAGTCCTTATTTATAAACTCTTGCAGTATGGGCTTAGACTCTTCAATTAGGTCCAATCTTCACGTTTTAAATTAGCTGCAAGATCTTCACATAAAAATAGGAACAAATCTTTTATAGTTTCCTAAAAACTCTCAAAGATCCTTTTTATGAAATCCAATTAAATATGGACTTACTCCTAATAAATCTCCTTGACCTGCGTATAATGATGAGGTATATCTAAAATATTCTCATCAAATAAAATCAAATCTATAAAGAGATATAAAACAACAGTGCCTGCTGTACCAAACAAAGATGTCATGACATTGTCTTTGACATCTGTCTGAAAATCACATAACAACAGCACCTGCTGTACCAGACCAAGATGTCATGACATCTTGTAGCGAGCGATTTTGGATGTGGTTCTTAAGCACTGTCGCTCTGGGGTACTACAGGTTGATTCATTTTTTATCCTATTAAGCTGACTAAGGAAGGGAAATAGATGTCTCCAATTAACCCTGCTTGCATACTGAGTTTAAACAGATGATTGTTGGTTTACAGATGCGGTTTAGATTGTGGGCCTCTCTCTGCTTATTTTGTTGAGAATGAAATGACGGGACTATTCATGGGGATTTTGGATGGGTACTGGATTTTATGTTTTTAATTAGTGTGCTCGCTAAGATTCTTTTGCAATCTTATGCCTACGTATTCCCGTTTAACGAAACAGGGAAATCAGAGCGATCGTAGTTCCTCCTATTCTATGGGAGGAAAAAGGTTATTTTGGTGTCTTGTTCAAAGCCCAAGACGTGAAGCTAAAGGTGGTTTGTATCTTGTTTAAAGCTCAAGATGTGAAGTTGAATGGTCTATTTGTATCTTGTTCGAAGCCCAAGATGTGAAGCTAAAGGGTTTTGACTTTAGAGAGAATTTGTCATCTCTAAATAGGGGTATTTGGTCTGTTTGTCACAACTGTTGGGTGACTGATTATAAAGGAGAATTACTTTAACTGGGATATGTGAATCCAGCAATGCCATAATTTCCTTTATAGGGGATTTTAACCTGAAGGAGAAGACTTTAACTCAGTTTAGAGCAATGCTATCTTTCCCCAGGAATTTCTCATGCTAAAAGATGGACAGTGGCATGGATGTAAATAATCCAGAGGCTTGCCGCTTACAGCAATTAGATGGGGGGGGGGGGTGTCGTACCTTGAAAAATACGATCCTCGCGATGGACGCGGAAAAAAACTGTTCGAAACAGAGTCGCCACCGAACTTTATTCATTCCAGGGAAGGAATAGGAAAATATTGATAAAACCTTTAAAGGATAAGAAAATGGTCATCGCAACCAAATTCGGGTTCGGGAGTCGGTTACGCAAAGGGAAGGTGTTAGCACCCTCTACGTTCGTTGTACTCAACGGGAACCTCTTGAATCGATTCGTGGGAAAGGTTAGCTTGGTTTGTTTGTTTTCTTCTTAGGGAATATTGCTTTCTGAGGGGGAAAATGAGTGGTTTTTTTATTAGGGTGCTCGGCAAGGATTAGAACCCTTGTGCCTACGTATTCCCTCGTGCTATAGGAAAGTCAGAGCATTCGTAGTTCATGGGACTACGGTTGGTTTGTATTTTTAAACGAACGAGTGTTTAATTCGCATTCTAACTGCTAAACGTTGGCTTGTCTGCTCGTCAAGGGAGGCTGAAGCACTAGTTCATATGCGCGGAAGAATGAACTAAACAATGTTCTTTTGTGAAAGTTGTTTGAATATGAATTAAGTGTATTAGAGATTTGATTGAGAAAATAGTTTGATTTGGACGTGTTTTAGGCGAACGAGAGTTTAGGTTGCATTCTAACTGCTAAACATTGGCTTGTCTGCTCGCTAGGGGAGGCTGAAGCACGAGTTCATATGCGCGAAAGAATGACTTAAAAAATGTTCTTTGGGAAATGTGTTTGAGTTCTGGATTAAGTGTATTAGGGTTTTGGTTGCGTGAGTAGTGTTTGGTTTGTTAGGTATTTTAGATAAACGAGACGTCGGCCTCGCAACCAATTAATCGGGGCATTACTGAGATGCTAGATCTCAACGACACCTTTTTCATTCTATTAATTATGAAATTATGTTTTTTGGACAATGGGCTTCTTTGTCCATGTAATTAGGGCGAGTGTTTTAGGAACGAAAGATCGAAATGAACACAACCCAAAGCGTGCGCCTCAAGAGCGTTCATTCAAGGACCCAAGGAGTGCTAGACCCCAAAAGCCCACTACTTCCATAATTTAATTAAGAAAATAGTTTAGAAATATTAACCTAAATATTTTATGATTTGATTTAAGAAAATAGTTAATGATTAGGCAAAATGGATTATGATTTAATTTGATTTAAGAAAATTATTTTTAAAGGTTAAGAACTTAATTAGATTAAGTATTTTAATTTAAGAAAAGATTTTATTTTTTAATGGTTAAGTGTTTTGATTAGGATTAGATATTTTAAGTGTTTTAGAAATGGAAGATCGAAACGAACACAACCCAAGGCGTGCGCCCCAAGAGCGGTCGTTTAAGGACCCAAGGAGTGCTAGACCCCAAAAGCCCACTACTTCCATAATTAATTTTAAAAATAGTTTAGAAATATTAACCTAAATATTTTATGATTTGATTTAAGAAAATAATTTTCAAAGGTTAAGAAAGTATTTTATGATAATTTTAGAAATAGAGAAATTAGATTAATTAAAATACTAATTAATAAAATGATTAATCGACATTAAATAATTTTAATAAAATTAGATATTAAATCAAATAGATTTTATGATTTTCTAAAAAAAATAATTAAAAGTTTTTTATTAAAAAGTATTATTAAAAAAAAGAAATAAAAGAAAAAGGAAATGGGCCAGATAGTCAGTAAAACAGGGGGTGTAGACAGTTCAGGTGCATGGGCTTTTAGATGCTTAAGGCCCAATCTTTCTTCTGCTCCAGGGGTGCGAAAGAAATAAAAACTCTAGTTTAAACTCTCCTTGGGCTACTTGCAAGGGGTGCAATTAGCAAAAAATGATAGGCCCAAGGAGGAGAGTGGCCCGAGGGCGCACAGTGTTCTCTCACAATTTGAGGATCACTCAGAACCGTTTGATCAAACTATGGGATCAAATCAACGATTATGGCTAAAAGGTGCGCGGTAGCTACTATGGCGATGCACGCATGGTACCAATGAGAGTGTTGACCAGACGATGACAAGTGTCCCTGAGGCACCACATGTCATCGCCGGAATGGCAATCCAAAGCAAACTTATCCTTTTCTCTGAACCTCTCTCTATCAAGTTCACTATCCTCCCCCCAGATCAAATCCTTTCATCACTCTCCTCCGCCATCGCTACTTCCTCTCAACATAGATCAAACTAAAAAATTTCGCCACCTCCAAACGAAAATCCAACCAAAAACGAGTAACTCAAAATATGATTTGAACCCTAGATCTATCATCACTCTTCAACTACAGCGTGTTTTCAAATCAGAAAGCCTAATTTCACAACAATCAACAGGAATCGAAAGCAAATTCTAACAATCAACCAGAAAAGATGCAATTAACACGTGGGTATGAAGTTTCAATCATCTTGTTAAGCTTAAAACAGAGAGTATGGGATTTCGTCGGACATTGTTACCTCAAGTAAGTGCCTTCTTGGTTCCGTTTGTTATCTCATCTGCTTATGCTTAGATCTTTTTGTTTGTCACGCCTTTCTTTGCTCTTCTTCTCCTTTATCGTGTCCTGACCGTGCTTTGTTGAAAATACGACGTTCTGAGAGTATGAACTTGGGGCTAAGCTTGCCTTACATAGAGCCCTGATGTGAGCTCTAAGAAGGTTTGAAAACAAAGAGCTTTAGAGTGAGTGTTTAGGGTAGGAAATTGGCAGAACTTCGCTAAGGATTCCTCAGGGTCTTTGTGTGTGTCCCTTCACTAATGATTGGGGTGGTTTTTATAGAGAGTTTTAGGGTTGATTGGTACGTGTGAGGATTGAAGAATTTTCAGAGGAATATCCTCTAATCTGTGTGAGTTTGTTAGGGAGAATGATGAGGTGTAAGCCGTTGTGAGCTGGAAAATTTGTACAACAAAGGATAATGGTGAGGCACAAACTTGAGTAGAGAGGCGTGTAGGTACGGAAGGAAATTGGTTTGAAATTTTTGTTTGTAGTGAGCTAAAATTCCTTCTAGAACGTGGGATTTTTATCTGAGTTTTTACTGCAAGAATTTTCATTGTGCTGATGTGGCTTTGGTTGACTCAATGACTCTGATAACATGTTGCTCTATTTATTATGAATCCTTCCTAATTCTTGCCATTCACACTCTAATAGGTTGGAGAATTAACAGGATATGTTGTAACCTTCACTATGGCCATGCTACAACTCGTGGAGTCAATATTGAATACGGGAGTTTTTATATCTTTCTCTGTGAATTATTATGCTGGACTATTTCTATTCATCATTGACTTGTTCTCTTTATCTTGGTTTTGATGAAATTGCACTCTCCTTACAGGCAAAATATTGGAACTTCAAAAGGTGGCATAACATGGTCCATGGCATGTTGGATTTGGTAGTTTGACACAAAGGTGGAAAAATAAAATGATACTTGGTGATGAACTTAATGATGCTTGAAGATCTTGTATACCAGGTTTGGTGTAGCATGATGGAACTTAGCATAAAGAACTACTCTTGGTATGATTTGTGATTTTGAATCCAAAGTGACCGTTTTGAAATTGATCTACTTTCAATCCCTGTTGTAACTTGTGTGTAACATGGCCCTGCTAGTTTAAACTTTTGTATCAACACTTCTCCTTGTTTAAATTACTTTTCTTTAAGCCGTGTCGTTCTAACGATTTTATTCGTTTCGATTGAAGGGTCAGCCAAACTGAGATGTGGTGGATCATTATCAACGTTAAGTATCATCAATGTCAACTCTTCAGCCATTGCAGTAGCTTGGTAAGTTTCTTGACTATGTTATGCACAACTGTTATTGACATATACTAGGAAGAACCTCAACTTGTAATTTAGTGCCATTTAAAAGTTCACATGTACCAATCAAATTTGTGTGTTCTGTTAGCAAAAAACTCTGCACTTGCACTTTGAATGTTGTTGTTGTTCTATGTGCAAATTTTGGAGCAATGTGTGTTTAACTCTACACAGGTCATAGCTCGTGGTGATATCTGGATGGATTGCCGGCTTTGTATTGCTGCTGCATTCATCTTTTGCTCATTCTTTGTGAGTCAGTTTTTGCATGGTACACTTATTGCTAATGTACATTGGTGTGAGGCATGGTGTACTTGGAGGTTTGGCATGAAGAAACCTTGGAATGAAGAAGCTTGGAAATGGTAGACTTAGCATGAAGGCTAGAACTCGGTATGATGAAGAGATCAATGGCTACTTTGAAGCTTGGAGTAGAACTATTAGAAGAACTTGTAAAGGTGAAAAGGCTTCGGCTGCTTGTATTTGGCTCAAAACATGAAGTTTGATTTTTAGGCTTTGTGTATCTTTATAGAGCCATTTGTACCATTCTATTGACAAACTTAGAATTCAAGTGTAAAATATGAAGTTTAAAGCTTAATTGAATTTACAATTCCAAACCTTGTACTGTAATGTGGTATATTTGCTTTGTGAAACGGCTGCCAATATTTGATCACACAGCCTGTTATTATTATGGCTTTCATGATTTGGCTACTTAGCATAAACTCTAGCTTTGTTCACCTTTGAGACTAATCGAACTATGTCTTTTTATGAAAATGAATTGGTGTCCTTTAATTTCAGACTTGTAGCATGAGTTTGTAGGCGTTGTAATTTTAATTGATGTAGTACCTTGGTCTAAGATTTATCAAGAGCCTTTGTATGTCATTGGAATGTAGTCTTTCAACCTTGTAGCATTTGCAAAGTATTATTTTTTATTCTTAAACTTTTCCTCTTGGAGCTAAAATTTGCAAAGTATTATTTTTGAATCTCAATCTTTTCCTCTTGGAGCTAAAACGTGCATGTCATGAAATAGCTATGAATAAACTTTCTAGGACAACCAATAAGGCAATCTTACCATATTAGCCTATCTTGGATAACTCGTGACCTTGAGTGAGAGCATGGTTTAAAGACTTGAGAACTTCAATCGACACATCTATACCTTTGAAAACACTTGAAAAATTAATCATGACTTTCATTCATAGTATGTTCCTTATGTTAGGAAACCCTTGAGAGTAGGCTTGAAATCTATTTCGAGACATGATTTGAGAGTGATTTAGTCATGATTTGCATAGACTTGCATTATAACTTGCAAAATCATGCCTTAAGCTTGAAATAACATCACCATTTACTCATGATAACAACTTCAAATTATGCCTTGATAGAATTTTCTAACATGACTTGCATGTACTTTGATCACCAATTGACTTTGACCTGAGATCCTTGAAACCTTACTTGCATACGGCCTAAAATCGTCCATTAACCTTGAATACCAATTCAAGCTTGGATTAGAAGCGAACATAACCTGAAGATGAACCATCTTTTTTTTGAATCGAGAATGATCATTCCTTATCTTATTTAACCATACAACCTCAGTGTCACACTTGGAATATGGCTAAAAATCTTTTGATCATGGCTTAAAACTTTAAGCAATCTTAAACTTGGTCTTGAGGAAATAGATTCTAACAATTGTAGTAGAATCATCTTGGGTCATCACCTGAGTCTTAGAAGGTGATTGGCCAGAAGCCAAGTAATCTTGCAGTAGGTAGGACATATTTGGGGTATGACAGGGGGGAAAGGAGTTGTTGATGTTTGTATACTATGAGCAAGGCACAGATTGATGCTAAAAGGTTGATTGATTCAACCGGGGTTTTCTTATACAAAGCCTAAGAGGAGGCTATTGACCCAACAAGAGGGAGTTTTTTATCTGTCTCGTACAAAGCCCGAGATAAAGGCTAAAATGGTTGACTCAACAAGAGAGTGCTAACGAGTAACTGACTTAACAAGAGAGTGCTTTTATATGTGTCTTGTACAAAGCCCAAGACGGAGGCTAAAAAGGGTTGACTCAACAAGAGAGTCTTTTATACTCAATAAGAGAGTGTTTTGTATCCCGTACGAAGCCCGAGATGGAGGCTAAAAGGAGGTTGACTCAACAAGAGAGTCTTTTATACTCAACAAGAGAGTGATTTGTATCTCATACGAAGTCCGAGATGGAGGCTAAAAGTTTGACTCAACAAGAGAGTCTTAACAAGTGACTGACTCAATAAGAGCATGTTTTTGTATCTCGTACGAATCTCGAGATGGAGGCTAAAGATTGTTGACTCAACAAGAGAGTCTTTTATACTCAATAAGAGAGTGTGAAAAGGTTAGCTCCGCTGGGGAGAATCATTTGTACAAAGCCCAAGAAGAGGCTAAGGTGCTAGTGACTGTTTCAGTTTAGTGACAGGTCCAGTATGTGGGATAAAAGAGAAAATTAGTTCTTATGAAGGGAATAATTAAAGGTATTGTTGTGCTTTGGAATTGATCAGAGGATCAAGGTTATTTCCTATTCTTTAAGGAAATGGGAAATCCAAAGGGTACTGAGACTGTCCAAGTCTACTGTTGTTTTGGAGAAATCGATTCTCGGATAGTGAATGATCTTTGTATGACGCCCAAGAGAAGGCGGGTACGTTAAGGGATGAAGGTCAACCCATTAACTGGTCTGACACTTGACTCAGAAAGACAGCTCTAGCAAATTGATGACTAGGTTCTGTTCCTATACCTGTAGAGGTTTCTAGGTCCTTGTACTAAGCCCAAGAGAAGGCACGAGAGCTTTTAAGAAGCCGAAGGGTCCTTGTACAACGCCCAAGAGGAGGCAGGGATGCTTTTAAGAAGCTTGTGGGTCCCCAAACCCCGAGAAGTTCAAGACATGCCATTCACCGAGAATAGATCAAGCCAGGAAAGTCTGAGAATTTGGAAGAAACTCAAGAGATGCCATTCACGGAGAAAAGATCATCTTTGGGGAGTAGAGTCTCTTTGACGATTTCTAAGAGTGACAGTATGAGAAAGGGTTCACAGAGAATGCTGCCTTTCATGTCTCCATATTGTTTAACTCCAAGAGGAGGGAAGACTGTATATGGTAATCCTATGGGGATCTAGTTTTGACCGTATTTAAGAGTGACCAACAGGGCTTTACCTAGTGCTAGACGTAGTTACCGGGGAAAACTCTAAATAACTATACTAGTATTACACAGTGGATATTTGACAAGTATATAAAAGTTTGTGAAAGAAGACTTACAGTGAGCAGCCCCACAATACAGTTATATATATATGAAAGCAGATAAAGAAAGCGGGTAAACACTTACTCGGTTGTAGAGCTTCCATGTTATTTTGTTAGTTTGTTCAACAAAGAAAGCTTTGATAATAATATTATATTCAAAATCAAAGGAGAAAGTGCTTTGAAAAGATTGTTGGGGCTTACAGCTCAAGGAGAGACCCAAGGTTTTATCAGTGATTGCACTGTTGTTTTGAATTTGTACAGGGACTTATACAAGTGACTGAGGCCCAAAAAGGTTTTCTCTACAAAGGGATGGGTCTTACACTCTCTCAAGAGGCCCAAAGGTGTTTAAAGAAAAAATAATGGGGCTTATAACACGAGGGTAGGCCCAGATGATTTGTTTTTGAATTGGAGATCGCGCCGAGATTTGTTTTAACATACTGGGTCTTATACAATGCATTGAGGCCCAAAAAGTTTTGGTTAAAAGGGGGGTTGGGTCTTACACTCTTTTAGAGGCCCAATGATTTATTTTTGTACAAGTGGTGGGGCTTACAGCTCAAGGAGAGGCCCATGGGTTTTTGTTAAAAAGGCGACGATCGCGCTGAACTTTTTGATGGTGTCGGGACTTATACAATACACTGAGGCCCAAAATCATTTTGGTTTTCAAAAAAGGTTGGGTCTTACACTCTACTAGAGGCCCAAAGTGTTTGAAAAAGTTTGATGAGGGTTGAATTAATCAAAAACCCTAATTTGTTTTCAAAATATATTTTAATTGAATAAAAATTCAATTAAAATGATCAAAATTGTTAAACATGTGTAGAAACAAATTGTGATCTTGGATTAATGTTTCAAAAATTATATTTTTATCCACAAAATGATTGGAAATCACTAAAATTTGAAAAATCAAGAGGGAGAAAATATTTTAAATGTAAAAAAAAAACAATTAAAATATTAATTCTTTACAAAAATATCAAATATATGAAATAAATAATATTTTTGGGAAAATAAAATATTTTAACATTTTTGTGAATTATTAAAAAAAGAATCAACTCAAAATCATTAAAACTCAGAGATAAATTAATTTTTGAATCAATTAAATAAAATCACAAAATTCAAATATTCAAATGTTCAAAAATGGTGCCAAGAATACGACAAGAACACGCGCCACCCTCTGTTTCTGCAGATTTGCGTTTTCTATCCAATCTCACTGAATACTTGATGATATCATGCAATCTATATATCAATATACTCGTTTTAACATCACGATCATGTCTATGGTCTTTAATTTCATTTATTTTAAACATGGAATAAAAAATCAAAGAGAAACCTCAAGAACCCTAAAATTTGCATGAAGGTTCAAAAATTCCATAGACGATTCAAACAAAGCAATTGATTGAGGGAAAACACTCTATGCATGATTATGAACATATGGCCAAATTATTGTGCAGCAAAAAATGCATGGATCATAGAGTTAGAAGAGCTCATGCTTACCTCTTGCAGCTGGTGATCGTGTTTTGTGTTAGAGGTGTTACAGCTTGGTTCCAAGGATATGGACAGCTTCCCTAGGTGCTATGGAGTGTGTCTAGATGCTTGTAATAAATGGAAATGATCTGGAACTTGAGATGGTACCCCAACTGCAAATCTGTCAAGAACTTGAGCAATTGGCTAGTGATTTTGTGATTTTGGTGTTCCAGATGTTGTGTGAGTGTTTGGATCACTTCTATATGATGTTTATGAGGTGTGTGTGTGATTGGTTTAGTTGGAATAGCTCTCAAACTCAAAACCCGATAGTGACTTGCTTTGGAAGGCAATTTTGGAGTGAAGAAGGAGATTTTGAGGAAAGCATCTGTTTGATGGCTTTAGTGTACTCAAACTGAGCACAAATCAGCTCTATTTATAGTAGAGCAAGTTTGTTTTGCAAGCAATAGCGAATGGCAACTGCAGCAGAGGTTTGGCCAATGGTTGCATTTGACTAGAGGTTAGAGCACAGGCTGCTGGTTCCCTAGTTCTTGGATAAGTCTTGACTGAATTCAGTTAGAAAGGGCTCAGTCTATGCCACCTTGGTGCATCCATTGAATGCTCCAAAACAAAATTGGAGTCTTGTCCCCTCTTTAGGGATTTCTAGGTTTGACATGCTATTTTTAGTTCCAAGGACTTGGGAGGCTTATGGATCAGTGTTTGTCTCTCCTTGGTCCCTCACTGAGGTGTTCAGATGGATAGACATGTTTGTCATTTGCACAAATTTGGCAAATCGAGCAAAATGCACAAATCTGCCTTGCTTTGACAGTTTTCAGCAAGGCATGTTGCCATTGTCATATCTCATGGCTCAAGTGGAATTTGATGGGGTTATTGGCCATTTTGGAAAGCCCTCATATGATACAACAACTGTTTGATCATAGTTGGTTTTGATATTTTCACTTTTTGTGATTTTGATCATTCCATAACTTAAAATCCATGAGGAATTGGAATAAGTTATGTTTGAAGCTTTTGTAGAGTGCCATGAGAGCTACAAATCCAGCTTTGGATGGGGAAAAATGGCCTTGTGGTTTAGGAGTTATGATCCTCCAAAGTTGGTACCCTAGCCACTTTGTTCCATAACTTAGAAAAATTTCTAAGTTTTTATGGTTACCCCTTTTACAAGTTATCCCACTTTTCTTGATTTTTCTTGATGAATGTTGTTCCAATCACACATTAACATCATTTTAGGGTCAAATAACCATATTTGTGAAAAATCTCAAAAAGTCAAAGTTGACTTTTGTGCACAGTTGACTTTTTATCAGATGAATTCCAAACTGTGTGATCCTTTATGAAATCAAGTCTTTGACCTAAATCAAACTTGATGGATTGATTTCATAGGTGTTATAGGGTGTATTGAATCATGTCCCAAGGTTTGGGAGCATGCATGGGTCAAAAGTCAAAGGCACAGTTGACTTTTCCCGCGAAACCCTAATTGTTGTTCTGATGAATTTGAAACTTGTTGATTAAGCTTCTTGGATCAATCCATTGTTGCAAATGGATCAATGTGGTGTATTGGAGACCCTCAAATCATGTCTTGAGGTCTTGGCCCATGTTTTGTCCCAAAAGTCAACTTAGGGGTGAATTAGGTCAAGAAACCATAATTCCTGATTTTTGATGAATGCTTCCCCTGAGGCAAAATTGATTGGATGACTGGGTTTATGATGTCCCTTGGAGCATCTTTGGTTATGCTTTGAAGCATTGGCTCATTCCCAGAGGAAAATTTCCATCTGGGGGCCCTGGTCGACCAAACCCTAATTTGGTGACACTGGCGATCTTAGGCTTAATCCACTTGGAATGCTGCAACATTGTGCTTGGTTCTTGATGTGGGAGTCCTTTTGATCCATTGTGGATGTTTGAGAGGCTAGACAAGTTGAAGATCATGTCATTCCTTGATTGATCCTTTGTCTAAGGCTCAGAGAGGGGTTGAAACCCTAATTTTGATTGTAGTGAAGGCTCACCCATCTTTGGGGAGACTAATGGTTCATCCATATTGTGATGATGATTTGCACAATGATGGGAAATCTTAGTGGCCAAAATTTGCGGTATGACACATCTGTCATGACAATTGATGAAGATGCTTCAACATCTTGCTCACATCTTGCCAAGTATTATAACCACATATGTATTGATGTATGAGCAACCATGTCAGGACATCTTACCCAACATCTTGCTGTAAACTTGTTTTAGCCAAAATGCACCCAATCAAAGACCTAACAATCCCCCCCTTTGGCAAATTATGTCTAAAACAACCTTTGAATAACACATCCAGCTCCCCCTCAAGGAAACAACCAAGGAACACTACTACTACATACTTCTCCCCTTTTTTAGCCATAATATAACAAACCAAGCAACTATCCATTAAGGGCAATCAACCAAAAGCAAGCACATACAACTCAAAAGCTTGTACAACTTTGATTCAATCCATTTACATCCCAATGACAGAACCAAAATCAACCAGTCAAGTCCACCCAGAACTATACCAATAACACAATGTCATGACATCTTGTCTGACATTACACCCTCACCAGAGGTATTATATCACAGACTGCTTGAAACCACAAACAATCTTGATAAACAACTGCACTACTCCAGTAACAGATCCAAAACAGAAGTCCAACTCCCCCTGTCAAGGATAACCAGTGCTCACTTGCAAGAAGAACACCTTAAAATGAATGGAAAACATAAGACTCATCTTCATGTCTTCAAGAGCGCACCCCCTGTTCAACACACTTGTAGAACGCATTCACTTAATGCTTGATCCACAAGCAATTCATGTACCGCACTAGTACACTATAGAGTGTGATTTTTGTCGATGACGCGACCACCTTATCGCCATTGGTTTTTACTTACCGCAATGGTAGGAATTGGGTGCTACTTTCTGATTTCTTATTTATCCTATGAAGCTGGAAAGGAAAGGGAAGCTATCTAAAACTAACCTTGCACGCAAATGTTTTCTTTAACAAATGCTAAGAGACTGGGGAGTTCGGAGTCAGGTTATACAATGGGGAGTTGTCAATTACCCACCCTATATGTGATTATCCACAGATCGTTAGCAATTTCTACTATTTTTCTACTTATTGATGTTTATCTGTCGAGGGTTGGGAAAGTTTCTCCTTTGGGAGTGTTTGAGAAAGAGTTTTTGTTGTTTTCGGGTTTTTCGATGTTTTTGGTAAGGTACTGGACCTAAGGTTTTTGATTGGTGTGAAGGTATTGGACCTAAATTTTTTGATTGGTGTGCTCGCTAAGATTTCGCAAACTTATGCCTACGTATTCCCGTTAAAGAAAAACAGGGAAATCAGAGCAATCGTAGTTCCTCCTATTCTATGGGAGGAAAAAGATGTTTTGGTGTCTTGTTCAAAGCCCAAGATTAAAGCTAGAGGAGTATTTGTGTCTTGTTCAAAGCCCAAGATTGAAGCAAAAAGGTTTGACTGAGAGAGAATTTGTCATCTCTAAAGGGAGATATCTCATCTGTTTATCACAACTGTTGGGTGACTGATTATAAAGGAGGATTACTTTAACTGGGATATGAGAATCCAGCAATGCCATAATTTCCTTTATAAGGGATTTGTCCTGAAGGAGAAAACTTTAACTCAGTGTTGAGCAATGCCATTTTTCCTTAGGAATCTTTCATGCTAAGAGAGGGACATTGGCTTGGATGTAAATAATCCAGAGGCTTGCCACTTACAACAATTAGATGAAAGAAGGGGATTTACCAGGATAAGAGATGGACTACAGCTTGGATATTTGAATCAATAAGTGTGCCACTTACAACAGTTATCTGGGATTAAGGTTTGTTTGATTATCTATTTTGATGTGTGATGTACAAAGAAATGTCTTCCTACAGAGAGTTTTTGATTTCCTCTGAGGGGATGTTGATTTTTATGTGCCTTGATCAAAGCCCAAGGTTGAAGCTAAAAGGTTGACTCTATTAGGGAGTTTTATCTGTCTTGTACAAAGCCCAAGATTGAGGCTGAAAAGGACTGCCTCAACAAGAGAGTGTTTTTATTTGTCTTGTACAAAGCCCAAGAATAAGGCTAAAAGAGACTGACTCTTTTGGGGAAATCAATATACAAAGCCTAAGAGGAGGCTGAAAGTTGACTTTTCCGAGGAAATATTTTGTCTGTCTTGTACAAAGCCCAAGATTGAGGCTAAAAAGGGGTTTTTGACTCCACCGGGGAATATTTTTATGTGTCTTGTACAAAGCCCAAGATTGAGGCTGAAAAGGACTGACTCAACAAGAGAGTGTTTTTATTTTTCTTGTACAAAGCCCAATATTGAGGCTAAAAGAAGATTGAATCTGCTGGAGAAATCATTATACAAAGCCTAAGAGGAGGCTAGAAGGATTTGACTCCACCGGGGAGATTTTATATGTGTCTTGTACAAAGCCCAAGATTGAGGCTAAAGGGATTCGACTGACTCAGCTGAGGATATTTGTAGGTGTCTTGTACAAAGCCCAAGATTGAGGCAAAAAGGGAGCTGAGGGATGATCATTATACAAAGCCTAAGAGGAGGCTGGTTGGGGAATTTCTTATATAAAGCCTAAGAGGAGGCTAACTTCTGTTGAGGATTGTTGAGATTCAAAGACAGGTCCAAATTGGGGAATCAACTCTTGCTGAGGATTACAAAAGGGTTGAAGTATCAGATGCCTTGAGGTTCTGATAAGGGTTTATTGATAGTGATTTGACCCTAGCTGGGGAAATTTAAAGTAAAGGTTTAAAGGTTGAGTAAAAAACCTATAGAGGTTTTAACTCTGCTGGTGATTAATGAAGTGATCAGGGTTTATCCTGTGCTTTTAGGAAACTTGAGGGTTTCTTTGAGATCCAAAAAGGGGGTGAGACTGTCCAAGTCTACTGGTTGTTTATCTTTGTATGATGCCCAAGATGAGGTAGAGACTGTCCAAGTCTGCTTGTATAAAGCCCAAGAGGAGGCTGGTGTTTTAAGGGATGAGAATCAACCCTAAATTGGTCTGATGTTTTGACTCTTAGAAAGACTGCTCTATCAAAGGATGACTAAGTTCTGTCCTATCCATGTAAGAGGTCTCGGGTCCTTGTATTAAGCCCAAGAGAAGACATGAGAACCTTTAAGAAGTCTGAGGGTCCTTGTACAAAGCCCAAGAGGAGGTTGGGGATGCTTTTAGGAAGCCTGTGGGTCCAAACCTAAGAAAAGTTCAAGAAAGGTTTCAACGAGAATAATCCTTTCTTTAGTGAACAGTTCTAGGTTTTGAAGAAATTCAAGAGAGGTTTCAACGGGAATTAATCCTCTCTGGAGGAAATGAATTTCTTTGACAATTTTCTAATAGTGACAGTCTTTAGAAAAGTTTCACTGGGAATAATGCCTTTCTCTGTTCCATATTGTATAAGCCCAAGAGGAGGTAAGACTGTATTTGGAATTTCCTATGGGGAACTAGTTTTGACTGTGTTGAAAGAGCGACCACTGGTTTGATCTAATCCTAGACCTAGTTGCCGAGGAAAACTCTAAGCAGATAATATACAGGCATATATATACAGATGAAATATATACAAGTATGTAAAAGAGAGTAGAAGGACTTACAGGTGAGCAAGCTTCCTGCATTACAAACAAATATATATATATATATATATACACACACACACACACACACACACACACACACACACACACACACACACACAAGTATGTAAAAGAAAGTTGTTTAAAACTTACAGGTGAGCAAGCTTCCATTGTAACAGCTGTATGGTTAGTTGTTCAAGAAATTAAAGAAAGTTTTGATAACAACTATGAATTTGAATCAAAATCAAAAGGGAAAGTTGTTTTAAAGAGAATATTGGGGCTTATACTCAAGGAGAGGCCCAAAGTTTATTTTTGTACAAGAGATGAGGCTTACAGCTCAAGGAGAGGCCCAATGAAAGACAGTGATTGCACCGTCATTTTGAAAATCGCAGAGGGACTTATACAATGACTGAGGCCCAAAAAAGGTTTCCTGTACAAAGGGATGGGACTTACACTCTATTAGAGGCCCAAAGTGTTTTGAAAAGAAGAAAAATGAGACTTACAACACAAGGGAAGACCCAGATGCAAATTGTTTTGAAAACAGCGATCGTGCCGAGATATTTTTAACGTATTGGGACTTATACAATGACTGAGGCCCAAAAAATGTTTTTATTTACAAGGGATATGTCTTACACTCTATTAGACGCCCAAAGTGTTTTAAAAAAGATTTGTGAGGGTGAAAATAATCAAAAACCCTAATTTGATTTAAAAATGTATTTTAATTGAATAAAATTCAATTAAAATGATCAAAATTATCAAACTTGTGTGAAAAACATGTTGTGATCTTGGATTAATGTTTGAAAAATCATGTTTCATTCATAGACTGATTTGAAAATCATTTGAATTTGCAAAATCAAGAGAAAGAAATATTTTTAAATGCCTAAAAACAAATAAAAATATAATTCTTTACAAAAATACCAAATATATGAAATAAATAATATTTTTGTGAAATTTTTGTAGAATAAAATATTTTAACATTTTTGTGAATTTTCAAAAAATAGAACCAATAAAAAATAATTAAAATTGAGAGAGAAATTAATTTTGGAATTAATTAATAAAAACCATGAAAAATGTGAAAAATAGCAAAAGAGGGGAAAATGGCAAGATGGTCTGGGTGGGTCTTGAACCCACGACCTCCCAACCAAACACACATGTGCGCTACCACTGGGGTGGTATAACATCCGTGTATCAAAACCACCCCATCAACATATATGGGTGACTTGGATTTTAGGCCTGGCCTTGGCGCCATGGCCTGGCCCTTGCCCAAGGCATGGCCTGATTTTTGCCTCTTGCATGAAGGCTCTAACTTCCTCATTTCTCCATGAATTTTGACAAATTTTAGATGGATCCTGCCTAGAATTTCATGAGGAATCCAATGGTGCTTTTAGATTTTTCTAAAGATGTCCCCATTTTAAAACCCGATAGTGGTTTCAAAATAGGCCTAGATTTGCATGTTCTATGCTATCTCATTATACATGCAACAATAGCATGGCAAATTGGTTCAAACACAACACATATGATATGTATGAGATGTCTATTATCAATGGATATCAAAGCAATGCATAATTTAGAGAGTTCAAGTTGTCATGTACTTACCTCTTGAAGCTCCTTGTGCTAACTGTCAAGATCCTTGTGCCAAAAGTAATCCAATGCTTTAGACACTCTTGATTGATCCCTTAGAAGCTTTTAGAATGATCAAAACCAGTTGGAATCCTCAGGAACAAGTATTGGCTCTTTCTTGCAAAAGTGACAAAAGTGACCAAGATGGTAACTTTCTCAAATGGTGTTCCAGATGAGGAAAACCAATTGGGACAGTTTTAGGATGATATTTGGAGTGTGTTTGTAGCTTTGTTTGGTTTTTAAAGTGACTGAATCAAGATATGGCTTGAAAAATGCAAAAAAGTCAAAATTTGAGGTTTTGGAGATTAACTTTTTGATTTTGGTGTTTTAGATCAAGGATGAGTGTTTGAACAGCTTATATATGATACATTGGATGTGTTTGGATCACGAGCTGTGGTGGAATTGCTCTCTAACTCAAAAACTCAGTGGTGACTTGCAAAAGAAGGCATTTCTGCATAATGAGAGAGATTTTGAGGAAAGCAAGTGTTGTTGTGCTTTGGTGTACTCAAGCTGACCACAAATGAGCTCTATTTATAGTAGAGCAAGTTTGTTTTGGCATCAATAGTGAATGGCAGTTGATACAGGTTTGTGGCCAATGGCTGCATAAAGAAATTCTAGTCTTCCATGATCATTGACTTGAGATTAGAGCACATGCCTATGGTCTTCTGTTGCAAGGATAAGGCTTGACTCATTCAGTTAGGTTTGCTTCAGTCCATACCAACTTGATGTATCCATTGAATGCTTTGGAACAAAATTGGAGTCTTTGAGATTTTTAGCCTTTTTAGGGTGACATAGCTACATGTAGATCCTTGGACTTGGGAGGCTTGTGGATCAGATACTTTTCCTTTGATGTTATCCCTTGAGGTGTCCAAATAGATGACAAGGCCTGTAATTATCTGATTTGGTCAATTCGAGCAAATGACCTATAATCTGCCTTGAACAAAATCAGTCTTTGATGCCATATTCCAAGGGTTGTAACTCCCTACTCAAATTGAATTTGGAGATGATCTGGTGCTTGTTGGAAAGCCCTCATGACATACTTCAACTTTGATGTTCAAAGTTGGTCTTGGTTTAACTTAGATCAAAGTGAACAATGCCTCTACATTTTGGAAAAAGTAAGACAGATTCTGACTTATTGAAAATTTCACTAAGTGTTGGAAAAGTGCTCATTTTCATGTTTTTGTGATTTTGATCAATCCATAACTCAAAATCCATGAGGATTTGGAATTTCTTGTAGTTGACATATTTGAAGTATGTCAGATGGACTTTCATTTGAGCTTTGAATGGGAGAAAAAGGCCTTGTGGTTTAGGAGTTATGACCTTGCAAAGTTGGGTAAAAACCACTTTTGTTCCATAACTTAGAAAAAATTTGGTTTCTCAAGGTTGCCCCTTTTGCAAGAAACCTCACTTTTCTTGATTTTTCTTGATGGATGATGATCAATATCATACATTAACATTGTTTTTGACTTAGGGGAACCATATTTGTGAAAAATTCCAAAAAGTCAAACTTGATTTTGAGCACAGTTGACTTTTTGTCAGATGAAATCCAAACTGTGTGATTCTTTATGCAATCAAGTTTTTGACCCAATTCAAACCTAATGGATGGATTCCATAGGTGTTTTAGGGTGTCTTGAACCATGTCCCAAGGTTTTGGAGCATGTCTTGGTCCAAAGTCAAAGATACAGTTGACTTTTTCTTCAAAACCCTAATTGTGGTCCAGATGAAAATGAAACTTGTGAATCAAGCTTCTTGGATTAATCCATTATTCCAAATGGATCAATATGGTGTATTTGAGGCCCTCAAATCATGTCTTGAGGTCTTGGCTCATGTCTTGCTCCAAAAGTCAACTTAGGGATAAATTAGGTCAAGAAACCCTAATTCCTAATTTTTTATGAATGCTTCCCCTGAGGCTAAACTGACTTGATGATTGGGTCCATGAGGTCCCTTGAAGTATCTTGGATTATGCTTTGAAGCATTGGCTCATGCCCAAAGGAAAATTTTCATCTGGAGGCCTTGGTCAACCAAAACCCTAATTTGGTGACACTAGCGATTTCGAGGCTTGATCCACTTGGAATGTTGCAACCTTGTGCTTGATTCTTGATGTGGGAGTCCTCTTGATCCCTTATGGGTGTTTTAGAGGTTAGACAAGTTTAAGATCATGTCATTTCTTGATTGATCCTTTGTCTAAGTGCTCTGAGAGGGCTCAAAACCCTAATTCTTGATGGTAGTGAATGCTCAACAACCCTTGAGGAAATTGATGAGGCATGAAGGTACATCCACATTGTGGTGATGATTCTCAGAATGATGGGAAATCTTGGTGGTCAAAATTTGGGGTATGACAGATGCCCCTATTTAATCTTCTTGGACCCGAAGGTGTGAATAGCGAAGTTATTCGGCATTCGGGGTGCAAGATGATTAAATATCGGAATACCTAAAATTTTGACAGTGGTTATGAATGGCAGTTTGCTCATCTATCTTTTTTTGCTAAGTAATGATACTTAGAAAAGGGTAAAACTTCACCTTGATCCTGGTCTTCAGCCACGGAACTGGTCTCATATTCTTCTGAAATAAACTTCCCCTCGATCCTGGTCTTTGGCCACAGAATTGGTCTTAGTTTCTTCTGAAATAAACTTCCCCTCGATCCTGGTCTTTGGCCACAGAATTGGTCTCAGTTTCTTCTTGTCGAGTTTTTTCCTTGACAAGGGACGCTATGTGTAGCGGTTTTCATCAAACTTCTCACCAAGTTTTCTACTGAGGGAGACGCCATTTGATGGAAAAGATTTGAGGTCAGACTTGCTAGGGGTACCCATTTGTATGAGCGGTAGAGGTGTGCAAACTTCTCTGTTGGAGATGCCATTTGTTGACTCTACTGGGGAAAAGTGAGTCTCTTGAAAGACTGCTTGTTGCTTGGGGATATTACATCATACTTCTCTTCGAGATCTTTTCAGAGAAATGCCATGTGATGTAATCCAATTTTGAGGTGTTGATGACTTCATTAACATCGAATTTCTTGGGAGAAAAACTGATGTATTGCTGAGAGTCTTTTATTGAGAGGTTTTCTCTGGGGATTTTCCTTAATCCGGGAAAGCGAAAATATCATCTTCGATGGTGAAGAGTGATGTTCTGAAGGTGTCGGTCGAATGTCTTCTTGCCTTTCAGAAGTTCAAGTTATCAAAGTGGTCGAGGACAGTCTCCAATCCAGAAATAAACTAGGGGAGAGATTGCTTTAGACGATACGTTTCCTGACGAGGAAAGAACTGACAACCTTACTGGCAGGAGGATGTTATCACTTGAGGATAAGACTGACCGAAGCGATAGTAATACAATATTATTATGAATGTGAATCAATTATGCATGATGTATGTATGTTTATGCTGACAAAACTGACGCGACATACAGACTAGTGAATGAACACGACTAGATACTCGGCCACTGCGGGGGATGAAAAGTATCATTGGTCCAAGATAGCAATCCTACCTTGCTTTGGAGAAGTAGTCCCTGTGGGGGAGAAAGAATCGTTCAATCGGTCTTAATGGATACGAACTCTGCCGGGGATATCAGACGGGATATTACATCTAAAATAGTTGATCTTTCATTCAGGTGCACTAGTTTAGAAAGTACTTTGATTCTGCACTTTGAGGTTCAATCACCTTCAGAGAAGCGATCATTGTTCTTTTCGATGTTCATCTGTAAAAAAGAATTACCATCTTTATTTTAAAAGCAGAAATTTTTTTTGACAAGTAAATTCATTTTTGTTTTATTCCAAGAATCATTGATCATGTTAAAAATGTCATTCTGTAAAGCTAAAACAAATGAGAATTGCAAACAAAGGCACTAGGGCTCAAATTTTATTGATAGGATGGAAATCAGCCAAGCGCGTGATTCCATAGACTATTTACAAAGTTTAGAAAATGGTAATTTATGGGAAAAGGGCTACATTGAAAAATAACGACCGTTATCCTTCTACCAACTTTGAATTCTGGACATCCTGAGCTTCTGTCAAAGATGACCTTGACTGGAAGTTTTTCGACGAATAGTGTTACCGCTGGGGATTTAACCTTGTCGAACGTAGTTACTTGCCATGAATCCCTAACTTTTGCTTGGATTGTACTTTGAGATTTCCAATCCATCGGGATGATTTTTGCTTATGTCTCTAATTTTTGCCTGGACCGCCTTTTCAGGTTTTCAATCCACCGAGACGTTTTTATTTTATTTTATTTAGGCGAAGTATTTCTTGACTACATCAACATTTGTAGGGTAGGCAAACTCTTCTCCATCCCTGGTTGCGAGTCTCAAGGCGCCGCCTGAGAAGGCTTTCTTGACCACATAGGGGCCATCGTAATTCGGACTCCATTTGCCCCAAGAATCAGTGAGGAATGATTGTATCTTCTTGAGCACGGGGTCTCCTTTCCTGAAGACGTGAGGTCGAACCTTTTTGTCGAACGCTTTCTTCATTCTTTGCTGATACAACTGACCATGGCATAGAGTCGTTATTCATTTTTCTTCGATTAGGTTCAGTTCATCGTGTCTGCTTTGACACCATTCAGCCTCTGTTAGCTTAGTTTCCATCAATACCCGGATTGATGGGAACTCTACTTCTATGGGAAGCACTGCCTCCATGCCATATACTAGAGAGAAAGGGGTTGCCCTTGTTGAAGTGCGGACAGATGTACGATAACCGTGAAGGGCAAAAGGCAGCATTTCATGCCAGTCTTTGTAGGTTATAACCATCTTTTGAACAATATTCTTGATGTTCTTGTTAGTCGCTTCTACCGTACCGTTCATCTTAGGTCAGTAGGGAGATGAATTATGGTGTTTGATTTTGAACTCAGTACACAATTCTTTCATCATCTTATTGTTCAAGTTAGATCCATTATCAGTAATGATCTAGCTTGGAACACCATAACGGCAGATGAGATTGTTTTTGATAAAGCGGACCACCACTTGTTGGGTTACAATGGTGTATGACGTTGCTTCGACCCACTTGGTGAAGTAATCAATGGTTACCAGTATGAACCGATGTCCGTTTAAAGCTTTGAGTTTAATCATGCCAATCATGTTGATTCCCCATATAGAAAAAGGCCATGGAGAAGAAAGAACTTTGAGATGCATTGGCGGTACATGGATTTTGTCAGCATATATCTGACACTCGTGACACTTCCTCGTGTACTTGTAGCAATCGGATTCCATTGTCAGCCAATAGTACCCTGCTTTTAGAATTTTTCTTGCCATCGTGTGTCCGTTGGCATGAGTGCCAAAGGATCCTTCGTGAATCTCTTTTATCAACATGTTTACTTCTTGTCTGTCTACGCATCTGAGTAAAACCATGTCGAAGTTTCTCTTATAGAGTGTATCACCGTTCAGGAAGAAACTGCCTGCCAATCTTCTAAGAGTCTTCTTATCTTTCCTGGATGCCCCAGGCGAGTACTCTTGTTTCTGAAGGAAGCATTTGATATCCTGATACCAAGGTTTGTCGTCTATGACTGCTTAGATCGCGAAGATGTAAGCGGGCCTCTCAAGGCGCATTTTGTCAATCTTAGGTACTTCATTCCATTGACCTACGCTAATTATAGAGGAGAGAGTGGCTAATGCATCAGCCATGTGATTTTCTTCACGAGGGATATGATGAAACTCGATTCTGTTGAAGAATGGTAACAACCTTCTCGTGTAGTCTTTGTAAGGAATCAATCCTGATTGGTATGTGTTCCAATCTCCTTTGATCTGATTGATAACCCTGAGTCTCCATACACATCAAAGTTCTTAATCCTAAAGTCAATTGCTTCTTCGAGACCCATGATACAAGCTTTGTATTCGGCCTCGTTGTTTGTGCACTTGAATGTCTATCGGGCGGTGAAAGAAATGTGGGTACCCTGAGGTGTTATGATGATTGCCCCAATTCCGTTCCCATAATTGTTGACAGCTCCGTCAAAGATTAGTCCCCATTGGGAATCTGGCTCTGGCCCTTCACTGGGTAGCAGTTCATCGCAATCTTTCATTTTCAAGTACATGACATCTTCGTCTGGGAAGTCAAATCCGACTGATTCCTGATCATCAATCGGTTGATGAGCCAAATGATCGGATAAAATACTTGCTTTGACAGCTTTCTGAGCATGGTACTCGATGTCGTATTCTGATAACAGCATCTGCCAATGGGCGATCCTTCCCGTAAGAGCAGGTTTTTCAAAGACGTACTTGATCGGGTCCATTTCGGAGATTAACCAAGTAGTGTGACAAATCATGTACTAGTGAAGACGTTTGGCTGCCCAAGCCAGAGCACAATAAGTTTTCTCAAACATAGTGTACCGAGTTTCACAGTCGGTAAATTTCTTGCTCAAATAGTGGATGGAAGACTCTTTTCTTTTCGTTTCGTCTTGTTGGCCAAGTACACAACCCACGGAGTCTTCCAAGACTATTAGGTATATGATCAGTGGTCTTCCTTCCACTGAAGGTGACATGATTGGTGGATTCAACAGATATTCTTTGATACTGTCAAACGCTTTTTGGCAGTCCTCTGTCCATACACAGTTTTGATTCTTTCTGAGTAGTTTGAAGATCGGCACGCATGTCGCGGTCATAAGAGATATGAATCTGGAAATGTAATTCAGACGTCCCAAAAACCCTCGGACTTGTTTTTTAGTCTTTGGCGAAGGTATTTCTTGAATGGCCTTGACCTTGTTAGGATCAACCTCAATTCCTTTTTGGCTGACGATGAACCCTAAGAGTTTTCCTGAACGGACACCGAACGTGTATTTATTGGGATTCAAGCGGAGTTTGTACTTTAGCAGACGCTTGAATAGTTTTGACAGGTGTGTCACATGCTCTTCTTCCATTTTAGATTTGGCAATCATGTCATCGACATACACTTTGATTTCTTTGTGCATCATGTCGTGAAACAAAGTCATCATGGCCCGTTGATAGGTTGCCCTGGCGTTCTTCAAACCGAACGGAATTACCTTGTAACAAAAGGTGCCCCATAGGGTGATGAATGAAGTTTTATCCATATCTTTCGGTGCCATTTTAATTTGATTATATCCCGAGAATCCATCCATGAAGGAGAAGACTTTGAACTTTGTTGTACTGTCTACCAGCATGTCAATGTGTGGTAAGGGGAAGTTATCCTTTGGACTGGCTTTGTTCAGATCCCTGTAGTCTACACACATTATGACTTTTCCGTCCTTTTTTGGAACTGGAACTATGTTAGCCGGCCATTGAGGATATTCTGAGGTGGCAAGGTGTTGTACCCCAAATTTTACTCCTTAGATGTCATATTATCTTGCACTTACATTTAGATCTCAATCATGTGTGCATTGTTAACTAACCATTTCTTTTTGCAAGTTGTTTATTTTTATTATGGAAGATAGGGTTCACATGAAGAGGACAGGTCTCCCTAAGACATCTTTTGGCCCCAAATGCAACCATTTAAATCTACATGCATCCAAGAATTCTTTTTCAATAAGAAATCAAATGTTTTATCAAGACAAGTCAACCATTGCCTTTCATGTCAAGCAAAGTGTGATCCCAAGTCTTGAGACATCATTCCATGTGTTAATGAACATCCTTGGAGTCCACCTATGAGTCTTGAAAGACTTTCTCTTGAATGCAAGAATTTTTTCATTTTGGATAAATATTTACCAAGGTGCAAAATCTCAAAATTGGTATCATGGAAGGATTAAATCTTGTAACTTAGAATTGTCTAAGTTTGTTCCTGTGACATTTTGTTTTGTCATGGACATGTGATTTATTTAAAAATTCCATTGGATCCAAAATTTTGTCATTTGAATCAAGGTCATAAAGTTGAGAATTTAAAGTGGTGTTCACGTATGGTTTAGTAACAAGGCAATGTGCACTTAATTCATTTCATGTGCCTCTTGTTATTATTTGAAAAAATCTGAAGATACTTTGCTTGTAAAGCAATTTTGTGAAGTCACTAAACACTGCCTCTTTGAGCTCAATCACTCCTGACATAGCCAAAAGGATTCTTGGACACCGTATTGGATTAATGAAATAAAATGGCTCAGCATAAAAAATATGTATTCATGCTCAGGAGTCCGTAATCTTCAATTCCAACCATTTCCTCTTTTCACTTTCTCTCTCATGACACAATAAAAAGAGTTTTTGGAATAGATATTGAAGGATGAAAGTAACAGACCTGCACCATATCCTCCGCTGCATTGTTCAGCAAATGAAGCATAGTGATCTCCAAGGTTGACCGGGTTCAAAGGCTGAAGGAAGTGCCATACAAATCCTAATTTGTTCCCCTATGGATAAATCATTTGTCCACTGTATCTCCAAGGCACGGACCAATTTGTTTTGCCTATAAAAGGAGACCACTTCTCCTTTGTTCAACACAACACAAAAACACCGAGAAAGATACAAGAAAACTCTCTCAAAATCTCTCCACCTCTCCATTTTTTATTCCTGCAAGTAATATTCAAAACTTGCAAGGAATTTACCATTTCCATTCCCTCTGTAAACACTTCAAACCATCAAACACCCACTATCCTAACCATCAGTAACTTGTGACTCTTTCTGGGAAACTAAAGGAAAGAAGGGTTAGCTCTGTAGCAGTTGATCTTTGAAGGAGGGGGAGCTCATCCACCATTTCCATAAACTTGTACCTGTGAAGAAGCAGTGGACTTTCTCCACTAGGTATCACACTCTGTTTCATCCTATTTTTTTTAAAAATGCCATGATCATTTTGCTTCACATTGTTATCATGTTGTCATATTTGTTATTGTCTGTTTCTGTGATAAATGTTGCAAATTTTAAATCATAAATGTGTGGGTTTGTTTAATAAATCATGAACTGGATTCGTGTTTGAACAAAACTGAACAAGAAAAAGTTTGTAGTGGCACTTGCCATGTTAGAAGATAGCATGCTTAGGTGGCGCCCACCACACCACTAACACACAAAAATGGCACACACCACATAAAAAAGAAGCACATGGTGCTAGCCATGGGAGGTGTGGCGCAAGCCACAGTGAGATGGCCTTTATGGCGCCTGCCACTAGTGGGTGTGGCGCCTGCCACAAGCTTAGGCACCATTAGTGGTGCCTGCCACACTGTTTAGCATCTTTTTTTTATTTTGTTTTTTTATTTATTTATTTTACCTCTCATTTTTATTTTTATCTTAAAAAAACAATAAAAAATAAAAAATGTTCATAACTTCATTTTAATCCTTAGACTTTTTTTAAAAGAAAATAATAGTCATAGGTAAAGCTTTGACCTCATAGTCATAGCTCTTTCCCTTTGGCCTCATAGCCATCCCCCTTTGACTTCATAGTCAAAGTCTCTCTATTGACCTCAAAGTCATAGAAAGCTCATTACTACCTTTGACCTCATAGTCATAGACATCCATTTTCCTTGACCTCATAACCATAGAATCCCCTCTTGACCTCATAGTCAAAGAGTAATCTCTTCACCTTGACCTCATAGTCATAGGTAAAGCTTTGACCTCATAGTCATAGCTCTTTCCCTTTGGCCTCATAGCCATCCCTCTTTGACCTCATAGTCAAAGTCTCTCTATTGACCTCATGGTCATAGATAACTCATTATCACCTTGACCTTATAGTCATAGGTAAAGCTTGGACCTCATAGTCATAGCTCTTTCCCTTTGGCCTCATAGCCATCCCCCTTTGACCTCATAGTCAAATTCTCTCTATTGACCTCATGGTCATAGATAGCTCATTATCACCTTGACCTCATAGTCATAGGTAAAGCTTTGACCTCATAGTCATAGCTCTTTACCTTTGGCCTCATAGCCATCCCCCTTTGACCTCATAGTCAAAGTCTCTCTATTGACCTCAAAGTCATAGAAAGCTCATTACTACCTTTGACCTCATAGTCATAGGCATCCATTTTCCTTGACCTCATAGTCATATGATCCCCTCTTGACCTCATAGTCATAGAGTAATCTCTTCACCTTGACCTCATAGTCATAGGTAAAGCTTTGACCTCATAGTCATAGCTCTTTCCCTTTGGCCTAATAGCCATCCCCCTTTGACCTCATAGTCAAAGTCTCTCTATTGACCTCATGGTTATAGATAGCTTATTATCACCTTAACCTCATAGTCATAAGATATTTTCCTTTTGGCCTCATAGCCATTCAATCTCACGACTTAGACTTAGAGGGTTTCTTAAACTCTATATGAGCTCATACTCATTCCCCTTGGAACTTTGGCCATAATCAATGGTTCCTCTCTCACCCTTAATTAGGTGAACTACGGTTGCTCTGATTCTTTAGTCTGATACGTAGGCACAAGATGCGACATCTTGGCGAGCAAACTTAGTGTATATACCCCTAGGTCTTTACCTTACCCTTAGCATGCAAACATAACTTAACACAAACTAAAACAAGAGGTTCCTGGTGTCGCTCCCGAAAGATTTGCGTCCAACGGTACAAACGCGAGAGTTGCGCGGAAAACACAGAGTCTCCAACAATGTGTATTTATCCCGAGAGAGGGAAAGGAAACACTGCATAAACCTGAAGGAAGGGAAAGAACATGGTCTCACGACC
Source organism: Lathyrus tuberosus (assembly GCA_022829125.1). Lineage (NCBI taxonomy): Eukaryota > Viridiplantae > Streptophyta > Magnoliopsida > Fabales > Fabaceae > Lathyrus > Lathyrus tuberosus. The sequence goes on along the minus strand of JALAZF010000022.1, from coordinate 18,755,519 downwards.
AAGAGAAACGAGTACGGGAGTCGGTTACGCGAAGGGAAGGTGTTAGCACCCAACACGTCCATCGTACTCGATGGGATCCACGCTTGTTGTCTGCATCAAAGGGTGTCGTCGTCTGGAGCTCCACTGCTACTGGACCGGAGAAGAAACGAGAACGGAAAGAACAGAGAAACGAAGAAGAAAAGAAAAAATAAGTGACTCGATAGGACGATATTGTTGTCCTAGGCCTACGTACTCCCTCAGTGCAATGGGAAAGTCATAGTCAACCTAGTTCGGACGGGAACTGTGGGGGAAGGTTGCTCGCCAAGACAATCGCTGTCTTGTGCCTACATATCCTCAATCGGACGAGAGAGAGGAATCAGAGCTGATGTAGTTCGTGGGTACGACCACGGATGGGTAAGTGTTTTTTACGTGAGCGACGAGATCTTTTCTGAAAATGAAGTTTGAAACCCAACAATCCCGAAGGATAAAAAGATTTGAATTTGTTTGGTGTTTTTTAGACAGAAGTGTCTTTTAAGTTGTTTCGTGACTTGCATTGCACTAAAGTCTATGACATAGGAACGAATACTTCGTGTATCGTCCCCAACAGGACGTACACTAGGTACCCTAGAAGAGTGAAGGGAAACCCCTCACTCCCCATTTCCCACGCTTAAGGCTCGAGCGCAATACACGTTAACTTTTATTACGTGTTTTGAAGAAGTTTTGAGATGAGAAGAGAGACGACCCAAAGGAAACTCTAAAGGGAAGCTAAGAGTCCTAATGTCATCATGCATGGATATCCTATGGTTAGTGAGGTTTAGGAGATACGAATACCTAAAACCTAATGCTAATCCTACTCCAAGCTTAATAAAAAATTAAGTTGGACTAGGTAGCTCTAAAGGGAAAAGAATCCAAGACTTAATCAAGTCTTGAGATTCATGGGATGAGAAAGAGTGAGAGAGAAGAAAGGAGCATCTTAAATGCTAAAGCAAACAAAAGTATGAAAGCTTAAAAGATAAAGGAGAAGTTATAATGTGGATAACTATCCACATCCCATTCACTTACCATTAGCCCCTACATGGTTAGCAAAAACAAACATAAGCAACAATAAGACAAATGAAACCCAAACAAGTCACAATCCAAAGAGAAATGGTTACAAACCAAATGAAACTCATCCAAGTCAGAATTTACACCTTAGAGGTGACCCCTAATGTTTACCAAACAAACTCAAGCAGAGAGAATGCAAACAAGTGGCAAAACATACAAGAAAGTCATCAAAGAAGGAGTAGAAGAAGAATGAGTGGATATGCAAGGTGATCATGCAACAATGCTTCAAATAATATCCAAGTAAGAATGTGGATGACCTAAACATGTGCCTAAACATGCTATACAAGTGTCACACAAGGCACATAAGCAAGTATCCAAGCATTAAGAACCATTAGAAGAAGAGGAAAGAAGCATATATATGAAACATGTTAAAGGATGCAAAATGAAACATGAATAGCATATGACATGAATACAAAGCTTCAAGGTCAGGAAAATACATCATATGAGATACAAAGAAGAGATATGGCATGGTATACATAAACCAAACACAAACCAAGAAGAGGCATAGATGAGAAGAAGTGAGAAAATAAGTCAAAAGAGGCATGTAAATCAAACATTGAACTTGTGCACAAAATATGCAACAACCTCACACCAATGACCATAATGATAATCAAATGACTTATATTGATTCAAACATGGTTCATGAAGTCAAAGAAACAATCCCAAACAATGGCACAAGTGCCTTCTCAAACAAGTAATCAAACATGCTCAAAGATATGCACAAAAGAAGGCCTCAAACAAAGAGCAATCAAACAATTAGTAAATCATCTTCAGAAATTACCAAATTAATTCTCCAAACACCTCAACCAGAAGCAAACATCATATTGAAAACTCATGCAAAAATTCACAAGATAAGTCCTTCAAACAATTATGCAAAGTCACATAGGAATTATGAACTAATATGCAAAAGAGAGGGACCAAACTGCAATATGAAAAGAGCTTAAAAATATGAGAAAAATGTTTTTATGCACTTCAAGATATTGATGAAACAATGCAAAAAGAATAGGTTCAAAATGTTTTATAGATGATGAGAAATAAAATCAGCAAGTTAAGTATGCACAATTGAAGTAAATTCAAAAAGAAATTAAAGCAACAATTAATTCAGATGCCAAAAATAAAATAAAAAAGGAAAATAAAATATGCCAAAATTTTATAAAACTCTAGATATGCTTCATGATTTTTTTCATAATTTTTGGATGCATTAAACTAATTTTAAGAAATAAAAATAAAATGCAACAATTAATAAAGAATAAAAAAAAAAGAAATAGACATGGGGGGTGCAAACAGCAAGCATGGCACGTTGAGAAATGAAATGGATCAAAGCATGGGGTGGGAATAGCAAGCCCAAATCATAAAAGTCCATCAGCGAAGTGAAAAGAAAATATATGGAACCCAGTCAACGGTCAGACTCAATCAGGACCCTCAGATCAATCATACGCATGATATCAAGTAAAAAAAACAATGAGTAGTCATGATAAGAGGTTCAGATCACAATGCACACCATAGCAATGATACACGCGCACATGCCAAATCATTCAGAAATCAAAAATAAAACATGTGAAGGGCACATGACATTTTAATGTGTTGGCGTAAATCCAACCATCAGATTAAATCAACGCATGGGATCACATCAATTAAAACACAAATAAACAAGATCAACGCATCAGATCTGAGGTACATGATAAGAATCAAGGAATGGCATACACGCAAACCATCAAATGAAAACATATTTTAAATGGCGTGGTAACATGTGAGCCTTCAGATCAAACAAACCAAGGGCCATGATTTCGTCTTCTTCACGTAAACCTCAGACGACCTGCATATGAAAATAGGTGCCGGAGCCCTAACTCCAGTCACCTTCTCCGGCAAACTCAAACCTCAAAAACAAGTTATAGGAGCATGAAATTCACACCAACCTGAACCTTGTAGAACTTGAAATACGCCAAGAAAACCCTCTGGAAGCTGCAGATCTACTCCTTGGAACCTCTAATTGTAAAATAAATGCAATTAGAGCTTGAATCTGACCTAGATCTTGAGTTTTGAAGAAGAGGTTTCCAAATCTGAACCCTATGATATCCTTGTTATGAGCTTCAGATGATGGTAGATTTGTGTTCTACGGAGTCCAATGGTTCGGAATGTGAAAGAATTTTGTGAAAAAATATTGTGAAGAGTGAGATTCAAAGAAGAGAAGGTTTAGGCTAAAAAATGGATTCTGAGCCAAAATGAGTGCATGACCTAGCTGTGAAGGCATGAGTTAGCTTATATACATTCCATTAGTCCACTGATCATGATTAGCAATTGGTTAAACCCTTGGTTAATGAGTTTTGGAGGTTTATGCAAAAATGCAATTAGTGACACCACCACTAATCCACACGTGCATTGGTCACCAAGTAAGCATGATTCACCTCCATTTTACTTACTGATCACATCTGAATTGAAATTGGGCCTTGTGGTTGATTGGTTTGTGAGATTCAATCCAACTTGCAAATTTTCACTTTGTTGAATAAGTGAGAAATATAGCATGAAATGAATTGATTCAAAGGCCAAATATGATCCAAATGAAGTGTACTTGGATGTTGTAATGTGACATGAACCAATAGAACCAATTACAAGTCAATTTGTACCAAAATGCAAAAGGTGGAAAAAGTGGTACATGGAAAACCATCAAAATGCACCTTGCATTGTTTTGACCATAACTAGAGTTCCACAAATGATATGGAGATGTTCTAGTACTTTTTGGAAATGGGAGAGAAAGATCTTCAACTTTCATGTTGGAGGAAAACTCATTTGGAGCTTCCTTGATGATGAAAAGTCAAGTTGAATATGGTGGAAAAATTGCCAAAAATGGAAAGTTCTCATTATAGGTCATTTTCCAAATTTAGTAACTTTTGTACAAACTCTTGATTCTTGAAGAATGATGCCATCCATGTTATTCCTTGACCAAATAAAGGTACATGGACTTGAGAAACATTATTTGAACCCTTGAAAACCCATAGTTGACTTTCCTTTCTCCCTGTTGACTTTTGCTTACTTCACAAGTAACTGATCCACTGTAAATCCTCCACAATGAATCACTAGCCAAGTCTTCCTCCATGAGTACTTGTAAGCATATAGAATACCATAATAACATGCTTGAATCCACAAAGCCCTTCAAGAAGCCCTTTGGGTCAAAAAACCCTAATTTGGTCCCTCTGGTTAGGAGGGAAAGATTCACTTGAAATCCTTTGCCATGCTTGACCTTATGAAGATATGATGGACCCCATGAGACACCTTGAGGCTTGAGACTTAAGAATAGGGACCAAGTACCTTGATCTCATGCTAAGAACCAATGTTATGCATAATGTAAATGCAAGGAATGCAAAGAAACCTAAGCCAGTTAGCTAAAAACAACAAGGCAAATTTTGGGGTATTACAGCTGCCCCTATTCAATCAACTTGGTCCTGAAGGTATGATAGCAACGGCTATCATGCGTTCAAAGGATCCAGGGAGATTGAATACCAAAAGAAACCTGAAATTTTCAATCCTTAAAGGAGAGACGACTCAACTGGGGAACAAGCAATAAATGATGCACTGTCATAACACGTACGAGTGTTGGGAACCAATACAAACAATGTATTGAAATATCTTGAAATAAACACAAACGAGTGTTAACTATGCTGGGGATAAACACGGACGGGTGTCAAGAAATCAAAGATGTCAGATACGGACGGGTATCGAGAAGGTACACGGACGAATGTAAAAGGATTCAATACGGACGGGTACTGAAAAGGTACACGGACGGGTGCCAAAATTCAATACGGACGGGCATTGGCATAAAGGTTCAAACACGGACGGGTACTGAAAGAACACAGACGGGTGCCAAAAGTTAATACGGACGGGTATCGAAAAGGTACACAGACGGGTGTAAAGGATTCAATACGGACGGGTGTAAAAGGATTCAATACGGACGAGTACTGAAAAGGTACATAGACGGGTGTAACGGATAAATTTACTGGGGATTAATCTCGCTGAGGAATGGAAGGCAACACGGATGGGTGTCGTCAAAAGGTCAATACGGACGGGTATTGAAACAAAAAGGCGACCTCTCTGTGGATTGAAATGCAACACTGACGGGTGTCATCAAAAGGTCAATACGGACGGGTATTGAAATCACACAGGTTCGAACACGAACGGGCGCCGAAGGAAACATGGACGAGTGTCATCAGAAGGTCAATACGGACGGGTATTGAAACAAAAGGGTTCAAACACGGACGGGTGCCGAAGGAAACACGGACGAGTGTCATCAAAAGGTCAATACGGATGGGTATTGAAACAAAAGGGTTCAAACACAGACAGGTGCCGAAGGAAACACGGACGAGTGTCTGACGGCAAAAACCTTGAGGGGATAAACCAAAGGACCACCTGGACGAAGGGGTAAACATGAAATCATGGATTAACAATCCTGGCAAACAACTCTGCAAGGGAATGTCAAATATTTCTTTGAATGACCAAACCCAACACCTGTGGAGTAAAGTCAAGAGATAGCTCCTGAAATCCGGCTTTTCCTGACGAAGGAAAACTCAAACCCGGCTTATGCTTCGGATGCATATGTTTGAATTTTGCCGTAATGCTCCACACGAAGTGGAAATGCTACGCTTTTAGGAGGATTCCATGCAAAATAAATGCTCATGCAATTCAAAAAGACCGTCCCAGCGAAATAAACGCTGAGAATAGAAGCAGCTCCACCGAGGATGACAACCACATTGTCATCAAACCAAAGAACAATACTGAGGAAAACTTCACCCTGCTAGGGAAGATCACAATCACCAATTCTGCCGAAGATGGACGAAACTCCGATAGAATACCCGCTCTGTTGGGGAATATCAAGATCAATCACTCTACTGGAGATGGACGGAACTCCGAGAGAATACCCATTCAGCTAGGAAGGGAGATGAATACTGAAGATGGAAACTTCTCCACTGGGGATGACCAACTGTTTCAGAACTTGGATTTGACGCCTGCCAAAAACGATTGGACTTAAGACCTGCTGGGGATACCCATCACCACCAGACTCTGCTTGGGGATGTCAGCGAGCTTAATCTGTTGTTAGGGAAATAAATTTACCCTCACACTACTGGGGATTAGATCAAACAGTTATCGTCGAGACTAAACTTTCTGACCAACTGAGGAAAGTGGACCCCAGGACTCTGCGGGGATAATAACATCTTTGTCCATGAACTTCCTGCTGGAGATACAACAACATCCACCATAGAGCAATCAACTTCTGACCGCTTGCTGGGGAATAGTAATCCAAACACAACTTCGGATGGGTATACAATCCCCTGTACTCTACTGAGGAGGACGATCCTCAACGACTCCGCTTGGGAGAGAAGGTAGTTGTCAACATCCACCCTGCTAGGGGATAAACACCTTGTTTCCTGACTAGCTGAGGAAAAAAACAACTGCCCCTTACTCTTTGGGGAAACACCATCTTTGATCAAAGAAGATATTCCATCAATCTCCTGCCGGAGAGGCTGCAGAAATAACAACTTCTGACTACCTGCTGAGGAAAGGTGAGCCAAATCACAACTCTGGCTGGGGGAAAACCTCTTATATCCTGCTGAAGGCGACGATCCTTAACGACTCCGCTCGGGGAATTACCTCTTTATACTCTGTTGAGGAAGACGATCCTTGATACCCTGATGGGGAAGAGTAATAAACTGCTGAGGACGATCAGACTTCAAAGTTGGGGAGAGCTCTACTGGGGAGGTACACCTGTCATCCTGCAAAACCAACAGAAAGGCCTACATGCAAGAATGATTACTTTGATTATCATCATAGTGACTGTCACCTAAGCAATTGCCACTATTTTCCAACTTGTTTCACAGAGCTCAACATTTTAGCATGTAATGTTTTTATCAAAAATATCGGACATTTTCACAAACAAAATAGGTAAAACAAAAGACAAAAGCTCTTTGATTGAAATGCAAACTTTATTGAATGATCAACCTGTAAATAGGCATTTACATCTGGAAGCAATTCCTGAAAAGAGGTAATTGCACAAAAAGGTAAAAGAAAATACAAATGTCGGCAATGTGGGGAACAGACATCCACCATGACTCGACTCAGCTATAACCCATATGACTTGTTTATCCGTAGATATTTTGGCCTTTGAAGATGATTGACTGGACTGATTCCTTTCCTTCGAATTTTCCAAGTGTGAATAGCGATCACAGACCGAACGCGGATTGTAGTCTTTGCTTTTAAATCCCTAACTTTTGCCTGGATCTCCCTTTTCGGGTTTTCAATCCACCGGGATACCCATTTTTGCCAAAGTTGCCTTTTCAGGTTTTCAACCTTGCGGGTTTATTCTTTTTCTTTTTATCCCTAATTTTTTCCCGAACCTTTTCTTTTTATGGTTCGCCAGGATGCCCCATTTTTGCCTGAACCTTCTTTTTATGTTCAGCGGGTCTCTTTTATGCAAAGTATTTTTTGAGTACATCCGCGTTCACAGGGGACGTAAAATCTTCGCCATCCATAGTTGAAAGTAATAAGGCTCCACCAGAGAAAACCTGTCTTACTACATATGGCCCTTCGTAATTGGGAGTCCACTTGCCCCTGTGATCTGTTTGAGGAGGAGTGATCCTTTTCAGAACTAATTCACCAGTTTAAAAACACCGAGGACGCACTTTCTGATCAAATGCTTTTTTCATCCTGCTCTGATACAACCGGCCATGCACAATGGCTTTCAATCTCTTCTCTTCAATGAGGTTCAGTTCATTCAGCCGGGAACGCACCCACTCAGCTTCATCAAGCTTCACATCTGTCAAAATTCTCAAAGAAGGAATCTCAACTTCTAATGGCAGGACTGCTTCCATACCATACACAAGTGAGAAAGGAGTTGCCCCAGTTGATGTGCGTACCGAAGTACGATATCCGTGCAAAGCGTAAGGCAACATCTCATGCCAGTCTTTGTATGTCACTACCATCTTCTGTACAATCTTCTTTATGTTCTTATTAGCCGCTTCGACAGCCCCATTCATCTTCGGACGATAGGGAGAAGAATTGTGATGCTCAATCTTAAAGCTCTGGCATAGCTCCATCATCATCTTATTGTTCAGATTTGAACCATTATCAGTAATGATTCTCTCCAGAACTCTATACCGGCAGATGATGTCCTTCTTAATAAACTGAGCTACCACTTGTCTGGTGACGTTGGCATACGATGCTGCTTCCACCCACTTCGTGAAATAATCAATAGCCACTAGGATAAAACGATGTCCATTTGAAGCAGTCGGCTCGATCTTTCCAATTATGTCAATGCCCCACATGGCAAAAGGCCAAGGTGATGACAAAACATTCAGAGGAGTAGGCGGTACGTGCACCTTGTCAGCATAAATCTGGCATTTATGACATTTTCGGGCGTATTTAAAATAATCAGACTCCATAGTCATCCAGTAATACCTCGCTCTCAATAGTTTTCTTGCCATAGCATGCCCATTGGCATGAGTACCGAAGGAACCTTCGTGAACTTCTTCCATTAACAGGCCTGCCTCGTGTTCATCAACACAACGTAGCAAGACCATGTCAAAGTTTCTCTTGTACAACACATCGTCCTTGTTCAAAAAGAAGTTTCCTGATAACCTCCTAAATGTCTTTTTATCCTTGGAAGATGCCCCAGCTGGGTATTCCTGACTCTTCAAGAAGACTTTGATGTCATGATACCAAGGCTTGCCATCTGATACCCCTTCAACTGCAAATACAAAAGCAGGCCTGTCCAAGCACATGATTCTGATTGAAGGAGTTTCATTCCAACGATTCACTTGATACATTGATGACAACGTTGCCAATGCATCAGCCATCTGATTCTCAACCCTGGGAATGTGATGGAAGTCCACTCTGTCAAAGAAAGGTAACAACCTTCTGGCATAGTTGTTATATGGAACAAGATTTGCTTGACGAGCCTCCCATTCACCTGTAATCTGATTAACTACCAACGCAGAATCACCATAAACATCGAGGTTCTTGATTCTCAAATCAATTGCTTCTTCTAACCCCATGATGCATGCTTCATACTCCGCCTCATTGTTGGTGCATATGAACGCCAATCGGGTAGTGAAGGGTATATGAGAACCCTGTGGAGTCGTAATGATTGCCCCTATTCCGTTACCATATGAATTAACAGCTCCATCAAAAACCAACTTCCATTGAGATCCAATCTCAGATCCTTTATCAAGCAAAGGTTCTTCACAATTCTTCATCTTCAGATACATGATATGCTCATCCGGAAATTCAAACTTCATCAGTTGATAATCCTCAATTGGCTGTTTAGAAAGATATTCTGACAAAACACTTCCCTTAATGGCCTTTTGAGAAACATACTGAATATCGTATTCCGTCAAAACCATCTGCCAACGGGCTATTCTACCAGAAAGTGCTTGCTTCTCAAACACATACTTGATCGGATCCATCTTTGAAATTAAGAGGGTTGTATGGTTTAACATATACTGCCTCAAATGCTTAGCGGCCCAAGCGAGTGCACAACATGTTTTCTCCAGCATCGAGTACCTTGACTCACAATCAGTAAACTTTTTACTCAAGTAGTAGATGGCGTGCTCCTTTCTACCTGACTCGTCTTGTTGACCGAGCACACAACCCATTGAATTCTCAAGAACCGTGAGATACATAATTAAAGGCCTTCCTGGCACTGATGGCATAAGGACCGGAGGTTCCTGCAAGTATTCTTCATTCTTTTCAAACGCCTTTTGACAATTTTCATTCCACCTGACCGCTTGATCTTTTCTTAGCAACTTGAAGATTGGTTCACACGTGGCTGTGAGGTGCGAGATGAACCTAGCAATGTAGTTTAATCTCCCTAAGAAACCATGAACCTCTTTTTCTATTTTCGGCACATGCATCTCTTGTATGGCTTTTACTTTTGCAGGATCAACCTCGATACCTTTTTCACTAACAATAAATCCCAGCAATTTTCCTGATCTCACCCCGAAGGTGCATTTGTTTGGATTCAACCTCAGTCTGAATTTTTTTAATCTTTCAAATAACTTCTGAAGATTCTCCAAATGTTCTTCTTCCGTCTGTGACTTCGCAATCATGTCATCAACATAGACCTCAATCTCTTTGTGAGTCATATCATGAAAGAGAGTCACCATCGCCCGCTGGTAAGTTGCCCCTGCATTTCTTAATCCAAAGGGCATCACTTTGTAGCAGAAAGTTCCCCACGATGTTATGAACGTTGTCTTCTCCATGTCCTCTGGGGCCATCTTGATTTGGTTATACCCAGAGAAGCCATCCATGAAGGAAAACACAGAATACTGAGCAGTATTGTCAACTAACACGTCAATGTGAGGGAGCGGGAAGTCATCCTTTGGGCTTGTTCTGTTCAAATCCCTGTAATCAACACACATCCTGACCTTCCCATCCTTCTTAGGTACATGCACGATGTTAGCAACCCATGGAGGATAATTCATCACGGCAAGAAATCCGGCGTCCAACTGCTTCTGAACCTCTTCCTTGATTTTGACAGACATCTTCGATTTAGTTCTTCACAACTTCTGCTTGACCGGAGCACAACCTTCTTTAAGTGGTAGCCAGTGTACAACAATATCAGTATCGAGCCCAAGCATGTCTTGGTAAGACCAGGCGAAGATGTCCACATACTCACGAAGCATTTCAATCAATCTTCCCTTGACACTGTCTTCCAATGCAACCCCTATCCTTACTTCCTTTCTGGCGTCCTCGGTTCCCAGATTCACAATCTCCATTTCCTTCTGATGAGGTAGGATAACCCTCTCCTCTTGCTTCAACAATCTGGCCAACTCTTCGGGCAGTTCATAATCTTCGCCAGTCTCTTCTTCAGCCTGATAGATTGGATTGTCAAAGTCATACCGAGCTATAGCTGAGTCATGATCGGTGTCATCTGAACAAAAAGACCTGCATGATTGATGAGGTATGTTTTATTATGTATGCAACAACAAGAAACACATTGCCATTTTGATGTGGGTTTTTAATGCATAAAAATAAAACAGAAAGACAGAGATCAAAATATTTGAGTGTGAAAAGTCCTTTATTGATGATAAAGCAAAACATGCAACAGTTAGAAGCCCTACAAATAAAATCACTACGCCTTAGGCAGAACGCAGGATTAACATAATAGGAAAACAAAGCAATTACTCGAAGCCTGTTACTTGAATGACTTTCTCGGAAGACCAGTTGCACAGACTTTCTCCTGGGACGCAAGGACAAATCCAGCTACCCATGTCATAATCACTGTCCCCTTCTTCCTCAATGGCATTAACCCTGTCGAAGAAAACATCGGCACTAGTGAAACGGACTGGGCCATAGAACTTGGGAGGATCCCCATCTCTCTTGGATGGTTTGTATCCCAATCCATAAGTATCCCTCTTTTCCTACACTTCAACCACCTGGCCCCACCTCTGTGAGCTACCAGCTTCCACCACAGCTTTGGTGTTTTTAAACGAAGACATAGAAACTTCAGGCTGATTTGCCACTGCAGGCTGCTCTATAGTCTCAGACTGGGCAACCTCTTCAGAAACCTTCACCTTTTCAAACCCCTGACACAATGTCTCATGGATTTCACCATCCACTTCCACGTGTTTGAAGGTTGACAGCTGACTAATCATTATGTCTTCTTCTCCGCACAATGTCACTACGTGACCATCAACCATGTATTTCAGTTTTTGGTACAAAGTGGAGGTTACATCACCTGCACCATGGATCCAAGGACGACCCAATAAACAGTTGTACACTGGCTGAATATCGATTATATAAAATGTTGCATCAAAGATTTCCGGCCCAACCTTGATCGGAAGCACAATCTCACCAAAGACAGATCTCTTCGAGCCATCAAAAGCTCGCACCACCAAGTCACTTGGTGTACAAATAAGTCCCCTGGTATCTAACTTCATTAATGATTTCTTGGGCAATACATTCAACGATGAACCAGTAATAACCAATACATGTGACATCAGTGAACCACGGCACTCAATCGAAATATGCAGGGCATGGTTATGATTCCTCCCAGCAGGAGTCAAATCAAGATCTGTGAAACCCACGCCATTACCCGCATTCACGTGCGCTACAACCCCTTCCAGCTGGTTAACAGAAATCTCTTGAGGAACGTAAGCTGTATTCAAAACCTTCAGAAGAGTATTCCTGTGAGCATCAGAACACAATAGGAAAGACAGAATAGAGATCTTGGACGGGGTCTAATGTAACTGGTCCACGATCTTGTAATCACTTTTCCAGATGAGTCTCATAAACTCCTCTACATTTTCAGAAAAATCATCATCAACCGACTTTACCGTAGAATCAATAACCACTGGAGGCTGAACAGAACCATCCACTGCCTGTTTTCCCTATCTTGCCTAGAAGTACTGGGTTGATCATTAACAGGAGTAAGCACTCTACCACTTCTGGTTATAGCGTCAGCTTCAACCTCAACTTCAGGACTAGCACTCACTGGTGAAGTATTCATTAATTTCTGCTTTTGTCCATTGACAAACACCTCTGCACCGTAATTCCAAGGAATAGCCTTAGAACTCTCATACGGAATGGGCCCAGCCCTTGTGATAATAACTGGAGGTGGCCTTGCTGGACCAGAAATAGTAATCGTTTTGAACGGAATGGTGATAGTATCAACCTTCTCACTAACAACCTCTTCTTGCTGATTACCTCTGTCAAACTGTAAACAACCCTCATTAATCATACTCTGGATACCCATCTTCAACGAATCACAACCATTAACCTTCATCAAACAATCTGATCAGTTCTCATCACAACCCGGATAGACGCCACCCTTCAATAACCTGCTTTTAACCACAGCCAACGGAGTCTTCAGTTCCTCAACATCCATGATCAAATTCAAAGCTTCACATTCCTCAATTATCGCATTCACCCTCGGCCCATTGTGACCAGGTATCGAGTTTTGAATAACATTGGGCCCAGCATTCGAGAAATTGATAGCCTTGGAGTCTACAAGGTCTTGCACCTTGTGATGAAACGCCCTACACTTCTCCACAGTGTGCCCCGGAGCACCAGAGTGAAAATCACAGTGTGCGTTAGCATCGTAGCCTCGTGGGAGTTCCCCTGTTGGTGGAGCCAGGGTACAGAGCTCAATTAGACGCAACTGCAGCAAATGTTGCAACAACTGTGCATACGACATTGGGGGTTGATCAAAATGCCTCTCTGCATTCCTTTGTCTGTTCTGATACTGGCCCTGTTGCCTATTCTGATTAGTATTATTCCTCTGTTGCTGTGGTGGGGGTAACGTTGCTGGGATAGTTACTGATGCTACTTGTTGATTATTGCCCTGACACTGTTTCCCTTTTCCCTTGTGGGATGATACAGCGTTGGCCTCTCCTTTCTTCTTATAACCATCAAACGGCTTCTTCCCATGCCCGGAAGACGATCCGTCACCACTAGAAACCTTTCCAGCCTTAATTCCAACCTCTACCTTCTGTCTGATAGCAATCACATCTGCAAACTTACCTAGAGAACAAGGCAATAGCTTCTCATAGTAATGCTTAGGCAGTGTGTCAATAAACATATCCAACATCTCTTTTTCCAGCATTGGTGGCTGCACCCTTGCCGCCAATTCACGCCACCTTTGCGCGTATTCTTTAAAACTTTCATCATTTTTCTAGGACATACTCAACAGTTGAGTTCTGTTGGGCGCCATGTCTGTGTTGTACTGGTAATGCTTGATAAAAGTTGCATCTAGCTCTCTCCAGGTATGAACATCTCTACTTTCCAACCCCATGTACCATTCCAAAGACACGCCAGACAGGCTATCTTGGAAAAAATGCTTCATTAACTTTTCATCCTTGGCATGTGCAGCCATCTTCCTGGTATAAGCCTTTACATGAGTTCTCAGGCAAGTAGAACCATTATACTTCTCCAGTGTAGGAATCTGAATCTTGTGTGGAATGACAACATCAGGGACCAACCCTAGGTCGTCCAAATCTATTCCCAGATCATCCTGTTTCACAACCCCCTTCAGTTGAGCCTCAATTAAACGGATCCTCTCATCACTGACCACAGGTAGGCCAGCGTCCAAGCTTCTGACTGAAAAAACATCATCCTGTTGATCATCAATACGAGGGCCATGGATAGGCGAACAGTACTTCCCTCTCCAACCACTGAAGGAATACCACCCTGTCCTCTAGTACCAGTGATAGGAATGTTGATACCAGCACCACCTCCGCCCGGAGGAATAACACGATTAAGAAAACCACCGTGTATGATACCATTTTCATCAACCTGCGACACCAAAGGCTGAACTAGAGTTCTGAATTCATTCTGACTTTGCACCGCACCCTGCATCATCTTCATAAATTGATCGATGCGAGCTTGCATAGCTGCCATGTCTGCCTGAACTTTGTCCATCACTCTGCTTTGATTAAGCCTGGTAGAATACCGATGAGTTGGTTGATCAATCCTGACTGATAAAAAGAGAGAGCATAAGAAAACCAGAGAATCTGAGATAACCTGCAATGCAAAAATGATTATGATTATGCAAATGCGAATGCAAAAATGCAAACAAACATATTTGAACATTTCCAGGACACATCCGCTTTGATTCCATTCCATGAAACCGGGCAAGGGATTAGACACACTATCGGAAAATAAATCCGAACCCAGAAATACCACCAGATCAAACCACAGGGACAAACCCTTTCTGAAAACCAGATGTGCCAGTGCACAGATAATTAAACCAAATATTCCATTATCGAAAACAAAGGGGTTCTTACAGACAAATTCAAGCATAATCAAAGGTGACTCCATCAACAAACCTGATGGTAATCCCAAAAAAGATAATCAGCAAAATCAACTACAAATCAATTCCAAACAAACTAGCTTCCACTTCTTCAAGAAGGTTCACAGTGTCAGGATGTGTAGGTTGCATTATCAGCCCTTTGATCAACTTGTTCCTCTTTGCAATCTCTTGGTTCAATTTAACAATATGATCTTTAGCGTTGTTATCCTCGTGCTTAGACTTCTTGACCTCGGCTTACAACTTGAGCTCTTCAATTTCCTTCTGCGCTTCTTTCCACTTGGCAAAGTAACGATCTTTCCTTGCTTTCACTACCTGAAGCTCTTCTTTCAGCTCTCCATTCTCAATCTTGGCCTCCTTCTACATATCCTGATACGTGGCAAGCTTGTCTTCTACTTTAGTCAAAAGCTTCTTGTTTTTCCTTTTAGCTTTGCCTGATGATTCAGCAGCCATACTGACCTTTTTGAAGTGCTGAGCTCTGTCAGCAAAATCCCTCTCTCTTTTTTCTAGATGCGCAGTCATGTCTTGAACTTTCCATTTCAACTCCAAGTCGTCCCGCAGAGCCTTCTGTAGCTGACTACTCATATCAGAGTTTTCCACCCTTAGATCAGATACCAACTTACGCTGCTTGTCGAACTCTTCTAGTGGTACAGTGAGTCTCTCTTCCACAATCTCTGGATACAAGGGAGGCGCCCGATCAAAAGGTAAATAAAACTCTTCTACCCTCTTCTTCACCCATTCAACATATGGAGCGAAAGCTTGATTATTGGGTTTACCCAAAACAGTTTTACCTATCTTCTGTCTGCTGAACCAAGCTTCAGAAACTTCTTGTGCAATAGCCACACCATCAGTCATATGAAAATACAAAGATTCTTCCAAATCTTTTCCAGCTGGAGGATCTTTTAAGGCGTATGCAAACTGCCTGATAGCCAAAGACGGGTTGTAGTTAATACCTCCTTTTCTTCCGATCAAGGGTACATTAGGATACTTGCCACAGCTATGCAAAATATCAATCCCCAATAATCCCTTATCCACCCAAAGAATATCTTTAGCAGCTAGGCCCATCAGACGCTTACTCCACTCTAAGGAAGTCTTTGAATCTATAAAGGCACCTGACCGGGGTAAACGTTTGGCAAACCACTTGTAAAAAAGAGATGCACAACAACAAACCACCCCACCTCGTCTTTTCTCATTCCTATTGTATAGGGCGTAGTGGAGATCACCTAACAACGTCGGCACCGGATTCTGAGCTGTAAATATCTGAATAGCATCCGTATCGACAAAATCAGACTCATTAGGGAATAACACAATGCCATATATACACAGAGCCAATATTGCATTGAAAGCCATCCACCTCTTCTCCTTAGCCTCTTCTTGAGCCCTTTTCACTAAGTACTCCAAGTGATAGCCTTGAGATTTTCCCTTCTTAGAAAAGTCAGCCTCCACTGTAGATCTGCTCAAATAAAGAGCCTCAGCCACCGCTTGGAAATCATAATCTCCTTGGGAACCACAAAAAGGAACACCTTAATTGACAGGAATCTTCAAAATGTTGGAGTACTCTTCCAGGGTAGGAACCAACACATAATCTGGCATCATAAAGCACCTCAAGGAAGGATCATAAAACTGCATCAAGGTGTGTAACCCATTATATTCATATTCACTGAGACTCCGAACCAGGGATAATATCCAACCATACTTCTCTTCAAAGGCTCCCAAAACTTCTGGACCAGCTACACTCTGTAAACTGTTCAACGGACCAAGAGTGATCTTCGGGAACTTGTAGACGATGATGTGCTTCTTACCCCTCTTAGTGTCCATCCCTATGAATGCCCTCTGACTGGAATCAAAGACTAGATACTACCTGAAAATGCAC
Organism: Lathyrus tuberosus; assembly: GCA_022829125.1. Lineage (NCBI taxonomy): Eukaryota > Viridiplantae > Streptophyta > Magnoliopsida > Fabales > Fabaceae > Lathyrus > Lathyrus tuberosus. The sequence continues at coordinate 18,738,771 of JALAZF010000022.1, read as the reverse complement.
AAACATGAATGTCAGAAAAATGGAATGCAATGCGAAGCATGGGATCAAGGTATCCACACAAACTGGCTGCACTGCGCTGACTGAACAAATCAAGGCTCTGTACCAAAACTCAGAACAACAACAACCACAGTGATAAAACCAGAAAACCAGGTAGGTTGAAGGTCAAGGTCACCTGCAAACCTGCAAACACCTATCCCTCTCACATGTGGGTACTAAGATCCTTAATATCCCGGGCTCTCAGGTCGAGAAATGATGATACGCTCACCATTTCTGGTTTAGCATCATCATCAATCGAGGAGGCCTCAACTAATTCACCAAAATGAAAGGTCCTCAGCTTCTGGCACTGAGGTCGAGAAGCAATAGTACATTCATCCCTCGGGGTACAGTATTATCGCCAATCGAGGAGCGCCTCCACTAATTCACTTTAAAAAAAAGATCCTATGGCAAGTTCCCAACATTGGGACCTCGGATCGAGAATGTCCAATGGATTTGCCACAGAACGTGGTCTGCCACGGTCACATCTCGGGAGGAGTGTCGTTACTGAGTCCTCGAGAATGGTCATCAGAGTCAATAATTCCTCAAGAGAATAACTACTGGCCTGTATCAACATACAGTAGCAGAATGCTCCTGATAGAACCTCGTCTGATTGTGGGGATTGTGATCACCCGCACGTGGCCAACACCACGGGAGCGTCACGCCTGCCCACACTAAAACCTATGTGTATGCTCAAGCCTGGGTAGTGGGCTCATCTCTCAAAACCTCCCAACCTGCCAAACAGAAAACCAGCACAACGCAGCACAGTCCAGCATAACAGTAATAAAATGAAATGCAATAAAAGCTGTAAAAATAGTAAAGCAGTAAAGCAAAAATACAGTAAATAGCAATACAATAATATACAACAAAGCAAAGCACCACAAAAACACCCAATGAAATAAAATAGACAAGCGCTAGGATTGACTCGCTAAAGGGGATGAACCAGCAAGAGGTCAACCTGTCCCCAGCAGAGTCGCCAGCTATCGCTCCCGAAAGATTCGCATCCAACGGTACAAACGCGAGAGTGGCGCGAAAAACACAGAGTCGCCAGCAATGTGTATTTATCCCGAGAGAGGGAAAGGAAACACTGCATAAACCTGAATGAAGGGAAAGAACATGGTCTCACGACCAAGAGAAATGGGTACGGGAGTCGGTTACGCGAAGGGAAGGTGTTAGCACCCAACACGTCCATCGTACTCGATGGGATCCACGCTTGTTGTCTGCATCAAAGGGTGTCGTCGTCTGGAGCTCCACTGCTACTGGACCGGAGAAGAAACGAGAACGGAAAGAACGGAGAAACGAAGAAGAAAAGAAAAAAGAAGTGACTCGATAGGACGATATCGTTGTCTTAGGCCTACGTACTCCCTCAGTGCAATGGGAAAGTCAGAGTCAACGTAGTTCGGACGGGAACTATGGGGGAAGGTTGCTCGCCAAGACAATCGCTGTCTTGTGCCTACATATCCTCAATCGGACGAGAGAGAGAGAGGAATCAGAGCTGATGTAGTTCGTGGGTACTACCACGGATGGGTAAGTGTTTTTTACTTGAGCGACGAGCTCTTTTCTGAAAATGAAGTTTGAAACCCAACAATCCCGAAGGATAAAAAGATTTGAATTTGTTTGGTGTTTTTTAGACAGAAGTGTCCTTTAAGTTGTTTCGTAACTTGCATTGCACCAAAGTCTATGACATAGGAACGAATACTTCGCGTATCGTCCCCAACAGGACGTACACTAGGTACCCTAGAAGAGTGAAGGGAAACCCCCTCACTCCTCATTTCCTACGCTTAAGGCTCGAGCGCAAAACACGTTAACTTTTATTACGTGTTTTAAAGAAGTTTTGAGATGAGAAGAGAGACGACCCAAAGGAAACTCTAAAGGGAAGCTAAGAGTCCTAATGTCATCATGCATGGATATCCTATGGTTAGTGAGGTTTAGGAGATACGACTACCTAAAACCTAATGCTAATCCTACTCCAAGCTTAATCAAAAATTAAGTTGGACTAGGTAGCTCTAAAGGGAAAAGAATCCAAGACTTAATCAAGTCTTGAGATTCATGGGATGAGAAAGAGTGAGAGAGAAGAAAGGAGCATCTTAAATGCTAAAGCAAACACAAGTATGAAAGCTTAAAAGAGAAAGGAGAAGTTAGAATGTGGATAACTATCCACATCCCATTCACTTACCATTAGCCCCTACATGGTTAGAAAAAACAAACATAAGCAACAATAAGACAAATGAAACCCAAACAAGTCACAATCCAAAGAGAAATGGTTACAAACCAAATGAAACTCATCCAAGTCAGAATTTACACCTTAGAGGTGACCCCTAATGTTTACCAAATAAACTCAAGCAGAGAGAATGCAAACAAGTGGCAAAACATACAAGAAAGTCATCAAAGAAGGAGTAGAAGAAGAATGAGTGGATATGCAAGGTGATCATGCAACAATGCTTCAAATAATATCCAAGTTAGAATGTGGATGACCTAACCATGTGCCTAAACATGCTATACAAGTGTCACACAAGGCACACAAGCAAGTATCCAAGCATTAAGAACCATTAGAAGAAGAGGAAAGAAGCATATATATGAAACATGTTAAAGGATGTAAAATGAAACATGAATAGCATATGACATGAATACAAAGCTTCAAGGTCAGGAACATACATCATATGAGATTCAATTAAGAGATATGGCATGGTATACACAAACCAAGAAGAGACATAGATGAGAAGAAGTAAGAAAATAAGTCAAAAGAGGCATGTAAATCAAACATTGAACATGTGCACAAAATATGCAACAACCTCACACCAATGACCTATAACGATAATCACATGACTTATAATGATTCAAACATGGTTTATGAAGTCAAAGAAACAATCCCAAACAATGGCACAAGTGCCTTCTCAAACAAGTAATCAAACATGCTCAAAGATGTGCACAAAAGAAGGCCTCAAACAAAGAGCAATCAAACAATTAGTAAATCATCTTCAGAAATTACCAAATTAATTCTCCAAACACCTCAACCATAAGTAAACATCATATTAAAAACTCATGCAAAAATTCACAAGATAAGTCCTTCAAACAGTTATGTAAAGTCACATAGGAATTATGAACTAATATGTAAAAGAGAGGGACCAAAATGCAATACGAAAAGAGCTTAAAAATATGAGAAATTTTTTTTATGCACTTCAAGATATCGATGAAACAATGCAAAAATAATGGGTTCAAAATGTTTTATAGATGATGAGAAATAAAATCAGCAAGTTAAGTATGCACAATTGAAGCAAATTCAAAAATAAATTAAAGCAACAATTAATTCAGATGCCAAAAATAAAATAAAAAAGGAAAATAAAATATGCCAAAATTTTATAAAGCCCTAAATATGCTTCATGATTTTTTTCATAATTTTTGGATGCATTAAACTAATTTTAAGAAATAAAAATGAAATGCAACAATTAATAAAGAAAAAAAAAAGAAATAAACATGGGGGGTGCAAACAGCACGCATGGCACGTTGAGAAATGAAATGGGTCAAAGCATGGGGTGGGAATAGCAAGCCCAAATCATAAAAGTCCATCAGCGAAGTCAAAAGAAAACATATGGAACCCAGTCAACGGTCAGACACAATCAGGACCCTCAGATCTATCATACGCATGATATCAAGTAAAAAAAAAAACAATGAGTAGTCATGATAAGAGGTTCAGATCACAATGCACACCATAGCAATGATACATGCGCACATGCCAAATCATTCAGAAATAAAAAATAAAACATGTGAAGGGCACATGACATTTTAATGTGTTGGCATAAATCCAACCATCAAATTAAATCAACGCATGGGATCACATCAATCAGAACACAAATAAACAAGATCAACACATCAGATCTGAGGTACATGATAAGAATCAAGGAATGGCATACACGCAAACCATCAAATGAAAACATATTTTAAATGGCATGGCAACATGTGAGCCTTCAGATCAAACAAACCAAGGGCCATGATTTCGTCTTCTTCACGTAAACCTCAGACGACCTGCAAATGAAAACAGGTGTCGGAGCCCTAACTCTGGTCACCTTCTCCGGCAAACTCAAACCTCAAAAACTCCAGAAATAAAAAATTCCACCACAGTTCTACTCAGATTCACATGCTGATCTCAAATATCACATTAAAAATCACAAACAATGCACCAATAATGAGAATTGAACGAAATAAGTTTGGATCTAAAAACTTCAACCATCAAATACTCTCATGATACACGTCCAAACTCAACACAAAACACATCAGCATGATCAGTGATCATAGATCATAATGCACACAACAAAAACAAGTTATAGGAGCATGAAATTCACACCAACCTGAACCTTGTAGAACTTGAAATACGCCAAGAAAACCCTCTGGAAGCTGCAGATCTACTCCTTGGAACCTCTAATTGCAAAATAAATGCAATTAGAGCTTGAATCTGACCTAGATCTTGAGTTTTGAAGAAGAGGTTTCCAAATCTGAACCCTATGATATCCTTGTTATGAGCTTCAGATGATGGTAGATTTGTGTTCTATGGAGTCCAATGGTTCAGAATGTGAAAGAATTTTGTGAAAAACTCTTGTGAAGAGTGAGATTTGAAGAAGAGAAGGATTAGGGTGAAAAATGGATTCTGAGCCAAAATGAGTGCATGACCTAGCTGTGAAGGCATGAGTTAGCTTATATACATTCCATTAGTCCACTGATCATGATTAGCAATTGGTTAAACCCTTGGTTAATGAGTTTTGGAGGTTTATGCAAAAATCCAATTAGTGACACCACCACTAATCCACACGTGCATTGGTCACCAAGTAAGCATGATTCACCTCCATTTTACTTACTGATCACATCTGAATTGAAATTGGGCCTTGTGGTTGATTGGTTTGTGAGATTCAATCCAACTTGCAAATTTGCACTTTGTTGAATAAGTGAGAATATAGCATGAAATGAATTGATTCAAAGGCCAAATATGATCCAAATGAAGTGTACTTGGATGTTGTAATGTGACATGAACCAATTGAACCAATTACAAGTCAATTTGTACCAAAATGCAAAAGGTGGAAAAAGTGGTACATGGAAAACCATCAAAATGTACCTTGCATTGTTTTGACCATAACTAGAGTTCAACAAATGATATGGAGATGTTCTAGTACTTTTTGGAAATGGGAGAGAAAGATATTCAACTTTCATGTTGGAGGAAAATTCATTTGGAGCTTCCTTGATGATGAAAAGTCAAGTTGAATGTGGTGAAAAAATTACCAAAAATGGAAAGTTCTCATTATAGGTCATTTTCCAAATTTAGTAACTTTTGCATAAACTCTTGATTCTTGAAGAATGATGCCATCCATGTTATTCCTTGACCAAATAAAGGTACATGGACTTGATAAACATGATTTGAACCCTTGAAAACCAATAGTTGACTTTCCTTTCTCCCTGTTGACTTTTGCCTACTTCACAAGTAACTGATCCACTGTAAATCCTCCACAATGAATCACTAGCCAAGTCTTCCTCCATGAGTACTTGTGAGCATATAGAATACCATAAGAACATGCTTGAATCCACAAAGCCCTTCAAGAAGCCCTTTGGGTCAAAAACCCTAATTTGGTCCCTCTGGTTAGGAGGGAAAGATTCACTTGAAATCCTTTGCCATGCTTGACCTTATGAAGATATGATGGACCCCATGAGACACCTTGAGGCTTAAGACTTGAGAATAGGGACCAAGTTCCTTGATCCCATGCTAAGAACCAATGATATGCACAATGCAAATGCAAGGAATGCAAAGAAACCTAAGCCAGTTAGCTAAAAACAACAAGGCAAATTTTGGGGTGTTACACCTGGAGAGTACTACATATACTTAGGGTGCTAATACCTTCCCTTTGTATAACCAACCCCCGAACTTAGATCCTCTTAGGGTTTTCTTCGATCTTTACCCTTTCCTTTGGATAAATCAAAGCTCGGTGGTGAATTCAAAGAAATGTGATGCAAGTTACTTAATAGCTTGATATCCGACTCTCACCGCAACAGAAATGGCGACTTCACTGGGTAGAGTTTAAGGGTTAAACCCACCTTGTTGTATTTGTGTTATTTATGTTTTGCTTTTTTGATTGTACATATTTGTATATATATCTGTATATCTGTCTGCTTGGGTTCTTCTGTGTGCAGGGTGCTATTTTTGAGTGGTGAGATAAGTCCTAACCTGGACTTGAGAGCACTTATTATAGGACGATGGTACATTCAAGGAGGCTTTGAGGGGGTCGATTCCCGAAAAAGTTGACTTGAAACACCATCACTCAGTTGAGGCCCTCTTGAGAGTCTAGTCATGTTGAACGAGTCTATTCGTGAAAACGTGCTACTCTCGACCTAGGTTCCCTTGATATTGAGAATTGTAGTTACCTTTAACCCCACTTGGCATTTTAGGATGCAGTTCGGTGACCATGAGGGAGTCTATTCCTGAAATGGTTGTCACGCGATACTACACTCAGACGAGATTCTCTTGAGAATATTATTGATTACTGAGTCATTCGGGAAGTCGATAATATCCGAAAGATGGATTGTCGACTCTGGGAACTTTTTAGAACATTGTTCTGCAGATGAAAACCCATAGTACACACCTTTTGGGATGGGTAGACCATGGCTCCATGCTCGTGATCTTCAAACCTAAGCCCTCTCTTGTTTGCTTGTACATATTTGTGAATACATGTATATGTGTGTTTGTGCATACATTCATACATTCATGATAGCCCTTTCGTTTCAAGGAACTTAGATGTTCTTTCCTTTGCAAAGATCAATAAAGATCATTGGTTTTAAAGCCAAACTCTTCAGCTTTCAAAAAGTTTGCAACTTGCCTTTGAGTTCCTTGAAACCATTTGGCTTACATTTTCATCCCATGCGCATGTCGTCACATTCACATCTCATTTGCATCTCTCAGTCTTGAGTCTCCCTTCTTCTTCTATGTCTGAAGGATACCTAGCACCTGTTCAAGACAATGGAACCAATGAATGAAGTTCTGAAGAACTAAGAAATCTTGAAAGAGGAAGTCAGAATCCTCAGATGCCCGATGGATTAGGTTCTGGAAACTTTGCAAGCTCTGATGAAAAAAGAGGAACACGCTCCCCCTGTCACTCCCAGAGAGGTTGTCAGTTCATCGCCTCTTGTGGATCCTCCGACTCAAGAATCTCCTCAGTATCAAAAGCCAGACCATCGTCAACCACGCCAATATGTACGACCAAGGCCAAGAAAGCCAGAAAGAAATTTCACTCAGCTACCAATGTCGTACAGTCAATTACTGCCAGTTTTGATCAAAGGAGGATTGATAGTGCCAAAAGAATTAAAGCCAGTACCATTTCCATATCCACCAGGCTTTAACGCCAATGCTCGATGTGACTACCATGCTGGGGCACAGGGGCATTCAACTGAAGACTGTAAGGTGCTCCCGAGTAAGGTTCAGAATCTGTTAGACTCTGAGAGGATCTCATTCACGCCTCAAGGCATTCAAATCAACAATCCTTTGCCATCTCACGTGGTTGTCCCATGCCAAGGATCTGCCTTTGGAGAAACTTCATACCAGCCAACATTTGATCTTGGTCTTGTACTAGAATCTCATCGTCACCAGATGTCTACCAAAAGGGCATTCCAGCCTCCAACGGTTGTTTCTCCTCGAGGTTCCCAAAACCAAAGCAAGAAGAAATACCCTATCGAAAGAGGCCAAGTTAACTGCCAGTCTATCCTTGTGCCTTTGAGCAAACTCTTCCCACTGTTGATGCAGAACAAGTTGTAACTCCTCGACTCCTCAACCCTATGCCAGGACCTTGGCATAATCCAAACCTAACTTGTGAATTCCACAAGGGAGCCGAAGGGCAAGACTTGGATGGGTGCCGAGCCTTAGAAGCTACTGTGCAAAGGCTAATCTATGACAACGATCTGATCCTTGAAGAAGATCGCCCGGAGATTGAATGCAAATTCCATACTGGTACAATGGGGCATCCCTGTAGCGAGCGATTTTGGATGTGGTTGCGAAGCACTACCGCTCTTTGGTATCTACAGCTCAATTCATTTTTCATCCTATTGAAGCTGATGAAGGAAGGGAAATAGATGTCTCAAATTAACCCTGCTTGCAAACTGAGGTTAAACAGTCAAAACTGTTGGTTTACAGATGCTACAAAGATTCGGGGTCTCTATTGGGTTTATTTTGTTAAAAGTACTGTTCGGTCGATGGGTGGGAGGTTGAGATGTTAGGACGGATGTATGAAAGTATGGGATTTTGGGTTTTTGTTTAGTGTGCTCGTTAAGATTTTTCTTTTAATCTTATGCCTACGTATTCCCGTTTTTTCCGAAACAAGGAAATCAGAGCGATCGTAGTTCCTCCTATTCTATGGGAGGAAATGGTGTTTTGGTGTCTTGTTCAAAGCCCAAGACGTGAAGCTAAAGAGTCTATTTGTATCTTGTTCAAAGCCCAAGATATGAAGCTAAAAGGGTTTGACTTTACAGAGAATTTGTCATCTCTAAAGAGGGGTTTGTATGTCACAACTGTTTATAAAGGAGAATTACTTTAACCGGGATGTGCGAATCCGACAATGCCATAATTTCCTTTATAGGGGACTTCCAACCTGAAGGAGAAGACTTTAACTCAGTGTAGAGCAATGCTATCTTTCCTTAGGAATTTCTCATGCTAAAAGAGGGACAGTGGCATGGATATAGATGATCCAGAGGCTTGCCGCTTACAGCGATTAGATGAAGGGGAAGGAGTTGTTGATGTTTGCGTACTGTGAACGAGGCACAACTTTGATGCTAAAAGGTTGATTGGATCAACCAGTGGTTTTCTTATACAAAGCCTAAGAGGAGGCTAAAAGGTTTTTCTTATACAAAGCCTAAGAGGAGGCTAATGGCCCAACAAGAGGGAGTTTTTGTGTGTCTCGTACGAAGCCCGAGAGAGAGGCTAAAAGGTTTTAACTCAATGAGGGAGTCTTTTGGTATCTCGTATAAAGCCCGAGATGGAGGCTAAAAAGGTGGGACTCAATAAGAGAGTCTTTTATACTCAACAAGAGAGTGTTTTGTATCTCGTACAAAGCCCGAGATGAAGGCTAAAAAAGGTTGGTTCCGCTGGGGAGAATCATTGTATAAAGCCCAAGAGGGAGGCTATGGCACTGTTTCAGTTGAGTGACAGGTCCCGTATGCTGACTTAAAGAGAAAATCAATTCTTATATGAGTAATGTTGGCACGTAGGGATTTTGATTCGAGGATCAGGGATATTTCCTGTTCTTTAAGGAAGTGGGAAATCCGAAGGGTATTGAGACTGTCCGAGTCTACGGGTTTTCTTCCTATTTTTGAAGGGAGATTGAGAATGTCTTGGAGACTCAAGGAAATTAGACTGTCCAAGTCTAGAGTTTCATCTTTTGTACTATGCTTTGAGAAATAGTAGTAGACTCTTGGAAAGACTGTTCTATTAAGATGACTGATTTCTGTTCCTACACCTCTAGGACGTCGTCGGGACAATTTGTATGAAGCCCAAGAGGAGGCTGGAAACTTTTAAGAAGCCGATAGGTCCTTGTATGAAGCCCAAGAGGAGGCTATCATTCCCAGAGGAAGAATCATTATATGAAGCCTAAGAGGAGGCTGTGAATACTTCTAAGAAGCTGACGGGTCCTTGTAAAACACCCAAGAAGAGGCGGGAATGCTTTTAGGAAGCCGCTGGGTCCTTGAACAATGCCCAAGATGAGGCCGATGCTTTTAAGAAGCCGATGGGTCCCCAAACCCCGAGAAATTCAAGACAGGCTATTCACGAGGAATAGATCAAGCCTTGAAAGTTTGAGAATTTGGAAGAAACTCAAGAGATGCCATTCACGGAGAAAAGATCATCTCTGGGGAGTAGAGTTTCTTGACAAGTGCTTTTAAGAAGCCTGTGGGTCCCCAAACCCTGAGAAATTCAAGACAGACTATTCACGAGGAATAGATCAAGCCAGGAAAGTCCGAGAATTTGGAAGAAACTCAAGAGATGAAATTCACGGAGAAGAGATCATCTCTGGGGAATAGAGTTTCTTTGACAACTTCTACGAGTGACAGTCTATTAAAGGGTTCACCGAGAATGCTGCCTTTCATGTCTCCATATTGTTTAACCCCAAGAGGAGGGAAAACTGTGTCTGGTAATCCTATGGGGATCTAGTTTTGACTATTTAAGAGTGATCAACAAGGCTTAGTGCTAGACGTAATTGTTGGGGAAACTCTAAATATCTATACTATTATTACACAGTTGATATGAGTTTATGAAAGAAGACTTACAGCGAAACAGCCCCACAATACAGTTATATGTATATGAAAGCGGTAAATGAAAGCATATAAACACTTACTCATTGTAGAGCTTCCATGCTGTTTGGTTAGTTCTTCAACAAAGAAAGATTGAAAACAACAGTATATTTCAAAATCAAAGGAGAAAGTGCTTTGAAAAAGAAAGATTTGGGGCTTACAGCTCAAGGAGAGGCCCAGGGTTTTATCAGTGATCGCACTGTTTGAATTTGTACAGAGGGACTTATACAAGTGACTGAGGCCCAAAAATTATTTTTTATACAAAGAGATGGGTCTTACACTCTCTCAAGAGGCCCAAAAAGTCTTAAAGAAAAGAAATGGGTCTTACTACTCGAGGGTAGGCCCAAGATTTGTTTTTCAACGGATGATGATCGCGTCGAACTTTTTGAAATACAACGCGACTTATACCATAAGTGAGGCCCAAAATAGGTTGTATTTACAAAGGGTTGGGTCTTACACTCTATTAGAGGCCCAAAAGAAAAAGAGTGGGGCTTATAACACGAGGGTAGGCCCAGATGATTTTTCGTTTAAAATGGCGATCGCGCCGAGATTTTTGAAAACGTAGTGGGTCTTATACAATGCATTGAGGCCCAAAAATGGTTTGGTTTTCAAAGGGGGTTAGGTCTTACACTCTAATAGAGGCCCAAAGTTTTGAAAATGATTTATGAGGGTTGAATTAATCCAAAAACCCTAATTTGTTTTCAAAATGTATTTTAATTGAATAAAAATTCAATTAAAATGATCAAAATTGTTTAACATATGGAAAACAAATTGTGATCTTGGATTAATGCTTCAAAAATTAAGTATTGACCTACAAAATAATTAGAAGTCATTAAAAGTTGCAAAATCAAGATGGAAAAAATATTCAAAATGTCAAAAACAATTAAAATATTAATTCTTTGCAAAAATATCAATTATATAAAATAAATAATATTTTTGGGATTTTTTGGGAAAATCAAACATTTTAACATTTTTGTGAATTATTAAAAAAGAATCAACTCAAAATCATTAAAACTCGGAGAGAAATTAATTTTTGAATCAATTAAATAAAATCACAAAATTCAAATATTTGAATTTGTGAAAAATGGCGCCAAGAACAGCTGAAGAACACGCGCGTTTTTCAGCTTTGCCCAGATTTGCATTTTCTATCCAATCTCACTGAATACTTGATCATATTATGCAATCCACATACCAATCAACTCGTTTCAACCTCACGATCATGTCTATGGCAATTAATTTCATTTAAATTAAACATAAAACAAGAAATCACGAAAAATCCTCAAGAACCCTAAATTCTGCATGAAGGCTGGGATTTTTAACACACGATCCAAACAAAGCAATTACTTGAGGGGAAACATTCCATGCATGATTATGAACATTTGGCAAAAGTATTGTGCGAGGAAATATGCATAGATTGAGAGATGACCAAGTTTAGGCTTACCTCTAAGTCGTGACAGCAAGAGCAAATTGATTTCTGAGTTGGAGGTGTTACAGATGAGTTGTGATGATCTGAACAGCTTCCCTACACCCTATGGAGTGTGTTTGAATGCTTGAACTTGATGAAAATTGGCTGGATAACTTCATGGCATCTCAACTGCACTTTGGTTAGAACCTTGAGCAATTGACTGGTGATTCTGAGAAATCAGTGTTCTAGATGTTGTTTAAGTGTTTGATCAGCTCACATATGATGTATATGAGGGTTGTGTGTGATTGGTTTGAGTGGAATTGCTCTCTAATGAAAAACCCGATAGTGACTTGCTAAGAAAGGCATTTTTGAGAGTGAGAAGTGGATTTTGAGAAAGGCAAGTGTTGTAGGCCTTTGGTGTACTTAAACTGATCACAATTGAGCTCTATTTATAGTAGAGCAAGTTTGTTTTACAAGGAATAGTGAATGGCAACTACTAAGTAGGTTTGGCCAATGTTGGCAAATGAAAATCCAAGTCTCCTCTAGCCATTGACTAGAGGTTAGGGCACAGGCTGCTGGTCCCCTTGGTCTTGGATAAGTCTTGACTGAATTCAGTTGAGAATAGCTCAGTCCATGCCACCTTGATGCTTCCATTGAATGCTCCAATCCAAAATTGGAGTCTTGTCCCTATTTTGGGCAATTCTAGGTTTAGCATGCTATTTTTTGTTCCAAGGACTTTGGAGGCTTGTCTCAGTGATTGTCCCCTTTAGATTCAATCCTCAGATGTGTCCAAGGTGATGACAAGGCCTGGAATTGGCTGATTTTGGCAAATCGAGCAAAAGTGCAAAAATCTGCCTTGCCTTGGCAGATTTCAGAAAGGCAACTTGCCAATGTCATATCTCATGGCTCAAGTTGAATTTGGTGATGTTCTTGGCCATTTTGGAAAGCCCTTATATGATACAACAACTGTTTGAACATATTTGGTTTTTATACTTTTTGGATCCAAGTGAAAAATGCCCCTACATTTGGAAAAAAGTAAGGCAAAATCTGACTTAGTGAAATTTTCACTAAGTGTTGGAACAAAGTGACTTTTCTTGATTTTGATCACTCCATAACTCAAAATCCATGAGGAATTTGGACATAGGTCAATATGAAGCTTTTGTAGAGGACAATGAGATCTACAAATCAAGCCTTGGATGGAAAAAAAATGGCTTTGTGGTTTAGAAGTTATGATCCTCCAAAGTTGGTACCTTTGTCACTTTTTTCCATAACTTAGAAAATTTTCTAAGTTTTTATGGTTACCCCTTTTACAAGTTATCCCATTTTCTTTATTTTTTTGATGAATGATGATTCAAATCATACATAAACATCATTTTAGGGTTAACAATCCATTTTTGTGAAAAATCTCAAAAAGTCAAAGTTGACTTTTGTACACAGTTGACTTTTTATCCGATGAATTCCAAACTGTGCAATTCTTCAGGAAATCATGTCCTTGACCTAAATCAAACTTGATGCACATGTTCTATGGATGGTATAGAGGATATTGAATCATGTCTTAGGGCTAGGGAGCATGTCCTGGTCAAAAGTCAAAGTTACAGTTGACTTTTCCCGCGAAACCCTAACTGTGGTTCAGATGAAATTGAAACTTGTTGCTCAAGCTTCTTGGATCAATCCATTGTTCCAAATGGATCAATATGGCATATTGGAGATCCTCAAATCCTCTCTTGAGGTCTTGGTTCATAATTGGTCCCAAAAGTCAACTTAGGGGTGAATTAGGTCAAGAAACCCTAATTCCTGATTTTTGATGAATGCATCCCCTAAGGCAAAATTGACTTGATGATTGGGTTTATGAGGTTCCATGGATCATATTAGGTTATGTTTTGGATCTTTGGCTCATGCCCAGAGGAAATTTTCCATCCGGAGGCCCTGGTCGACCAAAACCCTAATTTGGTGACACTGGCGATCTTGAGGCTTGATCCACCTAGAAGGGAACATCCTTGTGCTTAATCCTTGAAGTGGGAGTCCTTTTTGATCCTTTGTGTATGTTTGAGGGTGTAGACAAGTTAAATATTATGTCATTCCTTGATTGATCCTTTGCCTAAGGCTCAGAGAGGGCTGAAAACCCTAAATTTGATTGTAGTGGATGCTCACCCATCTTTGGGGAGACTGATGAGGTATGATGGTTCCTCCATATTGTGATGATGATTTGCATAATGATGGGAAATCTTAGTGGTTAAAATTTGGGGTATGACAATCCCATTGAAGAATGCAAAGAGTTCGGCGAGAGACTTCTAAGCCTGCTGAAAACACTGCAACCTCAAGAAGGTGAGTCAGATGCCAATGCCTCGATTTTTGATGCAAAAGGAAAAACACTTGCAAGGCCTCTCAAGATTCTGTATCACAAGGAACTAGTGATTAGTGGAGAAGGTGTTCCTGCGCTTGGGCCCAGAAACTGAAATCTTTTGAAATCAATCTGCCAAAACTGGCTGCATTTTGTTCATTTCAGTATTTTTAATTGTATTTCCTTTGCACTTTGAATTGGTATTTGCTTATAAGCATTGTTGTACTTTCAAATCGGCAAGGTTAATGAAATGTTTGTGCACCTTTTGATTAAGTCCATTCGTTTCACTCATTTACTTTTATGTTCGTGAAAAAACAAAAATATATCTTTATCTTGTTTCTTTCCACTTATCAAAATGTTTGTTTAAGCAAAGATTGGGGAGGATGATGAAAATATTGTCCATAATTGATGTGGTATGCTGCCAATTAAACCTTGTCGAGGATGTAAGGCATTGTTTCAATTCCCAAACACTGGAGAAATAAGGAAGATAATCCCTCGTTAACCCCTTTGAGCCTAGAAGTAAGAGCTTTCTTTCCTTACACAAAACACCCTTAAATCTCAACCATGGGGCAGGGTAGTTCTCAGTTTAACTTGGTTATGCAATCGAACACAAGCACTTCAAGCGAGACTCCAGTCAGTTCTCTCAAATCAAATGACAATAAAAAAAGAGGTCCCAAAACCTTAACAAAGACAAAGAAGAGGTCTCAAAACCTCAGAAGATAAAGAAGAGGTCTCAAAACCTTAACAATGACAAAGAAGAGGTCTCAAAACCTCAGAAGACAAAGAAGAGGTATCAAAACCTTAACAAAGATAAAGAAGAGGTCTCAAAACCTCAGAAGACAAAGAAGAGGTCTCAAAACCTCAGAAGACAAAGAAGAGGTCTCAAAACCTCAACAAATAAAGGATAACCGAATGCTGCAAGGGAGTAATGACTATCTAGGTGTTTGAATCATCATGAACTATCATCAGCTCATTCCTAGCCTATAGGAACTTGAATGTATAACTTAAGTTAATTGAGCGTAGGATTGGAGTTCATCACGAAGATGGGGTGGGAACAAACAAACTTTGAGCCTTTATCCTTTGTTTCATAAACCGTGAACCAAGCCACGTTAAAACCCTTAAAAGACCTAATTGAGGTAAAGTTATTTTGAAAGCATACTACAGTAACGTTGATTAACTTGACTCCTAATGATCTTTTGCTATTTACGTGTGTTGATCACTTCATTTGTCATTCCGTAAATAACTAGATCACCTTTGTTTTTGATTATTTAATCATTCCAATGTGTGAGTTTCATCAATAAAACTTTGACTTCAAAAGCTTGCATGAATTTTACATTGAAATTGCTAATTTTTAATGAACAATACTTGTTTGCAAGACAATTCAATATCATCGGAATCCCAACAAATGCGGCCAGCTAGGGAATTTGACTTGATAAAGGGTTCAGTCTGGGGCATCTCCTCCATAGATCCAGCATCTCAAGAGCTACTAAATCAGGGGCAGAAACTCTTCAAATTCAGGATATTGGGGCAAGCCTTCTTGAGGTCATCTTATGACAAGTTTAGACTCCAATGACCTACCAACAGGGGCAAGTGTGTTCCCCAGTTGTTTC
Organism: Lathyrus tuberosus; assembly: GCA_022829125.1. NCBI lineage: Eukaryota > Viridiplantae > Streptophyta > Magnoliopsida > Fabales > Fabaceae > Lathyrus > Lathyrus tuberosus. The sequence continues at coordinate 18,723,074 of JALAZF010000022.1, read as the reverse complement.
TACCGCAGTCTGAGGACTTTGTATCGTGAATACCGTTAATTAGGGGCAATCAGGTCGAGATTCGGTAAATCTCTAAAAGGTCAATTGTCTGGGGCACCTCCTTCACGGATCAACCAGTCTGAAGAACAAGTTCAAGGACCTTGTTGTATAAATGCAGTAAAACTGGGGCAGATATGTCAAGATCCATGAATCTCTTCAAGAGTTTGAAGATATTGGAGCATCTGGTATACCAATTCTTCTGTAAAATCCTTTTGATGACTTATCCTCGCAGACCAGTTAATCAGAAGCAGTCAGGTCGAGATTATACAAATCTCTCAAAGGTCAGTTAGTCTAGGGAATCTACTTAGCATGGGACAAGTTTGTTTCCCCGTTATTACTCCCACAGTTTGAAGAACAAGTTCAAAGACCTTATTGTGAAAGCGTAGTTAATCTGGGGCAGTTATGCTGAGATCCATGAATCTCTCCAAAAGACCATGCAATCTGGGGCAGAGAAGATTTGAAGATTACTTGTTGCAAGAGTCGTTGTTCATTATGGTGATCATCATGCAAGTCAGGATGCAGAATGACTCTATTCTTATGATATCCTTTGCCAGCTCCCCAGTAAATTGCTGCTTCAGTCGATTTTGGAAAATCTCCATGGATCTTCCTCATCCAGTAAAGAATTCAAGCTCATGATGGCAATTTTAAGTGAAGTCGTGATGCTATACCAAGTGGAACAATACTTTTCCCAAAGAGAAGGTCTTAACCTTGGAGTAGAGTTGTTGATTCTGCATGTTCATCCCTATTAATGGTCCAATCTGATGAGATTGGCTGGGTATCCTTGTCGAGATGTTTATTTCATCTCCAGTCTTGCTTCTTTTGTCTGTTTTGTCAGCATAAGCATAAGCATATACATAGTATCTTAGCATTTTCGCTACCCCTTCTGGTGGTTACCTATTTTGGTTCACTTTGGTGTTTATCTCCCCAAGTGACTGGGTTTGTCTATTCTCTCTAATAGAGTTGTCAGCCCTAGGCATAAAATGCCCATCCTTTCTGAATTCCCCACAGAGTTTGATCCTCGTGGATGATGGTTGGTTCAGTTATCTTTTCCATGCTTGGGTAAGATAAATCCCCATTTGAGCTCATTCCTCAATGGTTGGAGTCTTGTTTGACCGTTTCTTTCTAACTTGTTCCTAGATTGAACTTTGGTCCCTGGCAGGCTGGTTTCCGAACCTATCTCGAACGTGCATTTATTTTGCACCGTGTCTCGCAGGAAGAATCTTTTACAGATCCTCGTTGAAGACAAAATCCTTTCTCCACCAATGTTGTGATATCAACATCTCTTTGGGATTTATAACCAACAATAAGTAGTAATCTCTTGGAGAAGCTTGTTCTTCTAGGCGATAAGTGGCAGTCTCTTATGAGAAGCTTATTTATCTCTGGTGCTATCCAACCTTTTTGCAACCATAATTGGTATTCCCCACGAAGTCTAATCTTCATTTATGCAACCCCGATACTGACCTTTCTGATACTTAATCTCCTCATACAGATACATAAAGTCCAGTAATTTTTGGCATTATTTATTCCAGGTCATATATGAACCTAAACCTCAGGTCAGATATGAACCCGGAGTTTATTCCAGGTTAGATATGAACCTAAACCTTAGGTCAAATATGAACCCGAAGTTTGAAAACCAGGTCAGATATGAACCTAAACCTCAGGTCAGATATGAACCCGAAGTTTGAAAACCAGGTCAGATATGAACCCAAAATCTAGCTCATACTGGCATTTCAAATCCAGCTCATACTGGTACCCAAAGTTTATCTCGGTCTTTTATGGTTTTTATTGAAGATCCCGTTTAAGCTCTTCAGTATAAGAAATCCCTAGAAAATATTTTAGCAAATGTCTATCCTTTTATTTCAAACTGATCCCCAGTGGAGATCATGTCTTCTTTCTGGTTTCATGCCCAGTAAGAATGTGTTTTATTTTCCCCAGTGTTGTCCGGTCACATATGAACCTGTCGTCCATCTCCCTGGATTTTTCCCCGGTGGAGAATACCTCTCTGTCTTCTACCTCCAGTGAGGACCTGTAGGGTTTCCTCCCTCAATTTTACTTTTCTATCACCAATATTTCCTTAGAGTCTCCCCGGTGAGTATCTGTTGTCGGTTAGCCTGTATCCCCAGTGAGTTTTCCTCATGGATACCAACCTTCATCCTTCCCCGACAATGCCCGCCTGTGGTGGTTTGATCTTTATCTCTGGTGTCCTGTTTTGTCTGCATTTTTTGCACTATCACGACATCATATCATTATACTAGAGTTCATGGCATGTCTGCATATGCATGTCTGTTGCATGTCCTTAGCATCTGCATTTCATCTAAGAGCAAAATTTTTAGTTTTCTATATTTAAATACCTTTCACCTTGATGTCCCGAGGATTTCCATTCCTCGTGCCATCCGGTAAAGCTATTCAAATAGGGGCAACTGTTGTACCCCAAATTTTACCCCTTAGATGTCATATTATCTTGCACTTACATTTAGATCCCAATCATGTGTGCATTGTTAACTAACCATTTCTTTTTGCAAGTTGTTTATTTTTATTATGGAAGATAAGGTTCACATGAAGAGGACAAGGTCTCCCTAAGATATCTTTTGGCCACAAATGCAACCATTTGAATCTACATGCATCCAAGAATTCTTTTTCAATAAGAAATCAAATGTTTTATCAAGACAAGTCAACCATTGCCTTTCATGTCAAGCAAAGTGTGATCCCAAGTCTTGAGACATCATTCCATGTGTTAATGAACATCCTTGGAGTCCACCTATGAGTCTTGAAAGACTTTCTCTTGAATGCAAGAATTTTTTCATTTTGGATCAATATTTACCAAGGTGCAAAATCTCAAAATTGGTGTCATGGAAGGATTAAATTTTGTAATTTAGAAATTTCTAAGTTTGTTCCTGTGACATTTTCTTTTGTCATGGACATGTGATTTAATTCAAAATTCCATTGGGTCCAAAATTTTGTCATTTGAATCAAGGTCATAAAGTTGAGAATTTAAAGTGGTGTTCACGTATTGTTTAGTAACAAGGCAGTGTGCACTTAATTCATTTCATGTGCCTCTTGTTATTATTTGAAAAAAATATGAAGATACTTTGCTTGTAAAGCAATTTTGTGAAGTCACTAAACACTGCCTCTTTGAGTTCAATCTCTCCTGACATAGCCAAAAGGATTCTTGGACACCGTATTGGATTAATGAAATAAAATGGCTCAGCATAAAAAATCTGTATTCATGCTCGTGAGTCTGTAATCTTCAATTCCAACCATTTCCTCTTTTCACTTTCTCTCTCATGACACAATAAAAAGAGGTTTTGGAATAGATATTGAAGGATGAAAGTAACAGACCTGCACCATATCCTCCACTGCATTGTTTAGCAAATGAAGCATAGTGATCTCCAAGGTTGACCGGGTTTAAAGGCTGAAGGAAGTGCCATACAAACCCTAATTTTTTCCCCTATGGATAAATCATTTGTCCACTGTATCTCCAAGGCACGGACCATTTTGTTTTGCCTATAAAAGGAGACCATTTCTCCTTTGTTCAACACAACACAAAAACACCGAGAAAAATACAAGAAAACTCACTCAAAATCTCTCCACCTCTCCATTTTTTAGTCCTGCAAGTAATCTTCAAAACTTGCAAGGAATTTACCATTTTCATTCCCTCTGTAAACACTTCAAACCATTAAAACCCAATATCCTAACCACCAGTAACTTGTGACTCTTTCTGGGAAACTAAAGGAAAGAAGGGTTAGCTCTGTAGCAGTTGATATTTGAAGGAGGGGGAGCTCATCCACCATTTCCATAAACTTGTACCTGTGAAGAAGCAGTGGACTTTCTCCACTAGGTATCACACTCTATTTTATCCTTTTTTTTTTAAATGCCATGATCATTTTGCTTCATATTGTTATCATGTTGTCATATTTGTTATTGTCTGGTTATTGCCTGTTTCTGTGATAAATGTTGCAAATTTTAAATCATAAATGTGTGGGTTTGTTTAATAAATCATGAATTGGATTCGTGCTTGAACAAAACTGAACAAGAAAAAGTTTGTAGTGGCACTCGCCATGTTAGAAGATAGCATGCTTAGGTGGCGCCCGCCACACCACTAACACACAAAAATGGCACACACCACATAAAAAAGAAGCACATGGCGCTAGCCATGGGAGGTGTGGCGCAAGCCACAGTGAGATGGCCTTTATGGCGCCTACCACTAGTGGGTGTGGCGCCTGCCACAAGCTTAGGCACCACTAGTGGCGCCTACCACACTGTTTAGCATCTTTTTTTTTTATTTTGTTTTTTTATTTAATTTACCTCTCATTTTTATTTTTATCTTATAAAAAACAATAAAAAATAAAAAATGTGCATAACTTCATTTTAATCCTTAGACATTTTTTAAAATAAAATCAACTATTTTTCTCGAAAACGTTAAAGGATTGTTCTTTGAAGTATGCTGTAACTTGTGAATATTGTTTGAACATTGCTTCCTGACTTTAAACAAAACCTTATCATAAGAATGTTGTCTGTATTTTTCTAGCCTCTGTTGCTAAGTTGCATGACTCTAAATGTCTTTGTTTCCAAACTGTGAGAATGCTTTCTCTGCCATACTTGTCATATTCATCTGATCACTTATCCTTGTTTACCATAATCATACTTGGAAGTTCATTCCCTATATTGATAAATGTTTACTGTTCTGGAATTCTTGAACTCATATGTTTAATTATATTTCAACCTCACTGTAACTCTTGTTCACAAGATGTTATCTTCCCCCTTCCTTCCAAAGGAAAGTTTTACTATTGACCTCAAAGTCATAGAAAGCTCATTACTACCTTTGAATTCATAGTCATAGGCATCCATTTTCCTTGACCTCATAGTCATAGGATCCCCTCTTGACCTCATACTCATAGAGTAATCTCTTCACTTTGACCTCTTAGTCATAGGTAAAGCATTGACCTCATAGTCATAGTTCTTTCCCTTTGGCCTCATAGCCACCCCCCTTTGACCTCATAGTCAAAGTATCCCTCTTGACCTCATAGTCATAAAGTAATATCTTCACCTTGGCCTCATAGTCATAGGTAAAGCTTTGACCTTATAGTCATAGTTCTTTCCCTTTGGCCTCGTAGCCATCCCCCTTTGAACTCATAGTCAAAGTCTCTCTATTGACCTCATGGTCATAGATAGCTCATTATCACCTTGACCTCATAGTCATAGGTAAAGCTTTGACCTCAAAGTCATAGCTCTTTCCCTTTGCACTCATAGCCATCTCCCTTTGATCTCATAGTCAAAGTCTTTCTATTGACCTCAAAGTCATAGAAAGCACATTATTACCTTTGACCTCATAGTCATAGGCATCCATTTTCCTTGACCTCATAGTCATATGATCCCCTCTTGACCTCATAGTCATAGGGTAATCTCTTCACCTTGACCTCATAGTCATAGGTAAAGCTTTGACCTCATAGTCATAGCTCGTTCCCTTTGGCCTCATAGCCATCCCCCTTTGACCTCATAGTCAAAGTTTCTCTATTGACCCCATGGTCATAGATAGCTCATTATCACCTTGACCTCATAGTCATAGGTAAAGCTTTGATCTCATAGTCATAGCTCTTTACCTTTGGCCTCATAGCCATCCCCCTTTGACCTCATAGTCAAAGTCTCTCTATTGACCTCAAAGTCATAGAAAGCTCATTACTACCATTGACCTCATAGTCATAGGCATCCATTTTCCTTGACCTCATAGTCACAGGATCCCCTCTTGACCTCATAGTCGTAGAGTAATCTCTTCACCTTGACCTCATAGTCATAGGTAAAGCTTTGACCTCATAGTCATAGCTCTTTGCCTTTGGCCCCATAGCCATCCCCCTTTGACCTCATAGTCAAAGTCTCTCTATTGACCTCATGGTCATAGATAGCTCATTATCACCTTGACCTCATAGTCATAGGTAAAGCTTTAACCTCATAGTCATAGCTCTTTCCCTTTGGCCTCATAGGCATCCCCCTTTGACCTCATAGTCAAAGTCTCTCTATTGACCTCAAAGTCATAGAAAGCTCATTACTAACTTTGACCTCATAGTCATAGGCATCCATTTTCCTTGACCTCATAGTCATAGGATCCCCTCTTGACCTCATAGTCATAGAGTAATCTCTTCACCTTGACCTCATAGTCATAGGTAAAGCTTTGACCCCATAGTCTTAGCTCTTTCCCTTTGGCCTCATAGACATCCCCCTATGACCTCATAGTCAAAGTCTCTCTATTGACCTCATGGTAATAGATAGCTCATTATCACCTTGAACTCATAGTCATAGGTAAAGCTTTGACCTCATAGTCATAGCTTTTTCCCTTTGGCCTCATAGACATCCCCCTTTGACCTCATAGTCAAAGTCTCTCTATTGACCTCAAAGTCATAGAAAGCTCATTACTACCTTTGACCTCATAGTCATAGGCCTCTATTTTCCTTGACCTCATAGTCATAGGATCCCCTCTTGACCTCATAGTCATAGAGTACTCTCTTCACCTTGACCTCATAGTCATAGGTAAAGCTTTGACCTCATAGTCATAGCTCTTTCCCTTTGGCCTCATAGCCATCCCCCTTTGACCTTATAGTCAAAGTCTCTCTATTGACCTCATGGTCATAAATAGCTCATTATCACCTTGACCTCATAATCATAGGTAAACCTTTGACCTCATAGTCATAGCTCTTTCCCTTTGGCCTCATAGCCATCCCACATTGACCTTATAGTCAAAGTCTCTCTATTGACCTCATGGTCATAGATATCTCATTTTCACCTTGACCTCATAGTCATAGGTAAAGCTTTGACCTCATAGTCATAGCTCTTTCCCATTGGCCTCATAGCCATCCCCCTTTGACCTCATAGTCAAAGTCTCTCTATTGACCTAAAATTCATAGAAAGCTCATTACTACCTTTGACCTCATAGTCATAGGCATCAATTTTCCTTGACCTCATAGTCATAGGATCCCCTCTTGACCTCATAGTCGTAGAGTAATCTCTTCACCTTGACTTCATAGTCATAGGTAAAGGTTTGACCTCATAGTCATAGCTCTTTCCCTTTGGCCTCATAGCCATCCCCCTTTGACCTCATAATCAAAGTCTCTCTATTGACCTCATGGTCATAGATTGCTCATTATCACCTTGACCTCATAGTCATAGGTAAAGCTTTAACCTCATAGTCATAGATGTTTCCCTTTGGCCTCATAGCCATCCCCCTTTGACCTCATAGTCAAAGTCTCTCTATTGACCTTAAAGTCATAGAAAGCTCATTACTACCTTTGACTTCATAGTCATAGGCATCCATTTTCCTTGACCTCATAGTCATAGGATCCCCTCTTGACCTCATAGTCATAGAGTAATCTCTTCACCTTGACCTCATAGTCATAGCTCTTTCCCTTTGGCCTCATAGCCTTCCCCCTTTGACCTTATAGTCAAAGTCTCTCTATTAACCTCATGGTTATCGATAGCTTATTATCACCTTAACCTCATAGTCATAGGATATTTTCCTTTTGGCCTCATAGCCATTCAATCTCACAACTTAGACTTAGAGAGTTTCTTAAACTCTATATGAGCTCATACTCATTCCCCTTGGAACTTTGGCCATAGTCAATGGTTCCTCTCTCCCCCTTAGTTAGGTGAACTATGGTTGCTCTGATTATTTAGTCAGATACGTAGGCACAAGATGCGACATCTTGGCGAGCAAACTTAGTGTATATACCCCTAGGTCTTTACCTTACCCTTAGCATGCAAACATAACTTAGCACAAACTAAAACAAGAGGTTCTTGTAGAGTACTACAGATACTTAGGGTTCTAATACCTTCCCTTTGTATAACCAATCCCCTAAATTAGATCCTCTTAGGGTTTTCTTCGAACTTTACCCTTTCCTTTGGATAAATCAAAGCTCCGTGGTGAATTCAAAGAAATGTGATGCAAGTTACTTAATAGCTTGATATCCGATTCTCACCGCAACACAAGGAAACCGGCGTCGATCTGTTTCTGCACTTCCTCCTTAATTTTGATAGCCATATCCGGGTGAGTTCTTCTCAACCTTTGTTTTACCGGCGGACATTCTAACTTCAACGGTAGATGATATTCCACGATGCTGGTATCCAACCCTGGCATATCCTGGTAGGACCAAGCAAATACATCGGGAAACTCTTTGAGAAGTTTTATCATGCTTTCTTTGACAGTCGGACTGAGTAGTGCCCCAATCTTAACTTCTTTCTTTTCTTCCTCTGATCCCAAATTGACTGTTTCCAATGACTCTTTGTGAGGCTCAATAGACCTTTCCTCTTGTCTGGGTAATCGAGATATCTCTTCTGGAATTTCCACGTCCTCTTCTTCTTCAACCTCAAATATCGGGAATTCAAAGTTGGGAGAAGGCATTGGATCGTATGTTTCAACGGGGTTTAAAACAAGCAATCTGTATGACGTGATGATTCATTTTTTAGAAGAGATGGAGAGAAATGGAAGAGTGTATGCAGTGTATTTTTTGAAAAAATGCTTGTTATTAGTTTGGGTTGTTTTAGGATTACCATTTTCTGAGAAACGAAAAGTGAAAACAACAATAAATGTGGGAATTACAGAATGACGTTTATTTATTTATGATTTTTCGATTCTTGAAATACAACCCTATAAAACAAAAATTTGTCGCTTTGGGCAAAGCAAAGAGGGACATTTAAAGAAAGTGAGCCCTATAAAAACATCTGTTTCAACTGGGCAGGGTGAAAGGCTAAAACAAATATGGCAATTACTTAGACTTATGGATGACTTTCGGGACATCGACAACAACCCATTGGCGACGAACTCCTCAGTGAATCACAAAGTCTGGTACCTTCTTTCTTGGTTTGTCCTCAGAAATGACGCTGATTTCTGGTGGAGCAGCATCGTTGGAGTCTTCCTCCCAAGCAGAGTTGTCATAAACAAACTCTTCTGTCGTATCTTCCTTAATGTTTTCACTCTCAAGACGATCTCCCCATCCAGTTAGCTGGATGTCCTCGTATCTGATGCGAGAGCTTTCAGGAGCGGTGTACTTGACCAAGAAGTCGTACTTGCGACTCGGCTGTCCTAAGGTGTCCCAAACTTCGGTGGGAACAGAGGAGTCGTCCTTCTCGATGACGTTGACTTCAGGAAAAGCATAGTTGATGAACTCTTATTCTGCAATCTTTGAAAATTCATCGTTGTGCTGGATATCTTTTGAATGTCCTAAGTAATGATCCCATGACTCGGTGGGGACGTGGGTATTCTATTCAATATTACTCAGCTGATAGGAATTGTTGGGCTGAATCTTTTGCCCCAAGTTTTCTGTGTATGGCCTCTAGATAGGCAAGTCATCCAGGGGATCAAAATAGTCTTGATCGAAGTTGTCTTTCATTAGGTCATCTTCTAATGAGTTAGGTGGAGCACGACATCCTTCAGAATCGCAATCTCCATAAATCATTCGGACGTCTGTTCTTGGTATATATCTCGGGCTCTGCTTTGGAAAATAGAATGGCATGTTCGTTTCTTCTTGAGACATATAACCGTTGTTGTTGAGATAAGATTTCCATTCCTCGTCCATATCAGAGGAGTCACTCTTATTGATGGTGTGTACTTCTTGAGACACTGGGTGGAGAAAGCCTCCACTGTGGAAGAAGTCCTGAATGGGATGAAAACTTTCATCTTTAGTAGTAGTCTGGGTACAGGTTGAGGAGAAACCAAGACCTTTCTTTCTCTTGTTATCCGTAGGAATTACGAGCTGTCCCCATCCTTTTATGTCGTTACCCTTGATTATTTTGAGAGCATCTTTGTATGAGGAAATCGATGTCCCTCTTTCTGATCGATTCTCATTACTCACCGAGAGTGCTTGAAACTGGGTTCCAACAACCTCCTCGGGTTCTACACAGGAAAATGATGATAAGTTGCTCACTATTAAGGCCTGATCTCCGCATACTATGACCAACTTGTCATTCTTGACGAATTTCAGCTTCTAGGGAAGTGTTGAAGTGACTGCCCCAGCTTCGTGTATCCAAGGTCTTCCTAATAAACAGTTGTATGCTGCCCGGATGTCCATGACCTGGAAAATGACTTAGAAAGTGTGAGGATCGATGGTTATGGGAAGATCAACTTCAATGATAACTGCTTTTCTGGATCCTTCAAAGGCTTTGACGATAACCTCGCCGCCCCTCATCGGAGCTCCTTGAAATCATAGTCGTATCAGAGTTGATTTTGGCATAACATTCAAAGCTAATCCTGTGTCTACCAGTACACTGGTTAGAGCATCGTCCTGGCAATTGACTGTAATGTTAAGTGCCATATTGTGATTTTTTCCTTCTTCCGGTAGTTCTTCATCACTGAATCCTAAATTGTTGCAGGAAGTGATGTTGGAGATGATGCTGTCAAATTGTCTTACAGTCACATCTTGTTCTACGAAATCTTGCTCCAAGACTTTCTGCAGAGCTTCCCTGTGAGCTTCAAAACTGAGCAGGAGAGATAGCACAGAGATTTTAGACGAATTTTGCAACAGTTGGTCCACAGTGTTGTACTCGCTTTTCTGGATGAGCTTCAGCATCTCATCGCTGTTTTTTACCAGTTCTGGATTACTGGATTGCCTGACTGGTTGATTGGGAACTTCCGTTTGAGGTTCCTTTTCCTTGGTGGGTTACTCGACTGATGTCGGTAATGTTCACGATGGAGGGTAATGGAGTTTCCTTTCCATTTTTGATAGTTGTTGCACCGTACTTGTAAGGGATAGCCCTTTCCGATTTGTACGGTATTGGACCTGGCAAGTAGATAACCACGGGAGCTTTCTGGTTTTTCTGACCGTTATAGGAAGCTTCAATTGGTTCCAAGTTAAGGATCCTTCTACTGTAAAGAGAGACTTTTGACTCGTTGAGCAGAGGGATTATAGCACAAATGGTTTTGGTCCTATCATGACCGGAGATTATGACAACATCTTTGCTTTGATCAGGGAGATAGTCGTGTATCACATTGATCGACCCAGAACTTGAACATGGTTGAATCTCTTTTTGGTTCAACTGATTTTGAAGAGTCGCTCGTACGAGGTAACACCCTTGGTTGTTCTCTGAACAAACTCTACAGCGATCATAGTTGTGGGGTGGCACCCGACCACATCCGCTTTGTATGCAGTGCATCTTTACTAGATTTGTTTCCATCGAGCGGACATCCTGACTTTGATGTCTATCAGGATTCTCGTCAGTCATACTGATCTGTTGTGTAGCTTCATCCAAGTAAATTGGAAGCCTCCTGTGGTTCAACAAGTGTTGAAGTGTTCTTTGGACAAGTGCACATCCTTGGTCGTCTTCATGCCATTCCTCACAGTCTTGATAATCATGTGAAGCCAGAAAGCCGAGCCTGACTTACTTAGCGTGTAATTCTACTATACTGGTATTCATCAAGCGTATGTCAAAGATCTGAACCATATTGAATTGATGGTTATTTCTCTCCCAATAGTCTTGGATCCATCCGAGATCCATCTGACGCTGAAGGGCCTCTTGTACAAAAGAGCATCCCTGATTGCTTATTGAGCATATCGGACAAGTATTGTAATCATGTCGTGGTAGATTATGATATTGACTTTGCCTTGAATGCATCGCCACTAAGTTGGCGTTCATCGCAAGAATGTTGCGGTTCTGAATAATGTTGGGATGCGCATGGGCCATGTTGATTTCACGGATTTGGTGGTCCTGGATCCAACCGAGATCCATTTGTTCTTGTAGATCTGATTGCACTATGGAACACCCCTGATTATTCTTTGAGCAGATATCACACTGGTGATAATTGTGAGGCGGTACATGACCGTACCCGCTCTGTTTACAATGCATCCTGACCAGAATGGTTCTTAATAGGAGTACATCGTGAATTTGATAAATGCGGCTAAATTCTTCCTCTATTAAATTTACTGCAGTCTTCTCATGTTGAGGCAACGGGTTCGTCTGAACATTCGGATTAGTATATTTGAAAGATAGGACCCCGTTTTTGACAAGCTTCTGTACGTCAGACTTGAAGCTGAGACAGTTCTCAATGTTGTGCCCTGATCCTCCTTGATGGTAAGGGCAAGTTTGATCCACTTTGAACCAAAAAGGAAGATTTTCCGGTACTGTAAGAGGAGACCTGGTTTAGACGTGTCCCTTGGCCAGTAAGAATGGAAATAGTTATGCGTACAACATCGGTATAGGGTCAAACCCTGGTCATCGTATCGTACGATTGTTGTTGTTGTACTGTGGACGAGCCTGCTAAAGAGGCTGTTGTGTCCTTTGTTGATATTGTTGTTGACTTGGTTGGCCCTGAGCAACTTGAGGTTGATAAGTCGGAGCCGGCGCAGGGTTGATAGTGGGAGTTACCGCTGCTATGGGTTGATACCTTCACCTTTGCTTTCCGAGAGAGATATTACCAATATCTTGCTCTTTTTTCTTTTGAAAGCACTACCGTATCTTTTGGCACTGCTAGATAGCTCTGCATCTTTGACCAATCATCCTTCTCGGACTACTTATTCAAGGCATACCCCCATGTTCACCATTTCAGTGAAGTCGCTGGGTGCACTTGCAACCATTCGATCGTAATAGAACGAGCTTAAGGTTTTCAGGAAGATTTTTGTCATCTTTTTTCCTCAATAGGGGGATAGGTCTGGGCGGCAATTTCAAGCCATCTCTGAGCATATTCCTTAAAATTTTCCTTGTCTTTTTATGACATTGCTCTGAGTTGATCCCTATCTGGTTCCATGTCCAAATTGTACTTGTACTGCTGAACAAAGGCATCCCCGAGATCTCTGAAAGTATTGATCTTGGTACGGTTTAAACCCATGTACCATTTGAGTGCGGCACCGAATGACTTTGAGGGCAAGAATGGCCTTTGTATTTTTCAAAGTCAGGCACCTTGAATTTGTGCGGGATTTTTACATTAGGGACCAAACAGAGGTCTGCGGCGTCCTTTCCGAATAAGTCTTGACCGCGAATGGCATGCAGTTCCTTCTGTATCTCCAGGAATTGTTCCTGGAACTCATTCATCCTTTCGTACATGTCTTTATTTCTACCAGGAATTACTTGTGGAATCTGTCCTTCCGGGATAGTATGTACCACTGGTTGTGGTATGGACATTACAACGGTGATTCTTGGAGCTTCAGTGCCCTGAAGTTTGTAACCTTTAGGTGTTGCTGTTATAAACCTTGCATCTTCATCTTCCCGAAGTTTGTAACCTTCAGGCCCAATGGTTCCTGCTGCAGTTTCTGGGTCTTCAGTGACCGCCGGGATGTATCCTTCAGGGGCAAAGTTGAGAGGCATGCCCCAGGGGCGACCTTTAGGAATTTTGTACAGGGGATCATATGTCTCCACTATGGGCGTAGATGTGATCTCCGAGATCACAGTCCTTTGTTGTTGCCTCTGAGCTGCTGCCAGGTATTGCATGTCATTGTGAAGTTTTTCCAAACTTTCCTTTAGAGCGTCGACTTCTTCTCTCAGCTCTCTGTTCTCTTCCTCGAGATCGTCCATTTTCTTTTGTCGATTGGCCCGAGTATTGTATGAGTGAGACAGTTTGACTCTAGAATCGTGACACGTACGTGAGATTCGAAGATAAGAAGAATGTGTTATGTGAGAATGATGAATGATATGCAATGATATATATATATATATAATAAAAAAGAACTTCAAAAAATAGATTACAAATATCATACAGTGGAGGGTGGAGACCCTGTTTTATTGAATTTGAAAGATTACAGAAAGGGAAAATACAGTATTTTACAAAGTGCTATAAGGAAAATGGCTAAGCTTATGGATCTTGAGTCCTCTCTAAAGAGAGCTCAGACGCTGGTTCTGGTACTTTCCTTTTCTTTGACTGGGGCTCTTCAGTCGTTGCTGGGTTGTCAGTCCTTTGCCAAATGAAAGGATCGAGCAAATTTTTTCGATCTTCCTGACTTTCTACAACATGCTGCTCTAATATCTTAATCAGGGCATCCTTCTTTTTTAACAGTTCCTGAATCTTGGTACACTCCACATCGAGGATTCGGTACTTGTTTTTCCAAGAGCTCTTCTCACGTTAAACTTTGTTAAGAGCTACCTGGAGTTTTTCCGTGTCAGACATGAAATAAAGGACAGATTCCTTTAACGGAAAAACTTCTTGGCGAGGGTAAGGCATCCTCAGCTTGAGGGATCTACTTTGCACTCAGTGGAGATAAGGCTCCATGGAGATACACTTTGGTATTCCTAGAGACTCTCTTCCTTTCTTGTGAATATGTTGCCAGGCATGTACTATTTCCTTCTTTAGTGCCCTGTCATTTTCTCCTTCCTTGAAGAAAAGACCTTCCAGATGAACATTATGTGGGATATTCTTCATCGGGTATCCGAGTTGACAGCGAACTAAAATTGGATGATAGTTTATTCCTCCTTTAGTTCCTATGAGGGGTATGTTAGGGAAATTTCAACATCTGTCAATGATTTGTATCCCTTCATAAATCCGATTGTACCAATCTATGTCAGAGTTGGTGAGAGACATAATCCTTTGTGACCAACGTAGAGTACTCTTGTGATCCCAAAAAGCAGTAGACTTGGGTAAATGGGAAATGAACCATTTGTAAAGTAAGGGTACACAGCATGTGATCATTCATCCGCTGTACAAATTCCTTAAGTGTACAGAATGATAAGCATCTGCGAGCAAGGTTGGTACGGAGTTTCCAATCAGAAATATCTTAAGAGCGTTGGTATCAACGAAGTTGTCAATGTTAGGAAAGAGGAAAATCCCATATGTGAGTAGGACAAATATATCTTCGAAAGCAGTTATGTTTCCTATACTAGCAAAGTACATAGCTTTCTCTATCATGAATTTAGCTGGTAAACCCTGGATTCCTCCTTTAGTGGTCATGTGAGTCCTAACTTCTGACTCGTCCAAAGAGAATGCTCTTGCAATGGCCTGATCCTTTGGAATTTCTTCCAGTCCAGAAAATGGAGCTTGATCAGTGATAGGTAAATCAATCAGATGAGAGTACTCTTCTAACGTTGGTGCCAGTTGGTAATCCAGAAATGTGAAACAGTGATAAACTGGATCGTAGAACTTAATTAGCGTAGACAGGATTCCTTCAACTACGTGGACCCTTAACAGAGACAGCAGTCCTCCATGCTTAGCTCTTAAAGCATCAAGGTTGGTGATCATCCTTGCCAACCTCCTTAAATTCTCTAGTTTCGGAGCCTTGAAAGTGTACTTGTGCATCTTCCTTCTACCGAAATCCATAACGCAATCTTTCTGATATTTGCAATTATTATTTTAGTTTATTTTGAAAAAAGAAGAGAAGATTTTTCTTTGTTTAAGAGTTTTTTTAAATGAATGCATTAATTCAGCACACAAAAATATTGAAAAAACAAGGGGTTCAAGGGTTCAACGTCACGAGCATGGAGTCATGGCTCTACCCATCCCCAAAGGTTGTATTCTGGTCAATTTTTGTACCTGTAGAATGGATTCTAAGGTTCTCAAAATCATTGACACCCCTAGGGATATCAACAGCAAGCTGGTTCACCCGAGCGAGCTGTAGCATCCTAGGGTAATCTTATTTGAGTGTAGTATTACATATCAACTATTCCCAATAGTCATCGCACTACCAAGTGGTCATAAGGTTAATGTCTACTAAATCCTCAGGGTCACAGGTTCCGCACTGGGAAAACTCTGCTTTCACAACCATGGGTCATTCAGCAGTCCGAATCCACATGGGCCCTTGCCTAATTTGGTGGTCTACCAGGTTTAACTTAGTCGGGATTCACTCCTGGTAAGTGTTCCCTGTCTATGCCACCCCTTATCTTAGGGTTCTCTCAAACTTTCCACATGCGTATCAATCGCATTCCCATTGACAGAAAAATAAACACGGATATTAAGTAGGAAAAGCAGTAAATATATATAGTATATAGTATGTAGAAAATTTTCTAACAACCTAGACCTCTCAGGAACTATAATCCTAAAGACTCCCCAGCAGAGTCGCCATTTTTCTGTAGCGTGCGATTTTTGTCGGTGACGCGACCACCTTATCGCCATTGGTTTTTCCTCACCGTAATGGTAGGAATTAGGTGCTACTTTCTGATTTCTTATTTATCCTATGAAGCTGGAAAGGAAAGGGAATCTATTTAAAACTAACCTTGCACGCAAATGTTTTTTTTAACAAATGCTAAGAGATTTGGGGAGTTCGGGGAGTTGTCAATTACCCATCCTATATGTGGTTATTCACAGATCGTTAGCAATTTCTACTATTTTTCTATTTATTTTTGTTTATCTGTCGAGGGTTGGGAAAGTTTCTCCTTTAGGAGAGTTTGAGAGAGAGTTTTTGTTGTTTTCGGGTTTTTCGATGTTTTTAGTAAGGTACTGGACCTAAGGTTTTTGATTGGTGTGAAGGTACTGAACCTAAAGTTTTTTATTAGTGTGCTCGCTAAGATTTCGCAATCTTATGCCTACGTATTCCCGTTAAAGAAAAACAGGGAAATCAGAGCAATCGTAGTTAATAGGAGGAAAAAGATGTTTTGGTGTCTTGTTCAAAGACCAAGATTGAAGCTAGAGGAGTATTTGTGTCTTGTTCAAGGCCCAAGATTGAAGCTAAAAGGTTTGACTGAGAGAGAACTTGTCATCTCTAAAGGGAGATATCTCATCTATTTATCACAACTGTTGGGTGACTGATTATAAAGGAGGATTACTTTAACTGGGATATAAGAATCCAGGAATGCCATAATTTCCTTTATAAGGGATTTGTCCTGAAGGAGAAAACTTTAACTCAGTGTTGAGCAATGCCATTTTTCCTTAGGAATCTTTCATGCTAAGAGAGGGATATTGGCTTGGATGTAAATAATCCAGAGGCTTGCCACTTACATCAATTAGATAAAAGAAGGGGATTTACCATGATAAGAGATGGACTACAGCTTGGATATTTGAATCAACAAATGTGCCACTTACAGCAGTTATCTGGGATTAAGGTTTGTTTGATTATATGTTTTGATGTGTGATGTACAGAGAAGTGTCTTCCTACAGAGAGTTTTTGATTTCCTCTGAGGGAATGTTGATTTTTGTGTGCCTTGATCAAAGCCCAAGGTTGAAACTAAAAGGTTGACTCTATTAGGGAGTTTTATCTGTCTTGTACAAAGCCCAAGATTGAGGTTGAAAAGGACTGACTCAACAAGAGAGTGTTTTTATTTGTCTTGTACAAAGCCCAAGATTAAGGCTAAAAGAGACTGACTCTTTTGGGGAAATCATTATACAAAGCCTAAGAGGAGGCTGAAAGTTGACTTTTCCGAGGAAATATTTTGTCTGTCTTGTACAAAGCCCAAGATTGAGGCTAAAAGGGGTTTTTGACTCCACTGGGAAATATTTTTATGTGTCTTGTACAAAGCCCAAGATTGAGGCAGAAAAGGACTGACTCAACAAGAGAGTGTTTTTATTTGTCTTGTACAAAGCCCAAGATTATGGCTAAAAGAAGATTGACTCTGCTGGAGAAATCATTATACAAAGCCTAAGAGGAGGCTAGAAGGATTTGACTCCACCAGGGAGATTTTATATGTGTCTTGTACAAAGCCCAAGATTGAGGCTAAAGGGATTCGACTGACTCAGCTGAGGATATTTGTAGGTGTCTTGTACAAAGCCCAAGATTGAGGCTAAAAGGGAGCTGAGGGATGATCATAATACAAAGCCTAAGAGGAGGCTGGTTGGGGAATTTCTTATATAAAGTCTAAGAGGAGGCAAACTTCTGTTGAGGATTGTTGATATCCAAAGACAGGTCCAAATTGGGGAATCAACTCTTGCTGAGGATTACAGAAGGGTTGAAGTTTCAGATGCCTTGAGGTTCTGATAAGGGTTTATTGATAGTGATTTGACCCTAGCTGGGGAAATTTAAAGTAAAGGTTTAAAGGTTGAGTAAAAAACCTATAGATATTTTAACTCTGCTGGTGATTAATGAAGTGATCAGGCTTTATCCTGTGCTTTTAGAAAACTTGAGAGTTTCTTTGAGATCCAAAATGGGGGTGAGACTGTCCAAGTCTACTGGTTGTTTATCTTTGAATGATGTCCAAGAGGAGGCTGATACTGTCCAAGTCTTCTTGTATAAAGCCCAAGAGGAGGCTGGTGTTTTAAGGGATGAGAATCAACCCTAAATTGGTCTGATGTTTTGACTCTTAGAAAGACTGCTCTATCAAAGGATGACTAAGTTCTGTCCTAACCCTGTAAGAGGTATCGGGTCCTTGCATTAAGCCCAAGATAAAAGGCATGAGAACTTTTAAGAAGCCTGAGGGTCCTTGTACAAAGCTCAACAGGAGGCTGGGGATGCTTTTAGGAAGCCTGTGGGTCCAAACCTAAGAAAAGTTCAAGAAAGGTTTCACCGAGAATAATCATTTCTTTAGTGAACAGTTATAGGGTTTGAAGAAATTCAAGAGAGGTTTCACCGGGAATTAATCCTCTCTGGGGGAAATGAATTTCTTTGAAAATTTTCTAATACTGACAATCTTGAAAAAAGTTTCACCGGGAATAATGCCTTTCTCTGTTCCATATTGTATAAGCCCAAGAGGAGGCAAGACTGTATCTGGAATTTCCTATGGGGAACTAGTTTTGACTGTGTTGAAAGAGTGACCACTGGTTTGATCTAATCCTAGACCTAGTTGACGGGGAAAACTCTAAGCAGATAATATACAGGCATATATATACAGATGAAATATATACAAGTATGTAAAAGAGAGTAGAAGGACTTACAGATGAGCAAGCTTCCAGTATTACAAATATATATATATATATATATATATATATACACACACACACACAAGTATCTAAAAGAAAGCTGTTTAAAACTTACAGGTGAGCAAGCTTTCATTGTAACAGCTGTATGGTTAGTTGTTCAAGAAATTAAAGAATGTTTTTATAACAACTATGAATTTGAATCAAAATCAAAAGGGAAAGTTGTTTTAAAGAGAAGATTGGGGCTTATACTCAAGGAGAGGCCCAAAGTTTATTTTTGTACAAGAGATGGGGCTTACAGCTCAAGGAGAGGCCCAATGAAAGACAATGATTCACCGTCATTTTGAAAATCGTAAAGGGACTTATACAATGACTGAGGCCCAAAAAAGGTTTTCTGTACAAAGGGAATGGACTTACACTCTATTAGAGGCCCAAAGTGTTTTGAAAATAAGAAAAATGGGACTTACAACACAAGGGAAGGCCCATATGAAATTTGTTTTGAAAACAACGATCACGCCGAGATTTTTTTAACATATTGGGACTTATACAATGACTGAGGCCCAAAAAAGGTTTTTATTTACAAGGGATGGGTCTTACACTCTATTAGAGGCCCAAAGTGTTTTAAAAAAGATTTGTGAGGGTGAAAATAATCAAAAACCCTTATTTGATTTAAAAATGTATTTTAATTGAATAAAATTCAATTAAAACGATCAAAATTATCAAACATGTATGAAAAACAAGTTGTGATCTTGGATTAATGTTAGAAAAATCATGTTTCATTCATAGAATGATTTGAAAATAATTTGAATTTGCAAAATCAAGAGAAAGAAATATTTTTAAATGCCTAAAAACAAATAAAAATATAATTCTTTAAAAAATACCAAATATATGAAATAAATAATATTTTCTGAAATTTTTATAGAATAAAATATTTTAACATTTTTGTGAATTTTCAAAAAAAGAACCAATAAAAAATAATTAAAATTGAGAGAGAAATTAATTTTGGAATTAATTAATAAAAACCATGAAAAATGTGAAAAATAGCAAAAGAGGGGAAAATGACAAAATGGTCTGGGTGGGTCTTGAACCCACGATCTCCCAACCAAACACACATGCGCGCTACCACTGGGGTGGTGATACATCCGTGTATCAAAACCACCCCATCAACATATATGGGTGACTTGGATTTTAGGCCTAGCCAAGGCGCCATGGTCTGGCCCTTGCCCAAGGCATGGCCTGATTTTTGCTTCTTGCATGAAGGCTCTAACTTCCTCATTTCTCCATGGATTTTGACAAAATTTAGATGGATCCTGCCTAGAATTTCATGAGGAATCCAATGGTGCTTTTAGATTTTTCTAAAGATGTCCCCATTTTAAAACTCGATAGTGGTTTCAAAATAGGTCTAGATTTGCATGTTCTATGCTATCTCATTATACAGGCAACAATAGCATGGCAAATTGGTTCAAACACAACACATATGATATGTATGAAATGTCTATGATCAATGGACATCAAAGCAATACATAATTTAGAGAGTTCAAGTTGTCATGTACTTACCTCTTGAAGCTCCTTGTGCCAGAAGTAATCCAATGCTTTAGACACTCTTAATTGACCCCTTAGAAGCTTTTAGAATGATCAAAACCAGCTGGAATTCTCAGGAACAAGTATTGGCTTTTTCTTGCAAAAGTGGCAAAAGTGACCAAGATGGTAACTCTCTCAAATGGTGTTCCAGATTAGGGAAACTAGTTGAGATAGTTTGAGGATGATATTTGGAGTGTGTTTGTAACTTTGTTTGGTTTTTAAAGTGACTGAATCAAGACATGGCTTGAAAAATGCAAAAAAGTCAAAATTTGTGGTCTTGGAGATTGACTTTTTCATTTTGGTGTTTCAGATCAAGGATGAATGTTTGAACAACTTATATATGATACATTGGATGTGTTTGGATCATGAGTTGTGGTGGAATTGCTCTCTAACTCAAAAACTCAGTGGTGACTTGCAAAAGAAGGCATTTCTGCATAATGAGAGAGATTTTGAGGAAAGCAAGTGTTATTGTGCTTTGGTGTACTTAAACTGACCACAAATTAGCTCTATTTATAGTAGAGCGAGTTTGTTTTGGCATCAATAATGAATGGCAGTTGGTACAGGTTTGTGGCCAATGGTTGTATAAAGGAATTCTAGTCTAACATGATCATTGACTTGAGATTAGAGCACAGGCCTATGGTCTTCTGTTGCAAGGTGTTCGCAGGCGCGAACAACCGCTGGCCTTCTGTCGCAGGTTTACTCGCGGGATCGGCCACAGAAATCCCAGAACAAGTGGTTGGAAGCGTATGTTTGTTTGATATGATAGTCTCTTGCCTTTTTGGAAAAGTTGTAAGAGTTGAGCGATTAACCAGGTTTAGATTGATTGATAGGACAAAGCGGAAAATAAAGGAAAAAGGAGAAAACAGATAAACAAAAACAACTTAAGCTTTGAAAGTAAATTGCATGAAGGAATTGTGGAACCAATTATACATTTTTGCGGGATTGAACTCGTTTCTCTCTAAGCTTGGTACTTTGAGCGTTTTCCCTTTGCAATGTTACAAAATACGACCCCTAAAAATGGAATAAACAATTTAAATTCTAGTTATGCAGATACTCGAATGTTCCAACATCAGGTTTAGACATTGATTACTGCATTTATAGTAAGCAAGGATGAATACACAGCTGTTGTTATGAAGTGTAGCAGCAAAGTCACAAAAGATGTCGAGACATCTTGTTGTGACAACTCAGTCAAGAACATAAACAACAAAACTGTAAATCTGCAGAATAAAGAACACAAAATATGTTGACCCAGTTCGGTGCAATTCACCTACTCCGGGGGATACCAATCCAGGATGAAGACTTCACTATCTTGTAGTATTACCCTAAAGCTAAACTCCCCCGTTTACAACTTTATCCTAAACACTACCCTCAATGAATATCTTTACCAAGTTTAAACTCTAACGTTTACAACCCTAATATGAGAGACCTACTCACATCCTTCATCACCACCTATGATGTCTTTGTCTTCTGCCATATACAGACCCCTGTCGCAGTTTCCTTGACCAAGAATTTATCTTGGACTTGCTTAAAAGCTTTGTCCAAGAACAATACAACAACCATTACCTACATGCTTCTGGTTATGTCCCTGTATATATGCCTTCCACTCTGCATCCCATATTACAGAGTGGAGACTTACAAATCCTAAGAGAGCCAATAACTCTCAAACCCTAAACCCTTATTCAACACAAGAGAACTAGGTTACAAAGTTATAAGTGATACACAAGTTACAGTTGGTTATTTTAACCCTAGGTCTAAGTCTCCATATATAGTCTTCTGCTGTTGGGCTTTCCATCTTTTGATCCTTGATCCAGTCTTTAAATCTTCAATAAATCTCGAACAGATTTGTTACTAACTTAAATCCTGTTAATCACTCCAGGATGTCGTGTCTTGCTATTAGGACACCTTCTTCGACATCTTTATTCTGAGCAGATTCTTCATCTTCAATCTTCTTATGTTTTACCAAAATTTCGTCAAATCATCAGGTGCTTTCAATCTCCCCCTTTTGACAAATTTTGGCTAAAACATCTTCTTCTGCATTCTGCTCTCAGCAAGACTTCTCCATCTTGATAAATTTGAATGTTAAGATGATAGAACATCTTTCTCCAACATTCGTGCACTGCCACTGCACAAATGATCCCAAGAACCATAAAACTATTCTTCTCCCCCTTTTTAGCCAAAACTTGGCAAAAGTGACCCAGAAAACTCCAAATCCAGACACAACACACCCAGTATTTGAAGAACGCCATTGAACCCTCACTTAAAGAAGGAATTATGAGACTAAGAAGAACCAAAACAATCTTATTTATAGCCAAGAAATTCCTTAGGAAGTAACGAACCACCAAGAAATTCCTTAGGAAATTACAATGTCCTGACATCATGTCAGACAATACACTCAACTTCAGACCTGACAAGACTTCTCATATCAGCTTATCAATCAGAGACATATTCACAGAATAATGACTTTAATCTGCAGATAAAAATAAATTCTCCTAGACTCTTCTAATGATTCTCTAAACATCCAATAAGAACCATTTAACATGCACTGCCAAGTTTCCCACAACTTGCAACAATACAACAATGTCAAGACATCCTCCTTGACATCTCATCTTGCTTGACGCACAAATGCAAACTGGAACTACAACTGCATCCTCGCAGTAAATCGTCTCAGATCAAGTGGCATCTCCCCCTATCTAAGGTAACCAGTGCTCCTCCATAGAACACCTAAGCTAATGAATGGAAAACATAAGACGCATCTTCATGTCTTCAAGAGCGCACCAGTTGAACATCTCCCCCTTACCAGTTGAACATCTCCCCCTTCAAGAGCGCATCTCCCCCTTACCAGTTGAACACAGTCATCAACTCTCTTATTGCTTTCTCTGACAAGAAACAATAATCACTCACACATGATCACCATCATGCTACCCGTGAGGAAATTTATACCAACCATAACAAACTCTTGGCTTGAGATCAAAGTCCCATTGATCCCCCTATCCTGAAACCATCTACACACCACACAAACTCCTCTTAAATTCTCATGTATAGACCTCCAGCTGCTTAAGGCACAAACCAATTGAATCAAAATGCTTCACGTTCCTCAAAGAGACGCACAGGGCCCCTTAGTTTGTTATAACGATGTCAGCTATCGTATGCATGCTCCAGAACTTCACAGCTGCTAAACTGATCCACTACTAGCATGACTTGCAGCCAGGGCAACATCCCATTCGCAAGATTTTCCACTGACCTTACCCAGCCAACAACAAAGATAGACACCCCATAATCGAAAACAAACATTCCTTATTATTCTCTCGTATGATAACCTGGAATACTTCTGATTTTCTGGTGAATATCCTCTTCTGAACGCATCAGAATCCAGACCTTCATGCAATCAACATATGATCCACTCCAGCCTACTCCACACCATCCTCCCAAGGCAGTTCTTCTACTTCATCATTCTCCCGTATGACTAGATAGATACTCCTCAGACATGATGTAGCCAACAAGTGCCTAAACCAGAACTCAAGAATCCTCCATCAAGGATAACTAACCCAAAGATGTTCTAACATCAGTTATGACATCTTCCATACATCATAGACACCACACACCATGGTTCTTGATATGCTCTACCACTGGACTTACTATCAGCATAGTAATCCACATTGAAGATCTTCTCACAACACCGCGCCACCAGCTTGAATAAAGAAAACTTCAAAAACCCAGAGAGAAATAAACTCTCATCCACCAAAGAAGGTATACTTCCATCCTCAACCCAGAACTTCTGCCACAAGCTCCCAGAGAATCAAAACCTCCTTACAATTTCAACTAACTACTCTTCGGCACAAGAGCAATCAGTTTCAAGCACCCTACTTGAATGCACATTGTGAAATCAACCAAATGCCACCTTTTGATTGACCTCACTCATCTTCAGAACTCCCACAAGAAACACTGATCCACTAATAAAATCAGACCTTCAAGTCACATGAAATACTTACCCCATAGCAAGACATCTTGGATCCACCAAGCCTCTTAGTCATGTAACATCTTGCCATCCACAGCTCCTGAAAACTGCATTAGATAGACCTTTTTGAAGAATCCATAACTTCCATTCTCCTGTAGATCAACTTATCTTAAGCTGATGTGCCACATCACTAGCTGAGACTTCTGATGTTAAGGTAGATGTTAGAACATTCTGATATGACATCCAACTGTTGAATTCAGCTCCTCCTTCTGCCACTTAGAAGAACCTTCTCCCTTCACAAAACAAGAGTTCCATGCTCTCATAGACTTGATTCAACAACCAAGTTTGAGTAGAAACCTCCATTCTGTTGATTTTGCCATTATTCCATACAAGCTCACACCTTGATGAATACCTGCCAAGCTTGTCCAAAGACTTCAAACCTGCCACTGTCTGAATCTTCAGAAGGAATAGTTAGGAACTACCCCCCATAGCTGTACCAAGGAATGCCACTTTTCCTTGAGTAGAGTCGTCTTCACGAAGTTGTTGATATTGCCACCTATCTGAACTCCATGATGAGCATCCAAAAATGCCCCAAAATACCTGGATCAGAAATAAACCAATCCAAGTAGTCATCAAAATTATGATGTCTTCATAGTCTTCATCTCCATCTTCAACACCATCAATATCTGGACAAGTTATTCTCCCGTAAAACTCTCCAGGAATCAGATGCTAAGCCAATAACAGGCTATGCCAATAATCTTAGGTCAACACCTAAGAGGCTTCTGAGCATATACAGTACCCCTCCCATGATTCTACATACCTCTGAGGAAGAGATGTTAGAACATCTGACAGAACATCTTCAATCTTGAATCACAAGGATAATCAATTAAATATCTGCACAATTCAGATAGCAATTAATCTTGAATCCTTGTAGTTTAACCCTTATCTGATTCCAGCATCTTATAAATATCACCAAGATATTCCTCTTCATGTTGTCTTCTTATTTTTGTGCAAGTTGTTAAGATATCAAGGCTACCACCCTTGACTCAAGCTCTTAAGATTCTCTCTGAACGAATCCTAATTACCTCAACTGTGTGAACTCATCCTTAGGGTTGAGAAGTATGAGTTCTTCCTTACACTTTTGTGAACGGTGGAAATAAATCACCTCCACTGTCTTCACTTGTATGCTTCAAAGAAACACCTTCTAGTCTGAAGAATAACTAGAAGACTCCAGAACCATGACTTGAATTGCCTTGAGTGGACTTGAGAGTCATCCCAAGTGTCTTCAACAACTTAGCCAACAAGAAATCATCAAACCCCTAGAGCATGAATTTGACAATTAATATTACCCCTTCTCTTCAATCTGACTTCACTGAACATGATGGTGCCAATCATCCATGTACCAAGTCACAAGTATCAACCATCACAATAACATTCCATTGCTCCCGACTTTAGAATGCTATGTGTCTTCAAACCGGTTGAAATCTCCAAGAACAGAACTAGGTAAGATAGGCCAAAATCTTCCTTCAATCAAAACTCCAGTATCCCATACTACTAGAATTCTTCAATTAGAAACATATGCAGCGAAAACACCAAGAAAACCTTCAACTTGCCCTAGAAAAGATGTCATAACATCGTTCAGGACACCAACCAAGAGAACTAGCCACTCCTCCTGTTTGTTGTTGCAGAACCTCCTCAAAAAACAAAGAACCAGAACACTCATCTTCAATCATCAGGCGACTGAACTGCTTCCTTCAACTCCTCCTTGCTTAATCACCAGAAAGTACTCCCTTGGATCTCATCCTGACACAGACCAGGATGCCTGCTCTGATACCAATTGAAATTATGGTTATGCACATACTCGAATGTCTCAACATCAGGTTTAGACATTGATTATTGCATTTATAGTTGTCATACCCCAAATTTTGACCACTAAGATTTCCCATTATTGTGCAAATCATCATCACAATATAGATGAACCATCATACTTCATCAATCTCCCCAAAGATGGGTGAGCATTCACTACTATCAAACTTAGGGTTTCAAGCCCTCTCAGAGTCTTAGACAAAAGATCAATCAAGAAATGACATGATATTCAACTTGTCTAAACCTCTCAAACATCCACAAAGGATCAAGAGGACTCCCACATCAAGGAATTAAGCTCAAGGTTGCAACATTCCAGTTGGATTAAGCCTCAAAATCAACAGTGTCACCAAATTAGGGTTTTGGTCGACCAGGGCCTCCAGATGGAAATTTTCCTATGGGCATGAGCCAATGCTTCAAATAATATCCTAAAAAACTCCAAGGGACATCATGGACCCCATCATCAAGTCAATTTAACCTCAGGGGATGCATTCATCAAAAATCAGGATTTAGAGTTTCTTGACCTAATTCACCCCTAAGTTGACTTTTGGGACAAATCATGAGCCAAGACCTCAAGAGAGGATTTGAGGGTCTCTAATACACCACATTGATCCATTTTCAACAATGGATTGATCCAAGAAGCTTGATTCCCAAGTTTCAAGTTCATCAGAACCACAGTTAGGGTTTCGAGGAAAAAGTCAATTGTACCTTTGACTGTTGACCAGGACATGCTCCCAAACCCTAGGACATGATTCAATATACCCTATAACACCTATGACATCAATCCATCAAGTTTTATTTAGGTCAAGGACTTGATTTCATAGAGGATCGCACAGTTTGGAATTCATCTGACAAAAAGTCAACTGTGCACAAAAGTCAACTTTGACTTGTTGAGATTTTTCACAATTATGGTTCTTTAACCCTAAAATGATGTTAATGTATGATTGGAATCATCATTCATCAATAAAAATCAAGAAAAGTGAGATAACTTGTAAAAGGGGTATCCATAAAAAACTTAGAAATTTTCTAAGTTATAGAACAAAGTGGCTAGGGTACCAACTTTGGAGGATCATAACTCCTAAACCACAAGGCCATGTTTCCCCATTCAAAGCTAGATTTGTAGCTCTCATGGCCCTCTACAAAAGCTTCAACTACACCTCATTCCAATTCATCATGGATTTTGAGTTATGGAATGATCAAAATGGCAGAAAACATGAAATGCCACTTTTTCCAACACTTAGTGAAATTTTCACTAAGTCAGAATCTATCTTGCTTTTTTTCCAAAAGTAGGGGGATTTTTCACTTGGATCCAAAAATTTTAAGACCAACTATGATCACACACATGTTGTATCATATGAGGGCTTTCCAAAATGGCCAAGAACTCCATGAAACTCCACTTAAGCCATGAGATATGACCATGCCAATATGCCTTGCTGCAAACTATCATGGCAAGGCGGATTTGGGAGTTTTGCTCGATTTGCTCAAATTTTGCAAAGGGCAAGCAAATTTATCCATTTGAACACCTCAAGGGGGGACCAAGGAGGGACAAACACTGATCCATCAGCCTCCCAAGTCCTTGGAACCAAAAATAGCATGTCAAACCTAGAAATCCCTAAAGAGGAGACAAGACTCCAATTTTATTTTGGAGCATTTAATGGATGCACCAAGGTGGCATGGACTGACCCATTTCCAACTGAATTCAGTCAAGACATATCCAAGACCAAGGGAACCAGCAGCATGTGCTCTAACCTCTAGCTCTAGTCAATGGCTAGAGGAGACTTGGATTCCTATTGATCAATATTGGCTAAACCTCTGCAGCAGTTGCTAATCACTATTGCTCCCAAAACAAACTTGCTCTACTATAAATAGAGCTCAATTGTGATCAGTTTGAGTACACCTAAGCCATCAAACAAATGCTTTCCTCAAAATCACCTTCTCACTTCCAAATTTACCTTCCAAAGCAAGTCACTATCGGGTTTTGAGTTTGAGAGCTATTCCAACCAAACCAATCACTCACACACACACACCTCATAAACATCATATAGAAGTGATCCAAACACTTAAACAACATCTGGAACACTGATTTCTCAGAATCACCAACCAACTGCTTAAGGTATTAACCAAGTTGCAGTTGAGATACCATCTTCAGTTCCAGCTTGTTTTAAATCATTCCAAGCATTCAGACACATCACTTGGCACCTAGGGAAGCTATACACATCATTGGAACCTAGCTGTAACACCTCCAACACAAAACACGATCACCAGCTGCAAGAGGTAAGCATGAGCTCTTCTAACTCTATGATCCATGCATTTTTTGCTGCACAATAATTTGGCCATATGTTCATAATCATGCATAGAGTGTTTTCCCTCAATCAATTGCTTTGTTTGAATCGTACATGAAATATCTGAGCCTTCATGAAAATTTTAGGGTTCTTGAGGTTTCTCTTTGATTTCTTATTCCATGCTTAAAATAAATGAAATTAAAGACCATAGTCATGACCATGAGGCGAAAACGAGCAAATTGATATGTAGATTGCATGATATAGTCAAGTATTCAGTGAGATTGGATAGAAAATGCAAATCTGCAGAAACAGTGGGTGGCGCGTGTTCTTGCCATGTTCTTGGCGCCCTTTTTGAAAATTCAAATATTTGAATTTGTGATTTTTATTTAATTGATTCAAAAATTAATTTCTCTCAGAGGTTTAATGATTTTGAGTTGATTCCTTTTTTTAATAATTCACAAAAATGTTAAAATATTTTATTTTACCAAAAAAATCCCAAAAATATTATTTATTTCATATATTTGATATTTTTGCAAAGAATTAATGTTTTATTTGTTTTTAACATTTGAAATATTTTTTCCTTCTTGATTTTCCAAATTTAATTGGTTTCCAATCATTTTGTGGACTAAAACATGATTTTTGAAACATTAATCCAAGATCACAGATTGTTTTTCACACATGTTTAACAAATTTGGTCATTTTAATTGAATTTTGTATTCAATTAAAATATATTTTGAAAACAAATTAGGGTTTTGATTAATTCAACCCTCATCAAACTTTTTCAAACACTTTGGGCCTCTATTAGAGTGTAAGACCCATCCCCATTATAAATACACCACCTTTTGGGCCTCAGTCATTGTATAAGTCCCACTGTATTTTGAAAAACAACGGCGCGATCGTCACCTTTTTAACAAAACCAAATGAGCCTACCCTCGTGTTATAAGCCTCATGTCCTTTCTTTGGGCCTCTAGTAGAGTGTAAGACCCAACCCTTTTTGAAAACCAAAATGATTTGGGCCTCAGTGTATTGTATAAGTTCCGACACCATCAAAAAGTTTGGCGCGATCGTCGCCTTTTTAACAAAAAATCCATGGGCCTCTCCTTGAGTTGTAAGCCCCATCTCTTGTACAAAAATAAACTTCTTTGGGCCTCTAATAGAGTGTAAGACCCAACCCCCTTTTTACCAAAACTTTTTGGGCCTCAGATATAGTATAAGTCCCTCCGCGTTAAAAGAAAAATCTCGGCGCGATCGCCAGTTCAAAAATCAAATCATCTGGGCCTACCCTCGTGTTATAAGCCCCATTCCTTTTCTTTAAACACATTTGGGCCTCTTGAGAGAGTGTAAGACCCATCCCTTTGTACAGAAAACCTTTTTGGGCCTCAGCCACTTGTATAAGTCCCTGTACAATTTCAAAACAACAGTGCAATCACTGATAAAACCTTGGGCCTCTCCTTGAGCTGTAAGCCCCAACAATCTTTTCAAAGAACTTTCTCCTTTGATTTTGAATATAATATTATTATCAAAGTTTTCTTTATTGAACAACTAACAAAACAACATGGAAGCTCTACAATCAAGTAAGTGTTTACCCGCTTTCATTTATCGCTTTCGTATGTATATAACTGTATTGTGGGGTTGCTTCACTGTAAGTCTTCTTTCACATCCTTTTATATACTTGTCAAATATCAACTGTATAATACTAGTATAGTTATTTAGAGTTTTCCCCGACAACTACGTCTAGCACTAGGTAAAGCCTTATTGGTCACTCTTAAATACAGTCAAAACTAGATCCCCCATAGGATTACAGATACAGTCTTCCCTCCTCTTGGGGTTAAACAATATGGAAACGTGAAAGGCAGCATTCTCGGTGAACCCTTTCTCAGACTGTCACTCTTAGAAATTGTCAAAGAAACTATACTCCCCAGAGTTGATCTATTCTCCGTTAATAGCATCTCTTAAGTTTCTTCCAAATTCAAGAACTTTCTTGGCTTGATCTATTCTCCGTGAATAGCATGTCTTGAACTTCTCTTGGTTTGGGGACCCACAGGCTTCCTAAAAGCATCCCCGCCTCCTCTTGGGCGTTGTACAAGGACCCTTCGGCTTCCTAGAAGTTCTCATGCCTTCTCTTGGGCTTAATACAAGGACCCTGACGACCTCTTAAAGGTATAAGACAGAACTTAGTCATCCTTTGCTAGAGCAGTCTTTCCAGTGTCAAAACTCCGGCCTTTGTAGGGTTGGTACCCATCCCTTAATACCCGTGCCTCCTCTTGGGCATTATAAAAAAGATAAAACTCTAGACTTGGACAGTCTAAGACCCTTGAGTCTCAAAGACATTCTCAAGTTCCCTTCGAACATAGGCAGAAACCCGGTCTCTCTCATGAGAGTTCCCTATACTTGGACTCGCTTCCGGATCTCCAGAATCCACGGCGGTAAGGTAGCTTCCTCTTGGGCTTCGTACAAATGACTCTCCCTAGCGGAGTTAACCTTTTCAGACTCTCTTGTTGAGTCAGTCTCTCTTTAGCCTCTATCTCGGGCTTTGTACGAGATACCGAAACACTCTCTTATTGAGTATAAAAGACTCTCTTGTTGAGTCACTTCCCTTTTTTCCTCCATCTCGGGCTTCGTACGAGATACTAAAATACTCTTTTGTTGAGTATAAAAGACTCTTGTTGAGTCAAACCTTTTTAGCCTCCGTCTTAGGCTTCATATAAGACAGATAAAATACTCTCTTGTTGAGTCAATCTCCTTGTAGCCTCCGTCTCGGGCTTCGTACAAGACACATAAAAAGCACTCTCTTGTTGAATCAGTCACTTGTTAGCACTCTCTTATTGAGTCAACCCTTTTAGCTTCTATCTCAGGCTTCGTACGAGACAGATAAACAACACCCTCTTGTTGGGTCAATAGCTTCCTCTTAGGCTTTGTATAAGGAAACCTCGGTTGAGTCAATCAACCTTTTAGCATCAAACATGTGCCTTTCTCACAACATACAAACATCAACAACTCCTTTTCTTTCATCTATTTGCTGTAAGCGGTAAGCCTCTGGATTATTTGCATCCACACCACTGTCCCTCTTTTAGCATGAGAAATTCCTAAGGAAATATGACATTGCTCTACACTGAGTTAAAGTCTTCTCCTTCAGGTTAAAAATCCCTTATAAAGGAAATTATGGCATTGCTGGAGTCACATATCCCAGTTAAAGTAATTCTCCTTTATAATCAGTCACCCAACAGGTTTGATAAACAGTCCAAATATCCCCCTTTAGAAATGACAAATTCTCTCTCATCCATAAACCCTTTAGCTTCACATCTTGGGCTTTGAACAAGATACAAATCACCTTTAGCTTCATGTCTTGGGCTTTGAACAAGACACCAAAACACCTATTTTCCTCCCCTAGAATAGGAGGAACTACGATCGCTCTGATTTCTCTGTTTCGTTAAACGGGAATACGTAGGCATAAGATTACAAAATCTTAGCGAGCAAACTAATAAAAAACCCAAAATCCAGTACCTTCACAAATCAACCCAAAAGCATTAAATCTAAACACATTACCAAAAACCTCACAAATAGTCTAGACACTGTGTTCTTAACAAAATAACCGAAGAGTGGCCCACGTCTTAATAGCATCTGTAAACCAACAGTTTTGATTGTTTAACCTCAGTTTACGAGCAGGGGTAATTGGAGACATCTATTTCCCTTCCTTCATCATCTTAACAGGATAAAAAATGAATCGAACTGTAGTGCCCAAGCGATAGTGATTCAAGACCATAAAAATCGTGCTACAATAGTAAGCAAGGATGAATACATAACTGTTGTTATGAAGTGCAGCAGCAAAGTCACAAAAGATGTCGAGACATCCTGTTGTGACATCTCAGTCAAGAACATAAACAACAAAACTATAAATCTGCAGAATAAAGAACACAGAATATGTTGACCCAGTTCGGTGCAATTTACCTACTCTGGGGGATACCAATCCAGGATGAAGACTTCATTATCTTGTAGTATTACCCTAAAACTAAACTCCCCCATTTACAACTTTATCCTAAACACTACACTTAATGAATATTTTTACCAAGGTTAAACTCTAACGTTTACAACCATGATATGAGAGACCTACTCACATCCTTCATCACCACCTGTGATGTCTCTGTCTTCTGCCATATACAGACCCCTGTCGCAGTTTCCTTGACCAAGAAGTTATCTTGGACTTGCTTAAAAGCTTCGTCCAAGAACAATACAACAACCATTACCTACAGGCTTCTGGTTGTGTCCCTGTACCAATGCCTTCCACTCTGCATCCCATATTACAGAGTGGAGACTTATAACTCCTAAGAGAGCCAACGACTCTCAAACCCTAAACCCTTATTCAACACAAGTGAACTAGGTTACAAAGTTATAAGTGATACACAAGTTACACTAGGTTATTTTAACCCTAGGTCTAAGTCTCCTTATATAGTCTTCTGCTGTTGGGCTTTCCATCTTTTGATCCTTGATCCAGTCTTTAAATCTTCAACAAATCTCAGACATATTTGTTACTAATTTAAATCCTGCTAATCACTCCAGGATGTCGTGTCTTGCTGTTAGGACATCTTCTTCGACATCTTTATTCTGAGCAGATTCTTCATCTTCAATCTTCTTATGTTTTACCAAAATTTTGTCAAATTATCAGGTGCTTTCAACAATGCTTATATAGGCCTAAAAAATAACTGTTCATGTACCTAGATTTGCTTTGGTGCTGACACGTGTCACCCCACTATCTTTTCAACTTCCCATATTCTTGGAACTTTCAAACTTTCCCGCCTAAGCATTTGTCCTTGAATTGGGTTTGTCTTTCGCCTGGAATCCTCCAACACCTTTGCTTATCGCCTCCCTTCTGACGCGCCTTTGTGACCTGTGTCGGACCAACGTCTTGGTTCTCTCCTGCTGTCGACTAGCTTCTCAATTTCCTCTTCTTCCTTTCCTTCTACATAGGTCGAAATCTCCTTGCCAACACAAGGATAAGGCTTGACTCATTCAGTTAGGTTTGCTTCAGTCCATGCCACCTTGATGTATCCATTGAATGCTTTGGAACAAAATTGGAGTCTTTGAGAGTTTTAGCCTTTTTAGGGTGACATAGCTACATGTAGATCCTTGGACTTGGGAGGATTGTGGATCAGATACTTTTCCTTTGATGTTATCAATTAAGGTGTCCAAATGGATGACAAGGCTTGTAAATATCTGATTTGGCCAATTCGAGCAAATGACCTATAATCTGCCTGGAACAAAATCAGTCTTTGATGCCATGTTCCAAGGGTTGTAACTCCCTACTCAAATTGAATTTGGAGATGATCTGGTACTTGTTGGAAAGCCCTCATGACATACTTCAACTTTGATGTTCAAAGTTGGTCTTGGTTCAGCTTGGATCAAAGTTAAAAATGCCTCTACATTTTGGAAAAAGTAAGACAGATTCTGACTTATTGAAAATTTCACTAAGTGTTGGAAAAGTGGTCATTTTCATGTTTTTGTGATTTTGATCAATCCATAACTCAAAATCCATGTGGATTTGGAATCTCTTGTTGTTGACATATTTGAAGTATGTCAGGTGGACTTTCATTTGAGCTTTGAATGGGAAAAAAGGCCTTGTGGTTTAGGAGTTATGACCTTGCAAAGTTGGGTAAAAACCACTTTTGTTCAATAACTTAGAAAAAATTTGGTTTCTCAAGGTTGCCCCTTTTGTAAGAAACCTCACTTTTCTTGATTTTTCTTGATGGGTGATGATCAATATCATACATTAACATTGTTTTTTACTTAGGGGAACCATATTTGTGAAAAATTCCAAAAGTCAAACTTGATTTTGGGCACAGTTGACTTTTTGTCAAATGAAATCCAAACTGTGTGATTCTTTATGCAATCAAGTTTTTGACCCAATTCAAACCTAATGGGTGGATTCCATAGGTGTTTTATGGTGTCTTGAACCATGTCCCAAGGTTTTGGAACATGTCTTGGTCCAAAGTCAAAGATACAGTTGACTTTTTCTTCAAAACCCTAATTGTGGTCCAGATGAAAATGAAACTTGTGAATCAAGCTTCTTGGATCAATCCATAGTTGAAAATGGATCAATATGGTGTATTTGAGGCCCTCAAATCATGTCTTGAGGTCTTGGATCATGTCTTGCTCCAAAAGTCAACTTAGGGATGAATTAGGACAAGAAACCCTAATTCCTAATTTTTGATGAATGCTTCCCCTGAGGCTAAATTGACTTGATGATTGGGTCCATGAGGTCCCTTGAAGTATCTTGGGTTATGCTTTGAAGCATTGGCTCATGCCCAGAGGAAAATTTTCATCTGGAGGCCTTGGCCGACCAAAACCCTAATTTGGTGACACTAGCGATTTTGAGGCTTGATCCACTTGGAATGTTGCAACCTTGTGCTTAATTCTTGATGTGGGAGTCCTCTTAATCCCTTATGGGTGTTTGAGAGGTTAGACAAGTTAAAGATCATGCCATTTCTTGATTGATCATTTGTCTAAGTGCTCTGAGAGGGCTTAAAACCCTAATTCTTGATGGTAGTGAATGATCAACAATCCTTGAGGAAATTGATGAGGCATGAAGGTACATCCACATTGTGGTGATGATTCTCACAATGATGGGAAATATTGGTGGTCAAAATTTGGGGTATGACATACACCTATCAGACAGAAGTTCTCCCTCTGTCTTTCAGAAACGATGCTCCTTCCAACAAGAAACTCCCCAAAATCACCACATGATATCCCATGACAAACTTCATGATCATATAGTGAAAGAGTACCAGGATCACATCCTTGTACCATAACCAACAAACTCTTGGATTGAGGTCAAAATCACCATTGACCCCTCTCATCCAGAAACCATCCATACCCTGTACAAATCCACCTTGAATTTTACAGCCATAGATATCCTTGTTCCTTGAGATAAAATCCAATTGAATCTGGAATGCTTCACATTCCTCAAAGAGACATACAGAGTCCCTTAGTTTGTTAGCTTGCCTAGATGTAATTCACACTTAAAATACATCAAATCCATGCTCTAGAAATCCCCAGCTTACTTGCTTCACAAGCACCAAACTGATCCACATTTAGCATGATTTGTAGTAGAAGAAACCACCTCTCCACAAGCATTCTGACATCAGCAAGAGTCAGCCATCCAGATAAACACCCCATGATTCAAGACATTCTTCACTTCATCATTATCCCATATGATAAGTTAGAACACTTTTGATTCAACTGGTGAATATCAGCTTCCACAATCTGAACTTCAAGTTCAGAAAACATGATGATGTTCTAACACTAGTTAGGACATCTTGATTATATCACAGACACCATACACTATGGTTCTTTATACAATCACCACTGGACTTACTATTTGTATAGT
Organism: Lathyrus tuberosus; assembly: GCA_022829125.1. Lineage (NCBI taxonomy): Eukaryota > Viridiplantae > Streptophyta > Magnoliopsida > Fabales > Fabaceae > Lathyrus > Lathyrus tuberosus. The sequence continues at coordinate 18,687,294 of JALAZF010000022.1, read as the reverse complement.
AATCCAACTGAAGATCTTCAGAGAACACAACTCCACCAGCTTGATCAATAAGAACTCCAGACAACCAAAGAGAGAAATAAACTCTCATACATCTCCCAAAAGAAGGTAATCTTCCATAAGTAACTTAGAGCTTCTACCACAAGCTCTAAGATATGAACAGAACCAGAACCTCCTTTGATTTTCAACCAACTACCCTTCTGCACAAGATTAATTAGTTCCAAGCACACTGCTTGAATTCACATTAAAGATCAACTAAAGGCCACTATTTGGTTAATCTTAGCTTTTATTCAGAGCTCCAGAAAATCTTCTAATCCATCAATGAAACCTAATCTTCAAGTTACATAATCCACCTACTCCATAGCAAGCCATCTTAGATACACCAAGATTCAGACATGTAACATCTACTCCTTCTTGCAGCTCCCGCAAAATGCATGAGATAGACCTTTTTGAAGCATTAATTCCATTTATTTTTTATAAGATCAACTTATCTTACGATGATGCGCCACAACATCAACTAAGACCCTGAAGTTTCAGCTTGATGTCACAACATCTGATCAGACATCCAGCTGGAGAGTTCAGTTCTTCATTCTGCCACTTAGAAGAACCTTCTCCCTATAACAAAACAAGAGTTCCATGTTCTCATAGACTTAATTAATGATATCAAGTTAGAGTAGACAACCTCTATCCTGCTTTACTGTACTACAATAACCACCTCATCTTCAGAGAAACTAAACATGCCAAAGCTTGATTCTTCAGAAGAGATCAGCCACACAAGATCTTTACAAAAGGAATCCCGCTTTCCTTAAGTAGAGACTTCTTCAGAAAGTCAGAGATAACTGCCACTTATCCTTGACCTCCAAGATGAGCAAGATCACATGCTCCTAGAGTAGAGACAGGAACACACCTGTTGCACTCCAATGCACCTAGATCAGAAATAAACTGACCCAAAAAGAAAGTCTTCATCTTTTCTTCCATTAGCACTACGTTCTAGATAATCTTCCTGCCACAAAACTTCCTAGTGAGAATATGTGCCTTTTCAACACCAGAATAAAGACAAATCCTACCACACACACGTGTATGGTACCAAGATCATCAGCTACAACTCCTTTGCTCCAAAGATTCACTCCTTGAATCAAAAATATTCTGCACAATCTCTGTTGATGGAATGTTTCAACATCTGGTTAAACATCAGATTCTTCTCATGATTGTACCCATTCTCCAAAGAACAGGTCCTTGAGCAAATGCGACTAGAAATGTTGCCCTTCCTGATGTACCAACTTGTCACCAGTAATCTTGTACTCTAAAATACAAGGATAACCAATTAAATATTTGTGAATTCCACAAACAGCAATTGATCTTAAATCCTTGTCCACAAAACCATACATCGTGTAGGATATATGATCTACCAGATATCAACACAAATGTGTCAACATATTTCTAGTCAACCAAAATGTTGAGACATCAAGTCTGTCACCCTTGACTCAACCTGCCTATGACTTTCCATTGCTAATATAATCCTTGCAAATCATGAATGGTGAAAATAAATCACCTCTCAGTATCTCCAAGTTGAATAACATCCATCAGCACCAGAGAACTTCAAAAATCCATCTTCAGCAAGAGAACCAGATTATCCTTCTGAAAGAACTCTTAAACACGACCAGAGATGCCTTTATGAGTGGACTTGAGTGAAAACTCAGGTATCTTGGGCAACTTTTTCGAAAAGTATATTTACCAAACTCATAGATCCTGAATTTGATAAACACGATCTCAACTCACCTTCTCTTCAAACCGACTTCAAGATACAAGATGGAACCAACCTTCCAAGTACCAAGACATACACCACCCAACAACTCTCTTCATTCCATTGCTCCCGACTTTGGAACGACTAGAGCTTACAATTGTTAGATGTTGATATCTTCAAGAAAAGAAGCCAACAATCAAATCTTCCACCATCTTTCTTCTATCACAACTCCAGAATCCCATAAATACCATAGTTCTTCCATCAGAAACATATGTAGTGGAACCACTAAGGAACATCTTCAACATGCCCTAATAAGATGTCAGAACATCTTATAAGACACCATACAGAAGAACTAGCCTCTCCTCCTGCAGTTGCTATAGAAACTCCTCAAAAAACTTGAAAAACCATCAGTAGTTATTACCTTTAATCCAGAACATCCATCCCATCCATTAATACCCTTGAGTATGTCCGAGTGAATGATCTGATCTCCCAAACTCCTCCTTGTTTAAAGCGCCAGAAAGTATCTCCCAGGATCTCATCCAGAAGCAGACATGATTCCTGCTCTGATACCAATTGAAATTCTGGCATAGCAGATAGCAGATGCCCTAACACATGTCCAGACATTGTTCTCTGCATAACTTTAGAACAAAGGCAGAATAAACAAGCTAATATTCTAAATATCAGCAACAACAACAAGACAGATGTTTTGACATTTGTTACAACTGTTAATCAAAACTGAACTGTAAATTGTAGAATGATAAACAACACAGAATATGATGACCCAGTTCAGTGCAAATCACCTACATCTGGGGGCTACCAAGCCAGGAATGAAATCCACTATAATAGTATTAATTCAAAGTTAAACTCCCCCGTTTACAACCTCTCACTTAATCACTACCCGTGCAACTTCTATCTAAAACTCTCATAGATATGAGACCCCTCTCAATTCCCTTTCAATCACAGTAGTGACTGAACAATTACAATAGTCTATGTCGACCACATAGTATCAAAAGATACATGGGTGACTTACAAACTACACAAGATACTCTCAAAACCCTAAACCCTTATGTTGCACCAATGACTTGTTGTTGTGTATGCTCTCTTTTAGGTTTAGTAAGTCCTTATTTATAGACTCTTGCACTATGGGCTTGGACTCTTCAATTAAGTCCAATATTCACGTTTTAAATCAGCTGCAAGATCTTCATATAAAAATAGGAACAAATCTTTTATAATTTCCTAAAAACTCTCAAAGATCCTTTTTATGAAATACAATTAAATCTGGACTTGCTCCTAATAAATCCCCTTGACCTGCGCATAATGATGAGGTATATCTAAAAAAATTCTCATCAAATAAAATCAAATCTATCAAGAGATATACAACAGCAGTGCCTGCTGTACCAAACAAAGATATCATGACATTGTCTTTGACATATGTCTGAAAATCACATAACAACAGCACCTGTTATACTAGACCAAGAAGTCATGACATTTGTCATGACAGTTGATGAAGATGCTTCAACATCTTGCTCGACATCTTGCCAAGTATTATAACCACATATGTACTGATATCTGAGCAACCATGTCAGGACATCTTACCCAACATCTTGCTGTAAACTTGTTTTAGCTAAAACGTAGCCAATCAAAGACCTAACATACACGAAACATATAATCCCCTGAACACATGAGTCATGGTTACATTTGTGTGAGTGATACACAAGTAACATAAGGTGGAAATGCTTAAGTAAAAAATCGATAAGAGACCCTTTTAGAGCCGAGTGGACACATAAGATAAGGTAACTCATTAAGATTATTATCTCACCCCACTATTATTGTTGTTTTTCAGGTAGTTCTGTGCACGTAAAAGGCAAGGGAAAGCTTATGTAATGATGTTTGACGATTCAATTTTTTGATAATGATCTTCCACTATGGATCATATGGATGTCGTACATATATCCTAGTTTTTGTTTAGGCACTCTTGTATATCACGTGCCCTATTTTGTATATTATTTATTTTGCACATGTATGTATAGCGACGCTGATAGGCTCTTAAGTTGTATCAGTACTAGTTACGTTATGTATAATGTATTTTCTAGATGTATTTTATACGTGGGTGTTATGCAGGGTGGAGAGACAAAAGATTTACCAATTGGTTTTCATCAAGGTTGAACCCTAAGCCCTACCTTTTTACCTAAATTTTGGATGTAATCGCGAAACACTTCCGAGAGTTAGCACCGAGATGCATGTTTTTTTGCAGATGATATAGTCATTCTTGGAGAGTCAAAGGAGGATTTAAATGAGAGGTTGGAAACTTGGGAACGAGCTTTAGAAACATATGGTTTTCGCTTAAGCAGAAGTAAGAAGGAGTATATGTAATGTAAGTTCAACAAAAGAAGAAGCATTTCTAACCTAGAGGTGAAAGTTAGAGACCATATTATCTCTTAAGTCACACAGTTTAAATATTTGGGTTTATAATACAAAGTGATAGAGAAATAAAAGGGGATGTAAACCATCGAATTCAAGCTAGGTGGTTGAAATGGAGAAGGGCATCAGGTGTTTTATGTGATGCAAAGCTACCTCTCAAGTTGAAAGGAAAATTTTATCGAACTGCGGTAAAACCTGTGATTTTGTATGGGTGTTTGCATGCGGTTCTCGCGCGAACAACCGCTGGCCTCCTATCGCAGGTTTACTCGCGGGATCAGCCACAGAATCCCTAAACAAAGCGTTGGAGTGTACGTGTTGTTGATATGACCATTTTTAGTTTAGGGAAGTTGTAGAAAACTTGGACCGATAAAAGAGTTTGAATGGATAAACAAAACAAAGTGAAAAACAAACAAGTAAATGACACAATAAATTAAACTTTATGCATTAAAATAACAAGTTCGGACGCGATCATACATTTTTGCGGGAGTAAACTTGTTTCTCTTAACGCTTGGTACTTTGAGTGTTTTCCCTTTTCAATGTTACAAAATGCGACCCCTCAAATGGAAATAACTATTGCTTTATATATACTAACAAAATAACTGTTCATCTTCCCAGATTGGTTTTGGTTGTGACACGTATCACCCCACTATCTTTCTAACTTCCCATGTTCTTGGAGTTTTCAACTTTTCCCGCTCAAAGATGTGTTATCCTTGTGTCAGTTTCGTATGCCACCACTTGACATCCTCCGACAACAAAGCCTCCAAGTCCTCTTCCGACACGACCTTCATCTGTGTCGGTCCAACTCTCCAGCCTCCTCTTGGCGTCGACTTGCTTTGGATATTATGACATTTCTTCATTCTCTTTATTTTGTCGAAATGTCTTAGCCAACAAATTGCCCCTCAAAAGGCCCATTTCAATTGAGCATTGTGTCGACTGAGAAATCTGGTGTTTTTCTTTTCTGCGAGATTTCGACGACGCTTTGGTTTTGACTCAACAGACAGCGTTTTGTCTTCTGTCGAGCCACGTGTCACTCTCCGTCTGACATGATGATGGTAACTTTTATACCACGATTTCCAAGACAATGTCATGATGGCTAGTCCCGTCCTAAGTTATGGGTCTCGAAACCACCCCCACTCACTTCAAAATTTGAACAGTTTGTGATCTTTCATTTGCATGCGTTTTTCTCTATAAATACCACTAAGCCCAACTGGTTTTCTTTTTCACCTTCTCTTCATAGCTTCTTCTTTTTTAACTCTTCCTTGTCCTTGAAAAACCTCTGTACTTTTTTCCAATGGCCTCATCCACAAACGTTATTGCTTCTACCACTCACACCACTGGAAATAACCCCATTGCTTTCGTTCTTCCGAAAAAGAATCCCCCAGGCCTCTTCCTCAATCGTCGTCTACTGATGAAGCGGTGGTGGACAACTGGCGTCATTAGATGATCGTCTCTTTCGCGGTGGCTGGTAAGCTCCATGCTTTTCACGGCCCATATCCGGACAAAAAACCAAATCACCAAGAACTTCAAGAGTTCTTTCCCTGTTTCACGCCTACTATCCGACCAGATTTTGAGAAAGGTGGCACTTTAGACCTAAAATTCATGGCGCCCAAGTCTAGAGTCTTTAGATCCATGCCTACACCTGGAAACAAGGACTACATTGCTTGGCTCAACAGAGTCGAAGGCCAGCGCAAGGAGCAATGGAAGACGGCTGGCATTTTCGACGCCATTCAAATTTCAAGAAACCCTCACAGGGTCAACCCTTGCTTGCTAATTACATCAATGTACTTTTGGGAAGGGTCGACCAACACGTTCCACCTCCCCTGTGGCAAGTTTACACCAACACTTTTTGATGTGGCGGCCATTATTGGCCCTTCGCCACTAGGCGAAACGTTCGACCCGACCCTGGAAACAAACAACTCCTTTGATTTTGAGCGTGCTAGTTTCCAAAGCTACATCGAAGATCACCGCGACAAATGCGTTATAGAGGTGTCCGATGAAGAACACATCGACTTCCTGACGTTGTGGCTGTCTTACTACTTGTTTTGCCCTGGTTCTCTGTAGATAGCCAAAAGTTACATAAACATGGCAATCCAAATCCACGAGGGTCGACAGGTATCTCTGGGCAAGCTTCTACTAGCCTCCCTTTATCATTCTCTTGGTTTGTCAGCCATGCGGCTAAAACTCCTTCATCAAACCACCAAGGCTCTAAATATCTCAAGGTCTATGTGGTTTTTGCAACATTGGCTCAATGCCACTTTTTAGCATATCTTGGGATACCCTGCTGATAAGTGTAAATTGTAACTATTTTTGTATATAAGTTTTGTTGCACTTATCGATACTTTTTGTTAATATCGTTCGAATAAACCCCACTTTGTTTGTAAATACGTTTACTTTACGTTATAGTGTATATATTGCGTATCGTGTAAATATCATTGAGTTTAATTGATTTTCTCTCATTTTTGTAGGTATTCAAGCAATGATATTTTGCCATTGTTCTATAGAGCATTGAATAAGCTTTCCAAAGCTTCCGATCGTGCGTCAATCCAAGTTACGGTTCAGAAGTTGTGGTCAAAACAAGTCTGGTGTGAAAAAGGGACCAAAGTTCGCTTTGCGAACTTCCCAGCGAACGCTCCCAGAATTATGGCAGTAGAAAAAGGGACCAAAGTTCGTATTGCAAACTTTCAAGCGAATATTCGCTTTGCGAATAAAAGTTCGCATTGCAAACTTTTGCAGAATTGCAGAGGCATTTTAGCTGTTCTAAGGCACTCAAGTGCCAAATTTTGATGTTCGCTCAACGAATAAAAGTTCGCACTGCGAACTTGACTGATTTTTGAAATGTTTTTTAAGTCATTTCATTCATTTTTTAGGTTATGTTTTGGGGTATTTGTTCCCAATTCATCAAACCTTCATTTTTGATAATTTAGAGCTTATAAAAGCATCAATGGAGGTTGCAACTCAATGATTGGGGGTCGATGTTTCTTGGATCGTGATTGACACCGTGAGAGATTTTGATTCCTCTTCTCTCTTCCCTTTGTAGTTTCCATTTGTTGTGAGTTTGTATGTAAGTTTACCTTGATTATATGTATATTTATTGCTCATGGCTTTGTAAACGAGCTATTTTACAAATCTTTATCGGTGTTATCCTTGTTTTATTCGCTTTATGTTTGGATTTGAGTTGCGGTAGACATATCCTCTTCGAATCTGGAACTAGGATGAACATCTATTAGGTTCTGAACTCTAGAGATAAATTTAGATCTAACATTCACCGTGGGTATCGATTCTTAATGCTCCATATGGTCGAGTTGCGTGAGACATCATCGATGAGGCGATACGGTTGTTCTCTCAACTTTGCGTTAGATATAACCTTTGTTGTGAGCGATACGTGGGGGTATTGATGAGTGATTTAGGTTGCGTACAACTGGGTAGTAAATTTAAGTATTTGATAGGGTAGATGAAATGCAAACCCGAGAATTCTCTACTCTCCAATGAATGAATTCTTTTTCTATTCATAAGTTTATTTCCCGCTTTTACTTTAACCAATTTAATCCAAACTCATTAACATTTAAATTGTCGAACGACAGTTCAATATCACCGATCTCTTTAGACACGATAAATTCCCGGAAAAATACTTCCAAATCTTTTTGTTGCTTGTCGCTTTACCACACCAACAAAATGGCGCCGTTGCTGGGGATTGGTTTTTATTGGATCGCATTGCGATAGTTTCTTTGTTTTTGAGTTTTGTATATATCGTATATATGGTCTATTTTCACTTGTTTATAATGATACCTGTTTTGTTTTTATTTTCCATTATGTTTGTTCAAGTGTTGTATACATTTTGTTCCCGTGACGTTTGTTCAAGTGTTTGGTTAGGACACTTGCTTTTGGTTTGTGCGGTGAGGCATCACCATGGCATGAAGGAAGGAAGTTACTAGCTAAGCACAGTAAAGGCGTCGAGCTTACGACGTAAAATAAGCATGTTTTATCGTTATTTGTTTCGTTATTACTTTTTAATTCTAGCTTAGGTAGTGTGGTGAACATTCATTAAATAAGTTGTACTCGGATTATTCGTAAGATTCTCAAATCTTCACTTTACAACTTGTTTAATCCATTTTCAGTCGGTCTTTTAGTTTGTTTATATTAATAATTTTTGTGTTTGTCTAAGAGCTTGTTTTGAGTAGCTTAAGGGAATTTAAGGTGATGTTCCAAGTTTGATCGTTTCAACTTGCGGATGTATGGTAATGATATTGTTAAGTTTTGTACACGTCCAAGGTATGTATTTATTGTTTTCTATACTTTAGCATATTCATGATACTTAGGCATTTTACAAACTTCCATGCCATTCATTCTTTTGTATACTTGTTCTTGATGTGAATCACTTTAGTTCCCACCCTTTTTGTGAGGTAGCTTTCCATTGTTCATATATGCACGGAGTACCAACATTCTTGTTCTAACTGGATTTTATTATGCTTAATCTTTTGTTTGTATTGATTATATGAAAGCATGAAAAGGATCAAGGCATTTTGTTTCATTTTGAGCACAACTACCTAGCCAAATAGTATTCACCTTGTGAGTGTGTGACCATTCGTAACCCCTTTGTGCCTTTCTATCATTATCCATGTTGTTTGAACTTAATGTTTGTCTATGAGTATTGAATTCCCTTTTTGTATGGATTTTGATTGATTATTTTTTCTTGAACCCTCAACTTTGTGTTGTTGTATGAATTTTTACCTTGCCTTAGAAAGTAGGGAGTATTCACATGATGATGTGGTTGAATTCAAGTTGGGGAGAGAATGATTGTTTACTCATTGGTTGGTTTCTATGAGGTTGAAAAAAAGAAAAGAAAAAAGAGAAAAATATGAAAAAGAAAAGAACAGAAAAAAAGAAAGAAAAATAAAATCCTTGAGAAAGGAAACAAAAAGAGTTCAAATAATTGTGCTAAATAAGTATTGTGTGTTGTGTAACACTTGGGATTTTGGAAGAAGTTGATTGGAATTTTGTGTTTGAGTCTTTGTGAGTTGATCACTCCTTTAGGTTTAGGCAAGTTTTCGTTTCAATTACCTTTAGAAATTGCCCCTTGTTTGCCCGACCACATTACAACCTTGAAAAACCCTTGTGATTCTTGCCTTTTTATGTTCAATGTGAATTTTTGGATGATTGCATAATTTAGTATTTTGTTTGCAAGATTGTTGTGTGAGTGAAAAGTATCTCATTTTGTGTTTTTCATCTACCGATGATTGTTTTTGCTAGGTGTGATTCACATTTGAACTTGTGTTGTTTAAGGATGTTTGGCATGATTTTTGTATTTTGCATTTGTTTCGTGACTATGTTATCATTGTATTTTAGTGGTAAGTATTTACTTTGTTTATACCGTTTACATTTGAACCATTCATTTGTTTCTGTTTTTCAAAACCTGTTGATTCGTGATTCTTTGGTTGTTACTCTGTTTCTTTGAGTTGCTTGATTCTTGTTTGAGGACAAACAAGTTTAAGTTGGGGAGATTTTGATAAGTGCAAATTGTAACTATTTTTGTATATAAGTTTTGTTGCACTTATCAATACTTTTTGTTAATATCATTCGAATAAACCCCACTTTGTTTGTAAATACGTTTACTTTACGTTATAGTGTATATATTGCGTATCGTGTAAATATCATTGAGTTTAATTGATTTTCTCTCATTTTTGTAGGTATTCAAGCAATGATATTTTGCCATTGTTCTATAGAGCATTGAATAAGCTTTCCAAAGCTTCCGACCGTGCGTCAATCCAAGTTACGGTTCAGAAGTTGTGGTCAAAACAAGTCTGGTGTGAAAAAGGGACCAAAGTTCGCTTTGCGAACTTCCCAGCGAACGCTCCCAGAATTATGGCAGTAGAAAAAGGGACCAAAGTTCGTATTGCAAACTTTCAAGCGAATATTCGCTTTGCGAATAAAAGTTCGCATTGCAAACTTTTGCAGAATTGCAGAGGCATTTTAGCTGTTCTAAGGCACTCAAGTGCCAAATTTTGATGTTCGCTCAGCGAATAAAAGTTCGCACTGCGAACTTGACTGATTTTTGAAATGTTTTTTAAGTCATTTCATTCATTTTTTAGGTTATGTTTTGGGGTATTTGTTCCCAATTCATCAAACCTTCATTTTTGATAATTTAGAGCTTATAAAAGCATCAATGGAGGTTGCAACTCAATGATTGGGGGTCGATGTTTCTTGGATCGTGATTGACACCGTGAGAGATTTTGATTCCTCTTCTCTCTTCCCTTTGTAGTTTCCATTTGTTGTGAGTTTGTATGTAAGTTTACCTTGATTATATGTATATTTATTGCTCATGGCTTTGTATACGAGCTATTTTACAAATCTTTATCGGTGTTATCCTTGTTTTATTCGCTTTATGTTTGGATTTGAGTTGCGGTAGACATATCCTCTTCGAATCTGGAACTAGGATGAACATCTATTAGGTTTTGAACTTTAGAGATAGATTTAGATCTAACATTCACCGTGGGTATCGATTCTTAATGCTCCGAGTGGTCGAGTTGTGTGAGACATCATCGATGAGGCGATGCAGTTGTTCTCTCAACTTTGCATTAGATATAACCTTTGTTGTGAGCGATATATGGGGGTATTGATGAGTGATTTAGGTTGCGTAAAACTGGGTAGTAAGTTTAAGTATTTTATAGGGTAGATGAAATGCAAACCCGAGAGTTCTCTACTCTCCAATGAATGAGTTCTTTTTCTATTCATAAGTTTATTTCCCGATTTTACTTTAACCAATTTAATCCAAACTCATTAACATTTAAATTGTCGAACGAAAGCTCAATAGCGCCGATCTCTGTGGACACGATAAATTTTCAGAAAAATACTTCCAAATCTTTTTGTTTATTGGCCCTTTACCGCACCAACACCTGCCTCTGCCACAATGGAGCGTTTGAACAACGAGCGTTTTGTAGAGGGCATGCGACTCGCCTTGATGACCACCCTAGAAACCCCCAAGAAAACCCTTTTTATGAGGTATCTCAATATGTTTGTGAAGACCACTTCCTTCGTCCCCAGCATGGCGCCTTTTGTGGAACGCAAATTTAGTCCGACATGGTTTAAGAATCCGTTTCCTGGAGTCTCCCCCAAAGCCGCAGCGCAGTCGAATTCCATATGGAGGGCGTTTCTAACTCCCACCATGCTATCTTTTCGGATCAAAACGGGGAACACAGACTATGGTTTTATGAACTACCAACCTAATTTGGTGGCCCGTCAATTTGGCTTGAGCCAAATGCTACCAAAATCCTTGGTGAAACATGTTGCCGACATTGTTCGGTCTGGCCGACGCTTGAACTTGGCAAGTCATAAGGCTTGCCTGAAATTTGCCAAATCTATGCAACATCTTGAACTGCCTGTCTTTGCGTCCCAACCTTCCTTTTTCACTACACAAGAGTTCGACGTCTGGTGGTCGGACTACCAAGCTCAAGTTTCCCACGTGATATTTTCCTGGAAAATGTGGTCGACACTTTTGCTTCCCTCGCTGGCGAAGCTCCTAATCCCCCAATTGTCGTTCTTGTCGAGAACCCCCAAGCTGATGACGCCATAGAAGACCCTCCAAAGAAGGTAAACCCTAGACTCTTCAAATTTATTTCCTTCATTATCTTTAACTAACCATTTTGGCTTATCTCTAGGGTCGAAAACGGGAACCGGCTGCTGCGTCGACCTCTACCAGGCTTGCCAAGAAACCTAAGACCACGATTCCACAGGTATATCTTGTCTCCTTATTTCCTCGCATTTGCTTCTGCTATTCGCATGACTTTTGTTTGCTAGGCTTCTAAGAACATCCCATTTCCTAAGGGATCCGTGTCGGGCGGAAGTACCCAATCCTGGGTCTTCCCTACTATAGTTCCAGCGTCTTCTCCAGCCACTCCATTGGTGAGAAAGAAAAAGGCCTTAATCAAGAAAACGCCTTCGACAACGGCTACTTCGACTGTGGACCTTGTTGTCCCAAAAAACCTTGATGAAGTCTTCAAGCCCATCCTAGCTGAAACACCCCCTGAACCATCTCCTCCAAAACCTGCAAAGGTATTCATCATCTTTGCTCCATTATTCTAGATGGTATCTGGACAATTTTCTCACTGAAACTTGTCTTGCAGGAAATCGTGGCTGCTTTGACTACTGCAGAAAAGGACGATAATGTACCAGCTGCCACCATCAATCCTCCTGAGACCGCAACCATGTTTAGTCCTCAAACGGTTGACGAGTTCCAGATGACCTCGACAGAGGAAAACTTAGTGGCGAAAATGCCTCCACCTCAACAAACCAACACTGACGCTGGGAATGACGGTGCAAACCCTGGTGATAATTCTAATTCCTCAATTGCTGCTACTACTGCTGATGCCGACGTGAACCTTAAAGCTCTTGCTGAAAATGGCTCCAACGCGCCTCCACTTAATGTCAACAAAGTCCTTACCCCCGAGGAGCTTCTGGCAACCAAACAAACAAACCCAACATCGACCCTGAAGGCACTACACAAGCTTCACCAAGAGTCTGGGGACGCTCAACCCACTAGTTCGACGACCATACCAACCCCAGACCTGGATGCTTCTTTCTCCCTCAAGCTCCAACAATTGAGGACATACCTATTTGAGGAAGAATTTCTGGCGGCCGTCACCGAAAAAGCTGTTGTAGCTTGTGACGTGTTCAAGATCTTGGATAAACTTTCTAAATTCCAACTTCCTGCTCCCATGGCCGCGTACTTAATTGAGTTCAAGGCCTTTTTCATGCAATTGGCCAAGGACCTTTCTATGTGTAATCAGGCCAACGCTTAAATCAGGCTGAAAAACAACGAGATGAAACGCGAGTGGTATCTCAGCTCACTTTGTGAGAAGAAACTTGGGGATTTCGAGGCTAAGAAGTAGGATCGCTCCGACAGATGTCGCGCTTTCGATCAGCAGATATCTGATTACCAAGCTCAAATAGCAGAACTGACCAGAAAGATTGCTGAGGTCGAACAGCAAAAAGCCTCTTTGGATTCTGCTGAACCCTTGCCCACTCAAGCGACAATCGACCAAGAAATCGCCCAAGGAATTGCTCACGTCGAAGCGGTCAGCAAGATAAAGGATGCCATTGGCCGAATGCAGAAAAAGAAGGTGTTCCTCGAGAGCAACGTTGTTCACGAGAAAACTCTTTTTGAAGATTTTAAGTCTAGATTCCCTGTTTTTCCGTAGTGTTTATGTCGAACAACTGTAATTTCATCTAGATATTTTATAAGCTATTTTGGCCTCCTAGCCTATTTTGGCTTTATTAAGGAGAAAGTTACTTTTTAATGTGAATCTCTTGTAGCATAGGTTTATATTTCTTCAAATATTTCCCGTTTACCCTTAAGACTCGTTGGTCCATTCCTACTTCTTGGACCTCATATGCATTGTTGCCGAAGACTTGGTTCACTTTGAACGGTCCCTCCCAATTTGGTGACCATTTCCCTAGCGTTCGGTCTCGTCATTCCATGGGTAACACCGCTTTCCACACATAGTCGTTAACTGCAAAGGTCTTCTTTCTGACCTTCTTATTATATGCCTTGGCAACTCGTGCCTTCTGACATAACAACACATTCAACACTGCCATTCTTTCCTTGTCTAAGTCCACGATCTCATTTAGCATCATATTCCAGTACTGGTCTGACGAAATTTCGTGTTGTCGTTGCACTCTGACTGATTGCAGACATATTTCTACTGGTAACACAGCGTCGTGCCCGAAAGCCAAATGAAACGGAGTCAAATTGTTGACTCTTTGGGGGAAGTTCGACAAGCCCACAAAATTTGATTCAATGTCTTGTCCCAATTTTTTTGTTTTTTGGCCACGCTTTTCTTGATGAGCCCAATTACCACTTTATTAGCTGCTTCGACCTGACCATTTGCCTGGGCATAATATGGTGTCGAAGCAACCAACTTGAAGCCTGTTTCTGCTGCGAACTCTTGCATTTTCTATCCAACAAACACAGAGCCTTGATCCGTTTTGATGGTTTCAGGTATCCCGAATCTATACAAAATATAATTCTGGATGAATTCTATCACAGTCTCTTGATCTACTTTCACTAGGGGCACAACCTCTATCCATTTTGTGAAATAGTCTATCCCTACAAGGATGAATCTTTGTTGTTTCGATGAGGCTGGTTGAATCTCCCCTATGACATTCAAAGCCCAACCTCGAAAGGGCCATGGTTTGACGATGGCGTGTAATTTGTTGGTTGGCACATGCTGAATGTTTGCATGTTTTTGAGAGTCTTGGCATCCCTTCGCGAAGACATGCAATCTTTGAGCATGCTTGGCCAATAGACCCCCTGTCGAAACAGTAACCATTTCATCTTGTGGCCAACTCGGTGAGCTCCATATGTCCCACTATGAACTTCAGAAATTGCCAAGTAGGCATCTGTGTCCCCTAAACATTTGAGCAATACTCATTCTGGAGTCTTCTTTAGCAACTCGTTTCCCATCAGAACATAACTCAATGCTCTATATTTAGTCTTCCTATCAGTGCTGCCCACCGGATTCGCCAGATACTCAATGATTGGTCTTCTCCAATCTGTTGATGACATATTGCTGATAGCGAAAACCTCGCAACTTTCCAACCCTTTGATCAACCTTTTTGACGAGGTGTTGGCCCTCACTGCCTTTGATATTGACTAGTCTGATGGTGGGCGTATGTTCGACACCATCTTCTCCCTAGTTTCAATGAAGTCCTTCAGTTTTCCTTCCGACACCTTGTAACCAGAGGCGGTCTGTGCTAGCTCATTAGCCTCTTGGTTTTCTATCCTGGGCACGCGCGTAATGCTGACAACTTCAAAATGTTCCAAAAGGCGTTTCGCCATCGAGAAGTAAATCAAGAGGTGCTCTTTGACGCACTTATATTCTTTCATGATTTGTTTAATCACCAGTTCTGGGTCTCCTCTTATTTTGACTTCCTTGGCACCCACGTCCTTGAGTATTTTAAGGCCAGTGATTAAGGCTTCATACTCTGCCTCGTTATTGGAGCATTTCCCCTCAACCCTACATTTGAACTTAGTTGGAATACCCTGCGGGGATACTATCAGGATTCCAATGCCTGCCCCGTTTCTATGGTTCGACCCATCGAAGTATAACTTCCACGGGGCAATGTCAATACTACACATCGATGGTTCGACCAGTGCATGGTCGACAATAAAGTCTGCCACTAATTGACCTTTCCTAGCCCTTAGAGGATCATATGTCAGGGAAAACTCAGTCAATGCTAGTGCCCATTTCCCAATTCGACTATGCAAAATAGGTCTGGACAACATATGCTTAATAACATCAAAATGCAATGAAACATAAACATCAACTGGTTTAATATATTGCTTTAATTTCATACATGAGAAGTACAGGCATAGACACAATTTTTCAGTCATAGTATACCTAGTTTCAGCATCTATTAACATTTTACTAAGGTAATAAATGGGTCTTTCGACGCCACTACTATCATCTTGTGCTAACATGCTTCATATGGTCGTATCCGATGCTGCAATGTACAACTTCATGTTTTTATTCATACTAGGTGGCAATAGAATTGGAGGCCTTGTAAGATATTCCTTGATTGCATCGAAAGCCTCCTACTGCTCCTGTCCCCAATGGAACTTATTTTCCTTCTTGGCTTTGAGTAATAACGAGAATACCTTCGTCTTGCCACTTAGATTCGATATGAACCTGACATTCTGGCATATACAAACAACAAATGTCCTATCACATGTCAAGACATTGTGTTGCATAATCTTTTAAACTTTGAGGCGCAACTGCAGACTGATACCTTGAATATCAGAACTGCACACTCTCAGATGTCACGACATCTGATCCAACATGTTTATCATGAACCCTAATATAAAACATAAGTCTGTAGAATGATAAAGAACATAGTAATTGTTAACCCAGTTTAGTACAACTCACCTACATCTGGGGGATACCAATCCAGGAAAAAGACTTCACTATTGTGTAGACTGTTACAAAGTTAAACTCCCACGTTTACAACTTTATCCCTAACATCTACCCCATGAACATCTTTACCAAGGTTAAACTCAAACATTTAGAACCCTGATACGAGATACCCCACTCACTTCCCTTAATCACCAACTGTGATTTCTTCATCGTCCCTATCAATACAGAATTCTGTCAAGCATACTTGACAAATAAGCTAACTCGGATTTGCTTAAAAGCTTCATCCAAGAACAATACACAATCCAATACCTCAAGGCTTATGGATCTGTGCGACACCTCTATCTACCACAGTGTATCAACTGATACACAAGGAGACTTACAACCTAGAAAGCCAATGACTCTCAAAACCCTAAACCCTTGTTTCTTACGCAAGAAAAACAAGATTACAACAGGCGTACTAAGGCATACAGAAACCTAGGTCTAAGTCTTCTATTTATAGTGTCTTCTACTTCCTTGGGCTTCAGTCCTTGATCCATGCAGCAAATTCTCCTTGAGTGTTGCAGCAGATTAAAACTAACTTGAGCCATTCAGTCCAGGATGTCAAGATGCATATTAAGACATTTTATTCGACATCATGTCTTCAGCAGAATTATTTAGATTGATCTCATTGTTGCAATAACAATTATATTCTCCCAAAATTTGTTCAAAAACCTAGAGCTTTCAATCTCCCCCTTTTTGGCAAATTTTGGCTAAAGAAACCAAGACATTCCCATACCCAACCAACACAGAACCAGACTTGAACAAAATACATCCTGACTGAAACACAAAGAGTACCACAATCTGAGGAAACCAGCTTTAGAAACATCCTTAAATAGCCAAGAATTTTCCTTCGAGTGTAACGATCTGTTGAAATTCAATGCAGTTATTACTCTAAGGTTGTAACTTTCCTAAGTCCCAATGTGCACCGGCTAAGAATATTTTGACTGTTTCTTTTTCAAGGAAACCGTCCAACAATAATGCCAGTAACGATGAGCATGTTTAGCATGCGAATATTACAAGACCCACCTGCCAAGAACCTATTACCCATCAAGCATGTCCTTAACAATGTTCTGACATCATGTCAGACATTGTCCCTCAAGAAAGCTTATGTATTGACGAACAACTTCACAATTTTATGCTTACAATCTGCAGAGAAAAGTAAATCCTCCCAGACTCATCAAAGATTCTTAAGCATCCAATAAGAACCATTCAAGTATGCATTGCCAAGTTTCCCACAACTTGCAACAATACTCTAATGTCAAGACATCCTCCTTGACATCTCAGTTTACTTGATGCACAAATGCAAACTGGATCTTCAACAATAATGTCAAGCCATCCTCTTTGACATCTCAGTTTGCTTGATGCACAAATGCAAACTGGAACTTCAACAATAATGTCAAGCCATCTTGACATCTCAGTTTGCTTGACGCACAAATGCAAACTGGAACCTCATCTCAGATCAAGAGGCCTCTCCCCCTGACTAAGGTAATTGGTGCTCCTCCACTGAACACCCAAGCTAATGATTGGAAAACATAAGACGCATCTTCATGTCTTCAAGAACGTACCCTCTATTCAACACACCTGCTGAACACAACCATTAACTCATTATTGTTCCCTCTGACAAGAAACAATAATTACTCACACATGATCAAAGTCATGCAACCCATGAATACGTGTATACCAACCATAACAAACTCTTGGCTTGAGATCAAAGTCCCATTGATCCCCCTCAATCCACAACCATCTTATACACCACACGAACTCCTCTTGAATTCTCATGTATAGATATCTCGTTGCTTTAGGCACAAACCAATTGAATTAGAATGCTTCACATTCCTCAAAGAGACGCACATGGCCCCTTAGTTTGTTACCACAATGTCAGCTATCGTATGCATGCTCAAGAACTTCACAGCTGCTAAACTGATCCACTACTAGCTTAACTTGCTCCAAGGGCTCCAATGCTGTATGCAAGATTTTCCAATGACCTCACCCAGCCAGCAATAGAGATAAACCCCGCAATCCAAGACAGACATTCCTATCATTCTCCAATATGATAACCTGGAATACTTCTGATTTATGGTAAATCTCCACTTCTGAACGCATTCAAGAAACAGACTTCCATGCAATCACCACATGATCCACTTCAGTCTTCACAAATACTTACATCCTCCTTCCAAGGGACCCTTATACTCCATCATTCTCTAGGATGATCATGTAGATACTTCTTGGACACGATGCAAGTAACTAGTTCATCATAGAACCTGAAATCCTTCACCAAGGATAACTAACCCAAAGATGTTCTAACTTAGTTAGGACATCTTCCATACATCACAGACACCACACACCATGGTTCTTGATATGTTCCACTACTGGACTTACTATCAGCATAGTAATCCACACTGAAGTTATTCACACAACACTGACCCACCAGCTTGAACAAAGAAGTCTTCAGAAACCCGGAGAGAAATAAACTCTCAGCCACCAAGAAGGTATGTTTCCATTCTCAACCCAAAACTTCTGCCACAAGCTCCCAGAGAACCAGAACCTTCAAACAAATTCAACTAACTACTCTTGTACACAAGAGCAATCAGTTTCAAGCATCCTGCTTGAACGCACTTTGTGAAACCAATAAAATGCCACCTTTTGATTGACCTCACTCATCTTCAGAACTCCCACAAGATTCCTTGATCTACTAATGAAACCAGATCTTCAAGTCACACGAACTACTTGCCCTATAGCAAGACATCTTGGATCCACCAAGCCTCTTAGTCATGTAACATCTTCTCATCCACAACTCCCACAAACTGCATGAGATAGACCTTTTTGAAGAATCCATCACTCACATTCTCCTGTAAATCACCTTATCTTAAGCTGATGTGCCACATCACCAGCTGAGACTTCTGATGTTAAGCTAGATGTCAAAACATTATGACATCCAACTGTTGAATTCAGCTCTTCCTTCTGCCACTTAGAAGAACCTACTCCCATTGCAGAAACAGATTTCCATGCTCTCACAGACTTGATTCATCAACCAAGTTTGAGTAAACAACCTCCATTCTTCTTTGAAACTCCAAAGACTTCAAACCTGCCACATTTGAATCTTTAGAAAATAAGTAGTCCACGACTACCTCATAGCAATACCAAAGAATGCCACTTCCCTTAGTAGAGTCGTCAGTAGAAAGCCAGAGATAACTGCCACTTATCCTCGACCTTCACAACCAGAGCAAAAACTATGCTCCAAAGCACCTGGATCAGAAATAAACTGACCCAAGCTGTAACCATCAAGATTATGATGTCTTCCTAGTCTTCCATCTCCATCTTCAACAACATCACCATCTGGACAAGTCATTCATAATACTTTCCAGGAAACAGACGCTAAGCCAATAATCCCAAGTCAACACCTAGGAGACTTTTGAGCGAATGCAGAAACCCTCCCATGATTCTCCAAACCTCTGATGAAAAGATGTTAGAACATCCGACAGAAAATCCTCAATCTTGACTTTCAAAGATAATCAATTAAATACTTGTGGATTCCAAAAATAGCAATTGATCTTAAATCCTTGTACAATAACCATTCTTCACTGCTGCAGCTGAGCTCCACCAGATCATGTCATGAACACTTATAAAGTATTCAATCCTTTTTGCAAGTATCCTTTTCAAAGGACAATGTTGAGATACCAAGGCTGCCACCCTTGACTCAAGTAACTAAGACTTTCTCTGAACAAGTCTTATTTACCTCAACAACTCTTCAATCAGATTGAATCCACTCTTAGGGTCAAGAGAGATGAATCCTTCCTTGCTGTTTTTGGATGGTGAAAATAAATCACCTCCACTTTCTTCAGATCGTGTTTCAAAGAAACACCTTCTAGTCAGAAGAGTAACTAGAAGACTCCAGATACAAGACATAGATGTCTTTATGAGTGGACTTGATAGAATTCTCAAGTATCTCTGACAACCTAGCCATTCAAACATCTATCAAACTCCTAGAGCAAGAACCTGATAAACTTTAACTCAACTCCTCTCCTCTTCAACTGACTTCAAATTGTACTAAGAAACCAAGCTTCCAAGTACCAAGTCACCATACCAGATATCTATCCACAACACCTTTCACTCCATCACTCCCGACTCTGGAATAAAAGAACACAAATATCTTTAAATATATAGAGGCCGACGATTGAGACCTTCCACCAACTGTCTTCAGTAACAACTCCAGAATCCCATAATTCTAGAGCTCTTCCATCAGAAACACATGCAGCGGAACCACCAAGGAACAGATCCTGCTTGCCCTAATAAGATGTCATAACATCTTATACGACACACCAACAAGAGAATTAGCCACTTCTCCTTTAGTTGTTGTAGAATATCCTTAGCAACATGAAGAACCTCCAGGTTGCTCCCTTCGATCCAGAACATCCATCTTATCCATTAATACCTTTGGGTATGTTTGAGTTGATTGATCTGATCTCCAAAACTCCTCCTTGTTTAAATGCCAGAAAGTATCTCCCAAAGATCTCATCCAGAACCAGACAGGATGCCTGCTCTGATACCAATTGAAATTCTGGCCTATGCAAACAGCATATGTCCTATCACATGTCAAGACATTGTGCTGCATAATCTTTTAAACTTGGAGGCGCAACTGCAAACTGATACCTTGAATATTAGAACTGCACAGTCTCAGATGTCACGACTTCTGATCCAACGTGTTTATCATGAACCCTAACAGAAAACATAAATCTGCAGAATGATAAAGAACACAGTAATTGTTAACCCAGTTCGGTGCAACTCACCTACATCTGGGGGATACCAATCTAGGAAGAAGACTTCACTATTGTGTAGACTGTTACAAAGTTAAACTCCCACGTTTATAACTTTATCCCTAACATCTACCCCATGAACATCTTTACAAAGGTTAAACTCAAACGTTTAGAACCCAGATATGAGATACCCCACTCACTTCCCTTAATCACTAACTGTGATTTCTTCATCATCCCTATCAATATAGAATTCTGTCAAGCATACTTGACAAACAAGCTAACTCGGATTTGCTTAAAAGTTTCATCCAAGAACAATACACAATCCAATACCTTGAGGCTTATGGATCTGTGCGACACCTCTATCTACCACAGTGTATCAACTGATACACAGGGAGACTTACAACCTAGAAAGCCAACGACTCTCAAAACACTAAACCCTTATTTCTTACGCAAGAAAAACAAGATTTCAAAAGGCGTACTAAGGCATATAGAAACCTAGGTCTAAGTCTTCTATTTATAGTGTCTTCTGCTTCCTTGGGCTTCAGTCCTTGATCCATGCAGCAAATTCTCCTTGAGTGTTGCAGCAGATTAAAACTAACTTGAGCCATTCAGTCCAGGATGTCAAGATGCATATTAAGACATCTTGTTCGACATCACGTCTTCAGCAGAATTATTTAGCTTGATCTCATTGTTGCAATAACAATTTTGTTCTCCCAAAATTTGTTCAAAAACCTAGAGCTTTCAGAACCTTCTCAAGAAGTTTATCTTCCCCAACAAAGACTGAAGTTGCTTCTTTGTCGAAGGAGGCTTGAGATCCAAGATCGCTTTTGTCTTGTTCTGGTTTATCTCGATGCCTTTCTTGTGGACCACGAATCCCAGGAAATCCCCTGCATGGACACCAAAGGCACATTTTAGTGGATTCATTTTTAATCCATATTTTCTCATTCTCTTGAATGAACGTCAAAGGTGGTCTAAGTGACCATCCTCCGATGAGGATTTTATCATAATGTCATCAATATACACCTGCATAAAATTCTCAATAAAGTCATGGAATATAGCATTCATAGCTCTTTTAATAGGTTGCCCCAGTATTTTTTTAAACCAAATGGCATTACAACCCATTCGTATTTTCCCAAAGCCCCAGGGCATCGAAACGCGGTTTTGGGAACATCCTCTTCGGCTATGAGAATTTCGTTATAGCTGGAGTAGCCGTCGAGCATACTCAAATATTCAAAACCTGCCTCTGAGTCGACAATCATCTCTACCACAGACATCGAATATTCATCTTTTGGGGTAGCGTTCAGATCCCTAAATTCTATACAGACTCGAAGGGTTCCATTTTTCTTGATAATGGGCACTATGTTTGCTATCCATTTGACATACCTTGCAGTTCTAATGAACTGGCTTTTGAGCAGTCTCTCGATCTCCTGGTTGATCTTCGAAGTAACCTCTGGAACAAAACGTCGAGGCTGCTGTTTTACTGGCCTTTTACCTGGCTGAATTGGAAGTCGATGCTCCACCACACTTCGACTCAAACCAGACATTTCGCCATAATCCCAGGCGGAGCAATCCTTGTATTCCTTTAATGCCTCAATTAGCTTGGCCTTTATCTTTGACCCAACTTTGGTGCTCACATAGGTAGGTCTTTTGGTAACCCCTTCTCCTAAGTCAACCTCTTCGAGTGGGTCCTGCGCCTGCATTCTTTGCAGCTCACTATTTGTGTCTTTCTCGAACCCCAAAGGCTCATTGTCATAGAAATAATCAAGCCTCCAGCTTTCTGAAGCTGGTGTCTGGCCTTGTTGGCCATTTGCTTGTGCGTCGCAGTTGGCTCCGCTAGCTATATTATGTTGTTCTTCTACTTCTAATGCCGACATTCTTTTGTTTTAAGCCAGATAAGCCAAAATTCGAGTCATGCTTTCTGACTCAGCAGTCATTCTTACCGACTACTGGCCACCCCGTGGGTGGATTATTTTCTGTAGGCTCCATGGTTTCGTCGGCAGCATCCCGGATAAACCCATAGTCGAGATCTAAGTTCAGGACGCGGCCCGTGTCGACGGAAGTATAGGACCCCGACCCGTAATCACAAGGAGCCACATTTGCTAGGTGCTGATCAAAGGACTTCTTACTGCCCTTAGCTTCGTCGATCTTATAATAACTTTGATCGGCCTCAATATTCTCGACGATGCCGTCTTTTATCCAGATGGTCAATCTCTGGTGCATTGTCGATGACACTGCCCCTATTCTATGAATCCACTCACGGTCCAACAGCAAGTTGGAATTTGCTTTTGAGTTGATAACCACAAAGAGTGTTGATCTATTGGTCGTACCCACTGCTAAGTCCACTTGGACAACTCCAAGGATGTTACTGGTCTTTCCTTCATAGTTGGATAGAACCATGTTGTGTTGTCGGGGGTTAGCCTCCGTCTTTCCATTCTTTTTGAATAAGTTGTGAGGCATCAGATTGACAGTTTCCCCTCCATCCACAAACACCTTATTAACTGCCACTCCGTCAACCTTCGCTTTTATGAATAACGACTTCAGATGGTACATCATCCCAGGACTGGGTCTCTCAAACATGGCCGTTTGTTCCTCGACCACACCATTGTTCATTACATAATAACATAGCGGTTTTTCCTCCGCATTTTCATCAGGTACGAAATCCTCTTCAGCTTCAGATATTTCTGACACCACATCGTATTCAGCTGGCAGTATTTACACGATGCCACAATTCAAGACGAAGTCTTCACCGTAGGTGTCATTATTGGTGTCATCGTACATGTCTTCGTCGAAGTCCCCGTCTGGTGAAGGGGTATACTCTTCGTTTGATTGAGGAGAATACTTTGGCTCTTCCTCATCTGACTGAGGAGTGTATTCTGGTTCCTTTTTGCTTTCGATCACCGAAGTACATTTTGAGCTTTGGGTCGAAACTACCCCCTTTTCTCCTGACGCTTCAACAATTACTGCCATGGTATGATTTGTCATAACTTTGTCCTTTTCTGCCCATCTTCCTCTTGAGTGTTGTCGCTTTTGTCCAGAAGTTCCGACATGTTTCAACTGTGAAGTAGCAGTCTCTTTCTCAGCTTTCTTGTTTCGTTGATAGCGTCTCCACTGAGTCCTGGTCATGGGGTTTTTCCCTTTGTAGTTGGGGAACACCACATAGCCCCTGGGTTCGACTCTTTTGTCAGAGACTTTCGCTTCTTTTTCCAAGTCTAAGACCTTCCATTTTGGCCTTTTGCTCCCTTTCTGGCTCACTGGTGCCACCCATTTCTCCTGCGGGGTGTCCGACGGTGGCACAAAAGTCTTGGGTCGTGCCTCTTAGAATAGCTTCCTGTATTCCTCGTTCTGACAAGGAGCATCGCTCTGGTCGAATACAAACCTTGGGACAGGTGGCTTATCTTATCGCGACATTTCCTTCTTGCCCGCTTCGTATCTCTCAGTAGCTTTCTCATCGAAAATAGCATTGCACCTAGGGCATAACGCCGCCTTCGACCCACTTACCCTGCATTTTTCTTGGAAATCTGCCAAGCTTTCGCCAGCCTGAGGATAGACTGCCTCGAGTTTCTCCTCAGCTCTTTTGTCGGAACCGTCAGTGGCTTCGACCATCATGCATTCCACAAATTCACTTGTCGATTGTTTGCTGAGACCCTCAGTAGCCTCAACCATTATGCCCTCGTACAACTCCGAATAAAAAGCCTCTTAGACCTTCAGTGGGTCGGTGTCAACCTGCATCTTTGGCCTTTCGCCAAATTGAAGTCGGCCCTCCTTCAAAGCCTTCTGCACTAAATCCCTGAAAAAGAACACATTGAGTTATTTTATGATCAAGGAAATTATGAAATTTACAAAATCCCCTTTTCTTCTTTTGTTCTAAAGGGGGGTCTTTTAAACTATGAGGAACAATTATCTGACCATCTTTAACTAACAAGTCAAACATTTCGTCACATTTAGAAACGTCAAACATATAAGTTTTAGCAACATATTTATCTGTTTTTCCAGTTTCGACGAGATTTTTCTCGTTTGATGGTTTTAGTAATTTGCATGTGTATGGAGGCCCTGGCTTGAGTTCAGCAATGTTGACCTCTCTTTCATCGATGATTTCTTCGTTGTCAAAAGAAGATTCATCAGCAGCCACGTACGACACTTTTTCTTTCTTACGGTATCTGTTAGTATAAGTTTTCTCAGCTTTCAACCGTTCGACTTGTCGGACTCGGTCAGCCAGCTGCACCATATCCCTGAGATATTACGTGTCCAGCTTCTTCCTGATGGAATAGTCTAAACCGCCAGCTGCCATTTCGACTAGCTCATATTCAGGGACTTGATTGAAGCATCGTGCTTTCAAAAGTCTAAACCTGTTAAGATATTAGTCTACCGACTCCGTGGCCTTCCGTTTGACACTGGCCAATTCTTTCAAACTAATTTTCGACTGTCCCATGTAAAATTGCTCATGAAACAATCTTTCTAATTGTGCCTACGTGTGGACAGACTGAGGGGGAAACGTGGTAAACCACGTAAACGCATTCTTCGTGAGGGAACTTGGGAAATACTTCATTTTCAAGTCCTCATTATTTGCTATGTCACCGACTTAGATTTGATACCTGGCGGCGTGCTCGACAGTGGATTCCTCAGTCTCACCGGCGAACTTGGTGAACTTCGGCACTTTCTAACCCCTAGGTAATTTCGTCTGCAAGATAAAATCTGGTAATGGGGACGTGTACGTTAGCTGTCGAAGGCCTGGATTTGCCCTATTACGGACCATAATGCGTTCGACCATGGCTTCCAAGTTTGGTTCACCAGCCAAAGCATCATGTCGAACTTGTCTGACCACATAGTCGGGATCTTGGTTCCTATGAACTAGCACAGGAGGCCTTTGCGCCATTCTAGGGATTTGTTCAACCTCCTGGGGTTGTTCGATTATTTCGTCAAAGACCTCATCTTGACGAACGGGTGTCTCCGGTCGAGGCGGAGGGGTCTGTCGACCCTGTGCCCTAGGAGCGCCTAGGAAGTCACATATCCGTGTCATTTGAATTGCCAATTGTTGGTAACTCTGGGTCGAATCTTGTATTAATGGCCTCAATATGGTGCCCATTTGTTGAGTCAACATATGAACCATCTCGTGATTACTCTCATCCATCTGTTGCCTCATGACCGCAACACAACTTGACGTGAACGCGGGTATTGATTTGGATAACAGACTAAAACCTGGGTTCGAGTGACTTGGTTTGCCAAAGGCCCTAAGCCTTGGTATGGTGAGAAAACTGGGGACGAACTTTCCCCAAACACCGGACCACTAGAATGTAGACTCGACATGAACTCTGTTGGCATCCCAAAGGATCAAGGGATGGGCATTGTGATACTAGGCACATGCTGTCATGTAGTCCCGACCATTGTCGGCCTCGGGTCGTGTCGACGTGATGTCGAGGTTGGCCCACTAAGGGAGGTTGAAACCACTGACATGGTCCCAGAGCCAACATCAGTTGTTTGTGTTACAACTGTATTTTCCATCGAAGACGGTTCTTCGTTCGGACGTGGTGTCACCATCTTACCACTGCGCATATGCATGCACTCAACTCAAACGTGTCCCACTGGGCGTGCCAATTTGTTCGCACGCGGTTCTCGCGCGAACAACTGCTAGCCTCCTATCGCAGGTTTACTTGTGGGATCGGCCACAGAATCCCAGAACAAAGCGCTGAAGTGTACGTGTTGTTGATATGACAGTTTTTAGTTTAGGGAGGTTGTAGAAAACTTGGACCGATAAAAGAGTTTGAATGGATAAACAAAACAAAGTGAAACACAAACAAGTAAATGACACAATAAATTAAACTTTATGCATTAAAATAACAAGTGCGGACGCGATCATACATTTTTGCGAGAGTAAACTCGTTTCTCTTAATGCTTGGTACTTTGAGTGTTTTCCCTTTTCAATGTTACAAAATGCGACCCCTCAAATGGAAATAAATATTGCTTTATATTGCCTAACAAAATAACTGTTCATCTCCCCAGATTGGTTTTGGTTGTGACACGTGTCATCCCACTATCTTTCTAACTTCCTATGTTCTTGGAGTTTTCAACTTTTCCCGCTCAAAGATGTGTTATCCTTGTGTCGGTTTCGTATGCCACCACTTGACATCCTCCGACAACAAAGCCTCCAAGTCCTCTTCCGACACGACCTTCATCTGTGTCAGTCCAACGCTCCAGCCTCCTCTTGGCGATGACTTGCTTTGGATATTCTGCCATTTCTTCATTCTCTTTATTTGGTCGAAATCTCTTAGCCAACAACGGGACAGAATGTTGGCTGGTTAAGAATCAACGGGAGAATAAAGTAAGTGTAGTAGAGATGAGGATTTTGCGGTGGATGTGTGGTAAGAGTCAATAAAAGAAAATTTGAAATGAAAATATTAGAGAGAGTGTCGGGATAACACATATAGTGGAGAAGATGGTGGAAAATAGACTTAAGTGGTTTGAACATGCAGACAGAAGACCGATAGATTTTGTAGTAAGGAGGGTATATAAAATGGAGAGAAAACAAACAATTAGAGGAAATGGAAGACCTAAAAAGACTATTAGAGAACTTATTAAGAAAGATCTCGAGATTAATAATTTGGATAAAAACATTGTCTTTGATAGAACATCATGGTAAAAGTTGATCCATAAAACCAATACCATTTAATGGAATAAGAGTTAATTGTTGTTGTAGTTTTTTTTTATTGTTAATACATTTTGCTATCTTCACTCTTACATTGGGCAAACCATTCCAACATTTCGAAAATAACTCATTCTCCATAAAACTATTTTTCAAGATATTTGTGTTTCGAAACATATCTGTTTAGAGTATTAATATAAAAAAAGTTCACTTAAGTTTTTTAAATTAATCTTATTAAATTTTATATAATATTATACACTCCTCAACTATTTAAATAATTCATTTATATTTTTAAAAATATTTATATAACTTATCTAAAACTTTAAAGTGAGTCTCATTATATGCCATATAATATATCTTAAATTTAATTATATATTTTTAATCCAATTCAAATAAAAAATACCAATTCTTTTTTCTTCAGAAGAACAATAACAAAGTGAAGGTTGAAAACAATCAAACATTTATTAACTTTTAAATAATGTTTTAAAAATCAAATCGGAGATTGAACTGATAAAACATTCGAGTTAAGGTTCAATTAGTTCAACCGGTTAAACCTACAGTCGAACTGTTATTAAATAAATTAATAATATAAAAATAAATTTCATAGATATATTTACAACTTAATAAAATAAATATTTCAAAAAATTCAATACAACAATATTAATAATACATATAATAACACATCATAGTTGTACACTTAATTTCAACCTTCTTTTAAAAATAATTTAAAAAAATTAAAGAATTAAAATAAAATAAGTTAAACTAATTCAAATCAAAATTAAAATAATTGAACATAATAACTAAAATAGAATTCAAATAGTTAAGAATACCTAAATTAAATAAGATAGAATTACAAAAATAAACAATACAATTGAACAACAATACACAAATTCGAGTTGAACAACGACAAACAAGGAATTCTTTTTTATAATTGAGAAATATTTTAAGTTTTGATATTGACACAATAAATTTTTTCAAATAAACAAAAAAAAAAAGATTGATTTGATGCATCTTTTTAAATCAGACGGTTTTACAAAACTGGCTCCGGTTCTTTGGTTCAAACGGTTTTGAACGGTTCAATCTGATTTTTTTTTTACGTTACTCTGATTTTGCCCCATCAGCGATTTTAAAAGGCTAATCAGACAGGATTCATATCCGGTTCCCGATCCAACCGGTTGAATCGACCGATTCGATCCGGTTTTTAAAATATTGCTTCTGACACAATCTCTAATATCTGTGAAGAAAATATGTAAAACTAATAATATATATATTTAATTATTTATAAATAATCAAACAAACAAAATTACTAGAATTAAATACATATTTAAACCAAAATTTAATAATAAAAATTATATAACTGAAGTTAAATACATATTTAAACCAAAATTTAATAATAATTAATTAATGTCTCCGAGATACTGGTTAAGAATTTCAAATACGGAAAATATTACCGATTTAGTTCATTGAATACACATAAAATTATTAAAAAAAAGTTATTAATTTATGATTTTAGTGTATTGAATACACATATTTTTAGAAAAACTTGTATTTATAGTTTCTTAAAAAAATTCAACTTACCATTTTAATTTCTTAACTAGTGTCCTGAGAGCACTCGTTAGCATTTCCCAATTAATTAACTTCATCAAATCTCTACATAGTATATTTATTATATTTGTCGATAGATACGTTTTCGATGTTGCCATAACTAAAACAATGTAAGAAAACATCGAAGTGTAAACCTGAAAGAGAAAGATTTGTATCTAAAAGAGAAAAAAAATGAAGATGACAGTAAAAAACGACTCAGAAGATATGATGGACCAAAAAATGTATGATCCAAAGAAGAAAAATTATTGATGCAATGAGTGTTGCCATAATTCAGAGAAGAAAATCAAAGTGTGTAGAAAAAAAGAAACTTGCAGTTTCTATAAAAGGGTGAAAAAAAATTTGAAACGCCAAGTGACCTTTATATAGAGAAGCGAGACAGACTAATCAATGGTTTAGAACAAAAGAAAAATGGAGATAAAAATAATAATTGACTTTTGCATCGGGAATACAATGAAATTTGAGTGCAGTTGGGTATCCTAGAAAGAGATGTCACTCCCTATTCTAGAAGCCTAGGACATGTGTCAAAGGAATTTTGTGAAACGTCTCAATGATGAGGCTCACATTTAATGTACCTATAATCTAGGTTATCCACGCCGATTGTCAAACTTCTTCCACTTCTCCAAGCAACGACTTCGGTGCAGAGAATACAACCTAGTTCTCTAAAAAGTTTTTTACTACCACGTCATGAGAAGCCTTAGGGACAACTGTTCTTGACTGGCCAAATGTCCAATAAGAGAAAGCCCACATAATGTTCAAATCTAAAACATCTCAACAAAACCTCGTATATAAAGAATCTCATGTGAAGAAAAAGTATTATTCAAATTCCCTTTCATTCACACATTATTCATTGCTATGTTATTGACGTGGCGTTGAAGTGTTAATCTTGTAGGTTAATCCCTATCTACTCCACCAAAAACAAAAGTTCACTGCAACCAAACATCACGTCATCGTTTCACCAATCATTTCTAATTCTAAATGAAACACTAACTAATTACATAAGTCTAACTGATTTGAACTGACCTGACCTACATTACAAGTAACTAACTTAAAACACAAGTAAACTCTAGTTAACTATGAATTACATATACAATTCAAACACAATTTTAGATTAAAATTTATTGTTTAACTCAGTTTTATCACTTTTATATAAATATATTTAAATATAAATCACTTAATATTTTGTAACTCATTTTTAGTACAAAAATAATTTTTAAGAATCATTTATTTTTAAATCAATTTTCATTACATTAGAACCAAACACATATTCATACTAATTTTAAGTTATAATATTTGAATATTAAAATATAGATACAATATCATACCGTATATGTTTACTAGTGTCCTTCTATTGCTTTTTATCTTCAACAAGTAACACACATTTCAAAAAATAATCATAAAAAATAAAAATGTCACTGCATTTTCAAAATTTTAGTGTTTGTTGGTTTATGAAGTCGACATAGCAAGAAAAACATTTCACTGATAGCCGATAAAAGTTAGAGTCAACACAGAATCAGAGCAGAGGGGTGTTTGTTGCGCAATGCTGTCTGTAGTGTTTCAGTGAATTACGCCCTCCGTCTCACAATGATTCAGTTGACTTTCTATATAAATTAAAAAAAATAAATAAATGAAGGAGAGAATGATATTTTTATTAAAATACACTTATAATGTATTAAAAATGATAAAATTAATATTAATTAGAGAGTAAAATAAAAAAAATTGTATTAAAAATTAAAATGAATAATTTATTTTAAAATATTATTTTATTTTAAATGGGTCACTCATTATAGACGGAAGGAGTATATTTTTGGCATGTATCATGTATGTGCTATGTGTAAGGATTTTAACCAATAATGGAGTGGTTTCAGTTTGGAGCAGTTTCAATAACTAAATAACTAAAGATATGTGCGTCAACTCTCTGTACGTCTTTGATAACAGTGTCTTTTGAAAACAAATACACACAAATCTTTTGAAAATATCACTATAAAAGACTACAAAATAACCAAAATCATTCATAGAGAACTTTTAGATTTTAAGCCAACATTTAGCAGGAATTATAATATGGTAAATTTTCAATCAACCTCCTTTTAGATTTTAAGCCAACATTTAACAGGAATTATAATATGGTAAATTTTCAATCAACCTCCTTTATTTTTCAGATATTTTAAATTGCACATTTTAACCCTTTGCAAAAGGATGGTTCGAGACATCTTTGGTTGGGTAACATAATTCTAGAGGGCATGAGCAACTTCCCGCCCCCATTCAATCAAATCATATAAAAAAAAATTCCAAAAATTACAAAATTATCAATTTCTTATTTTTCATCCAAATCAAGTGTTAAGATCTTAGACTGATTCTCATATGTGTTTTCACGTGTCTGGTAGGTAACTTTTGGATACATCCTTTTAACACCGTATTTTGTACCCTTTTAATGGATTCTTTTAAACTATGATAATAATGATTATGTGTTTGTTTCTCATTTATTTATCTATTATTATTGAGAAATGAGCAATCACAAGAAACAATTAGGCCCAACATACACTATTTAAGTCAAGGTAGACGTTTGATGCTCATAATTCTCGACATGAGTCAGGACAGTCATCTTTGAGTCATAGGTTTGGGTCTTGGGGAAGGTCAATTGCTCGTAGTTAGCTACAAGCTAAACTTCAAGCACCTTCTTAGGTTGCGATTTTCGCATCTAAAAGAACTCCTAGAGGCCCCTCAGATTTATTTGTGCTTCGAAATTATTGGACTATGTTGCCCATGGCATATGAAACATAGTTAAATATTTAAGGCAAAATGTCTAAATTGGTCCCTTAAGTTTACCTCGGGGTCCAATTTGGTCCCTTTATTTTAAAAAGTTCTAAAGTGATCCCTTAAGTTTTAAAATGGTGCCACGTTAGTCCTTACCGTCAACACCATTAGTCAAAGTCAATGGGATTATATAATTGGCGCACACGTGAGGCTGATGTGTGAGTAGTCATCCATGTGGAATTTGTAAGCCTAAAAAAGAAATGGGAGCTGAAATGAAGTCTTTGTTCTCAGAAGGAGGAAATGAAGTAAAGGAAGTGGAACCCTAGCGTAGCCATTGTTGCATGTTAAAGGTGATTCTGCTGCGATTTGACGCAATCTTTACTCTTCAAGTTGATATCGAAGACAACCAGGTATGTCTTCTACTGATTTAAGTGCAAATTTTTTTATTGGCTAAAATACAGTTTTGGTCCCCCTGTTTTTCAAAATTCACAGTTTTGGTCCCCCTGTTTTTTTTTTTAACAATTTTGGTCCCCCACCCCAATTTTGGCCCAAAAAAAGTGATGAACAGTAACCTGTCCGTACATGAACAGTACACGTCCGTACATGAACAGTGAGGGGTGGGGGACCAAAACTGTGAATTTTGAAAAACAGGGGGACCAAAACTGTATTTTAGCCTTTTTTATTTTGTTCGTTTTAGGGTTTTTTTTATAGTTTTAGGGTTATCAACTTCGTATCTGAAATCTGGCTTTTTTTCTGCGCTTTTTTTAGGACATAGAACATAGGTTGATATGGCTGAGTATCTGAACCTTAAAATTCACCACAGTGGTGAATTTGTTGATGACGAAATGAGTGTGTACGAAGGAATCATGTGGTCGAGTTGAAAATAGATGCTGATAGATGGAGTTATTTTGAATTGTTAGGATGTTTTAAGGATTTAGAGTACAATTCGACTGAGAAGATATATTATAGGGATCCAACCTTTGGGATGAACTTGTTGGTTTATGACAAAGATGCCCTACAGATTGCTGATCTCTATAGGGTGCATCTTAGTGTTGACATCTATATTCAACACACATTGTCACAACCTGATTACTATGATGGTCCTGTTGATGAAATAGTTGTAGAGCAAAATGAAATTGTGGATGAGACTGAACAAGTCATTGCTGCAATGTATAAGGAAGCAGTTAATGGGGGTTTGAAGGAAACTGAGCTGATGGAAGGTGATGGTAGTGGTAAGAATAGTGCAAGGGAAAATGATGTTATGGAAAATGTTGTTAGTGAAAATGCTGTTTTGGAAAATGTTGTTAGTGAAAATGCTGTTAGGGAAAATGCTGTTAGGGAAAATGATGTTATGGAAAATTTTATTAGTGAAAATGTTGTTATGGAAACTGATGGAAATGTTGATAATGGACAAGGTGGTGGTGAGGTCAATGATATTTTTAGTTCTGAGGATAGTGAGGATGAAAGCTTCATTTATGACATTGCAATGGAGGTAGCATTTGATGTTGAATCAGATGAGTATGATGATGATTTGGATAAGGATCAAGGGGATAATTTAATTGATTATGTGAATGAAGATGATGACCAAGAGGGGAAAAAAAGGTAAAGAAAAGTGGGAGGAAAACAAAGATGAGTTTAGAGGTAGTGATAATGAAAGTGAGGATTTACAAAGTGGGTGTGATAGTGATGATAGTAGTGGAGCGAGGAGAAAAAAGTACCCCATGTTCAAGTTACAAAAAGACATGTCTAATTACAAATGGGAGGTTGGGATGTACTTTATTACCAAAGCCGATTTCAAGGAAGTTATAACCTCATATGCAGTCCAATCTGGCAGGAACTTGAAGTTCACTAAAAATGAAAAGGTTAGGGTGAGGGTTAGGTGTAAGGATGGATGTGAGTGCGAAGCTTACTGTGCTAAGTTACCTAATGAGGATTCTTGGCAACTAAGGAAGATAATAGACAGTCATAGTTGCAGTAGGGAATACAATGTGAAGATAATGAGTGTCAAATGGTTAAGCAAAAGGCTACATAATTCATTGAAAACCAACCCTAGATTGAAGCTTAAGGACATAAAGGAAAAAACACAAAAGAAGTGGAATGTATGGGTCAATAAGACTAAGGCCATAAGAGCTAGATTTGCTGTTAGAGACATGGTTGATGGTTCTTTCCTAGGGGATTATACAAGGATTTATGACTACTACCATGAGTTATTGAGATCAAATCCAGGATCTACTGTGAAACTGAACGTCCAACCTGCACAAGAGGGTATTGATGATCAAAGACCCCATTTTAGAAGGCTATACATATGCTTTACAGTTTGTAAGGAAAGCTTCAAATTATGCAGACATTTCATTGGCCTTGATGGATGTTTTTTTTAAAAGGCTATGTGGAGGTTAAATATTGGAAGCCATAGGTAGAGATCTAAATGATCAAATGCTACCAATAGCATTTGCAATAGTTGAAAGTGAAAATAAGGATAGTTGGTCATGGTTCTTGGAGCTGCTTATTGATGACCTTGGTGGGAGAGAAAAATGCCTCACATACACTTTTATGTCTAATCAACAAAAGGTATACTTATGTTATTTCAGTTATGCTTAGTTTCTTACTTGTTATGCTTATGGTCTTACTTGTTATACTTATGTTTTATGTGTTTTTAAAACTGATTGCATAGGGATTATTACCTGCCATGGATGAACTGCTACCTAGAGTTGAGCAAAGATTTTGTGTCAGACATCTCTATAACAATTTCAGGAAAATATATCCGGATAAGATGTTGAAGGAAATCATTTGGAAGACAGCAAAGTCAACATACTACCATGCCTGGGAAAGAGATATGAAAGGAATGAAGGATGTTAATGTAGATGCCTACAAGCACATGATGGGCACCCCACATAGATTTTGGAGTAGATCATACTTCAAGACACAAAAAATGTGATGTTGTTCTCAATAACATGTCTGAAGCATTTATTGGTGTAATCCTGGATTCTAGAGCCAAGCCATTGATGATCATGGTGGAAGAAATAAGGATATACATGATGGAGAGATGGGCAACAAACAGGTTGAGGTTTCAAAACATGGCAGATGTTGAAGTGTTACCACACATAAGAAGGAAAATTGAAAAAACCAGCTCATACACAAACCTCTGGCTTGTCAGGTAAGATACATGAACTTAATATAAGTTTAATACTATGTCTGATGAAGTGTTTCAAACTACTATATCTGATGATCATATATTTATGTTTTAGGATGTCTGATGAGCATATCTTTGAGGTTAGGCACCTTGAAAACCAAGCTGACAAGTTTTCAGTAGACTTGAAGGAGCATAATTGTTCATGCAGAAGATGGGAACTGATAGGCCTACCTTGTGATCATGCACTGTCAGCTATGAAGAGTAGGAACTACAAACTTGATGACTACATTCCAGATTATTACAAAAAGTAAGATATATGAAAGTGTGTAAACATGTTATTTTTCTAGTTAATGACTTAAATCTTTGGGTAAGGACTGAGTATCCAGATGTGCTGCCACCCAAATATAGGAAGATGTCTGGAAGGCCAAAAAAGAGAAGGAATTTAGAGTAGGGTGAGATTGATAGTTCAGACAGAAAAATGAGAAGGTCTAGTTTCAATGTTAAGTGTAGCCGATGTAAGAAACCAGGTCACAACAAGCTTACTTGCAAGGTGACACCATCTAGTCAGCAGCCATCCCAGCAGCCATAAACACAAGCTTCACAAGGAGTCACTCATGAATCCCAACATCCATCCCAACAATCATCAAAGCAGCCATCCCAACAACCATCAACACAAGCTTCATAAGGAGTCAGTTATGCATCCCAGCAAGTTACACAAGGAGCCAGTAATGCATCCCAACAATCATCTGATGGAAAAGCAGCAAAACAACCAATTAAGAGGGGCCAATCATCTACTTCAGCATCTCAAGCATCTCATGGAAGGGCCAAGAATTTACCTGTCAAAAGGACAACTAAGCCTTTTATACCACGAGGACCTACCACGAGACTGAGTGCAGCAAAGACTGTTGTTGGGCCAACAACAAGGAGATCAACACCTACTAAGAGATCAACACCAACTAAGAGATCAACACCAACTTGGAAAATTTAGTTTAAGTCTGTGGCATTTTGTTAGTTTAAGTTTGAACCTTTACCACTTTGTTAGTTTATGTCTGTTATTTGTCACAAGCTATGACTTGTGTATTTTAGCTATGACTTATATAATCGGTCACAATCTATGACTTATGTATTTTAGGTATGACTTATGTAATCTGTCACAAGCTATGACTATGTGTTTTGGCTACAAATGTTATCAAATGTTTTGAATTATGGAACATATTTTGGCATTTTGAATTATGGAACATATTATGGAACAAATGTTATCTCAAATATTATCAGTAACTGGTACAAACTGTAACAACTGATACAACAAATTGTAACAACTGATATAACAAATTGAATTATGGAACATATTATAGAATAATGCAAAAACACATCAACAACAAATTGTAACAACTGATACAACAAATTGAATTATGGAACATATTACGGAACAATGCAAAAACACATCAACAGTAAATTATAACAATTGATACAACGATGCAAACAACTGATACAACAAATTCTAGAAATTAATACTTGTCTATTCATTTCAAATGGTACAAACTGATACAAATTTAAAACTTGTCTATTCAATTCAACTTGTACAAATTGATACACATTCATTTCAACTGGTACAAACTGATACACATAAAATGTTTCCCTAATTCATTCTAAAAACTACTACAATTCTAATCGTAAACAACATCAAATTCCAAAGTTTTTTTCCACTTCATAATTTTCTTCATTTCACTTTCAAGATTAATCAGTTGTTGCCCAAGTTCTTCATTCACCATTTTCCTTCTGCAACTGCCTTTGATAGTTTTTCAATTCTATCCATCCAAAACTGCTCCTTCTGATCTCCAACATCTTCATAAAACCAACCAAAGAAACCACACTCAGCTTGCATAGGTCTTTGTAAAATTCATAAGCTACAAATCAAATAGTTACAGCAACATGTGTTTTCCAAAGTACAAACATCAAATTTACATGAAATATACCTTATAATTAGGACAACCCCAGAAATATTTTCCATAGTTCTTAACAGTTGTTACCCTTCGAAGAACGACCAGGTCCCCACAATGACATAAGGGTTTCCAACCGAAGCTTGTATACAAATTTGAACCTTCCTTCGAAGAACAGTCACCTTCTGCATTTTTTTGTTTCGGCAATGACGAAGATCCACTTGATTTCATGCTTGAATCTCTATTTCCACTTTGTTTTCCCTATCCCTAGGTCAAATTTGTGAATCAATTTGGGGATGAAATAACTAGCATCATTGTCTTAACGAAGAAGACGGTCCAACATGCCAACTCATCTGCCACGTCTGCACACATTAACAGACATTTGAGGGTCATTGACGGAGAGGACTAATATGGCACCATTTTAAAACTTAAGGGATGACGTTGGAACTTTTTAAAATTAAGGGACCAAATTGGACCCTGGGGTAGACTTAAGGGACCAATTTGGGTGTTTTGCCAATATTTAATTTAATTTAATTATGTTTTATCAATTTTATAATTAAAATAAGCATATATATATATATATATATATATATATATATATATATATATATATTGGAACTATAATTGGCATTGATTAATGATGTAGGGCTTTGGAATCTGTGATGTTGATCTCATGTAGGGTGCCGCAGGGTGAGCATACAATATTAGCACTCCAATGTCCAAGTCAGGTGCAGAGTCCAAGACGAGTATAGTGAAAAATGAAGATTAGAAAAGTGTATCTTAAATCTCATGTGTTCTGACTATATACATTGGAAAATCTCAATTGAGATATGTGTGGTTGAAACCTAATACTGGGCCTTTGAGTGATCTAGAATAGTTGCTCACAAGGCTTCTCGGACCTTTACTAGTCGAGAAGTTTTTCAAAGATGTGGTCAACATTTGACTATCTCGTCTGATCATAGTGTGGAGTATGAGGGTTATCAAGCAGTTATAAAACTAATGGGGAAACGCATTAAATGTTTTCCCATCATTGAGATATTTCTTCACTCCTCTTTGGTGTGTGGCTCTAGGTATGCAGGTTAAGGCGTGGTTTACCCACTTATAATGCTCAAGTGCATCTGAACCACTTATATTCCCAAGGAACGTTTGATCCATCACCCTTAAATTTCGTTTCTACTTATGATCTAGAGTGTTGGTTTGTTGTTGATTTCATTGTAATGTGCATTTATCTTTCGCTTTGTAAATTCAAGAATGCTTTGTTGCACCATTTTTGCTTGGTTGACGTTGTCTATGGCCGTCACTATGTCTCTCGGGGCTTCGATACTTGTAACCTTCATAGTTTATTGGAAGAAAGAATGGTTAATTATGGGGCTTCTTGTACTTTCTAATCTTCCAAAGGACATAGGCAACTTCGGTCGTCTTGAGCCTCGCTAACTCCTCCCTAGATAGCTTCAAGTATAGTTGTAGTAATGGGTTTTTAGCTTGTGCTTCTCCTCTAGTCTGAGATAAGACCAATTGGGAATCCGTCATTAGCTTGATATTTTTCGCCCCTATCTCTCTGGCCATAGTCACCCCGAAAATCACTACTTCATATTTGGCTTGGTTGTTGGTGGCAAAAAACTCGAATTGCAAGGAAACTTTAAATATGAGGCCTATTTCATTTTATTAAATCACATTGGCACCAATTTACCAACTGTTAGACGAACCATCCGTAAATATTATCCAAGTATGAGCTGGATCTGGTGGATTGGGAATCATTTCTGTAAAGAAATCGACAAACAAATGGGCTTTCAAGCCTTCATTTCTTCAAAAGATATTTTAAATTCTGACAATTCAATGGGCCACTATGTCAATCACCCAACGAAGTATGTTTGGTGAAGTACATGTTCAAGTACACGTTTGTCCGAATTATTATAGAATGTGCGATGAAATACCTTTGGAGCTTTCTTGACACAGTTACCAATGCTAAAACTGATTTCTCTATTTTTTGGTAGCGCATTTCCGATCTGGCTAGAGCATTCGATATGAAGTATATTGGGTTCTGGATGGAACACTACTACAAAATACACATCGGTAACATAATATTACTACGGTCATGCCTTCCACCATTGTAATATCTAAAACTGGATGCGCCTAATGCTTATTTATTTTTTTGAAAGTTATTTAATCACGGTTAATAGACACAACCGTGGTGATAAAGTGAGTAGTACAAGGTTTGAATTCTAACAACTACATTATTTCCATTTTTCCTATTACAAAAAGCGTGTGTCACTTAAGTTCATAAATAAATAAAAAATTGAAGATTATTTAATCACAGATTTAATATGCAACCGTTGTAATATTATCTGTACAACCTTTGCTCTTCTCGAAAGAGAGAAACGCTCTTCCCAACTATAATGATGATTGAAAATTTTCTTCATTTTTCAAGACGGTCACAATGTCATTAAAAAATATCAACCATTGAAAGTAATCATTGCAAGCATTAAATAATCATATGTTTCATCTTCAACCTCTTCTATAAAGGCACAATTTCATATAATGAATTTCCACTTCTTCAAAACTATTATTCTTAACTACATATAGCAACATGAGGTCTCTATCTGAGAATGCTAACAAAAATATCTCAATTGAAGTCACCACAGCACAACACCATGATCAGCAGTCAACTGAGGAGGTCCAACCATATGGATCGACTACTGTCGGGGATACACTTAGGGTTAAGAAGGCTAAGAAGAAGAAGAAGAAGAAGAAGTTGAAGAAGAAAAAGGTGCCCAGGAAGATTTGTTACTATAATTCTGAAGAGGGTAGTGAAGAGAGCATTATAGATTATGAAGATTCCTTTGCTGCTAGGGGATATTGTTCTGACATTGACAAAATTATGTAATGAAATTATTTATGTACTCTTCCCTCTTGGCCCTCTTAATGAAATTATTTATTATTGTTTTATATACTCTTTCATTTATACACTATTATTGTTTTACAAAATAAATAGTATAAGCCAACAAAAATAACAACAACAATCCCAACAGTAATGAAAAATAACAATAATTAATAACTCTCTCACCATTGGGTTCATAAATAAATAAAAAATTGAAAGTTATTTAACCCTGGTTTTACTAAAGAACCGTTGTAAAAGTTTAAAATTATACCACAGTTTTTCTTTCTAACCGTGATGAAAAGTGATATATTATATCACGGTTTTTCTTTCTAATCGTGATGAAAAGTGATATTTTTTACTATATAAGCGAAAGTATCTATTGTTCAGTACATAACAATCGTTTCTGTAAAATGAAAACCCTAACATATTTCACTCTTCTCTCTCATAACATAACCCTAGTATCCATGTCACTCTTTAAACTTTCTTAAACCTTCAGATTCGTCTTCACCAATTGCTATGATACTCTTTAATCATATTTCAGGTTCATTCATTAAACCTATGCTTCGATTTCGTTTACATTTCTTTTTTAAAAATGGTTTCTCATTTTTTTTATTTGGTGAATGTTCTCATTTTTTTAGATTCGTCTTCACCACCTTAACAAAGCGTATACTTTGGCTATGATACATATGGTTTGTGTAGCTATGAAGAAAAATACAAGACGTATGAAGCTATTGTGTTGACTTCATTCACCTTGTACTTCTTCTTCATAGCTTTATAAACTAGATGAAAATCATAATTTGTTCTAGTTCCACGATTAGTTTAAAAAAAGGTGCGTTCTTTAAACATTACATAATATCTTGTATTGTTGTATGTTGTTGTTGTTGTTGTTGTATATTGCTATTATTGTTCTTGAACATTATTTAGTTGTATGTTGTAGTGTTGTTGATAAATGTTGTTGTATGTTGTTGTTGTTGATTAATGTTTTAAGAACAAGAACAAAACATTGCTAAGTCACAAGAAAGAAGCTTCTTGTGACTTAGAAATGTTTTGTTCTTTAAATACTTAAAATATTACATAATATCTTGTGTTGTTGTATGCTGTTGTATGAAGTTGAGTTTATTATATGCTATGTAGATTGTTTGTTTCACTAACCCTTCACTGAAAATACATTTCATTTAAATTGACATAGAAACTTATAATCTGAAAATTAAGTTATATTTGAAAACCAACTTATTTCAATCAATGTTTTTCGAATTGCATCCGTCTCATCGTTTATCTCACGCTGTTTAACATATAGAATGTGAGTCAATTACCTGAGTCCTTCATCACATCCATATCTTCTCTTATAGTTTAATTTGAATAACAACAATTTATTGATATTATTCAAATTAAACTAGAATAGAAGGAATTGATGTCATGAAGGACTTATACCATTAAACCATATTCTATATGTTAAACAACGTGAGATGAACGATGAGACAAATGAAATTCGAAAAAAAATGGCTTGTTTAAGCTGGCTTTCAAGAATAGTTTAATTTTCAGATTATATACTTCATTAATTTGAATGGTTGTATGTTGTTATGAGGTTTATTGAAAAACAAGCAATCTACATATTTTATAATAAACTCTGGGTACTTTCAACAACGGTTATTTATATTAACCGTTATGAAATGTTATTTACCTAAATGTATATACCACAACGGTTAGTTGTAGCAACTATGATCATATATAGCGCGCTTTCGGATTTTCTACAATGGTCATAAGACCGTGATTGTAAGTAGCACACATACAACCACACCCTATGTAACAACAGTAGGTCACGCATGATGTTATCCCTTTTCCAACCATTGTTGTATATGTTTTCTGTAGTAGAGGAATTTGGCTCCCTCATCAGAAAAATACTTACAGCTTCCTCTGAGATTGTCAGGTAAAGGTAGAGGACATTGCTAGAAAGCAGTTGGATGAGCACCAGTGTTGGTCCTTTTGGGATTGGTTGCCTTATGCAAAACAACATGTAGTTTGCTCAAGCTGGTTCTATTCTAGAAGGGTCACATGTTGAATAAGATGTTCCAACATGTGGGCTGCAACATCTGATCTCTTGAAAGCAGGCAGATGGAAATTGCAGTTGGTTCTGATTTTGTCTATCCAAGATTCTCTCGACAATAGAAGATCTGCAAGTCAATGAGAAGAGATAATTTGGATGTACTGGTGCAACAAGATCGATGTTCCAGTATGTGTTGTACAACATCTAGCCTTGATAGCAGGCTATGTTGGATGTTGTTTGTCATGTATTTTCTGATTGGTTTTTAATCAGATTTGATGCAGTTATTTTAGCAATGTTTTATTGATTTGTTGGAC
The DNA here is from genome assembly GCA_022829125.1 of Lathyrus tuberosus. Lineage (NCBI taxonomy): Eukaryota > Viridiplantae > Streptophyta > Magnoliopsida > Fabales > Fabaceae > Lathyrus > Lathyrus tuberosus. The sequence continues at coordinate 18,645,134 of JALAZF010000022.1, read as the reverse complement.
AACTGGATATGTTAAAATAAGATTTAAATGTGATTTAAATTTGAATTTGAATTAGAACAAATCATATCTTTTGATAGAAGAGATTTGAGGAGAAAATCATATCCAACTTGAAGGTGAGAAAAGTACACAAGTAGGGGAGTTGAATTGTGTTTGCTATTTTCTTAATTTGCGTCTGATGAGAGTTCAGAATCTAAACTAGTGTTCAGATTCTGGTTATACTTAGCAGCGGAATGTTAACATAAGCAAATGAATAATAGCAGAAGACACACAAATTTATATTGGTTCCTCCCAAATGAGAGTAGTCCAGTCCCCATGCCTCTCAAGAGATTTTCAATATAATCAAATCATAATTGCAATCGCTTATGCATTCTGCATAAGACTTTTACAATGCTCAGACCCTAAGTCCAAGACTTCTTGCTTAAACCCCTAAGGCTCAAGACTTCTTTGCTCAAGTCCTACAGACTTAAGACTTCCTCGCTTAGACCCTCAGCCTAAGACTTTCCTGCTCATGTCCCTCAAACCCGAGAGTTCCTGCTCAAGCCCCTCAGGCCTAACACTTCTTGCTTAGACCCACAGTCTAAGACTTCCCTTCTCAGGTTCCACGAACCCAAGGTTTCCTGGTTAAACCCCTTAGGTTCAAGACTTCTGCTTAAATCCCACAGATTCAAGACTTCTGCTCAATCAATCCACTTGATTAAGTCTTTTAATGCTCTATCACATAGCAAGAGACTTACATTGCTCAAGCATCTTGGCGAGAGACTTAGTTGCTTAATCAATCCACTTGATTAAGACTTACAATGCTCTAACACATAGCAGGAGACTTACATGGCTCAAGCTTCTTGGCAAGAGACTTGGTTTCTCATTTAATTTACTTGATTAAGACCTTAAATGCTCTAGCACATAGCAGGAGACTTACATGGCTCAAGCATCTTGGTGAGAGACTTAATTTAAATAGATAAATAACATGTTTAGTAGAATAGAGAACAAGGTGTACTTGATACAAATATAAGAGGTACATGGAAATCACCATAACAAAGACCTAAAGCTCTTAATATTTCTAAGATATTCAATGTTTAAGAAATCTTAAGGCTTTTACAATTACAACCTGTAGCGTGCGATTTTTGTCGGTGACGCGACCACCTTACCGCAATGGTTGGAATTGGGTGCTACTTTCTGATTTCTTATTTATCCTATGAAGCTGGAAAGGAAAGGGAAGCTATCTAAAACTAACCTTACACGCAAATGTTTTCTTTAACAAATGCTAAAAGACTTGGGGGTCCAGGGTCAGGTTATACAAAAGGAAGTTGTCAACCACCCAGTGTATATATGGTTATCCATATACTTTCTGGTGTTTATCTGTTATGGGTTAGGAAAGTTTCTCCTTTAGGAGTGTTGAGAGAGTATTTTTGTTGTTTTTGGTAAAGTACTGGACCTAAAGATTTTTATTTGTGTGCTCACTAAGATTTCGCAATCTTATGCCTACGTATTCCCGTTAAAGAAAACTGGGAAATCAGAGCAATCGTAGTTCCTCCTATTCTATGGGAGGAAAGATGTTTGGTGTCTTGTTTAAAGCCCAAGATTAAAGCTAAAGGTTATTTATGTCTTGTTCAAAGCCCAAGATTGAAGCTAAAGGTTTGACTGAGAGAGAATTTGTCATCTCTAAAGGGAGATATCTGACCTGTTCATCACAAGTTGTTGGGTACTTGATTATAAAGGGAATTACTTTAACCGAAATGTATGGAATCCAGCAATGCCATAATTTCCTTTACAAGGGTGGTGTCCTGAAGGAAGAAACTTTAACTCAATGTAGAGCAATGCCATTTTTCCTTAGGAGTTTTCCATGCTAAAAGAGGGACATTGGCTTGGATGTAAATAATCCAGAGGCTTGCCACTTACAACAATTAGATGAAAGAGGAAGTTTTACTAGGATAACAGAGGGACTACAGCTTGGACTGTGAATCAACAATGTGCCACTTACAATAGTTATCTAGAATTAGGTTTGTTTGATTGTTTGTTTTGATATGTGAGGTACAGAGAAAATATCCTCCTACAGAGAGGACTCCTGGTCTTATATGAGGAGATGTTGATTTTTGTGTGCCTTGATCAAAGCCCAAGGTTAAAGCTAAAAGATTGAATTTGTTTAGGGGAGTTTTATATCTGTCTTATACAAAGCCCAAGATTGTGGCTGAAAAGGGATTGACTCAGCTGGAGAGTATGATCTGTCTTGTACGAAACCCAAGATTGAGGCTAAAAAGAGATTGACTCCACTTAGGAGGTTTTATTTGTCATGTAAAAAGCCCAAGATTGAGGCAAAAACTACTGAGGAAAATCATTATACAAGCCTAAGAGGAGGCTGGTTGAGGAAATTCTTATATGAAGCCTAAGAGGAGGCTGGCTTCTGTCGAGGATTGTTGAAATCCAAAGGCAGGTCCAATATGTATTAGGGAATCAAATCTTGCTGAAGATTGATGAAATGATCAGGGTTTTTTCTTGTGCTTTTAGGAAACTTGAGGGTTTCTTTGAGTTCCAAGAGGAGATGAGACTTTCCAAGTCTACTGGTATAAAGAGGTTGACTCTTAGTTGGAGAATGATCTTTGTATGATGCCCAAGAGGAGGCTGAGACTGTCCAAGTCTCTCAAGAGGTGGTAAGCTCTAGTGTAGAGAGAGATCTTTGTATGATGCTCAAGAGGAGGCTGATGCCTTAAGGGATGAGAATCAACCCTAGAATGGTCTGATGTTTTGGGAATTCTAACTCTCCAGAGAAATGAACTAGTAGAGGCGACTAAGTTCTGTCCTATACCTGAGGAGATCTTTGGGTCCTTGTACTAAGCCCAAGAGGATGCTGAGAACTTCTAAGAAGCATGTGGGTCCTTGTACTAAGCCCGAGAGGAGGCTGGGGATGCTTTTAGGAAGCTTGTGGGTCCAAGCCTAAGAAAAGTTCAAGAAAGGTTTCATCGGGAATAAGTCCTTTCTTTGCAGAACAGTTCTAGGGTTTGAAGAAATTCAAGAGAGGTTTCACCGGGAATTAATCCTCTTTGGGGGAATGAATTTCTTGTACACATATACCTCTAAGTTAGGACAGTCTTGAGAAAAGTTTCACCGGGAATAATGCCTTTCTCTGTTCCATATTGTATAAGCCCAAGAGGAGGCAAGACTGTATCTGGAATTTCCTATGGGGAACTAGTTTTGACTGTGTTGAAAGAGTAACCACTGGGTTGATCTAAACCTAGACCTAACTACTGGGGAAAACTCTAAGCAAGTATATACAAGTATATATATACAGATGAAATATATAAACAAGTATGTATTGAAGAGATAGTGGAACTTACAGTTGTGCAAACCCAAGCATATTAACTACAACTGCATGGTTAATTTTCAAGAAATTGAAGAAAGTTTTGATAAAACTTTGAATTTGAATACAAATCAAAAGTAAAGTTATTTTAAAAGGAAGTTTAGGGCTTATACTCAAGGAGAGGCCCAGATGAATTCTTTTGAAAAGGCGACGATCGCGTCGTAATTTTGAAAATCACAGAGGGACTTATACAATGACTGAGGCCCAAATTATTGTATTTACAAAGAGGATGGGTCTTACACTCTATTAGAGGCCCAAAAGTTTATTTTTATACAAGAGATGGGACTTATAGCTCAAGGAGAGACCCAGAAGAAAAACAGTGATCGCACCATTTATTTTGAAAATCGCGTAGGGACTTATACAATGACTGAAGCCCAAATTATTTATGTACAAAGGGGAGTTGGGTCTTACACTCTATTAGAGGCCCAAAGTGTTTGAAAAGAAGAAAGATGGGGCTTACAACACAAGGGGAGGCCCAAATGAAAATTGTTTGAAAACAGCGATCGCGCCGAGATTTTTAAAATCGTACTGGGACTTATACAATGACTGAGGCCCAAAAAGGTTTATTTATAAAGGGATTGGACTTACACTCTACCAAGAGGCCCAAAAGTGTTTCAAATGAAGCTTAAAAATTTACATTTAAGAGAAAAACCCTAATTTTAAATAAAAATATAATTTTTCAAAGAAAATTAAATAAAAAATGATATAAAATATCAAATATATTCAAAAACAAATTTTAAACTTTGAAAAATGTTTTGAAAAATCATGTTTAATCACATGAAAGCTTGAAATTCATTTGAAGTTGAAAAATCAAGGTGAGGATTTCATTTAAAAATGTTTAAAAAACAAATAAAATGAAATTATTTACAAAAATTCTAACTATATTAAATAAATAATATAAATTTGATTTTTTTTTGTAGAATAAAATAATTTAACATTTTTGTGACTTTTTAAAAAAAAACCAATAAAAATGATAAAAAATGAGAGAAAAATTAATTTTTGAATCAATTAATAAAAATATCAAAATATTCAAACATTCAAAATTTTGAAAAAAGGACGCCAACGGTCATCTTCAACCTCGCGCGTGCCCTGTTTTTGCAGATTTGCAAAACCTCTCATATCTCTCTGATTACTCAATGAAAATGACTTTTGTAAACATGAAACTTGCTCGTTTTTTATCAAGGATTATAACCATATAAATTAATTGCATTTATATTAAGTGTGGAGTGAGAAATCAAGTGATGAACTCAAGAACCATAATTTCTGCAATAACATCATGAAATCCCATACATGATTCATTCATAGCAATTGATTGAGGGTTATCACTCTATATACATGCAGAAACAAGATGGTAACTCAAAAACACATTTATGATGCATGTAGTATGGAGTTTGAAGGATTCAAGCTTACCTCTTGTAGCTGGTGATCGAGTTTGATGATGGAGGTGTTACAGATGTGTTGTAAGGACTTGGACAACTTCACTATACCCTATGGAGTGTGTTGAGATGCCTGTCCTTGATTGTAGATGCTTGGATCACCTTGTGGTACCTCAACTGCAAACAGGCCTCAAGTGGATTTTGAGGTCTATGATTCTGGGGTTCTAGATGAAGGATGAGTATTTGAACAGCTTATATATGATATATTGGATATGTTTAGATCATAAGCTGTGGTGGAATTGCTCTCTAACTCAAAATTCGATAGTGACTTGCAAAATAAGGCATTTCTGGTTTTTTGAGAGAGATTTTGAGGAAAACAAGTGTTGTCAAGCTTTGATGTACTTAAACTGACCACAAATGACCGCTATTTATAGTTTGTCAAGTTTGTTTTGGCAGCAATAGTGAATGGTGGCTGGTACAGTCCATTATCCAATGGTTGCATAAAGGAATCTCAAGTCTCCTCTAGCCATTGACTTGGGTCAATCTTGCAGGCCCATGGTCCTCTGATGCTTGAGTTTATCTTGACTCATTTGGTTGATCATAGATTGATACATGCCAACTCTATGCATCCTTTAAATGCTTCATGACAAATTTGAAAGTTTTGGATTTTGAACTTTGAATGCTATTTACCAAATGATGAGGTTTTTGACTTGCAAGGCTCTATGGTGTTGTAGATCTGCAGAGATCATGTTCATTGCACTTTAGATACTTGTCTTGTATAGTGACAAGGCTTGCCAAGTCATGGAAATGACAAAATCGTGTGGCAAGTTCAAGACTGTCTTGTAAAAATAGTTTTGGAGGTGTCATGTTTCCATGCTTGTAACTCCCTACTCAAGTTGAATTAGGATGAGTTCTTGTACATTTTGGAAAGCCCTCATGACATACTTTAACTTTGATGTCTAACATTGGTCTTGGTTTAGCTTGGATCATAATGAAAAATGGCCCAAAAGTTTGTGAAAAACCTAGACATATTATGTCTAAAAAAAATTTCTAAGTGTTGGAAAAAGTGGTCATTTTCATGTTTTTATGATTTTGATCAATCCATAACTCAAAATCCATGGGGATTTGGAATTTGATGTAGTTGACAATTTTCAAGTATGTCATGTGAACTTTCATTTGAGCTTTGGATGGAAGAAAAAGGCCTTGGGGTTTGGGAGTTATGACCTTGCAAAGTTGGTACCAAATCCATTTTGTTCCATAACTTAGAAAAAATTAAGTTTCTTAAGGTTGCCCCTTTGGCAAGTAACCTTACTTTTCTTGATTTTTCTTGATGGATGATGATCCAAACCATGAATTATCCATTTTTTTACTTAGGTAAGCCATGATTGTCAAGAAATTCAAAAAGTCAAACTTGGTTTTTAGGCACAGTTGACTTTTTGTCTGATGAATTTCAAACTGTGTGATCTTTTATGAAATCAAGTTCTTGACCTAAATCAAACCTAATGGATGAATTCCATAGGTGTTTTAGGGTGTCTTGAATCATGTCCCAATGTTTGGAAACATGTCTTGGTCCAAAGTCAAAGGTACAATTGACTTTTTCTTCAAAACCCTAATTGTGGTCCAAATGAGTTTGAAACTTGTGAATCAAGCTTCTTGGATTAATCCATTGTTGTAAATGGATAAATGTGGTGTATTTGAGGCCCTCAAATCATGTCTTAAGGTTTTGGCTCATGTGTTGCCTCAAAAGTCAACTTAGGGGTGAATTAGGTCAAGGAACCCTAATTCCTAATTTTTGATGAATGCTTCCTCTGAGGCCATTTTGACTTGATGATGGGACTCATAAGGTTCCTTTAAGAATTTTGGATCATGTTTTGAAGTATTGGCTCATACCCAGATGAAAATTTTCATCTGGAGGCCCTGGTCGACAAAAAACCCTAATTTGGTGACACTGGCGATCTTGAGGCTTAATCCACTTGGAATGTTACAATCTTGTGCTTGATTCTTGATGTAGGAGTCCTCTTGATCCTTTATGGATGTTTAAGAGGCTAGACAAGTTGAAGATCATGTCAATTCTGGATTGATCCTTTGTCTAAGTGCTCTGAGAGTGCTCAAAACCCTAATTCTTGATTGTAGTAAAAGTTCAACAATCCTTGAGGAGATTGATGAGGTTTGATGGTACATCCATATTATGGTAATGATCTTCACAATGACGGGAAATCTTGTGGTCAAAATTTGGGGTGTGACACAACCTACAACAGAAATTATGCATACCCAATTGTGTTGATAATTGCTGATCTTGTTACTCCTCCATCAGGTTGATCCTTGTTAAAGATTCAATTTAAACCTTTAGCTACTTATATAGCATTTTAAAAATACTAGCTTTTGGATAGATAACTTGATAAAGTGTTTTTGCTTTCTCCATAGTACAAGAGACGTTGAAGATAGATACACCAAAAGATCTTGATCCATTGTGTAACGTGTTTAACCATTGAATCTTCAAAGAGATCCTGTACTATAGAGCCATTGAGAGTAGATATTTGTAAAGCATGCCAACTTTTCTTGAGCCTTGTGATTTAAGACTCTAACTGACAAACTGATTTGATAATGCAGTTTGCTTTCTGCAGTACGGATAGCTTCAGCTTTATCACTAACTCTGAATGATCACCAAAAACCAATTTACATTCACCAAGTGTATATACAATTATGTTGTTTCTTATGATACTGAGACCTTCAGCTTCAGAGTCTATGCAAGACATCACTTAGAGAGTGTTCTTCAGATTCTGCACCACCTGAAGCTAGCAATTCAGCTTCTCTCAAGTGTGCCCTTGTATATCAGATTTAGAATATATATCTATAAGTATTAGAACATGCATACACGAAACACACATCAAATATAACCATTATTCTTTTAATACTTTGTTATCATTAAAACCCAAGGAATATATGTCATGAACAAGTCTTGTTCTAATAATCTCCCCCTTTTTGATGATGACAAACATAAGTATTTAAAGGACAATGTTGTGCAGTTATAACTTTCTTTGCAACATCAGAGTATGAGGTATGTAAGCTCCCCCTAAGTCTAATAGTCCAAAGTTGAGTTCTGTAAACCCACCCTAAGTATTACTTTCAAGACAAAGTATTTTAATTTTCTTAGTAACATCAAAGTCTGAGTTTTATATGCTCCCCCTGAGTCAAATAGTCCAAAGTTGACTTCCCTTTAGATCTATATTTAAGAAAACTAAAAATAATATTTTAACTTCCTTTGGCAACATCAGAATACGAGGTTTGTAAGCTCCTTCTGAGTCTGATAGTCTAAGGTTGAGGTTTGTAAGCTCCTCCTTAGTTTTATGTACAAGAAATTTAAAATGTGTCGCTCAGGCAAAATAACCATTATGTACAAAAATTTAAATACAAAAATTATAAATGACCATTATGTACAAACCGAATGGGTTCAGTTTCTAACTAAATACTTACTATATTTTCTCCCCCTTTTTTCACATAAAAAAGAATAAAAAGAGAAAAAAAGAAAAGAATTACAGTCATAAATGCATAACAGGCCATCATTACAAGATCAGTTTCCAAGGAAGGGAAAACGATCAAGTAACAGGGATCAATAAAGGATCATACAATGCATGTTAAAAATTGATTGGTCGTAACAATCCCAAGAATCAAGCAAAAGATCTTATTCTGTCGATTAGATTACTCAGAAGACATTATAAAAGCAACCAAAACCTAGTTCATTTTCATCAATATCCACCAATACGTCATGGAGTCATTAGCTGAGAGCAACAAAATCTCTGTTGTGACAGAAGTCACAGAGATCTCTACGAATCCGAATATCCAAAACCTTCAAAAGCCAGCAACTTCAGAAGCTTCTGCTACTGGGCCAATGCCCTATACCATGAACACTTCATAAGAAGTTTCGTCAGCAGTACCTCAATAACCTACAGAAGAATGTCCTTCGGTAGAAGTGATGAAGCCAAAGAAGAAGTCCATTAAGAAGACAAGGAGGAAGAGGCTCAACGAGATGTTTTACCATCTTGTTGTCCCAGAGAAAGAAGAGGAGGACATAGATGAAGATGAGCCAGATATTAATTATGGAAAATGCTTCTCCTACAAGGCGATGGATGACTTAGATAGGGATTTACTCTAAGTTTGTAATCCTTTAGTCTGATAAATGAAGAAGAAGTTTTGAACAATTTATTTCTATATACATTGCATGCAAATAATCACTTTTATTTTTCCCTTAATGATTTTTTTATAAAAACATTAATGAAGTAATAATATAACCAGAAGCAACATTTAACATGTTAAGAATACTATTTACAACTGTTAAAAGAATCTTAATAGGCCAGAATACTAGACATCATTTCCAAGAGTCAGTATTTAAAATTGATTTGACTTAATCAATCATAAAATAATGAATACTCAAAGTTAATGAATGTCACGATTCTATAAAAACCCCTTAGCAGACTCACTTTCATAACCACTTAATCTTATGAACACCAAAATGTATAAGCAAAATAAAATTTGGGTTCCAATGAGAGATTTCAGAAAGATAGCCATGCTTAATGCAACAACTCAATCAAACAAGAGTGATGCAACAATTGAAGGATCTACAAGTAAGCAGATGGCTTCAGAAACACACACTTCTTCAGCAACCTTCGTTGAGACACACATAAGAAGAAGAACTTCTAGGTCAAAACATAGAAATCATATGAGAAAGGAAGCTGTAGAGTTTGCAAAGAAAGAATGGCAAGATTATTTAGACAATCTAGATATGTCAGATGATCCTAGGGAATACCCTAGGGAAAATCTGAATTCCTAGAAAGTCTTAACAATTTGTAATGACTTCCAGTTAATGAGAATATTTCATATTTAGAGTTTTTAATCCTATTTGTTTTATCCTCTTGAACAACAAAATAAATGAATGTTTATAACAGTAAAGATGCACAAAAGCATAAATAAACTTGGATTAACAATAAGATTGCTTAACACAAAAAGTCTTAACAATTACCATACATAAATTTGTAGAAGTCTAACATCAGATTCTCTCATAGATATCTTCAAACTTGTCTCTCTAGATTTTAGAAGAATCGGCCTCTAAACTTATGATAACTCCCTGCTGGATTAGTAGTTCAGAAAGAACTCGTCCATAATGAAGAAAGTTTTTCCCTTGTGAAAGGAAGAAAGAGTCCTCTTCAAATAGTCAAACATAACTTGAGGAAGATCAATCTGCAAGTCTGAATTAAGAAGTAGCAGAAAATCCTTTTCAATAGGGTCCACGAGGTCTATATCCTTATCCTTAGGAAGTAAGTTTGAGTTCAAAATTTGATTCCAAACAATTGCATAAGGACAAAGATTTGAGACCAAAAATGTGTTAGATGGATCTACAAAGATACGCCAAGTAGGAAGAAAGTGTTCCACAAGAGTTCCTGGGATTTCTCCAATCTCTTCACAATTGATCACATTAGAAATCGATTTAGAGGTTACTGTTATAGAGACACCAGTCACTTTAGAAAGAATAGTACACTCAGAATTCAACTCAACAATGGAAGCATTAATCCAAAACTCTTTGACAAGACATGGATAAGTGATATCACAGAGCATCTCAAAGTATCCATTCCAACTTTGTTCACACACAGTCTTCCAGAAGTTAAAACCTGGCTTAAGCAACTCATCAAAATCCACAAACTTTTCATTGATGACAACTAGTTGGTTCAAAGGAGAATTGACTAGAAAATTCATCTCAGGTTTGGTTTGATAAGCACACAACCAAAGAAAATGAAAAGAAAAGAAAAGAAAAGAACAAGACTCTAAAGGAATAAGAATCTTGTCAGAAAAAGGACACAACATGATGTTTCACAAGACAGGGGATAAAGATAATAATAATATATAAAATGAAAAACATCATTAACCAAATGTTCTTATCCAGCAGATTTCCTGAATCCATTAGATGATTTTCACCTTTATGAATATTTGAGTAATATAAAAGTTTTTGAAAAACTTTTTACTTAAACTGCTTTATCAGAAGTAAAGAATCATTTTCTGAATCTCAGAGTCTAACAATTTTCAGAAGCTATCATCCATCAGAGTCTAGTAGATCTAGACTTAGAGAGAGACATCTTCTGTCATTCATTAGTCTTTAAGATTCTATTCACAACCAAACATTTTCTCTCGAAACAAGAGTCATGAGTGATTAATGAATATTGAATTAGTTTTTTTAATAGCTAACAAACAACAGTGTCATCACAAAAAGTGAGGAAATGGTTTCCATAAATATGACCATCATCTAGCTAATGCTATATTCAGTATAGACAAATACAACATAGTTTCATCTTAAAGATCTCTGAAGATTCTTTTATCAAAAGAACTTCTCTAGAAATCTAACAGAGACTTTGTATTTACATTTGATTCAAGTAATAAGCCAGAAAAGAACAGACATACATTTTTATGTTATTTTCTCGGTCAGACTCGTATGAGTATTCAGATTTGACCATAGAATCTGAATACTTCTTTGAGTGGATTCTAATTTAATGGATGTTAAACCATTAACTCAACTTCTTTCACCAAACTCAATACCTCTAGAACTTGAGTCTGGGTGGTAGGCTCTTCTTCCATAAAATGTTGTAAACAACCTTTGATAAACAACATGGAAGATGCCTTTGCTCATTTCTTTGATATTTTCAGCAACTACATTTAAATAATGATACTCATATTTCTATGAGTCTATACATGTTGGTCCAGACAGGCTTTCCTTTGCCTTATGCTTCAATCTGATAGCAGTACCATGATTCATTTAAGAGTATTAATCTAGGATGAGTCATGATATGAACAAGATCTTATTCTTAGCAGAATAATTGATTTCATTATTTTGGATTAAATCTTTTGACTTTGAAATCTTTGACAAGCATAAAACTAGATAGTGTTAGCTATCATAGATTGGCATAAAACAAATTAAAGCATTATCATGTGATTGTTGGAAGCACACGAAGAAGAATTGAAGGTTTCTCGAAGAATTATCCTTTAACACAAATTCCATGATGATCCTCAATCAAGGAGCAATAGAGTCACTTAAGATATCACATTAAATAACAGACTCCTTATTATCAAATATTGAAGCAAGATAGATTTGGCACAATCTCTTTCTCTTTAATACTTGATTTTTATTCCAGGATTCAGATGCTTCTTCAGAAGCAGTAATGACCGGAAGAGCCAGATTACTTTTTCTTTTGAATCCTGTACTAATGTTAGCTTCAAACGAATATGGAGTTAAGACCTCTGACATTAGGTTTTGGTAGTGTTTCTCCCTGTTCTTGGATTTGGGAAATCAGTTGAAATACGAATATCCCAGAAGCTTATGAAGTTACTCTTCTAACAACAGATGTCACATTCCATTCAGCCAGTTAAAGAAATCTTCTGATTAGGAGGGTTAATTCCTCATCCTCAGACATTCCATATGAAGTATCCTTCAACGGGCTATAGGAAAGATGATCTGTTAGATAGCTTTTCATCATCTAATTCTATTTCTTTACTTTGGAGATTGCAAGATAAACCTACAAGTCACAATAAACTCAAGTTGTATGACTTCTTGAATAAGTGTGACCTTAGTTTGAATTCAAAACAATTTTCTCAGAATTTGCTTGGAAAGATTAGATGAAGTGTAACTAGACAAGCTTCATAATTGATTCCCATAAATTTGAGCACAAGGATTCAAAGATAGTCTGAGCATTAGACGTATCAATGATGTTGATATACTCCGAATCGAGATAGAGCACCTACCAGAATACATCTACCTCTGAAGATATTTTCAATAAGCTTCTTCTGAACTGGTGAGAGAGACTTTCAAACTTTGATCATCCCGACACCATCAACTTCTATAGTAATACCTTTTTCAAGGGTATTCTACAGACCTTCACAAAACCCTTTATCAAGTCCAATGAATTAAAAATATATTTAACTTTTCCATCATTTAAATTCAGCGGAATCACCCTTTGAATATGGTAGGAAAAGCAATGTAATATTTTTCATGTGGCACTTGATTCCTTCTTGAAGGAAAGTCCTTAACAAACATATTTTCTATTTGGATCATTATCTGCACCACTGTTAAGTGTTATGTACAAGCCATGCTCTGATACTAACTGAAGGTGAGAAAAATACACAAGAAGGGGGGGGGGGGGGTTGAATTGTGTTTTTAGTTTTCTTAATTTGCGTCTGATTAGAGTTCAAAATTTAAACTAGTGTTTAGATTCTGGTTATACTTAGCAGTGGAATGTTAACAAAAATAAATAAATAGAAGAAGACACAAAGATTTATATTGGTTCCTCCCAAATAAGAGTAGTCTAGTCCCTTTACTTTACAAGAGATTTTCACTATAATCAAATCATGATTACAATCACATATGCATTATGCATAAGACTTTTAAAATGCTCAAACCCTAAGTCCGAGACTTCTTGCTTAAACCCCTAAGGCTCAAGACATCCTTGCTCAAGTCCTACAGTCTCAAGACTTCCTTGCTTGGACCCTCGGCCTAAGACTTTCCTGCTCAGGTCCCTCAGAATCGAGAGTTCCTGCTCAAGCCCCTCAGGCTCAAGACTTCTTTCTTAGACCCACGGTCTAAGACTTCCCTGCTCAGGTTCCACGAACCCAATACTTCCTGCTTAAACCCCTCAGGTTCAAGACTTCTACTCAGACCCTCGATTCGAGACTTCCTTGCTTAAATCCCACAGATTTAAGACTTCTGCTCAATCAATCCACTTCATTAATTCTTTCATTGCTCTAGCACATAGAAAGAGACTTATATGGCTCAAGCATCTTAGCGAGACACTTAGTTGCTCAACCAATCCACTTGATTAAGACTTTCAATGCGCTAGCACATATTAGGAGACTTACATGGCTTAAGCATCTTGGTGAGAGAGTTGGTTGCTTAATCAATCTACTTGATTAAGACTTTCAATGCTCTAGCACATAGTAGGAGACTTACATGGCTCAAGCATCTCGGTGAGAGACTTAATCTAAACTGCTAAACAACATGTTCAGCAGAATAGAGAACAAGGTTTACTTGATACAAATATCAAAGGTACAAAGAAATCACCCTAACAAAGACCAAAAGCTATTAAGACTTCTAAGATATTCAATGTTTAAGAAATCTTAAGGCTTTTACAATTACAACCTACAACAAAAATTCTTCATACTCGATTGTGTTGATAATTGCTGATCTTGTTACTCCTCCATCATGTTGATCCTTGTTAAAGATTCAGTTTGAACCTTCAGCTACTTATATAGCATTTGCAAAAGACTAGTCGTTGGAGAGATAACTTGATCAAGTGTGTTTGCTTTCTCTATAGTACAAGAGACGTTGAAGATAAATACACCAAAAGATCTTGATCCATTATGTAACGTGTTTAACCATTGATTCTTCAAAGAGATTCTGTACTATAGAGCCGTTGAGAGTAGATATCCGTAAAGCATGCCAACTTTTCTTGAGCCTTGTGAACTAAGACTCTAGCTGGCAAACTAATTTGATAATGCAACTTACTTTTTACAGTACAGATAGCTTTAGCTTTATCACTAACTTTGAATGATCACTAGAAGCTAATTTACATTCACCAAGTGTAGAGACAATTATTTTGCTTCTTTTGATTATGAGACCTTCAGCTTTAGAGTCTACGCCAGACATCACTTAGAGCGTGTTCTTCAGATTCTGCACCACTAGAAGCTTGCAATTCAACTTCTCTCAAGTGTACCCTTGTATATCAGATTCTGAATATATATTTATAAGTATTAGAACCCGCATACATGAAACACACATCAAATTTAACCATTGTTCTTTTAATACTTTGTTATAATCAAAACCCCAAGAATATATGTCATGAACAAATATTTTTCTAACACAACTGGTTTAACTATTTTTTGGATAATATAAATGCAGATCCACAAGGAGAAAATCCATAAGACATTGTTATACAAGGAGACTCAATTCTTATAGTTTGATGAGGGTTTTGCATGCTAGATTAAATTCTAAGTGTCTTGGTTTTGTGAGTCGTGTATTGTATGCTAATGCCCTAAGAAGATTAGTGTTGAATCTTTATGTACACCTCTGTGTTTTAGTAACTTGATATAGAAGGTTTGTCTTAGTTGAGTTGTAATATTCAACATTATTCATTAAGTTATAAACACCAATAACGGGTTGTGTGATTGAGAAGAAAGTGAGTAGGTTCTCATATTTAGGGGGAGTCCTTAAATAAAAACCTAAGATTAGGAAGAGGCTTTGAACAACATAGGGTTTGTTTGTTCTTGTAAGACTAAGTGTACTAATTCAAAGTAGTGAATTTCATTTCTTGGGTAGAGCGTTGTTCGTGCGATAAAGCGACAAGAAGCAAACATTAAGTTTTGGAAGGATTCCCTCTGGGATTTATATCATCTCCACAGGGATTAGTGCAAGGGAAAGAATGTCGTTCAATGGTCTCTACGTTTCTAAGCTTGTGGTGATTAAATTTGGTTGAAAGATTCAAGGTACCATAAATAAAAGCAGAAAATATAAAGTAAAAACTTAAAATAAATGGAGCCTTGTTGGGATTGGATCTCATCAATTGATAACACTTACATTCTTCTGACCAGTTAAACACAAATTAATCATTTGTGTAATATCCTCACGTATCACCCACAACAGAGGTTATGTCTAATGCAATGTCGAGAGAATAACCGTATTGTCTCATTGGTGATGTCTCACGTAACTCAACAACACAAAGCATTAAGAACTGATACTCACGCAAATGTTAAACCTAAATATGTGTCTAGAGTTTAGAACCTAACAGATTTTCATCCTAGATCCAGATCTGAAGAGTATATTTCTATAACACTTCAAATCAATGTATAAACAAGTAAACAAGGATAACATCCATATCAAATAAATGATTGATTCATATAAAACGCCATGATCAAAATAGTATATACGATTAACCCTTTTTGCATGCATTCAACTAATTTTCCAAATGTAAGTGAACATAGTTCTTCATCTCTATTATCACGCATCCTCATAATATAGTTTGTGTCAAAAACGTTATTGTGGTCTTAACCGTATTGATCGCTACTCATGCTAATAATCAACACAAAAAAATAAAAGTGATACTGGTGAATATCAACTTACAAGACTAGTTTGCTCATTGATAGATGAATATCTTAGATCTAAGATTTGAAAAGGCTTTGTCAATACCCACAATAAGAAATCAAAGACAACATCAATATTGAATCAAAACTAGTTCACAATACATAGATTAGATGAAATACATAAGGTATCAATAGATTACATCCAAACCCAAGAAGAGATTACATCCTCACTGCTGTTCACACTGCAAACTTGCTGATTTTTCTTCATTTCTTTGGCTTCCTTGTCCACTCCTTTGTGTCTCTATCATTGATGTTTTATGCCTATATCCTGCACAATAACACACATATCAAAGCATCCAAAGGTATTTGGAATATAATTGAAGAATCATACAAGAACAATAAATAAATCCATTAAAACATGAAAAATGAGTTGAAAAATGCCAAGAAAGATGGTTCAAAATAAGTCATATTTGGCATTCAACAAACTCTCCTCTACTAGATCTTTGCTTGTCCTCAAGTAAAGTATGCCCCTCATGACAACAAGAGGATTTGCTTAAGCATAATATTCAACCAAGATAGGATTAATGGTTCAAATTCAAACAAGAGAGATTTTCTCAAACAAGAGGATTTGCTCAAGCATGAGAATGCGCACAAGCAATGTTCACCACTTAATAGAATCGGACAATGATAAAGCATTTAGCTCTTAAACAAATATCATGCAATATTTCAAATAACAACTAAATTCTTATGCTTGAATCACTCTAACACTCCTCTTCAAAATAAGAATGAAGAAATTAACGTGTTTGCAACCGCGAGGCAGTTAACTCGCCTGACAAACAATGCAAATAACAATTCAATTCATATATTCATCTAATCAATCAAAATTGAAATCATGGAAGCAAGAGATCACTAAGGGCTTTTAAGGTCGTAACTTGGTCAGGTTCACAACAAAGGGTCATTTCTAAAGGCCATTGAATAGAAATTGTCAATGCAAAAGAAACATTCACTATACATGGTATTTACACATCACAACTTCTTTTCACCATTTTCTTCCCTAATGCAAACCTTCTCAAACTTCCTTATTTCACATTATTTCATTCTCTATTTTTCTTTTTCAAACAAGCATGCTTTTTCTTTTTCTTTTTCACATTCATATTCACAATTTTCTTTTCTATGCTTGTTTGAATATCTTCAAAATTTTGAGTAACTTACCACTTTTCATTTCACTCTCCCCAACTTGAATTAAACCAAACCTTAAGTGAATGCTCCTTACTTTTTATGGCAAGGAAGACAATTTAAAACAATGTTTAAAGGTTTCAAGAATTTTTTTTACAATCTCACAAAATTCAATGATGAACTAAACAACCAAATTATGTACATAAACCAAGTTCATCACTAAAATGAGATCTAAACTGTTTAGGCTCAAAGGAGTTAACAAATTCTCACTACTCACGGGTAAGTTACTTTTGGATATGGTTGTGCTCAATATAAACAAATTCCTTTATCTTTTCTAATACTTCCACAAAATCACAATAATCAAAAGATTAAGCATGAATCAAATGAATTAAACAAAGTTTATCAGTCATCCTAGCATATAGTAAACAATGGAGGTTTCTCACAAATTGTGCCTATTGGACCTAAGTGAAACAAGCATTCAAACAAAGTTACAAAATGAAACAAAAATACACATTTACACAAAACACAAAATTCATGAATCATTATAACATTCTAAGAAGCGGTACAATTTACCTTGCTTGCATTCACATGTTCAAAATCCTATCATCACCATCCAAACTTGGGAGAATTTTCATTGGATACTTTTATACAAATATCAACCAATCTAGAATAAGTTTTCATCATTCATCTCTAACCAACACTTGAGTAAACATGAAAGGAAACAAGTATATATACATATAGACAACTGTACAAAGCTAAAAAATATAGAAACTATTGTAAACACCAATCACAGGTTGTGTGATTGAGAAGAAAGTGAGTAGGTTCTCATATTTAGGGGGAGTCTATAAATAGAAAGACACTACGATTAGGAAGAGGCTCTGAACAATATAGGGTTTGTTGGTTCTCGTAAGACTAAGTGTACTAACTCAAAGTAGTCGAATTCCTTTCTTGGGTAGAGTGCCCCATAGTTGTAGGTATGTTTTCACCGAACTGGGTTGCCAATCTCTCGTGTTATTTTACACCCTTTTGTATTGCTTTATTGTTTTCATATTAATATCGTTCTAGTTCAAGAAGTTGGACAAGTTATCTCAACATCTAGTCCAACAACTTTCCCCTGGGGAACAAAATTTCAACCAGTTGTATGGCCAACACTTTTTTCAATGATTCAATTGCTCTTTTGCATTCTGGTGTGTTTGATAAGTGACTTATAACATAAGGGGTGAATTTTGGTATTCAAAATTCACTATTAATTTAGATTTTTTATTACTTAAAGAAGCAAATTGTGTTAGTATTTTAAGATCAAAATAAAATGTAGCGAAAAACAAAAGTAGTAAAGTAAATAGAAGAACCTAAAAGATAAGGGTTAGAGAGATGGAACTAGTGAATTATCCAAGTTCGGCCGAACGTTGGCCTACTCCTATACCCAAGAGAACTTCTTGAGATTTGACTATAATATTGAGTTTTTATAGAATATGTCCACAAACCTTGATACAAGCAAATCAAGATATTTTACATCGGCTTATCCCAACCAAAAGTGAGTTTTCCATAGGATGAACTCACGAATCGAGTATAGATTTTATAGGTTGATCTCAATAACCAAAAATAAATTTTCCAGGATGATTTCTATTAACATACAAATATTTTCAAATGGTGTATCTCAATAACCAATTCAATTCTTTAAGAGTATCGCACTCTTGAAAATAACAACAATGGCACGACAGAAGTATAACTCTTTCCTCACAAGCAGTTTTCACTCACAAGGCACTAAGATAACTTTGGTGACAAGAATATATATATATATATATATATATATATATATATATATATATATATATATATATATGTATATAGATAGATATATATATATATATATATATATATATATATATATATATATATATATATATATAGAGAGAGAGAGAGAGAGAGAGAGAGAGAGAGAGAGAGAGAGAGAATAGAAGATACATTAATTAGAATTAGATAAATTTGAAATTCTGGTGTAAAATGAAGTGAGGAGGCACCTCCTTTGTATAGAAATAGAGTTGTCTAAAAAAGAAAACGATCCATGGGCCAATTAACTCACCTAATTGATTAGGTCTTAAGTCTAATCGATTAGGTGCTTCAAATAATTGATTATTTGTGCCCAATTTGGAATGTTTGAATAGAGAACTGTTACCAATCATTAAGAATATGTTAGAACCGATTATGGACCCGATTAGGAATCATCTAATGAATTAGGTTCATGATCTAATAAATTAGATAGTTGAAAAAATTGTCTTAATTAAGCAGATAGTCTCCTAATCAACTGGCTAGGCCTTGAAAACATTTTTAGGTTTTTTTAAGTAAAGAGAGGCCTTAAAAGTATGTTAGGTGTGTGTGTGAGTTGCCTTAGAATCTTAGGAGTTACTTTCCTACTTTCACAAGACTCTCGTCACTCAAACAAACATGACTAGGCGAGCTTTCACACCTCATCTCTTTCACAACTTTGAAGCTTTCAAGTTCCTTTTCCAGATATACCGATCATATAAGCACTCCACCGAAACCTTGAATATTCTACTTGGTGAGGCTTGAGAAATATTCAAGCCAATCACCATCATCCCAGAGTTGGAAAGATATTACCACCGACTTTAGCAAGCATAAGCATTGTCGTCATCAAAACACCAAGAAGGCCACCAACATCAAGATCATCAACTTCATATCTGCAAGTACATAGATACACATGGTATCCACTTGGCTTATTTCCTCAATAACCTATAGAAAGGCAACACATGCTGGGCAGATTTCGAAATAAATCTGTTTAAAGTGGTGAACATCTCGTTCAGTTTCTTGACTTTCTTCTTCGAGGTTAGTGAACCTATTTGAACAAATTCTTCGCACTTGTCTATTTTTGCTTTATTCCCCTCTCTATAAGGTATAATCTTAAGAGTTTGTCGACTCTTACCCTAAATATGAATTTCTCTGGGTTGTGGCTCATGTTATACTGTCATACTCTTTTGAGTATACGCCAAAGATGTTGATCATATGATTCTTCTTAACTGGATTTCACGACCATGTCGTCCATGTATACCTCTAGAGTCTTACCTTTAACTTATAGAAAGACCTTGTTCATCATTCTTTGGTTCTTCAATTCAAACAACATCGCATTGTACTCGTAATTGGCTTGTTCAGTCATGAATTCCATTTTATTTCTATCACGTATGAACATAGGTACCTGGTTGTACCCAAAATAAGCATCCATAAATGATACCATCTTATACTCGACCGGGTTGTCTACTAGCTTATCGATGTTAGGAAACCGATAATAATCTTCTAGATATGCTTGATTGAGGTCATTGTAATCGACACACATCCTCCACTTCTCAGAGGCCTTCTTAAGTAATATGACGTTAGAGAGCCATTTAGTGTATTTCACTTTAGAAATAAAATTGGCATATAACAGGTCTTCCACCATGCCAGTGGTATCTTTGAATTTCTCCAAAGACTATCTTCTTCTTCGCCCAGAGATGTATGAGGCGCTGAGATCAATGTTTAACTAGTTGCAGGCTATTGCAGGATGTATGTCAAGCATCTCATGGGGAGAAATAGTAAAAAGATCAGCGTTAGCCCAAAGAAATTTGGTTAATGTAGGCTTTACTTCGTAAGGGAGCCCAGATTCTACCTTCACGTACTCAATGAGATTAACATCAAGCTAAACGACTTCAAAATCACCTTCGGGAATCGGTATAACTTCATCTTCACGCACATCGAGATTGACAAATATATAGAGTATTCACGAGGTTGCCTAGTATTATTTTTTGTGGATAAACTTAGAGTCTGTTTGGTAACACCAGAAAAAGAGCTTTTAGCTTATAGCTTTTAGCTTTTCAGCTCATTTTTATTAAAAAGCTCTGTTTGGTAACTGCATTTCGCTTTTAGCTTTTAGCTTTTTAACAAGCTTTTAGCTTTTTAACTAGCTTTTAGCTTTTTTTTCAAAAGCTATTTAAAGTAGCTTTTGAGCTTGTAGCTTTTAGCTTATGACTTTTTATTCCAACTATACCCTTATTATTTTAAATATATATATATATATATACTCTATTAAAAAATGAGAAGATTAATTGGAATACACTGTCAGTGTAAAACTACTTTACACTGTCATCCAATTAGAATTAGTTATTTTGACACATGAGAAGAGAGAAACATGAAAGAAGTAGTTATTAAAATGATTTATTTATAATTTAATTTCTTTTATTTTTAATTCTATAAATATGTGTCAAAATAACTAATTCTAATTAGATGACAGTGTAAAGTAGTTTTACACTGATAGTGTATTTCAATTAATCTCTTAAAAAATTGATTTTAAAAGATTGAATTTAGAGAGATTTTGAAAAATGTTATAGAAAATTTTTAATAATTTTTTTATTTTATTAAACATTATTTTTATTTAATAAATATAAATTATATAATTAATTTAGAAATACTGTTGATAATTCTCAAGTTAGTGAACATTGGAGGAAAATCAATGAAATTTAAAATATTAGACAATAAACTTGTTTTTGTTATTATTTTAGATTAATATAAATAAATTCAAAATTACAATGATATTATTTCACATATTTTATTAAATTTCATTATACAATTAGAAAGAAAAAAAAACTATATTTTACGAAAGAATGAGTTAACCAGATTGAGAATCGTAGTTATTAGGATTAATTTTACTTTTATGTCTTCATAAATGACTTTATAAAATACATGTACTTCATGTATGATTTGCTGGTTCTTTTATTCATTGAATTTCGTTGTCAATATATTCATACAAAATAGCAAAGCTCATAAAATTTATATACAAATTTATATATTTTGATGATATATTCAATTTTTCATATATATTAACATTGTTTTGTATTTTGTTATTAATACATTTATTTTTATAATAAAAATTAATTTAATAATATGATATAACAAGATAATAAAATCACCAATTTCTTAATTAAAATGTCCTTTTATGTCATTTTGTAATTATCAGCTAGTGTAACAGCTAATTTACCAAACACTCAAATTAATTTATCAGCTACCAGCCATCAGCTATAAGCTATCAGCTATCAGCTATCAGCTACCAGCTAACAGCTATCAGCTAACAGCTACCAGCTAATAACTACCAGCTAGTTTTACCAAACTGAGCCTTAATCGTGAATTCTTTTGTACTTCGTTGACAAAAATTTTGGGGATAAGAGTGCAAATTACCTTGGTGTTATATATCTAAACTACATAAATATATATAGAGTATTCACGAATACAATTAGAGAGTTATATGTCTAGTTTACTTGTAGGCTCAGCTGAACGTAGAAAGTAAGTTCATGACTAGACACTTGGTAGGAAACAATTGTCTCCTTCAGGTAATATTCACATAACCTAATATATTTCGTTTAACTTATTTTTCAAACTATCATACTACATAATTTTCCTATTATCTCTTCATTGGAAATTTGTAGTGGGTAAGATGACAGGTTCCCCCAAGTCTATTACATTTCTCCACATAGGAGAACTATCACTATTGCGATGTATATGAATCTTTCGACCATGTTTTTCAAATGACATTTGTTTCTCTCTATATGTCGATCACTGTCAAACACAACCATTTAAGGATATTTGCTAGTACCTAGGATGACCAGCCCACGAGACTCGACTCATGTATCCTCATATATCAAAGCGTGGGTTAAGTAAGTTTTGGTTGTGCATACTGTCTTGAGGGACCCCCCATTATTGTGCCTTCTACATTGACTCGTACATATGTTGATATATTGTTTACATATAGAACACTTGGTTTTAGAGGCGGTATAAAGTGTGCCAGCTATTTAGCTATGGGTTACTGCATTCAGTTTCATCTAATAATTTTATAAACTATGACATCCTTACATGTTTCTAGTGTCATAAGGCGACCCATAAGGCCAATTAACTAAGAGATCCACTAGGAGGTACAATTTGAGGAAGTTCATGTTGTTTATGGGTTGATGGGATACGTTCAAATCGTTTTTTTAGTTGAGGATGCCATTGATAGAGAAAAGGTATATGAAGGTACACCTACATATAACATGATGCAGGATAAATTAGAACATGAAAAAGATGTAGTATTGTATATGAGGCATGGGAAAGGTAGGATTATGCGCCATACCAGAGCACAAGTGTGTGACACGATTTATGCGAGAACTGCAAGGTGAAGTTAATTAAGTTATTTAATAATGAAATTAATCAACACAAGTGGGTGTTATAGTGGATCCATATGGTTCTCTTTTTCCGGTGTGTAGATGGTTGACTGAGTATGTTTTCCATCTGATGTTACTTGTGGCCTGACATCGTCTATCTGGTATAGGATCTTTAAGTGGTTGGGCCGGTGTTTAGTGTTTCATAGGGATCTTCAGTCTCTTTTTCAGATTTTTAATTGGTTGGTAGATTTGTCTAAGTGTAGGGGAAAGATGTTTATGATATGACACTATGTTATATGGTCAATCTGGAAATCACAAAATGACATCTTGTTTACAGGTATCTCTACTAGCGAGAAAGACGTGGAAGATAAAAGCATTTTTCTAGGTTAGAAATGGTATCTTGGTAGGTCTTCGGGTAACTCTCTTGCTTTCTCTAATTGGCTTGAGAAATCTACTCTATGTCTGAGCCAATAGTGGGCATAGTGGTTTTGAACTTGTGATTAACTATTCAGGGTGATATTTCTGGAGGATTCTTTTATGTCGATGGTGGTTCCGACAAGTTGAGATTTAGTATTCTATATGTCTGATATGCATGTTTTTATTTATGTTGGATTAGTTGCGTTGGTTGTTTTTCTTTATCTTGTGACTAGTCTCTGTTGTATTCTTCTTGTACGTTTGAGGTTAGTATTTTTCTCGTATTATGTACTATTAATCTCATAGAGAGTGAATGAACACTGAAAGGAAATTGAATTTTTGTATATTCATCTCATAATGTTGAATACAATTGTAGAGTTGTATATGGTCCTTAAATACCGTATAAAAATGCAATATAACAATAATAACATACATACTAACAATAGTAAGTAATTAACTAACTATGATATAACTAAATAACTGACTGCTATGACCTAATATCTATGGAACTGTGTTTTATAGGTGATATGATTTTAATAAGGAAAACACCTTTTGATGATGATAACTAAGGTCTATTGATGACAACTAATGTCTTCTGACAAGTCAAGTATAAGCGGCTAAGCGGATAAAGATGCAAACCTAAGTATTAGGGTTTTATGGACTTGACCATCTGATGATGCAAATCAAATGGAATGTAACTAAAGCCTCATCTTAAGCTACTCAAGTAAGCTATCACAATATATGCTAATGCATACTTTCCATGAATGGCTAGACTATATTTGCTTCATTTAAAAAGTAAAGGGACTTCATTGATTTAAGGAAAAAATGCAACTAAACCTTTGTAAATAAAATGTTATTCTGGAGAGAGAATTGACTTTACCATGAGTTTATAAACAATAATTCACACTTGCTAATGGTTGAGGCGCGATCAATATGCTCACTAATTGTACCTTATTATGTTCCATGTAGAAGAAGGGTTTTTCATTTGTATGCCTTATAAAATTTTGTAAGGATTACTGGGTCTTATCATAGGGATTCAGTCATCATATTTTTCTTGGTTTATCTTTTTGTTACATTGAATTTTGTTTCTATGGTGATTTTATTTTTTAAAGGTTTTAAAACTTCAATCTTAAGTTGTAGCTGTTTAAAGGCATTAAAGGCCATAAATAAGTAGAAAAACCAAAAAATAGAATTTCTTGACATTTATTCTTTTCTCACTTTGTAGTGGGGTTATGTTATGATTTGGGAATATTTTCTAAGAATTTTTCAAAGACTCATATATAGTTCCATGCAAGTATTATACACCTCTCTAACTCAAATAATTGGCTATTTTCATGAAGTGGCACGAGACACAACATGAAGAATTACAGCCTTACAGGTTAAAACTTTCCAAGCCACTCACAATGGCAATCCTGAACATAACCATTTCAAGGGCAAATTTCAAGGAGTCAGCGGTCCAAAGGGCCACAATAGTGTGTGTACACATTGTGTTAGAATAAACCATACCATTGAAACTTGTTTCATTAAACATGGATTTTCATTAGATTTTAAAGGAAAATGCAAGTTTCAGGGCACTGGTACCATTCCTCAAATTTCTACCACAATCACTACTGCATCAGGAGTTCCTTTATCAGGCTCCACTTCATCTTCGTCTGGTTACACTCAAGAGCAATACAACAACATTCTTGAATTGCTACAACAGTCTAAGCTCAATTCCAAAGCTAATTCAGATTATGCTTCACCTTTTGTCTTGAATTCACATTCATATAATGTCAATGGTAAGTATAATAAACTTTGGAACTTAGATACTGGTGCTACATATCATATCGCTTTCAGTGTTTTAGCTTTTATTGATCACAAACCCATAGTTCCTATATCTATTAGCTTTCCTGATAGTTCTCAACTTTTCGAAATTAATTTCTAGTATTGTTGATGTTACATCTTCCTATACCCTGCATAATGTTCTTTATATTCCTGGTTTTTATGTCAATCTGATTTCTATTGTAAAACTAGTTCATAACAATGATTTTTCTGTGCAATTCCATGCTAATTATTATCACATTATGTAGAATCATTATAAGGCAATGGTTGGTATAACTAACTTGCAAAGAGAACTGTATGTTCTTGATTCTTCATGACAACACTTTACTTGTAATTATGTTGCAAATAATTCTTGTAACATTTGAAACTTAAGATTAGGCCACATATCTGATATAGGTTTGCATAATGTTTCAAAAACTTTTCCTTTCATTTCATGTAAAAACAACGTGGCTACTTGCAATTCGCGTCACTTTGCAAAACAAAGAAAACTACATTTTCCCTATAGCGCTACTTATCCATCTGTCCCTTTTTACATTTTACATGTTGATTTATGGGGCCATTTCTCTAATATTTCTACATTAGAACAAAAACACTTTCTAACTTTGGTAGATGCCTATTCTAGATATACTTGGGTTATTTTTCTCAAAACTAAAGACCGAACCAAAATTAGTTTCATTCAATTTGTTACATATGTTGAAAACCAGTTACAAAAAACTCTCAAATGTTTGAGATCTAACAATGGTACATAATTTATTGCCTTGACCGATTTCTTATTACCAAAAGGCATTATTCATCAAAAATCTTGCGCATAGACACCCCCAACAAAATATGGTGGTAGAAATAAATCATCAACATATTCTTAATGTTGATGAATCCTTATAATTTCATTCCAACACCCCTTTGAATATGTTGCATTTCTATGTCCAACATGATATTCATATCATTAATATATTGCCTACCCCTTTCTTGAAATTAAAATGTACATATGAGCTCTTATTTTACAAACCTTTGTCTCTAATTCATTTGAAGGTTTTTGGTTATCTTTGATATGATTCAACTTTACAAGCTCATAGAATAATGTTTAAGCATAGGGCTAGGAAATACATATTCCTTGGTTACAAGGAGGGTACAAAAGGGTATATTTATATGATTTAGAGCATCACAACTTGTTTGTATCTAGGATTGTTATCTTCTAAAACCATGTTTCCCTTAAAAAATAAGTCCCCGCCTCATACTCCTAACCCACCATGTATCCATACACTTTGTGACATAAAATTTGATCATTTATTTACAAGTACTCTTATTTCTGATACATCTACATTAGATGATGACAGAGTTACTACATTAGTTGATAACAAAGCTCCTGTATCAGTCAATAACTAGGCAACTACACTTCTTGATGACATACCCAATGTTCTTTCTCCTTTTCCTATCAATTTGTCTGAACCTAGTCATGATAACGTGCCTTTTAACAATAGACATACTCTACATCTTACACCAGAAAACACATCGTATGTCCCTTTAAGCCCCTATCCCTCATTCTAGTCTTTCCTTACCTACAAGTCTAACATATTACACATTACAACTTAACCAACCTTTCCCCATCATTTCTACCCCTGCTTCCAACAATCCTATTAATCCTTCTCAGAACTTTAAAGGAACTTCTCTCTTATCCTTAAGACATTCCACAAGAACTTATCATCCTCTTAGTTACTTAGTAGACTATCATTATTAATCTATATATTTCACATCACTCCAAGCTAATGTTCCCCATCCCTTATCCTCTATCCTTTCATACAGTCAATGTTCTCCTACATATCAACACTTTTGTTGCTCAATATCTTCAAACACTGAATTAAATTTTTTTAATCAAACATGGGCTATAGTGGATTTACCACATGGTAAGGTGCCTATTGGTTGTAGACGAGTATACAAAATCAAATACAAAGCCAATGGTATTTGTCGCTCCCAGGATTTTCATCCAGGTACAAACGCGAAAGTGGCGCGGAACACAGAGTCGCCAGCAATGTATATTTATCCCAAGAGAGGGAAAGGGAACACCGCATAAACCTGAGGAAGAGGGAAAGAAATGGCCATCGCAACCTAAGCCTGGGTTCGGGAGTCGGTTACGCGAGGGGAAGGTATTAGCACCCCACGCGTCCATCGTACTCGATGGGATCCACGCTTGTTGTCTAATCTAAGGGTGAGTTATCCTACCATCTATGGCTGCACTAAAACGGGGAAGGGGAAAACAAAGACAGACTCGGTAGGACGTCGACGTCCTAGGCCTACGTACTCCCTTTGTGCAATGGGAAATTCAGAGTCAACGTAGTTCGGACCAAGTTCTTTTTGTGTTTTTTATGAGCGACGTTAAGTTTGCATCCGGCAGTTAGGGTCGATGCCTGTTTGCGACTCAGACGGAAGGTAACGTGCCCTTTTTGAAAATAGCCTTTAGTTTGACAATCCCGCAGGATAAAAAGGTTTGGAGTTTGTTGTATTTTTAAGGACAGAAGTGACTTGAGTTAGTTCATAACTCAACTTGAACCAAAGTCTACAACACGGGAACGAATGAGTCGCATGGTCGCCCCCAATGGGACGTATGCTCAACATTCTAGAAGAGAGAAGGGGGACCCCTCAATCTTCATTTCCTATGTTTAAGGCTCGTGTGCAAGGCAAGTTGACCTTATTAAGTATCTTAGAGATGTTATGAGATGAGAAGAGGGACTCAAAAGAAAAGAAAAAAACTATGGGGAAAATATATCCTAATGTTATCATGCAAAGATGGCCCTAAGGGGAGGTTTGGAGGGAGACTATCCTATGGAATTTAGTCCTAACGTTATCATGCAAAGGTGGTCCTAAGGGGAGGTTTGACAACAACCTAAGCCTAAAGAAAAGAAAATATGAGAGAAAGAAAGAGTGAGAGTGGACATGAATAACTATCCACACCCTCAAATAACTTACCTCAGCCCCTGCATAAAAGGTTAGTACAAAAACAAGTCATAAGTGACAATAATACAAATGAAACTCAAACAAGACAGAAACCAAGGAGAAATGATTATAAACCAAAGGAAAATCAACCAAGACAGAATGTGGATGACCTAAACATGAATTAGGAAGTCAAATAAGAAAACCCAAATGATGGCACAAGTGCCTTCTCAAACAAGTAGCCAGACATGATCAAGGAAGTGTATATAAGAGGACCTCAAACAAAGAGCAAGCTCATAATTAGCAAAACATCTTATAAAATTGCCAAATTAAAACTCAAAACACCTCAACCAGAAGCAAACAACATATTAAAAAACTTCTGCAAAAATTCACAAGATAGGTCACCCAAACAAATATGCAAAGTTCAGACAAGAAACATGACTCAATATGCAAAAGAGGAGGACTAAAATGCAATATGAAAAAGTTTTAAAAATGAGAGAAAAATATTTTAATGCATTTCAATATGTTGATGAAACAATGCAAAAAGAATGAATTCAAAATGTTTTATGGATGATGAGAAATAAAATAAGTAACTCATGGTATGCATAATATAAACAATTCAAAAAGAAATCCATTAAATAATTAATTTAGATGATTAAAATAAAATAAAATGATAAAATAAAATTTGGGAAAATTTTATAAAATGCTAAATGTGATTCATGAATTTTCTGGGAATTTTTTAATGCAAGAACCTATTTTTAAAAAATTAAAATGAAACAATGCAACTAAAAGAAATAAATAACTTGAAATAAACATGGGGGGTGTGTTCAGTAATACAAACACGTTAAAAATGTTAATGGGATGAAGGGGGGGTGCGAATAGAAGGCCCAATCCAAAATCCATCAGAAAATATAAAATAATAAAAAAAAGATGCACGCGTGGACTTAGTCAATGGGTTGACTCAACACTCACCATCAGATTGATCGTACGCTTCTTATCAAGTCAACAAAACCAATTATTATGCAAGATGGATGGCCAGGATCGTATGCATATGATAGTAATGGTACGCAAGCACACACTGAATTCTCAGAAATTAAAAAAAAGTTACACGTGAGTGGCACATGGAATCATTAATGTGTTGTCACTCTAATGGCCAATGGATTCATCAGACGTGCTAGATCAAACCATCAAAACAAAAAATTAATAAAAGGAATGGCTGAGATTTTTGGAACATGATAGTTATTATAGGATGTCACGCATACAACCTATAAAATAAAACACATTTTTAAAATGCGTGGTAAGCTAGGGATCGCACGATCTGGCTGATGGACGGTCATGATTCCATCTTCTACCTCCAAACCCTTCACCGGCCGGAACCCTTACCAGTCGCCGGAGCTAGGGTTCCGGCCACCCTCTCCGGTCACCTGCAACGAAAAAAAACCCAGAACACGCACACGAATATACCTTCCTGACCAGAATTTCACCAGGATCTCAAATATCACATTAAAAACAGCAAATAAGCAACACATAAGGCAACATGAATGAAAAAAGGTTAGGTCCAAAACTTTGAAACTCACGATACAACCATACCATGCGTCCAAACTCAAAGCAAAACACATCAGAATCATCAGTGGATGTCACACATCATTATGCACATAAAAAAAAGGAGTTTTAAGAGCATGCAAAGTGTTACCAACCTGAGATCACGCAACCTATTCCCTTGCTATTAGCTTCAAACGATGGATGGTTTGTACTCTATAGATGCCAAGGATGAAAGTTGTGAAGGAATCTTGTGAAGAGCCCTTGTGGATTGTGAGATTTGAATGATTGAAGTTTTTAGGGTTCACACTTTGTTCTCCTCAAAATAACGTGTGTTCTCCCCCAACCAGTGCATGAGTGACTTTAAATACTTAGGGTTAATCCACTGATGATCACTTGGGTCTTAATCACTCCTTGGTTAATGAGTTTTGGCCCATTTGACAAATTTGGATAATGTGAAATACACCCTTCTCCATGCATGTATACCCAAACCCTTGATGATGGATCACTTATTTAACAACTGCTAATCACACCTGAATTTGATTTGGGCCTTGAGATGTCTTGGTTCATGAGTTTAGAATGATCTTGCAATTTTTCATAATGGAAAAAAAGTGATGAATACACCATGGATTAACTTGATTCAAAGGCCAAAAATGATCCTTATGGATTGTTCTTTGATGTTAAAATGTGGCTTGAAACAAAGGAATCAATTATAGGTCACTATGTCCCAAAATGCAAAAGCTGTGAAAATGGAACCCTAAAAACCACCTTGCCTTCTTTTGATCATAACTTGAGTTTCATAAATGATATGGAGACCATCTAGTACTTGTTAGAAAGAGGAGAAAAAGATATTCAACTTTCATGTTTAAGGAAAATTCATTTGAAGCTTTCTTGATGATGAAAAGTCAAGTTGAAAGTAGTGTAAGAACTTGCCCAAAAAGGAAACTTTCAAATTATAGGTCATTTCCATATTTAGTAACTTTTGTACCAACCCTTGATTCTTGATAAATGATATGAAACTTGACTCTTGAAGACCATATGAGGATGTGAGACCTTGAAAACCTTGAAGAGAACCTCAAAATTTCACAGTTGACTTCCCCTCTCACTGTTGACTTTTATCCAATTTTCCTGATTCCCAATCCATTCGCCAATTGAACTTCTCATGAACCAAACTGTTGGACAATCTTCCATTCCTAGATACTTAGGGACCCAAGTAATACCATGGAATCAAGTCTTGCCCAAAAAATCAGAAATAAACTGACTTTATAGCAAACCCTAATTTTGGTACCCTCAGTCTAGGAGGAAATAACACAGTCTCCAAATCCAAATTCCTCTGAATATGATGTGTATCCTCTCCAACAAAGATAAGATATGCCATTTGGTGATGATAAAAACCCAAGAAGCTTGCCCATTAGAGCAATAAACCCAAGAATCTCAAAACCCTAATTTCTGCACTGGTTATGAGAGAGTGAGCCACTTGAGATCTCTTGGACAATATAAGGACTCTTGCTTGACCCTTTGAAGAACATCTTCTCCTCTTGAACTTGCCTCAGGCACCTTGACCCCATGCTAAGAACCAATGATATGCACACATGATAATGCAAAGAATAAAGTGAAACATAAGCCAGTTAGTACTTAAAGTAAGAGAGCAAATTTTGGGGTGCTACAGCTGCCCCTATTCAATCAACTTGGTCCTGAAGGTATGATAGCGAAGGCTCTTAGACATTCCAGGATGCACGGGGATTGAATACCGAAAGAGCCCCAGAAATTTGCTAACGGTGAGAATAATGAAATGGAGCGTGCTGAAAAATAAGGAGCATGACCTCAACCATACCCACAACAATAAGACGGATACAACCTCAATCGTGCCCGCAAAGGAAGACTGACCTCAATCACTCTACCCACAAAGAAAATATGAATACGACCTCAATCGCACCCACAAATACAAATACAACCTCAATTGCACCCGTAAAGGAAGACTGACCTCAATCACTCTACCCACAAAGAAAACATGAATACGACCTCAATCGCACCCACAAAACGAATACAACCTCAATTGCACCCGCAAAGGAAGACTGACCTCAATCACTCTACCCACAAAGAAAACATGAATACGACCTCAATCGCACCCACAAAACGAATACAACCTCAATTGCACCCGCAAAGGAAGACTGACCTCAATCACTCTACCCACAAAGAAAACATGAATACGACCTCAATCGCACCCACAAAACGAATACAACCTCAATTGCACCCGCAAAGAAAGACTGACCTCAATCACTCTACCCACAAAGAAAACATGAATACGACCTCAATCGCACCCACAAAACAAATACAACCTCAATTGCACCCGCAAAGGAAGACTGACCTCAATCACTCTACCCACAAAGAAAACATGAATACGACCTCAATCGCACCCACAAAACGAATACAACCTCAATTGCACCCGCAAAGGAAGACTGACTTCAATCACTCTAACCACAAGGAAAATATGAATACGACCTCAATCGCACCCTCAAAACGAATACAACCTCAATTGTACCCACAAAGGAAGACTGACCTCAATCACTCTACCCACAAAGAAAAAAATGAATACGACCTCAATCGCACCCACAAAACGAATACAACCTCAATTGTACCCGCAAAGGAAGACTGGCCTCAATCACTCTACCCACAAAGAAAACATGAATACGACCTCAATCGCACCCACAAAACGAATACAACCTCAATTGTACCCGCAAAGGAAGACTGACCTCGATCACTCTACCCACAAAGAAAAAAATGAATACGACCTCAATCGCACCCACAAAACGAATACAACCTCAATTGTACCCGCAAAGGAAGACTGACCTCAATCACTCTACCCACAAAGAAAACATGAATACGACCTCAATCGCACCCACAAAACGAATACAACCTCAATTGTACCCGCAAAGGATAACCAACATAAAGTGGACTTCGTTGGGGATAACGTGAAACAAAACTTCTGGTTTAAACCACCCCTACTGAGAAAAGGAAACTGGCAAACAAAATATGTCAAGCGAGAACTGAATACCAGGCGAGAACTGGATTTCACAAAAGAGGAAGGCCAAACAAAGGCAAACTTCTAACGGACTCACGATCCACAGATAAGATGACTCCGTTGGGGAAAAGAGATGTCTAAATAAAAGACTCGGCCGGGGATCACAAGCGTGAGGAACGCATCCCTCCAAAATCTCCTGAGTTATGCCATCTTTGCTGAGGAAGAGAACTGGCAAGGAAAGTATCAAACCTGGCTTATGCTTCGAATGCGAATGTTTGAATTTTGCCGTAATGCTCCACACGAAGTGGAAATGCTACGCGTTTGAGGATGCAATGCAAATGCTTATGATATACAAAAGGGGTCCCTCTAGCAAAATAAATGCTGGAGAGAAAAGATCAAATCAACTGGGGATGACAAAAATAAATTGTCCACCAAATCCAAGAACTCTGCTGAGAAGGATCACGCTGACCGACCCTTTGGATCAACAACTTCTACTGGGGATGAAATCCCAAAAAAACATCCACACTACCGGGGATTACACCTGTCCTTTACTGAAGGTAACATCCAAAACCTGAGATTTCTCCTCTGCTGGAGGAGTTGAGAATGAATGCCAATAATGGAACCAGAAGTCTGTTACTGAGGATTGCCAATAACAGATGGGCTTAGGACCTACTGGGGGATGCCAGCCCATAATACCATCCTGCTTGGGGAAAATAGTCTAATACACCATCCTGCTTAGGGATACTGCTGAACCTAGCCTGCTGATGGGGAGAATGACTTTACTCCCACCTTGCCGGGGATTAGAATATGACATTGTCGGTGAAAGTGCGCTTCCTGCCTGGCTAGGGAAGGAGAACACCCTGATTCTGTGGGGAAATAACGTCTTGATCCGGAGAAAATACTTCCCAAGTCTCCTGCTGGGGAAGGTGTAATCTCAATGCTGGGGAGAGCAACCCTACTGGGGGAGTACGACCATGTTGCCACTCAACCTGGCCTGTCTCTATGTTTATAAACAGCCCTTTGAACTCTCCACTTGCCCCAGACCACCAGGTCTAATGGAAGAAATTATCTCAAGAGGATTTCACAGAAGACCAGGCGTTCGCACTGCCCCAGAGTCTCCAAACTCTTGGAGAGCTTATCAGATCTTAACATGACTGCCCCAGGCTTCATAATCCATGAAGTACATTACCTCGAAAGGAATTGTAATAACTCAAAAATACTCTGTCCCAGTATTATGAACTTTGAAGAGGTGTTTTCCATTAACCATTTTCAATAGCAGACAATTTCTCACGCTCTAGAGGAGGCCTGCCCCAAGCCTTGAAGGAACTTTTCCCCTGACTGATCTTACAGAGATTTGTCAAATCGACCTGATTGCCCCTGTTCGGCTGCTTTAGGGAGAGTTTTCAACGTGACTGCTCCAGATTAGCTGCATCTTATCACCATTTATCGGGATCCCCCAGGCCGCGCACAGTCTCTTGGCCACATACCCCTGGACATGATTGTCCTTCGGAGTTTTCACCATCTCAACTTGGCGTAATCGAGCTTCTCGACTGTCGTTCATCATGTAAGCTTCTTGGATATCAAACACATGCAAGCAGAAAATGTTTATTATGAGAATGACAATTCTAATGCAACACTCATGTTAACCTTGAAGCTTTTTTGAAAATGTGTCGCCAAGCCTTGTGAACGAATCACTAGCTGGGATGCGACCTTGATTTTTGAGTGGCAAAACAATGCGCACATGCAATACCAACCAATCTTATTAGCACAACTCATAGGAGTCAGGAACGTTATCCTGTTGAAGTACGCTTTCGGAATAAACCCTGTTTCAATTAGGACTTTTAAGGGTTGTAACATGGTCTGGTTCACAGTATCAGAAAAAGGATTTATGGCTCAAAATTTATCGGTTCCCACCCACTCTCCGTGATGTTCTCCAGTCCTATGTTCAGTTAATCTGACACAAACGCTCATCTCTCAAAAGGTTTATGATCTTTAAGGAACCTATGCGACTAATGGTTTGGCACCTAAGGGGGTTTTGGAATGACAGTCACCCCTTTTTATCTTTTGTGTCTGTAATCACACGAATTTGTTCTTATCGAGGATTCTCTTTTGTAATGTTTTTCGCTTCTTCTTTCTTTTGCCCTTTTTTTTTTATCCCTAATTTTTGCCTGGACTAACTCCTTTGAGTTTTTTTATTTTTAAGTCCAGCGGGATGCCCTAACTTTTGCCTAAGCCGCTTGTTTTCAAGTTTCGACTTAGCGGGCTTTCTTTTCTTATTCCCCCTTTTTGAACAAAGCGTGTGACACTGGTTGTCTTACTTGCTTGAAAAGGTTGTGACTGTCTCACTCCTTGATTGTTGATGGATAACTATTGTGGTTTCACATCTCTTGACCTCTTGACGGTGGGATAAAAGGTAATGGATCCTCAGATGCACACTCTCCTTGAAATTTGAACGCTTGGTCAAATTAACTGACGCCTACCCTGCCCCTGGGTTAAGTATGAGGGTTTTCTTTTTTTCTTTTTTTTTTTACGAAAGAAACTCCTACTTCAAGGCTCAAAGGGGTTAACGAGGGTCTATCTCCTTTATCTCCAGTGTTTAGGGATTTGAAACAATGCCTGTACATCCTTAACAGGGTTTTATCCAAATGCGCACCATTAGAAATCTGCGCTCTTATTTCGTCATCCTCCCTCGAGAGTTCTAGACAAGAAAATTGGTATTGCAGTGCATACAAACATTTAAGAGTGAACACGAATGGATTACTTCAAGAAAAACATGCTCACTGTATTACGATTGTCATTAAAAACAAACAAGTCTTACATGCATACAATGTTTTAACAAGAAATGAAAAAACTACAAATGAAAATGCAGTAAAGAAGCTGAAGATTGCCATTGCAGAGGAAGCTTGATTCTGTCTGGACTTATTATTTCTGATGACGCTCTTGCAATCTGATGCTTACTCTGACAAAGAAGCTTCAATCCAAAGGGGTACCATCTGGCGTGATGACCTTCGAGTCGATCAAGTCTTGCACCTTGTGCTGGAATACATTACACTTATCAATTGTATGCCCAAACGTTCCTGAGTGGAACTCGCACCTAGCAGTCATGTCATAATCCGGAGGAATAGGGTACGGTACCGGCGTGGTACTCCTCGTTTGAATTAGAGAGTTCTTGAGCAGACGAGCAAACAACTGACTATAAGGGATAGGAATAGGATCAAATATCCTCTTGGGCCTTCTTGGTCTCGGTCGCCCCTGCTGCTGATAATTCTGCTGTCGATGCTGATTTGGGCGCCCCACCTGCGCTTGCACTTTCCTTTCCACATTTGGCTTAGGCACAAACAAAGGTTGCTGACGTAGAGCTTCTGCAGCAAAAGGTTGTGGAGAAAGTCCATGACATGAGGTGGATCCTGTAAAAAGGGGAGGAGTCTTCTCTTCTTTTGCAACGATTGGGGTAAAATCACCTTGTATACTCACGCCGCCCGACGTGAATTCAATTGCCCCTTCATCAATCAAATCCTGGACTTGGTGCTGAAAGGCCCTACACTTCTCCACAGTATGCCCTGGTGCCCCAGAATGGAAATCACAATGGGCTCTTGCATTGTAGCCTGGTGGGGGATTACCAGTGAGAGGAGCCAAAGTCCTTTTCTGTACCAGTTGCAACTGAAGGAGATGCTGCAATAGTTGAGAATATGGCATAGGGAGTGGATGAAAAACTCTTTCAGGCTGCTTCGGTATCTGTGCACACTTTTTATTCTTAGGCTTATCTTGGGAGACACGACCTGGCTGCTGTTGGGAAAGCTCTGGAACCTCAATTTGTGGAAGAGATTCACGAGGCAGTCTGTGATCTAGATCAAATCCCAAAGAGATGGGAGGAGTAAGGCCCTCTGTTGTGGAAACGAGCACAGAACTGTCTTCCTTCTTTAACACCCTATTCAAAATTTCCATGACCAAACCCATCTGAGTCTTCATCTGATTGACCTTCTCCTTCAGCATCTTCTGCTCCTGGGACATGACCAGCATGTCTTCCCCAAATTGCCTCATCTGAACCTTCATTTCAAGCATCTCCGCACGGAGTTGTTCCATGGCTATCCTCTGGTTATCACAGACTGAGTAGAATACCGATGAACTGGCTGATCAATCATGTACTGCGGAGGAGAGCAAAGTAAGAACACCAGAGATAAACACCTGTCATGCAAAATGATTATGCATATGCAAATGCAAATGGACATGTTGATAAATTCGCAGGGCGATCCACCCCTTGATTCCAGTTTAACAACAAGATAGAACGGAACTTCTGCTCATATATTAAGAAAACCAGAGGAAAACCCAATCTCAACAATCACAAATCCAAGATAACAAATCTGAACACAATAATCCTAGATCCCAACCAACAAGCCTGGCGGTGGTCCAAATAATGAAAGAAAATAGAAAACTACGGCATGTCATCAAAGTCCACAAGTGTCAATCCCCCTCATCCATTATGCTTTTTGCTCCAGTCTTGAATTTCTTTGAACAACTTTTTGGTGTCGGGATGCTTTGGCCTCTGAATTAGCTCTTGAATGAGAACGTCTCTCCTATGCATGATCCCTTCCAAGTATCGGCAATGGAACTCCCAAGCGTCTTCTCCAGAAACACCATCCATGCTAGGACCCTCATTTATAGGTCTCTTCACTTCAGCTTGGATCTTCAGTTCCTTTATGGAGGATGTGGCTTCATTGAGTCGACCCTCGACTGCTTGTCTCTGGAATACCCCTGATAGGATCTCAGCGTCTTTCTTCTTGAGCTTCAACTTCAATTGATCAATCTGAGCTAGATAATCGTCTTCCTTTCGTTTAGTTTCAGCCATTGCAGTTTCTCGGTGAGCATTGAACCTGTGAATTTTCAACAAAGCCTTGTCCAATTCCTCCTTCTTAGACTCGAGAACCTTACTGATACCGTCTAGAGCTTGCTTCATCCTTTGTCTGGATGTGACCTTGTCAGCTAGCTCCTTTTCTGCCTTAGCGAGAAGCTCTGTCTTCAACTTGGCGATATGAACAGCTTCACCCCGCTCATGTTTCAACTGATAAATCTCTCTTTGCAGCTCACTGTTTTCTTCTCACAGCTTTTCCTTTTCAGCCCATAACTTGTTAAACTTCTCTACTTCAACTGTTGTAGGAGGCTCAATCAGCAAGGGGTAAGATGGTGGTTCTTTGGCGAATGGCAAAAGCTCCTCCTCTACTCTTTTCTGAATCCAATCTTCATACGCGGGAAATGTTCTGTTGTTGCTCTTCCTAAAAGAAATCTTCCCTTTCTTATGACGATCTCCCCAAGTATTTGCAGCTTCTTTCAACAGTTCTGGATTGATTTCCCCACTCAGATATAAAGATTCTTGGACCTCCTCGTCTCTTGGCGGCTCTTTCAAGGCGTACCCGAATTGCCTAATAGCAAGAATAGGGTTGTAGTTAATTCCCCCTTTCCTTCCTATTAGAGGCACATTCGGGAGACCTCCACAGCTGATCATGATATCTTGGCCCAACAAGTCACGATTAACCCAAATTAGATTATCTGCCCTCAAGCCCATTAATCTTTTGGACCAATCCAATGTTCCTTGAGTATCTACAAATACCCCAAATTCGGGAAGCCGATCAGCAAACCATTTGTAGAAGATTGGTGCACAAAAATAAAGAGGTCCACCCCTCCTCTTCTCATTCTTATAATGCACTGAATAATACAGATCTCCAAGCAAAGTAGGTACCGGATTCTTCATGGTAAATATCCGGACAGCGTGCATGTCCACAAAATCCTTCATATTCGGAAACAACATCGTTCCATAGACACACATAGCCAAGATGGCGTTGAAAACTGACCA
This sequence comes from Lathyrus tuberosus, assembly GCA_022829125.1. Taxonomy (NCBI): domain Eukaryota; kingdom Viridiplantae; phylum Streptophyta; class Magnoliopsida; order Fabales; family Fabaceae; genus Lathyrus; species Lathyrus tuberosus. Next base: position 18,606,373 of record JALAZF010000022.1, on the reverse strand, counting down.
ACATCTAGCCTTAGCATACACCGCAGCCTGTTCTATCAAAAATTTCACATGAAAGCCTTTACACCCTCCCTTACTGGCAACGTTATTTTTTAACAAAGACAAATCCAAATGCAAAGCCTCGGAAACTTTTCCCAAATCAGGAAGTTCTTTAGAAGGATAGAAATGAGCCTTTTTTTTAATGTCAACATCCAGAATGAGAGCAAATTCCTCCAATGTCGGAGCCAAAAGATAATCAGTGAATAGAAAACAACGCAGGTGAGGGTCATAGAATTGCACCAGAGTGTACAAAGCCCTATACTCGTATTCAGTGATGTTGCGAGCAAAATCCAGAATTCTTCCATACTCTCCTCTAAAGTCTGCCAATACCCCATGTTCTGCCATAGACACAATCCTGTGAACAGTATCCAGAAAAAGTGATGGGAACTTGTACATTATGATGTTCTTTATCTTCTCAGTACTCATCCTTAGTAGTCTTCAAAAACCGGAATCAAAGTTAGGATGCAACCCTACAAATGAATAAACATGTTAGGATGGAAAATGACGATGCAAATGCACACATGGGATCAAGGATGCCACACAGACTGGACAATTACTGCACTGAACCACTGTATAATCTTAAAGGTCTGCCCAAATATCCAGAATACCAACATAACCATAGTACCACACTGATAAATCTGCTGATCAGAAAACCGGGTATGTTGAAGGTCAAGGTTACCTGCAAACCTGTAAACACCCTGCCCTCTCACATGTGGGTACTAAAAAGCCGACGATCCTCAATATCACGGGCTCTCAGGTCGAGAAATAATGATACGTTCACCATTTCTAGTTTGGCATCATCACCAATCGAGGAGGCCTCAACTGATTCCCCTCAAAAAGAAAATATCCCATGGCAAGTCCTCAGCTTCGGCACTGAGGTCGAGAAGCAATAGTACATTCATCCCTCAGGGTACAATACTATCGCCAATCGAGGAGTGCTTTCACCGATTCTTTCCTAAAAGGAAACCCTATAGAAAGTTCCCAGCATTGGGTCCTCGGATCGACATGTGCAATGGGTTTGCCATTTCTGGTCTGCCATTATCACGTCTCGGGAGGAGTGTCGTTACTGAGTCCTTGGGAATGGTCGCCAGAGTCGACAGTTTTCCAGGTTACATTCAATCATCTGCACCAATGCGCAGGATAGAACATTACCAAAGAAAACCTCGTCTGGATGTGGAGTTTTCATGTATACTATGTCTGGCCAAATGCCACACGAGTCACACTACTTGCCACGCTAATCCTACGTGTACGCTCAAGCCTGGGTATTGGGCTTATCTCTCAGAACCCCCAACCCGCCAAACAGAAGAACAGTGCAACAGATGATAATAATATGTAATGCAAAAATGCCGTAAAAATAAAATACAACAAATAAAGCAAAACAAAAACAAAAACACCCAAAGAGAACAAATACAAGCAAGCGCTAGGAAAGACTCGCTTAGGGATGGACCAGCATAGGTCAACCAATCCCCAGCAGAGTCGCCAGCTGTCGCTCCCAGGATTTTCATCCAGGTACAAATGCGAAAGTGACGCGGAACACAGAGTCGCCAGCAATGTATATTTATCCCAAGAGAGGGAAAGGGAACACCACATAAACCTGAGGAAGAGGGAAAAGAATGGCCATCGCAACCATAGCCTGGGTTCGGGAGTCGGTTACACGAGGGGAAGGTATTAGCACCCCACGCGTCCATCGTACTCGATGGGATCCACGCTTGTTGTCTAATCTAAGGGTGAGTTATCCTACCATCTATGGCTGTACTAAAACGGGGAAGGGGAAAACAAAGACAGACTCGGTAGGACGTCGACGTCCTAGGCCTACGTACTCCCTTTGTGCAATGGGAAATTCAGAGTCAACGTAGTTCGGACCAAGTTCTTTTTTTGTTTTTTATGAGCGACGTTAAGTTCGCATCCGGCAGTTAGGGTCGATGCCTGTTTGCGACTCAGACGGAAGGTAACGTGCCCTTTTTGAAAATAGCCTTTAGTTTGACAATCCCGCAGGATAAAAAGGTTTGGAGTTTGTTTGTATTTTTTAGGATAGAAGTGACTTGAGTTAGTTCATAACTCAACTTGAACCAAAGTCTACAACACGGGAACGAATGCGTCGCATGGTCGCTCCCAATGGGACGTATGCTCAACATTCTAGAAGAGAAAAGGGGGACCCCTCAATCTTCATTTCCTATGTTTAAGGCTCGTGTGCAAGGCAAGTTGACCTTATTAAGTATCTTAGAGATGTTATGAGATGAGAAGAAGGACTCAAAAGAAAAGAAAAAAACTACGGGGAAAATCTATCCTAATGTTATCATGCAAAGATGGCCCTAAGGGGAGGTTTGGAGGGAGCCTATCCTATGGAATTTAGTCCTAACGTTATCATGCAAAGGTGGTCCTAAGGGGAGGTTTGACAACAACCTAAGCCTAAAGAAAAGAAAAGATGAGAGAAATAAAGAGTGAGAGTGGACATGAATAACTATCCACACCCTCAAATAACTTACCTCAGCCCCTGCATAAAAGGTTAGTACAAAAACAAGTCATAAGTGACAATAATACAAATGAAACTCAAACAAGACAGAAACCAAGGAGAAATGATTATAAACCAAAGGAAAATCAACCAAGACAGAATGTGGATGACCTAAACATGAATTAGGAAGTCAAAGAAGCAAACCCAAATGATGGCACAAGTGCCTTCTCAAACAAGTAGTCAGACATGATCAAGGAAGTGTATATAAGAGAACCTCAAACAAAGAGCAAGCTCATAATTAGAAAAACATCTTATAAAATTGCCAAATTAAAACTCAAAACACCTCAACCAGAAGCAAACAACATATTAAAAAACTCCTGCAAAAATTCACAAGATAGGTCACCCAAACAAATATGCAAAGTTCAGACAAGAAACATGACTCAATATGCAAAAGAGGAGGACTAAAATGAAATATGAAAAAGTTTTAAAAATGAGAGAAAAATATTTTAATGTATTTCAATATGTTGATGAAACAATTCAAAAAGAATGAATTCAAAATGTTTTATGGATGATGAGAAATAAAATAAGTAAGTCATGGTATGCATAATATAAACAATTCAAAAAGAAATCCATTAAATAATTAATTTAGATGATAAAAATAAAATAAAATGATAAAATAAAATTTGGGAAAATTTTATAAAATGCTAAATGTGATTCATGAATTTTCTGGGAATTTTTTAATGCAAGAAACTATTTTTTAAAAATTAAAATGAAACAATGCAACTAAAAGAAATAAATAACTTGAAATAAACATGGGGGGGGGGGGGTGTTCAGTAATACAAACACGTTAAAAATGTTAATGGGCTGAAGGGGGGGGGGGGTGCGAACAGAAGGCCCAATCCAAAATCCATCAGAAAAAATAAAAAAATAAAAAAAAGATGCACGCGTGGACTTAGTCAATGGGTTGACTCAACACTCACCATCAGATTGATCGTACGCTTCTTATCAAGTCAACAAAACCAATTATTATGCAAGATGGATGGCCAGGATCGTATGCATATGATAGTAATGGTACGCAAGCACACACTGAATTATCAGAAATTAAAAAAAAGTTACACGTGAGTGGCACATGGAATCATTAATGTGTTGTCACTCTAATGGCCAATGGATTCATCAGACGTGCCAGATCAAACCATCAAAACAAAAAATTAATAAAAGGAATGGCTGAGATTTGTGGAACATGATAGTTATTATAGGATGTCACGCATACAACCCATAAAATAAAACACATTTTTAAAATGCGTGGCAAGCTAGGGACCGCACGATCTGGCTGATGGACGGTCATGATTCCATCTTCTACCTCCAAACCCTTCACTGGCCGGAACCCCTACCAGTCGTCGGAGCTAGGGTTCCGACCACCCTCTCCGGTCACCTGCAACGAAAAAAAACCCAGAACATGCACACGAATATACCTTCCTGACCAGAATTTCACCAGGATCTCAAATATCACATTAAAAACAGCAAATAAGCAACACATAAGGCAACACGAATGAAAAAAAAGGTTAGGTCCAAAACTTTGAAACTCACGATACAACCATACCATGCGTCCAAACTCAAAGCAAAACACATCAGAATCATCAGTGGATGTCACACATCATTATGCACATCAAAAAAAGGAGTTTTAAAAGCATGCAAAGTGTTACCAACCTGAGATCACGCAACCTATTCCCTTGCTATTAGCTTCAAACGATGGATGGTTTGTACTCTATAGATGCCAAGGATGAAAGTTGTGAAGGAATCTTGTGAAGAGCCCTTGTGGATTGTGAGATTCGAATGATTGAAGTTTTTAGGGTTCACACTTTGTTCTCCTCAAAATAACGTGTGCTCTCCCCCAACCAGTGCATGAGTGACTTTAAATACTTAGGGTTAATCCACTGATGATCACTTGGGTCTTAATCACTCCTTGGTTAATGAGTTTTGGCCCATTTGACAAATTTGCATAATGTGAAATACACCCTCCTCCATGCATGTATACCCAAACCCTTGATGATGGATCACTTATTTAACAACTGCTAATCACACCTGAATTTGATTTGGGCCTTGAGATGTCTTGGTTCATGAGTTTAGAATGATCTTGCAATTTTGCATAATGGAAAAAAAGTGATGAATACACTATGGATTCACTTGATTCAAAGGCAAAAAAATGATCCTTATGGATTGTTCTTTGATGTTAAAATGTGGCTTGAAACAAAGGAATCAATTATAGGTCACTATGTCCCAAAATGCAAAAGCTGTGAAAATGGAACCCTAAAAACCACCTTGCCTTCTTTTGATCATAACTTGAGTTTCATAAATGATATGGAGACCATCTAGTACTTGTTAGAAAGAGGAGAAAAAGATCTTCAACTTTCATGTTTGAGAAAAATTCATTTGAAGCTTACTTGATGATGAAAAGTCAAGTTAAAATTAGTGTAAGAACTTGCCCAAAAAGGAAACTTTCAAATTATAGGTCATTTCCATATTTAGTAACTTTTGTACCAACCCTTGATTCTTGATAAATGATATGAAACTTGACTCTTGAAGACCATATGAGGATGTGAGACCTTGAAAACCTTGAAGAGAACCTCAAAATTTCACAGTTGACTTCCCCTCTCACTGTTGACTTTTATCCAATTTTCCTGATTCCCAATCCATTCGCCAATTGAACTTCTCATGAACCAAACTTTTGGACAATCTTCCATTCCTAGATACTTAGGGACCCAATTAATACGATGGAATCAAGTCTTGCCCAAAAAATCAGAAATAAACTGACTTTATAGCAAACCCTAATTTTGGTACCCTCAGTCTAGGAGGAAATAACACAGTCTCCAAATCCAAATTCCTCTGAATATGATGTGTATCCTCTCCAACAAAGATAAGATATGCCATTTGGTGATGATAAAAACCCAAGAAGCTTGCCCATTGGAGCAATAAACCCAAGAATCTCAAAACCCTAATTTCTGCACTGGTTAGGAGAGAGTGAGCCACTTGAGATCTCTTGGACAATATAAGGACTCTTGCTTGACCCTTTGAAGAACATCTTCTCCTCTTGAACTTGCCTCAGGCACCTTGACCCCATGCTAAGAACCAATGATATGCACACATGATAATGCAAAGAATAAAGTGAAACATAAGCCAGTTAGTACTTAAAGTAAGAGAGCAAATTTTGGGGTGCTACAGTATTATTGAGAGGAATAAATCTATGCTAGTAGAAAAGGGTACACTTAAATGAAAGGCATATGATATTTTGACATACTTTCTCCCGTAACTAAAACCGCTATAGTTAGGGTTGTGTTGTCCATTGTTGCAATCAAAGGTTGGCATTTGGAACAATTGGATGTAAATAATGTTTTCCTCCATGGTGATTTGAATGAGGAGGTTTATATGACATTTCCTTCTGGCTTAGCTACCTCGAATTCTATGCAGAATTTTAAGCTTAAAAAAATATTTATATTATTTGAAATAGGCTAGTAGGCAGTGGTATTCGAAGCACTTTTCCATTTTTATGTCCTTGGGCTATTCTCAATCATAAGCATATCACTCATTGTATGTGAAGTCAAATAAAGCTTGTTTCACTGCTTTGCTAGTCTATGTTATTGATATAGCCATAGATGGTAATTCTTTTCAAGAAATACAATTTGTGAAACATCTCTTAGATCATAAATTCAAGATCAAATATCTTGGTCATCTGAGATACTTTTTGGGATTTGAGATTGTTAGATCCACTAAGGGTATTTTCTTGAATCATAGGAAGTATGAACTCTTATAGGATACATGGTTCCTTGCAGCAAAACCTTCCTCTGTGCCCTTTGATCTTAACCTCAAATTGTCTCTCACGGTGGTCAGCCTTTAGAGGATCCTTCTTCATATAGAAAGTTGATTAGCAGGATGATATATTTGATAAATAGTATGCCTGATATTTCCTATGTTGTGCAACACTTAAGTCAGTATGTTTCCAAACATCTTCTACCACATTATCAAGATGCAACAAGAATTTTAAGGTACCTAAAATATGTTCCATCTAAAGGAAATTTGTTCTCAGCTTCTAGTAGTTTGAAACTATTTGGTTTTGTTAATTCTGATTGGGTAAGATGCCCTAATAACAGGAAATCCATTATTGGCTTCTGTGTTATTCTTGGCTCTTCCCTTCTATGTTGGAAATCAAAGAAACAAAATATTGTCTCCAGATCCTCAACAGAAATTGAATATAGGGCATTAACATCTTTAACTTGTGAGATACAATGACTCTATTAACTTTTTTCAGGATTTCTTGATCAACTTTTCTCAACCAGCTTCTGTCAACTATGATAGCAAGTATGCTATCTATTTGGCTCACAATTCCACTTTTCATGAAAGAAGCAAACACATTGAGTTAACTTATCATGTGATTCGTGAAAAACTTCAATCAAAACTCATTCATTTGCTGTTTGTTTCCACTAATGCACAACTAACTGATGTGTTTACCAAGCCCTTCCATTCTCCAACATTATCTTCTATCTTTACTAAGTTGGGACTCAGTAGCATCCATAGTTCAAATTGAGGGATGATATTGGCTTAAGGTAGTATAATTAGTATACTTAATCTTATTTTCCTAATAAGTTAAGCTATAATTGTATAGTTACCATTAGTATACTTTATTACACTATGCCTAAGTCTTAATGAATGTATGTATATATAGTTACACACTATTTTTGCAATCAATGAAACAGTTAATTCTTTTACTTCCTTCAATTCTTTCGTTCTTTGTTTCAATCTTCAACCTACCATAAGGTTTTTCATTATTGACAAATTGTTATCTAATTTTTCTAATACTCTAGTTTTAATTTCTTAGCAACAAAACCTTTTAAAAAATCCCTAATTCTATCTAAACTCACACTTAAGCATTGATAGTAGAAATTTTCAGATGATTTCAACCATCTATGTTTATTTTTATAATTGTTTGTTAGTTGAGATCAACATACATTTAAATTTATATTAGAAAAATGAAGTATAACTAAATTCGAGGATGTCAAATATTTTTCAAATTTATTGAAAATCTACTTGTATTCCATATTTACAGCCACTTATTTTTGAAAAAAAAATTATAATGTAAAAAAGGAAAATGTAATTAAATAGAAAAAAACAAGTTGAATGTGGGACACCACGTACTTTTAACAATTAAAAAATTCGTGTGTTATTTATATACACAGACGAACAAGATTAATTTTGTAGATCACTTCATTTTAGTTGGTATAACTAATGTTTGTTTATAAGTAGTTTTTTTATGTATTTTTTTAATTTAGTAGTTCAAACTTCAAATTATTGTATTTAATACTCTTTAAAATAGTTGAGAAATTCTCAATCCATAATTTTTGGACATTTCTTAATACACCACCTATATTTTTTAGATACCACGCAAAATTTCGTTTTACCTTCAATTTTCGATTGTACACATTCGAACGCACCGTTTTTAGGAAAAATTTCTGATTTGCACATCCAGAACAAATCAACGTGTGTTCGGATATGCACATCCGAAAACTGTGGACAAAAACGAAATTTCACGTGGCGTCTAAGAAACATGAATAATGTATTAGGAAATTACCTAATTTTTTTATTCGCAACATAATTATTGAAAAAAAAAAAGAAATCACCGATAAAAGTTATGTTTCAGTTGATTTTTCAATTAAAAGTACTAATTTTGATTGAATGTAACAGTTAAACAAAATTTATATTATTGAATACAAATTAAGTTGATAACTGAAACACACATTAACTACAAAAAGTACACATTTAAGAGACATGCCATGCTTATTAAAAAACAGCTAACCAATTAAACTATATTTTTTAATATAAACTAATGCAAACTGAAACATAAAATGAAATCAAACAACAAAACACAAGTTCCAACGAAATCACAAATATCCATAGAAAAATTCACCACAATAGTGTAATACAATGACACAACACAACTTGATCAACTTAATATCTCGGCGAATTTAACCTTTTCAGTGAGTTTTCTTCTTTTTCCGTCTGATTTTTGTTACGGGTTCGTTGTTGTGTTGATTTGTTGTTGGTGACTGATGCTTAAAGTGTGGGTTGTGAATTGGTGAAGGATTGTTACCGCTGCGCTTTGCTCACCACGTGTTCGATGAAAGGTCTCCGCCGAATTCCTTTTGGGTTTGTCTTCTGTTATATTATGTTATTTACTAAGATCAACACCAACTAAGATTTCTATTACGGTATGGTCATCTTTTGTGTTGTTCATTTACTAAGATCAACACCAACTAAGATTTCTGTTACGGTATGACCGTCTTTTGTGTTGTTCATTTACTAAGATCAACACCAACTAAGATTTCTTGATACTCTCTCAGATCTGCTCAATATCAGTTAGGACTTTGCATTTTGAAATTAATATTAACGTAATACTATTTATAGTTTTAGATTTGCATAGTTGTAGATCAATCCATGTTTCACTACATAGATTTAGATTTTGGTATGTCCACCTAATAAAGTATATGTTCTAAAGGTAATTACAATTTTCCATTGTTTTCTTGATGTCGATGATGATGATAATGATGATATGATTGATTGTCTTAGTTGAATTAGTGTTTGTCACATTTCATGACCTTGTCACATTTGATATTTATATTTGAGCTTCATTTCTAATAGCTTTCCAAAGGTTAAACTAGGATTCAATCATCAAGTTTTTCAAGAGCCTGTTGAGGATAATCTTGGTCCTTCTTTGAAAGATGTTATTGAACAAGAAGCTTCCAACTTGTCAGACCAGAACAAGTGTATCTCAATTTGTGACGCTCCCAATAAATTTGACAAGAACTTGTGTGCAGCCGTTAAGTTGTCGAATGTGGTTCCATTATTTTTATTTTCTTATGGCCTACAAGTTAATCTTTTTTGTTGTCAGTACAGTCTTATTTGAATTAGAGTTTGGCATAATTCAAGAGTATTACCTCTCCTCTCCCTACCTTTGATTTGATTCCATTGTTCAGCCTCATTCATCAACGTAATGAGGTGTTCTGATATAATTTACTTTTTGAAGCACCGCATAATCATCTTGCAGTAGCTAATAATATAGATTAGCAATTGTGTTATGGGCTGCTGGCATATTATCTGTGGTCTAACATTTTTCAATCATATGAAAGCTTACTAAACACATGAATGATGACATGTTTTGTGGATGCAGACATTAATCATCACCAGAATGCAGAAGCTGTCTAAGGAAGGGTTACAACGCACAGACAAGAGAATTAGTCTCATGAATGAAACTTTGGCTGCTATGAACACTTTAAAGTATGTCTTTTGCCACAAATCATTAATCGTTTGTTGATCTAATAAATAATTTTTCTTATGCATATTGTTTAGGTCGAATTGTTCTTTGAATTTTTATAATGACATGTTTAAGCAACAAATTGGTGATTAAATTTGGTAAATTTCAGGGAAGAAATGGAAGAGGTGATAATTTGTTTCTCTTTTTGTTAACTGCTAGGCTTTTACATTTTTAATTTCGGTGGTTCTAAAATACCATTGCCAGGCAGCAAGCCTTTCTGAGTGTTCCAGTTCAGAATAGGATCTCAAGAAGGGGTGGGTGTTGTTGATTATTACATTACTGTTTTATTGTTTTTTTATCATGCAGGGTGATGATACGGCCTCTTACAAAAGTTCAGAATATATTTCTCCCGGTGCCAACATTTCGTCACAATCATTTTATGGAACCATTCATGATAAGTCACAAGATTTAAGGTTGTTGCTTGGTGTTTTAGGTTGTCCCTTGACACCAATTCCCTCAGATCATGATCCTGCTTTAAGTATTCACAATCACATCAAAGAAACCCATTTGAAAGCTCTCATAACTCATCAAAATGTTGTCTTTCTTAGCATTAATTTTTGTATTAATAACTGGAAGTGGCAAGAGATTTTAGAGTTGAAGAAAATAATCAACCTAGGTTGGTTGTGAGACTATTGGCTACTGGTTTTTTAATTTTAAAAATTGATTTTTATTTAACAGTTTGTAATTTGTGTGATATGGGATATTTTGGTTGATCTTATTTTTGTTACATTGCATTTTGTTACTATGGGGTTTTTATGCTTTTAGGCGTTTACACTTCAATCTTGAGTTGTAGCTGTTTAAAGGCATTAAAGACCATAAATAGAAAACCAAAATAATAAAATTTCTCTGCATTTATTCTTTTCTCACATTGTATTGGAGTTATGCTAGATTTGTGAAAATTTTCTAAGAATTGTTCAAAAACTAACCCATCAACTACCTAACTATTAATGGAACATACACATTAACACCCTAAAGTACCCTTTAATCATTTTTATTTTACACTAACAATTGTCCTTAATGGTAATTTACTAAACACAACAATAAGTGACAAATAGGATTCTCTCATTATGCCAAATGGCTCATACAATTGAAAAAACCATTTTAATTTTCAATCACCCTATTCACTCTCTTTTTCTTTTTCAAAATTCTGACCCATTCTCTCTCTTTCTCCCTCTTTCTCGTCTGCCCCTTTTCTCTCTCTCTGTGTTCTCTCTTTCAAACCAAAAATTCCTCTCACGTCTCTACAGTGATGGTCGCGACCGGAGGTGGTGGTGGAAATTTATTTTCTCGACGAATTCAACTTTTTCGGTGAGTTTTCTTCTTTTTCCGTCTGATTTTTGTTACGGATTCGTTGTTGTGTTGATTTGTTGTTGGTGACTGATGCTTAAATTGTGGTTTGTGAATTGGTGAAGGATTGTTACCACTGCGCTTTGCTCACCACGTGTTTGATGAAAGGTCTCCGCCGAATTCCTTTTGGGTTTGTCTTCTGTTATATTATGTTATTTACTAAGATCAACACCAACTAAGATTTCTGTTACGGTATGGCCATCTTTTGTGTTGTTCATTTACTAAGATCAACACCAACTAAGATTTATGTTACGCTATGGCCATCTTTTGTGTTGTTCATTTACTAAGATCAACACCAACTAAGATTTCTTGATACTCTCTCAGATCTGCTCAATATCAGTTAGGTCTTTGCATTTTGAAATTAATATTAATGTAATACTATTTATAGTTTTAGATTTGCAAAGTTGTAGATCAATCCATGTTTCACTACATAGATCTGGATTTTGGTATGTCCACCTAATAAAGTATATGTTCTAAAGGTAATTACAATTTTCCATTGTTTTCTTGATGTCGATGATGATGATAATGATGATATGATTGACTGTCTTAGTTGAATTAGAGTTTGTCACATTTCATGACCTTGTCACATTTGATATTTATATTTGAGCTTCATTTCTAATAGCTTTCCAAAGGTTAAACTAGGATTCAATCATCAAGTTTTTCAAGAGCCTATTGAGGATAATCTTGGTCCTTCTTTGAAAGATGTTATTGAACAAGAAGCTTCCAACTTGTCAGACCAGAACAAGTGTATCTCAATTTGTGACGCTGCCAATAAATTTGACAAGAACTTGTATGCAGCCGTTAAGTTGTCGAATGTGGTTCCATTATTTTTATTTTCTTATGGCCTACAAGTTAATCTTTTTTGTTGTCAGTACAGTCTTATTTGAATTAGAGTTTGGCATATTTCAGAAGTATTACCTCTCCTCTCCCTACCTTTGATTTGATTCTATTGTTCAGTCTCATTCATCAAGGTAATGAGGTGTTCTGATATAATTTACTTTTTGAAGCACCACATAATCATCTTACAGTAGCTAATAATATAGATTAGCAATTGTGTTATAGGCTACTGGCATATTATCCGTGGTCTGACATTTTTCAATCATATGAAAGCTTACTAAATACATGAATGATGACATGTTTTGTGGATGCAGACATTAATCATCACCAGAATTCAGAAACTGTCTAAGGAAGGGTTACAACGCACAGACAAGAGAATTAGTCTCATGAATGAAATTTTGGTTGCTATAAACACTGTAAAGTATGTCTTTTACCATAAATCATTAACCGTTTGTTGATCTAATAATAATAATAATAATAATAATTTTTCTTATGCATATTGTTTAGGTCGAATTGTTCTTTGAATTTTTATAATAATATGTTTAAGCAACAAATTGGTGATTAAATTTGGTAAATTTCAGGGAAGAAATGGAAGAGGTGATAATTTGTTTCTCTTTTTGTTAACTGCTAGGCTTTTACATTTTTAATTTTGGTGGTTCTAAAATACCATTGCCAGGCAGCAAGCCTTTCTGAGTGTTCCAGTTCAGAATAGGATCTCAAGAGGTGCTGGGTGTTGTTGATTATTACATTACTGTTTTATTGTTTTTCTATCATGCAGGGTGATGATACGGCCTCCTACAAAAGTTCAGAATAGATTTCTCCTGGTGCCAGCATTTCGTCACAATCATTTTATGGAACCATTCATGATAAGTCACAAGATTTAAGGTTGTTGCTTGGTGTTTTAGGTTGTCCCTTGACACCAATTCCCTCAGATCATGATCCTGCTTTAAGTATTCACAATCACATCAAAGAAACTCATTTGTAAGCTCTCACAACTCATCAAAATGTTGTCTTTCTTAGCATTAAATTTTGTATTAATAACTGGAAGTGGCAAGAGATTTTAGAGTTGAAGAAAATAATCAACCTAGGTTGGTTGTGAGACTATTGGCTACTGGTTTTTTAATTTTAAAAATTTATTTTTATTTAACAGTTTGTAATTTGTGTGATATGGGATGTTTTGGCTGATCTTATTTTTGTTACATTGCATTTTGTTACTATGGGGTTTTTATGCTTTTAGGTGTTTACACTTCAATCTTGAGTTGTAGCTGTTTAAAGGCATTAAAGACCATAAATAGAAAACCAAAATAATAAAATTTCTCTGCATTTATTCTTTTCTCACATTGTAGTGGAGTTATGCTAGATTTGTGAAAATTTTCTAAGAATTGTTCAAAAACTAACCCATAGTCCTCTAAAATTATTAGTCATTCCTTTACAAAATTATTGAAATTGCATGACTATTATTGTTTCACTTGAAATTGTCGGTTATACTATCTTCCATTGCAGTTCATGAAACATGACTGTAGAGGTCTTCAACACCTCTGTCATGTAAACAAGCTGACACATAGATTGTCTTACAAATAATGCGTTTTTATATGTCATTATTTTTGAGAGTCAGGCGAACAAATTGTGATGCCTTCTGCTAAGGTGGCTACTACAGTCCTGACAACGTGAGTTTTTTGATATTGCATCCATCGAGCATACAAATTTAAGTGATTTATCTTTTTTTGGTATAGACTAACATACTTTTACTATGTTCTATCTCTTTCTTTATTTGATACAAAGGTTTCATTTAAATTTTTTTAAATTCTCTTTAATCAATCAATATTTTAAATCCAGTATTTCATAATGCTTATGGGCAAATTGCAGTGATATGAACGATCGGACTCAAGAGCTTCGTCACATCTCTAAAGCAAGATGGAAAACAAAGGCAGTATGATTAATTTTCATCCATTTCTTTAATCTTCGCTATGGGAAATTGTCAAGCATTGGATGCTGCTGTTCTTACTTCCTCCTGGTTCAACATTTCCTTTATAGTGAATTTGTTGGATCGAGTTAAAAGATCTGCGGGATTATGGATTTGGCAGGCAAGATAGACTTACAAAATGATAACATGCAGGACATGAGGTGGATACCCGTAGGCCGGTAAGCCCTCTTCTAGAAATCAAAGTCACTTAAGGGAATGTGGATTCATGTGACATAGACCATTTTCTGTTGCTACATATTATGAAAAGATTTTTTCATTTGGGTTATAGCAGTTTGTCTCTACTGCTTGCATCCATCGGTAATATTTCTTTTACTTCTATGCATGTGCCCTGTTCTTGAGCTATAGTCTATCTGGACTCGAGCCTAATACAAAACAGAAGCAAAATGTTCTTCAACCACAAACTAACAATGTGGCCCATATGCATGCAAACAGTTGAGAGGAAATGGTCACTGGTCATGTAGAAATAAATTAATGGCAGATGAATTAGCATTCTCCAGTCCTCTCTATCTGTGATTTAGAAGTGACATATTTATCTCCCTCTCTGAATATGATCCTGTTGGTTGTGATGGACCACAATGACTTGATTTTTTATGGCCAAGTTGTAATAAGTTTTGTTGACAGCAAATGCTGGTGTGATTTAGATCTTTCTAAAAAGGAAAGAACCTTATCTGCAAAGCTATTTGTTTGTTAACAATGATACTGATAGAGCAAGCATTTTTCGTAGTTACTGTGTTCACCACATTTTCTGATATGTCTTCTGTTGGAGCACGTTCACGGTGCTGGCTATGTGTTGCTATCTAACATGCTAGCTGACATGGATCAGCTTGATGAAGCTGCATGTTTAGGAAAAGCAATAGACACTGTTGCTATACAAAAGCCATCTGGTTTGAGCTATGTGGAACTGAATGGAACTCTTCACAAGATGATATAGTGGATGGAATTGCTTGCTTTATGGCTGCCTATTGTTGTCCATTAAGAAAACCAAGGTATGTATTGTTTCCTCTTAAATTTCTAAATGTGAACTATATATGTTTTTCTTACTAAATTTATTTTCTTACTAACTACTTCTGCTGCTTTAGATCCTATAGTTATGGATTGTAGAATGATACTTAAGTTGTTTAAATTTGTATCTGTCATGTTCTTAAGTAGGAGATTCAATTTAAATGACCATTATATGATTGGTGTTGGTAGAAGATTAGGATCAAGAACTTTCTGTGTGTTATTCCTCAAATGGATGATACCCATTTATGTATTTATCCTGTTTGCTGTTAATGGAATAGCCCTTTCATAAAAAATAAAAAATTGAAAACTATCTTTGTTTATGTCAAGGTACTTAATATAAAACAAAGTACATAATTTTTATTTTTGTTTTTAATATATAACTTCTTTGATTTCTACTAGCTATTTTAATTCTTCACAAATTAAAATACTCATTTTGTTGCAGGTAAACATGTTTTGTTATCATATTCACTTTTGCACTCAGATTTGTGTTGAACCATTTATTTGTGCAACTTCTTGAGGTATTTTTGTTTATATAGTTTCAATTAAACAATTTAATCAAGATAGTCAAACAATTTGGATGTATTATGTAAATAACCTATAAATATTTTATTAGAGTTAATTGTTGATTCCTTATTTTGAAGCCTTTGGTTTATGAAATTCATTATATTTTATGACATTGATGCCTTTTGTCTATGACATTCATTATATTTTATGACATTGATGGTACATCTTCTTCCTTCCCTTTTTCACGCAGAAGAAAATATATACAACATTTCCTTCCATTTTTTTTATATCATAAGAAAATGAGTTTCATTGATAGTATGAAGCTGCAATGATTAAGAAGGTTGGTAATTGTAGAGCAGTATATACTGATCGATTCATTGTTGTGGAATTTTTTTAATATAAATCTATATAGGTTTATATCATAAGACATTCATCCTTAATATAAAATAATACACTTCAAAAGTTCAAGTAGATGAAGTTGGTGAAGGAACAACTTTTAAGGGAACCAATCCATAGCTTTGAGATTTTTTTTTCTCATTTGTTGCAGGTAAATGAAATTAAAACTCTTGGTAATGTTGAATATGCATTGCGAAAGGAAGAGGATGTAGTCCTCAGCATGGTAGACAAAGGCTTTGTTATATTAGAAATTCTAACACTGTGTATCAAAAGATAGACATAATAGATTTCCAAAGAGTAACTTGAATTGTAAGGAGAATAGTTTGCACAATACCTCATAGATTTCTTATAATATTTTATGATAATATTTTCTCCTTTAATTTGATTTTGATGACACTTATTGATTTTTATGTTACATTGATTTTAATAGTACATTGTCTCCTGATATGAGAGGATTGACCCGATCATGTGTTTGTCATTGACATTTAATAAATTTTTTTATAAATTTATTATAAAATAAGATAAAATATATATTTTTCATTTATAAATTTTGGGACAATAATATTAAATAAAATTTAAGTCGATAAATATTATAATAGATGTAAACTAAAAGAGAAATTTTTATTTATTAGAGATCAACAAAATGGGAAGGAGTAGTTGTCAATTAATTAAAAAATAAGAAGGTTTTAATTGACTTATAATTTTACAATTCTTCTACTAATTGGTATCTAATATGATCTATAATATGATACATTTGTGTACTGTCATGAGTGTGTGTCAAACAATGTAATATGGTCTTTTTTTTGGTAGAATTATCTAATACAAAAAAATTTATATTATCATTATTTATACTACAATTAAATGCAGTAAAATAATGACTTCTAATGCCATTATTATTCTTTAAAACTATACAACTTAAATGCAGTAAAATAAGAGATTTAAAATGCAGTAAAATTTCATAAATTAAATTTAAATTTATTTCTAATTATTTTTATATAATATATAAATAATTTTTTATTTTAAAAATATGATTAAAATAGTTTATAAATTCGTACGAGACATAATCCGTTAGATTCTACCAAAAAACGATCATATATATTGTTTTCAATAATATGACACAGAAGCCTAATCAGTTAGATTCTGTTTTTTTCACTTTTATATAAAAAGGTTTATAAAGTGACACGGGACACAATCAATTATATTCGATCAAGAAAACATATATAAATATTAACACGGGACACATGACACAACCAATTCGAACTCATTGTATAAATATTACTTTCAATGTGCATTTACTTTCAATGTACTATGCATTATTAAATTTCTCACTCAAACTATCAATTTGTTATTGTATTCTAAGAAAACAATGAGAGTGATATTCGTAAATTTTACCATCTCCTGTAAATTTTATCACTGAAATTCACTATTTACACGGGTCACTATCACCACAATAATTTTTTTTTATCAACCAAATATTTTTAAATATTTATAATTATTAATGATATTTATAAATATTTATAGTTATTAGACATATTTGATTTATAATATCGGTGATTTGTTACGTATTTATTTTTTAATATTTGCAGTTATTAGTGATTTTATAATATCAATTATATATCAAAACAACAATAAAGTCTTATCAAATGATCTTAAGATATGAATGAATTTACCCGTACGGACGTACGGATCTTCTACTAGTTTCAATTAAAAGTACTAATTTTGATTGAATGTAACAGCTAAACAAAATTTATATTATTGAATACAAATTAAGTTGATAACTGAAACACACATTAACTACAAAAAGTACACATTTAAGAGACATGCCATGCTTATTAAAAAACAGCTAACCAATTAAACTATATTTTTTAATATAAACTAATGCAAACTGAAACATAAAATAAAATAAAACAACAAAACACAAGTTCCAACGAAATCACAAATATCCATAGCAAAATTCACCACAATAGTGCAATACAAATTATACAATGACACGACACAACACAACTTGATCAACTTAATCCAACCGTATCAGAATATAAAACAAACCCTCTTTCCTAAAATAAAATTAACAAAATTCAATAAAAGTACTGCATTGTCCATGACAATAAAAACTATAGTTTAAAAGTAAATTTTGTTTGTTTGTAATTTTGTATGTTCTAGTTAAATTTCCAAATGCAATTTGCAAGTTACTGATTATAATAATGTGGCGGCAATTTAACTCACGAGTTTAAAATAAAGTCGTTTAAGGTTTTTTTTATACAAATTAAAAAATATAATAATATTATTATACTTTATTAAATTAACCTTAATTTTTTTTAAGTAAAAAGTATTCATTATAATAGAGTATAAAGAATACTCAAACAAGATGAAGTCACCATAACCTACAAAGATGGTTGATAGTACAAAACCATTCAATTCTAAACAAGCAACATGTTAGTGATCTAGAAAATCTAATGGTGCTTTGCACCAGTCATAAAAGCTACAACAACATGATTTTTGAAGAAGGCTAAGTCAATGCCAAGAGATGAATATAATGTTGAATTCGATGTCTTTAACATGAAAAGAGTCTTCTTTGAAAAGCACGGCGTTCTGCTTGCACCAACAAACTATCATCCATAAAAAACCTTCAATGTGTTTTCCAACTATTCTTTTGAATATTTCTAAAGCTTGGCAAAAGTCCTTGGTGCAGTCAATGGAAGTTTGTTTATCCAATCCAATCCAATCCAATCTCAAAACAACTTCCAAACTTTCTAAGTAAAAGCACAATGTAGCATGACATGATCTAATGTTTCTTCTTCAACTTTGCAAAACACACAATTCACCAAAGTATGATCAAGTAGGATCTTGGATGACCTTCCTCTTGAAAAGTTGATACCTGTCGCTCCCGGGATTTTCATCCTGGTACAAACGCGAAAGTGGCACAGAAACAGAGTCGCCAGCAATGTGTATTTATCCCAAGAGAGGAAAAGGAAACACTGCGTAAACCTGAGAGAAGGAAAGAGCATGGTCTTGCGACCAAGAGAACTGGGTTCGGGAGTCGGTTACGCGTGAGGAAGGTATTAGCACCCCACGCGTCCATCGTACCCGATGGATCCACGCTTGCTTGTCTCGATCAAAGGGTGTAAGGAAAGGATGCTGGAAAAGGAACTGCTAGCTGGAGAACGGGAAAAAGAAAGGAGAGAGAAAGAGAAACAAATGTAGGGAAAATAAAAGAAGTGCTCGAATGGGCCCTACCCCACTGCCTACGTATCTCATCGGGAACATGAGAATCAGAGCGACGTAGTTCCCCTCACCTAGGGAAAATTGCTTGTGTTTTTTAATGGAACGACTAACGTTCTAGCTCAGGTGTTGCAGCTCGTTGTATGGAGACTTAGACGTTACCGTCTTGCGAGAGAACGAGGAGAAGCACGTTCGTACGTCGAGAGTGAGTGAGATGAGAAGAGAATTCCCGAAGGAAAGACGTTATTGTTTGTTTGTTTTTTGTCTTTTAGAAAGAAGTGTTTTGATTGTCTTTGTGTTAATAACACATATTGCATTCAAGTCTATCGTATAAGATCGAATGCATCGCATGGTCGTCCTAACAGGCCGTATGCTAAACACTCTAGAAAGGTGGAGAGAATCCCTCCTCCTTCCATTTCCCATACTTTAGGTTTAAGTGCAATACATGTTATGCCATTATTAAGTGTTTTTTTACTCTTATTTTGAGATGAGAAAAAGACTCAAATGGAGCAAAAGGTGAAAACTAAAGGGGACTAAGACTCACCCTAATGTTATCATATAGGGATGTTCCTATGGTTAATGTGGTTTAAGAAACCTAATCCTAAAAGAAAGGAGAAGAAGAGCAAAAGAAGCAACTTACTTCCAAGGTGGAAGTTAAGTTGATCTTAAAGAGGGATGAAGAAGAAATTATTCAAGGAAAACATATACATGCTTAACATGATCACAAGCGAATGATTAAAAGAAATAAGAGAAAGGAGTGTATGTGGAAGCATATCCCCCCACTTACTTACCCTTTTGCACCTACATGAAAAATGTTAGTTCACAAAGCATTTACAAGTAGTGGAATGAAGAAAGGATAACAAGCAATGATCGAAACAATTAAGAATCAATGAAATAGGATCCTAAGAGATGAAACCCAATTAAGGTCATAACCTACATCTAAAGGTGTTCTCTAATATTAAGGTATCAAACACATACTAACTATGCACAATTACATGTCCTAAACACCAAAGAAGTGAATCATGGAAGAAATAGACGAAGAACAAATGAATATGCAAATTAATCATGCATTAAGGCTTCATACAAGACCAAAGTCAGAACCAATGTCATTTAGGAATACCTCACAATGTATATGAATCATCTTACAATTCGTAAAAGAAATGATGTAAGAAGAAGAGATGAGAAAGAGAAGGAACATAGAAAAGAAACATGCTAAAACTTCAAGTTAATATGTGCAAACTTGTGTCACATATAAGCACATGTTAAGATGACTTAGAATATCATGAGAAGTGACCTATAATATCATACAAATGATCTATAATAGATGCACAAACAAACATCAAAGGGTGGCATAAATGCCTCATCAAACAAAAGTTTAGATGCTAGCAAGATTTCACAATAGTTCCTCTAATCTAACAAGCATAAACAAATGGCAAATAAAATTGTAAAATCCTGAAAATAGAACACGAATCGACTAAGTCAGAATGTAATCACATGCAAAAAGTATAGCACAAAAGTCAACAAGAAATGTGCTCAAACGAGTTCACAACTTCACCTTGAAACACATTCATAGAAAGCTCAAATATGCACATTAAAACACAAGATAAAAATGAGTTAAAAATGAAACCAAAATAATTTTATATGCTTCAGTATGTTATTTAACCAAAGCAAAAAGAATGAGCAAAAAATGTTGTGCGAGATGGGAGAAATAAAATGTACAAGTGCAAGTATCAAAGAAAAGTCCAATTGAAAAAGAAATTGAAAAGAAATTATGAAAATATGATCCACCTCTATTAAAATCTGAATTAAAAATATTATAAAATTACCTAAATGTGTTAAGAACACATGTGAATTATTTTAGAATTTTATGTTGAACTTTAGTATTTTTATTAAAATGAAAGTGAAACTATACGTGAAAGAAAATAAAACAATAAAAGAAATGGAAAAGGGGGGTGCAGCGTTAGTAAGTTTCCAGTTCAAAATTAACATTGGGCTTAACATGGGGGTGTGAAAAACAAGTTAACCCAGTCCATTAGGCTTGTGTAATCGTGTGTGATAGTGTGTGTTCCAATTAATATGCGGATGCAATTAATGCCGTATGATCAATCATGCAATATGATCCAACGCCCCACAGTACATGACCACCAAGGCTGCCCTACACTCACGCACACGTGAACAATCTGGGAAGAAAAAGAGGGACACGTGATAATGGAGTGAGGCTCATTAATGTGTTGCTGAATTTTCATTGGCTAGCCGTAAAGTGAATAAATCGCACCAACCAAAACATGCCACGCGCGCCTTCTCTCTCTTACCATCATCACTTCATAATTAATTAATCATTGACTAATCATTGGAAAGTAAGAACACAACCAATCATTCGCGGACACATCATCACCTTCATAATTAGTTCATGCAAAGTGACTAAAACTCATACAAAAAACACATAATTTTTGCCAATCTTCTACCTCAAATAATTCCATCAATTCTTAATGAAAATTAACAAAATAAGATACCAAACTGAAGCCCAAACTTCATAGATCATGAATATGCTAATTAAATCTCAAAAATATCATTCTAACATCAAGAAAAATGGCACAAAAGTGACATGTTCAACATGAATTTCACAAAAATCACAAAATCACATAAACTCCAAATTGAACAAACAATGGTGTGCCATCATTTCAGGACTTCCAGATGCAATGTATGATTACTAATTTCACATTATAAACCTCTAAAATCATGATGAAATAAAAGAAAAGTTTTAAGATCCCTAACCTTGTGAGATGCAATTTTTTGTTTTAGAAACCCAAGAACTTCTTGCAAGATCTTCAAATCAACACTTTAAGCCAAATAAAGGCTAAAACCAGATCCTATACTTGCTTGGAGTAGAAATTTGGAGTAATGAGTGAAACTTGCGATTTCTTCAATGGTGGATTCAAGCAAATCCAATGCATACAGTAGAAAGAGTAGGTTATGGAGATGATGATGCTCCAAAAATCTTTGAAAATGATGAATAAACGAGAGAGAAATCTTGATCTGAACTCTTGAGAGTGAGAGAGAAACTTGAGATTTCTTGAGAGAAATTGTGATGAAAAAGTGAGAAATGTGTGAGATTAGAGAGAGAATAGAGAGAATGATTGAGAATGATTTCTGAGAAATGTGGAAAAATGAGAGAGAGAGTGAAATTGTGTGTGAGTTTTTTTATTATATATGTTGAGTTAAATGGTAACCATGGTGGTTAATTGAGTTGGTTAAATGAGTTGGGGTTGGGTTAACTGTGTCCAACCTAACTAACTGAGTTGAGTTAGTTAGGGGGTGAGTTGTGAAGGGTTGGTTAAGGTGTGGGTGAGTTCATGAAGTGTATGGTGAGGTTTAAAGTGGATGGTGGTGATGTAAGGGAATGTTTAGCTTAATGAAGTAAAAGATGGACTGGTGTGTAGTATGTGTGTGAATATTTGAATTAACAACAACAACAATGTTATTTTTTCTGATTCTATAGCAGCTTGATATCAATTAAAACAATGAAGTTTGGTGATGAATATCTCTCACTTTAATGAATGGAAATGTGTGATTTTGGTGGAAATGAAAGAGTAGATATGGGAGAATAAGTTTGATGTTGAAATTGAATTGAATAGAGGCTTGTAGGATGGTGTAAAATGACTCCAAACATCATGGTTCAAAACTGGTGCATGGGCGTGGCAAGTTGGTAGGTTGGCATGGCAACCTGACTTGGAAAATTCAGCATGAACACGTCAACTTGGGACCATCATAACCCCATCATAACTTGCTCAAATGGAAAAATGTCCAACATCAAAGTTGAAGAGGACATTGAGATAAACAACTTTGATGTTCAACATTTTTTCATTTGGAGCTTCCATCATTGAGAAAAGTGGCTGGACATTTGGCACACCAAGTGTTTGACAAAATTATGGCGCATGGGCTTGCATTTGCCTTGCCATCACTTGGTTTTTGACCTAGTTTTGTCAAACTTTGATGGATCATAACTCCCTCAATATTGATCCAATGGAAGAGTTCTTTATATGGATTTGAAGCTTAGAACATGAACTTTAATTGGCTCAACTTGGGCCTGAGGTTTGGAGCTTTTATCTTGAAGAAAGAGAGCCTTAACGTGTGGTGCAAAATGGTCCAAACTTGCCATTTTTGGAAATCCTAAATTTCCAAAAATGGAAACTTTGTGCATTTCTTGATTTTCCATGATTCCTCCACCATTTCTTGATCAAATCTTGTCCAATGAACATATGTAACTTGAATTTCATGATTTTGACCTCAAAAAGTCAGGAGTTGACTTTTTCCCCTGCACAGTTGACTTTTTCCCAATTCTCCTGATTTTGAATCCTCTGACCAATTGAAACCTTCCTGAAACCAATTGATGAGCCATTTTCCATCCACATACACATAGGAACATAAGGAATACCACGAGATCAAGTTTTGTCCAAAAAATAAGAAATAAACTGATTTTATGTCAAACCCTAATTTTGGTACCCTCTGGTTAGGAGGAAATAACACATTTTCCAAATCCAAATTCCTCTGAATATGATGTACATCCTGTCTAACAAAGATGAGGCATGACATTTGGAGGTGATAAAAACTCAAAGAGCTTGCTCATTTGAGGGTCAAATCCCTATTTTAGACTGTTTTGTGTAGGAAATGATGCACTGCCCAATCTTCTTAATGAATTCCCAACTTCTAATGCCTTGTGGGATCAAAGTGAGAGGATATATGATATAAGAGACCCTTGAGGCTTGTTCTCTTGCTATGGATGACCAACCCTTGAAGCACTAGACACCATGCCTTGTAACCAATGATATGCAACTCATTACCTACTATGGGATGCAAATGAGTAAAGCATAGACCAATTTATTGAGAAAACATGAGGGCAAATTTTGAAGTATTACAGCTGCCCCTATTCAATCAACTCTGAATCTGAATGGACGAAAGCAACGACTATCAGGAATTCAAGATACATAGGGATTGAATACAAAAACAACCGATAAAATTTGCACTGTGAATGAAGAAGAAAAGGGATATAAACCCTTCTAGAAGTATCAGCAAATATCTGCCTAGATTGATACGACGTATATCAAAATAGGGACGCGAACGAGTATCAAGGACCATATGGACGAGTAGGGAAAGAAAACACAGACGAGTGTTGAAGGACACGGACGAGTGTTGAAGGTCAATACGGACGAGTATTGAAATATGAGGTTCAAACACAGACGAGTGATAGAAGGACATGGATGGGTGTTACAGGTAAATACAGACGAGTATTGCAATAAGAGTTCAGACACGGACGAGTGTTGAAAGGACACGAACGAGTGTCAAAGGTCAACGATGCGGACGAGCACTGGATAATCATCAAAGGGACATGAAGAGTGACCAAGTCAACGATATGGACGAGTATCGGACGATGATTAACAAGATACAGACGAGTCTCTTAAAAGTCAATACAGACGAGTATTGGCTAAAAAGTTCAGACACAGACGAGTGCTGAAAGGACACGGACGAGTGTCAAAGGTCAACGATGCGGACGAGCACTGGACAATCATCAAAGGGACACGACGAGTGACCAAGTCAACGATACGGACGAGTATCGGATGATGATTAACAAGATACAAATGATTATCTTAAAAGTCAATATGGATGAGTATTGGCTAAAAAGTTCAGACACAGACGAGTGCTGAAAAGACACGGACGAGTGTCAAAGGTCAACGGTGCGGACGAGCATCGGACAATCATCAAAGGAACACGACGAGTGACCAAGTCAACGATACAGACAAGTATCGGAAGATGATTAACAAGATACAGACGAGTATCTTAAAAGTCAATACGGACGAGTATTGGCTAAAAAGTTCATACACAGACGAGTGCTGAAAGGACACGGATGAGTGTCAAAGGTCAACGATGCAGACGAGCATCAGACAATCATCAAAGGAACACAACGAGTGACCAAGTCAACGATACGGATGAGTATCGGACGATGATTAACAAGATACAGACGAGTATCTTAAAAGTCAATACAGATGAGTATTGGCTAAAAAGTTCAGACACAGACGAGTGCTAAAAGGACACGGACGAGTGTCAAGGATCAATACAGACGAGTATTGAAATAGGCAGTTCCAACACGGACGAGTGTTGACAGGTTAAAATAAAAGACAACTCTACTGGGGATTGAAACATTAAACCAAACACAGACGAGCGTTAGGGGAACACGGACGAGTTTTTAAAATCAACACAGACGAAGTATTGAGGAACAACAAGAGGGCACAGACGAGTGTCAAAAGAACACGGACGAGCGTTGAAAGGACACGGACGGACGTCCAAAGTCACTGCGGACGGGTATTGAATTAGCCCTGTATGATCAAGTGTTGGAAGCTTTGCTGAGGTTGCGTGACAATGTTTGGTCTGTGAATTGCTCTGGCTTGCAGGTAAATGGTTGAACTTGGCTTATGTTCGCATGAATATGTTTGAATTTTTCCATGGCGTAATGCTCCATCTCAATGGAAATGCTACGCGTTTTGAGGATGCTATGCATACTATATGTAAAGAGGTCCTCAGCAAAATAAATGCTGGGGAAAGGTAAGTAACTCCGCTGGGGAATAATGAGCTTACAACAAACTCTGCTGGGGAGAACCACTTCAGAGCATCTCGTGCTATGGATTGTTTCTTAAGAGAATTTTGCAGAAGATCCAACATCTTCTAACTCTTAAACAAAAACTGAAACTTGAGCCAAGATGCGGTAATTGAGAGGTTACTCTACTGGAGATAATAGATTTGGAACACCTCCTGCTGGGGAATTTTCAAAATGCTCCATGCTTGGGATGGTCAACCTCTTGCTCTTGCCCCATGATACCAGACTGATCTGAAGAAAACGTCCCAAGAGGATTTTACAGAAGATTCGACATCTCCAAACTCCTGGACACTTACTGAGTCTTGAACATTAGCTGTGAGGCCATTCTGCTGGGGAATTTGCAACCGTTATCGACACAGAAAAGCTTGTAGCTGTTGGAAGTACTGAATGAGAGAATCGACTTAATAAGATACAACACTTCCCAGTTGAAATTGACTTGTCAATATCAAATTGTCGTGAATGACTGTCGGCCAGACGATGGACTCAATCAGTAAACGTTGTGACAAAAGGGTAACATGTGAACCGTTTCTTGAACCTGCCTGCCCCAGTATTTTGCATGGGAATAAGTGGTTACTCGTCTGGAAGAAACGATCCATGATCTCGAAAAGGCTTCAATCTTGTTTTTGAGCCTAGTATGAGGCTGCTACCTGCAAGCAAAGGATATGCACATATGCCCCGAGCTGGATATAACTTCTGCAACTGAGAAATCTAACTCTGAACCACCCCTTGTTGTGGAGAAAGGTTTTGATGCATCTCTTGCTGGGAACATGATTAATGAAGCCTGCTGAGGACAGGGGACCACAAATGCCTTGGGTTGGAATGCCCCTCTGTTTCAAGCCTTTTGGCTGCTTGACTGCATATGCGTGAACAACAATTTTTCACTTCACTTGCCCCAGACCAACACGGTCTACCAGAAGAAATTGCCTCAAGAGGATTTTACAGAAAACTTGACATCCGAAACGCCTCAATGTCTTCAAACTCTTGGAGAGATTCGTCGGATCTCGAAGTAACTGCCCCTGACTATGCGGTCTACAGATGAATTCGCCTCGAGAAGATTCATGAACAATCTCATATCACTGTGAGATATTCGGCCCCAATACTCTGAACCCTGGATAGGCTGATCAGTCGTCTGGATGGACTAACTTCTCATGCTCTTGGATGCCCTGTTCTAGTATGAACCTTGAATTGGTTTTGCCCCTGACTACTGATCTTTGAAGGAATACCTCGAATACCTACCTTTGGAGAGATTTGAATCTCGAAGTGATTGCCCCAGTTTAACTGAACTCTGAAGAGATTTCTTGACGTGATTGGCTCAGATTGGCTACACCTTAAAGAGATTATTCAACGTGATTGCCCCAGTTTGGCTGCGTCTTAACACAACTTGTTGGGAAAGCTCCCGCTCGACAAAGTTTCCTGAGGAAGTACCACTGGATATGGCTGTCCTTTGGGAGTTTCAGGATTCTCAACTCGGCAAGATTAAGCTTCTGGACTGAATTTCCATATGTAAACTTCTTTTGATGTCAAACAAATGTATGCAAGCAGAAAATGTTTTAGTCTGAGAATGAAAATTCTAATGCAACACACATGTTAATCTTGAAGTTTTACTGAAAAGATGTCGCAAACCCTTTTGTGAGTGGATCACGGGTTAGGATACGACATTGATTTTTGAATGAAAGAATGCAATGCACATGCAACACCAACAAAGATCTTTTAGCACAACTCAAAGGAGTCAGGAACGCTATCTCTTAGTAGTATGCTTTCGAAATAACTCTGTTTCAATTAGGACTTTTGAGGGTTGTAACGTGGCCTGGTTCAAGATTTTGAGAAAAAAGGATTTAAGGCTCAGAGTTTATCGGTGCCCACCCACTCTTCGTGATGTTCTCCAGTCCTACGTTCAGCTAATTTGCACAAGCGTTCGCCTCTCAAAAGATTTTGTGATCTTTAAGGAACCCATGCATCTGATGGTTTGACACCTAATGAGGTTTTGGAGTGACAGTCACCCCTTTGTCTTTTGTTCGTAGTCACACGACTTTGTTCTTGCTCGAGGATTTTCTTTTGTAATCCTTTTGTTTTTCGCTTTCGTATTCTTTTGCCCCTTTTTTTTTATCCCTAATTTTTGCCTGGACTGATTCTTTTGAATCTTTAGATTTTGAAGTCCAGCGGGATGCCCTAACTTTTGCCTAAGTCGCTTGTTTTCACGTTTCGACTTAGCGGGCTTTTTTTTCTTTTTTTTTTCCTTTTTTAGGAACAAATCGTGTGACCCGGGCTTGTCTTGACTTTGTTGAAAGGGTTGTGACTGCCTCACTCTTTGATTGTTGATGGATAACCATTGTGGTTTCACATCTCTTGACCTCTTGATGGTGGAATAGAAGGTAATGGATCCTCAGATGCACACTCTTTTTGAGGTTTGAACGCTCGATCAAATTAACTGACGCCTACCCTGCCCCTGGGTTAAATGTGAGGGTTTTTTCATACGAAAAGAAACTCCTACTTCAAGGCTCAAAGGGGTTAACGAGGGTCTATCTCCCTTATATCTCCAGTGTTTGGGGGTTCGAAACAATGCCTGTACATCCTCAACAGGGTTCTATTCAAAGACACACCCCTAGAGATTTTTGCGTTTTCAAAACATCATCCTCCCTCAAAGAGTTTAAGCAAGAAAGTCAGTATTGCAATGCACATGAACATTTAAGGATGATCAGGAATGGATTACTTCAAGAAAAACATGGTTCTATTCAAAGACACACCCCTAGAGATTTTTACGTTTTCAAAACATCATCCTCCCTCAAAGAGTTTAAGCAAGAAAGTCACTATTGCAATGCACATGAACATTTAAGGATGGTCAGGAATGGATTACTTTAAGAAAAACATGCTTATTGTATTATGATTGTCATTCAAAAAAAAAACAAACAAGTTCTTACATGCAAACAATGTTTAAAGAAACAAATGAACGCTACATATGAAGATGCAGTAAAGAAATTGATGATTGCCATTGTTGAGGAGACTTGACTCCGTCTGGACTTATTACTTCAGGAGATATCTTTGGGGTCTCAAGTGCTCACTTGAGAAGCTTCAGTTAATGTACAGACCGTCTTCAGTGAAATTGATAAACCCAACGTCAATGAGATCTTGCACCTTGTGTCGGAACACCTTGCAATCTTCAATGGCATGCCCCAGTGTCCCCGAGTGGTACTCGCATCTAACACGCTTGTCATAATTTGGGGGTAGGGGATACGGAACAGGAGAAGCTTTCTTAGCTCGATCAAAGAGTCTTGAAGTAATCGGGCAAGTAGATAACTGTAAGGAACAGTAATGGGATCAAACTTTCTCTCCTGCCTTCTGGACTTTTGTTGACTCTTCATATGATAACTCTGTTGCCGATACCAACTTGTACCTTCCTCTCGTTCGGGCGCTTTCTGCCTTAGACTTGGCTTAGGAACAGGCAACAGTTGAGGACGAGAAGATTCCAAGCCCACAGGTTGTAAGAAATGCCCCTGACTTGGTGCATCTTCAGGAGGGGCGATAGGGATATTCACTTCTTTTGCAGTAACAGGAGTGAGGCCACCTTGTATGCTTATGCCGCCCGGTGTGAATTCAATTGTTTTCGAGTCAATCAGATCCTGGACCACATGATAAAAGGCTTTACATTTTTTCACATCATGCCCTGGCGCACCAGAGTGAAAATCACAATGGGCATTTGCATCGTAATCGAATGAGAGCTTTCCACGAGGAGGATTTATCGTCCGCAGTTCAACCAATTGGAGCTGAAGTAGATACCTCCACAGCTGAGCATAAGACATAGGAATTGGATCGAAGATTCTGTCAGCTTTTTTCGACTTTGGTGGGTACCTATTAGCCTTGGGGTTGTCTTGGCAGACGAGAGGTAGCTGTTGACGAGGAAATTCCGGAAACCCAGGTTGTGCGGAAAATCTGTGAGGCACATCACTCTTTGGGAGGGATCTTTCAAACAATGGAGGAGAGACAATTCCAGCCACGGCCTCAGGCATGGGAGTATTATCCTTGTTTAGCACACCTCTCACGACCTCCATAACCAGACTCATCTGAGTCTTCAGTTGGTTGACCTCTTCCTTCAGCACTTTCTGGTCTTGAACCAAGGCTTGCATCCTCCCCATAAACTGCCTCATCTGAATCTTCATTTCGGTCATTTCTGCACGGAGTTGTTCCATGGCTATCCTCTGATTATCACAGGTCGAGTAGTGGTGGCAGGTCAAGCTGGCTGTCCTGAAGATAATACCAAGTCAGAATGAGAAATCTGCTCCGAAACACCTGTTATGCATATGAGTATGAGAATGCAATGCAGAATGCCATGTTCGAATATTCCCAAGGAATCATTATGCTTTGATTCAAAAAAAAATTCCTTACAAACCACAAGAAAAAGATGGAAATGCTCTGCATCTAGTCTCAAAGCTACTATCCCTTGGAAATACAAGAACATGTATGCGAAAATGATGATGCAGATGCAACTGACATGGGATCAAGGCTTCCATAAAGCTCTGAATAATCACTGTGCTGATGGCTGAATAAGCTAATAGGTCTGCTCTGAAGAGAAATACTCGAATACCAAAATATCCTAATAACCAGAATACCAGAATAACCAACATATCGGCATAATCAGAATCCCAGAATACCAGGCTGATGAGTTTGCACTGATAAGAGAACCAGAATACCAAGTAGGATGAAAGTCAAGGTTACCTGTAAACCTGTAAACAACCCGCCCCTCTCACATGTGGGTACTAAGATCCTCAGTATCCCGGGCTCTCAGGTCGAGAAATGATGATACGTTCACCATTTCTGGTTTGGCATCATCATCAATCGAGGAGGCCTCAACTGATTCTCCAAAATGAAAGGTCCTCAGCTTTTGGCACTGAGGTCGAGAAGCAATAGTACATTCATCCCTCGGGGTACAGTACTATCGCCAATTGAGGAGTGCCTCCACTGATTCACTTTAAAAAAAAACATCCTATAGCAAGTCCCTAGCATTGGGTCCTCGGATCGAGAGTGTGCAATGGGTTTGCCACAGAACGTGGTCTGCCACTGTCACATCTCGAGAGGAGTGCCGCAACTGAGTCCTCGGGAATGGTCACCAGAGTTGACAATTCCTCAAGAGAATAACTACTGGCCTGTATAAACATACAGTAGCAGATAGCTCCTGATAGAACCTCGTCTGGTTGTGGGTCTCATGAACAACAATACGTGGTCACCACCACGCAAGTGTCGTGACTATCCACTCTAAAACCTATGTGTGTACTCAAGCCTGGGTAGTGGGCTAATCTCTCAGAACACCCTGCCCTCCAAACAAAAAACCAGCATAGCACAGTCCAGTATAGCATAATATAGCATATGAAATGAAAATGCTAAAATGTGGTAAATACAGTAATATACAGAAAAGCAGTAATACAGTAAATAGCAATACAGTACAACAGTAAATACACAAAAAAGGTAAACACCCAATGAAAGAAAAACAGACAAGCGCTAGGATTGACTCGCTAAGGAAACCAGAGATTCTGGGTCCGATCCCCAGCAGAGTCGCCAGCTGTCGCTCCTGGGATTTTCATCCTGGTACAAACGCGAAAGTGGCACCGAAACAGAGTTGCCAGCAATGTGTATTTATCCCAAGAGAGGGAAAGGAAACACTGCGTAAACCTGAGAGAAGGAAAGAGCATGATCTTGCGACCAAGAGAACTGGGTTCGGGAGTCGGTTACGCGTGAGGAAGGTATTAGCACCCCCACGCGTCCATCGTACCCGATGGGATCCACGCTTGCTTGTCTCGATCAAAGGGTGTAAGGAAAGGATGCTGGAAAAGGAACTGCTAGCTGGAGAACGGGAAAAAGAAAGGAGAGAGAAAGAGAAACAAATGTAGGGAAAATAAAAGAAGTGCTCGAATGTGCCCTACCCCACTGCCTACGTATCTCATCAGGAACATGAGAATCAGAGCGACGTAGTTCCCCTCACCTAGGGAAAATTGCTTGTGTTTTTTAATGGAACAGCTAACGTTCTAGCTCAGGTGTTGCAGCTCACTGTATGGAGACTTAGGCGTTACCATCTTGCGAGAGAACGAGGAGAAGCACGTTCGTACGTCGAGAGTGAGTGAGATGAGAAGAGAATTCCCGAAGGAAAGACGTTATTGTTTGTTTGTTTTTTGTCTTTTAGAAAGAAGTGTTTTGATTGTCTTTGTGTTAATAACACATATTGCATTCAAGTCTATCGTATAAGATCGAATGCATCGCATGGTCGTCCTAACAGGCCGTATGCTAAACACTCTAGGAAGGTGGAGAGAATCCCTCCTCCGTCCATTTCCCATACTTTAGGTTTAAGTGCAATACATGTTATGCCATTATTAAGTGTTTTTTTACTCTTATTTTGAGATGAGAAAAAGACTCAAATGGAGCAAAAGGTGAAAACTAAAGGGGACTAAGACTCACCCTAATGTTATCATATAGGGATGTTCCTATAGTTAATGTGGTTTAAGAAACCTAATCCTAAAAGAAAGGAGAAGAAGAGCAAAAGAAGCAACTTACTTCCAAGGTGGAAGTTAAGTTGATCTTAAAGAGGGATGAAGAAGAAATTATTCAAGGAAAGCATATACATGCTTAACATGATCACAAGTGAATGATTAAAAGAAATAAGAGAAGATGAGAGAAAGGAGTGTGTGTGGAAGCATATCCCCACACTTACTTATCCTTTTGCACCTACATGAAAAATGTTAGTTCACAAAGCATTTACAAGTAGTGGAATGAAGAAAGGATAACAAGCAATGATAGAAACAATTAAGAATCAATGAAATAGGATCCTAAGAGATGAAACCCAATTAAGGTCAGAACCTATATCTAAAGGTGTTCTCTAATATTAAGGTATCAAACACATACTAACTATGCACAATTACATGTCCTAAACACCAAAGAAGTGATCATGGATGAAATAGATGAAGAAAAAATGAATATGCAAATTAATCATACATTAAGGCTTCATACAAGACCAAAGTCAGAACCAATGTCATTTAGGAATACCTCACAATGTATATGAATCATCGTACAATTCGTAAAAGAAATGATGTAAGAAGAAGAGATGAGAAAGAGAAGGAACATAGAAAAGAAACATGCTAAAACTTCAAGTTAATATGCGCAAACTTGTGTCACATATAAGCACATGTTAAGATGACTTCGAATATCATGAGAAGTGACCTATAATATCATACAAATGATCTATAATAGATGCACAAACAAACATCTAAGGGTGGCATAAATGCCTCATTAAACAAAAGTTTAGATGCTAGCAAGATTTCACAAAAGTTCCTCTAATCTAACAAGCATAAACAAATGGAAAATAAAATTGTAAAATCCTGAAAATAAAACACAAATCGACTAAGTCAGAATGTAATCACATGCAAAAAGCATAGCACAAAAGCCAACAAGAAATGTGCTCAAACGAGTTCACAACTTCACCTTGAAACACATTCATAGCAATCTCAAATATGCACATTAAAACACAAGATAAAAATGAGTAAAAAATACAACCAAAATAATTTTATATGCTTCAGTATGTTATTTAACCAAATCAAAAAGAATGAGCAAAAAATGTTGTGCGAGATGGGAGAAATAAAATGTACAAGTGCAAGTATCAAAGAAAAGTTCAATTGAAAAAGAAATTATGAAAATATGATCCACCACTATTAAAATCTGAATTAAAAATAGTATAAAATTACCTAAATGTGCTAAGATCATGTGTGAATTATTTTAGAATTTTCTGTTGAACTTTAGTATTTTTATTAAAATAAAAGTGAAACTATATGTGAAAGAAAATAAAACAATAAAAGAAATGGAAAAGGGGGGTGCAGCGTTAGTAAGTTTCCAGTTCAAAATTAACATTGGGCTTAACATGGGGGTGTGAAAAACAAGTTAACCCAGTCCATTAGGATTGTGTAATCATGTGTGATAGTGTGTGTTCCAATTAATATGCGGATGCAATTAATGTCGTATGATCAATCATGCAATATAATCCAACGCCCCACAGTACATGACCACCAAGGCTGCCGTACACTCACGCACACGTGAACAATCTGGGAATAAAAAGAGGGACACGTGATAATGGAGTGAGGCTCATTAATGTGTTGCTGAATTTTCATTGGCTAGTCGTAAAGTGAATAAATCGCACCAACCAAAACATGCCACGCGCGCCTTCTCTCTCTTACCATCATCACTTCATAATTAATTAATCATTGACTAATCATTGGAAAGTAAGAACACAACCAATCAATCGTGGACACATCATCACCTTCATAATTAATTCATGCAAAGTGACTAAAACTCATACAAAAAACGCAGAATTTTTGCCAATCTTCTACCTCAAATAACTCCATCAATTCTTAATGAAAATTAACAAAATAAGATACCAAACTGAAGCCCAAACTTCATAGATCATGAATATGCTAATTAAATCTCAAAAATATCATTCTAACATCAAGAAAAATGGCACGAAAGTGACATGTTCAACATGAATTTCACAAAAATCACAAAATCACATAAACTCCAAATTGAACAAACAATGGTGTGCCATCATTTAAGGACTTCCAGATGCAATGTATGATTACTATTTTCACATTATAAACCTCTAAAATCATGATGAAATAAAAGAAAAGTTTTAAGATCCCTAACCTTGTGAGATGCAATTTTTTGTTTTAGAAACCCAAGAACTTCTTGCAAGATCTTCAAATCAACACTTTAAGCCAAATAAAGGCTAAAACCAGATCCTATACTTGCTTGGAGTAGAAATTTGAAGTAATGAGTGAAACTTGCAATTTCTTCAATGGTGGATTCAAGCAAATCCAATGCATACAGTAGAAAGAGTAGGTTATAGAGATGATGCTGCTCCAAAAAATTTCAAAAATGATGAATAAACGAGAGAGAAATCTTGATCTGAACTCTTGAGAGTGAGAGAGAAACTTGAGATTTCTTGAGAGAGATTGTGATGAAAAAGTGAGAAATGTGTGAGATTAGAGAGAGAATAGAGAGAATGATTGAGAATGATTTCTGAGAAATGTGGAAAAATGAGAGAGAGAGTGAAATTGTGTGTGAGTTTTTTATTATACATGTTGAGTTAAATGGTAACCATGGTGGATAATTGAGTTGGTTAAATGAGCTGGGGTTGGGTTAACTGAGTCCAACCTAACTAACTGAGTTGAGTTAGTTAGGGGGTGAGTTGTGAAGGGTTGGTTAAGGTGTGGGTGAGTTCATGAAGTGTATGGTGAGGTTTAAAGTGGATGGTGGTGATGTAAGGGAATGTTTAGCTTAATGAAGTAAAAGATGGACTGGTGTGTAGTATGTGTGTAAATATTTGAATTAACAACAACAACAATGTTATTTTTTCTGATTTTATAGCAGCTTGATATCAATTAAAACAAGGAAGTTTGGTGATGAATATCTCTCACTTTAATGAATGGAAATGTGTGATTTTGGTGGCAAATGAAAGAGTAGATATGGGAGAATAAGTTTGATGTTGAAATTGAATTGAATAGAGGCTTGTAGGATGGTGTAAAATGACTCCAAACATCATGGTTCAAAACTGGTGCATGGGCGTGGCAAGTTGGTAGGTTGGCATGGAAACCTGACTTGGAAAATTCAGCATGAACACGTCAACTTGGGACCATCATAACCCCATCATAACTTGCTCAAATGGAAAAATGTCCAACATCAAAGTTGAAGAGGACATTGAGATGAACAACTTTGATGTTCAAAATTTTTTCATTTAGAGCTTCCATCATTGAGAAAAGTGCCTGGACATTAGGCACACCAAGTGTTTGACAAAATTATGGCGCATGGGCCTGCATTTGCCTTGCCATCACTTGGTTTTTGACCTAGTTTTGTCAAACTTTGATGGATCATAACTCCCTAAATATTGATCCAATGGAAGCGTTCTTTATATGGATTTGAAGCTTAGAACATGAACTTTAATTGGCTCAACTTGGGCCTGAGGTTTTGAGCTTTTATCTTTAAGAAATAGAGCCTCAACGTGTGGTGCAAAATGGTCCAAACTTGCCATTTTTGGAAATCCTAAATTTCCAAAAATGGAAACTTTGTGCATTTCTTGATTTTCCATGATTCCTCCACCATTTCTTGATCAAATCTTGTCCAATGAACATATGTAACTTGAATTTCATGATTTTGACCTCAAAAAGTCGGGAGTTGACTTTTTCCCCTGCACAGTTGACTTTTTCCCAATTCTCCTGATTTTGAATCCTCTGACCAATTGAAACCTTCCTGAAACCAATTGATGAGCCATTTTCCATCCACATACACATAGGAACATAAGGAATACCACGAGATCAAGTTTTGTCCAAAAAATTAGAAATAAATTGATTTTATGTCAAACCCTAATTTTGGTACCCTCTGGTTAGGAGGAAATATCACATTTTCCAAATCCAAATTCCTCTAAATATGATGTACATCCTGTCTAACAAAGATGAGGCATGACATTTGGAGGTGATAAAAACTCAAAGAGCTTGCCCATTTGAGGGTCAGATCCCTATTTTAGACTGTTTTGTGTAGGAAATGATGCACTGCCCAATCTTCTTAATGAATTCCTAACTTCCAATGCCTTGTGGGATCAAAGTGAGAGGATATATGATATAAGAGACCCTTGAGGCTTGCTCTCTTGCTATGGATGACCAACCCTTGAAGCACTAGACACCATGCCTTGTAACCAATGATATGCAACTCATGACCTACTATGGGATGCAAATGAGTAAAGCATAGACCAATTTATTGAGAAAACATGAGGGCAAATTTTGAGGTATTACAATACCTAGTTAGAAGTCTATTGTGTAGCATTCTCCAAAAAAAAGCCTTGACTTTGGATGAAACTTTCATCTTCCACAACCTCATCCACATAGGATTCAATGTGGTAACTTTAATCATAGTCATTCACTGACCCCTTAAAGAATCATAGCAGCTCTTGACAAAAAAATGGTTAGAGGGAGCAACCACCCAAATGATTTGATCCTCCTCCATGTTGCTAGGATAGAGCTCTGTCAGTAATGAGTTTAAGTGCATTAGCTCATTTGCAGTTGGTTGATCTACAATGTTCAGGCCTTCATCAGACTTCCACTGCCATGGTCCTTGAAACCAATCTCCCATGTCACTGACCATGGCCTTAGTGTTAGTAGTGTGACAGTATAAAACTGGAAATATGTCTTCTAAAGGCATTGAACCAAGCCAGATCCCTTTCCAAAAGGGAGTTGAGACACCATTGCCAAGTTTGAATTTAGCCATGTGTCTAATTCCAGTCTTGTCAATGTTAAAGCTCTTCATGCTCAGTCCAATGGCATTGAGGTCCCTCCACCAAAGAGATTTCTTAGATGGATGATGTTTATTTTCATCAAGTCACGTGCTCCTTATCAATTCTCCATATCTGAGTTGAATCATGCCACTCCATATAGCTTCCTTATCATTTAAGATTCTCCATATCCACTTACATAATATTGCCTCATTGAATCTGGTAATGTCTTTGACAGCAAGACCTCCATCAGATTTTGATTTGCATACTGTCTGCAAATTTATCCAATTCACTCTCTTGCCTTCCTTCAATCCAAACCTTAGAAATTGTTTTTGTATTCTAATGACTTCTCTCCTTACCTTATCAGCCATCTTGTAAAATGAGATGTGATGAATATGTAAATTATTTAGCACAACATTTAATAATGTTATTCTCTCTCCCATGGATAAAAATCTACTCTTCCAACATGATAGCTTATTCTTCAAGTTAGAAATAACTTGCTTCCAAGCTTTAATTAAATTAACCTTATTAATGCATTAGAAGTAGCATTACTACAAAACACCCAAACAACAACGTCAGGTTTACAACGACATCCTACACACCATTGTAATAGTGTGTACTGGATGCGCGCGCGTTGTTTTAAAGTCTTATTAAAATGTTTTTAATGACGGTTAAAATTCCAACCGTGGTAATAGTGCGTACTGGATGCACGCGCATTATTTTAATTAGAAATTTCAAGGTTATAATAACGGTTGTTGTGAACACCGTGGTGATACAATCAAGCTTTCATGGGTTCGAACCTCATCACCCTCAAATAGTTTATTCCTTTGACGTAAATGCGCCATTTTTAAGTTTTATTTATATTTAACTAAAAAATAATAAGGATATCACTACGGTTATTTCTTAAAACCGTTGTTATAAACCGAAGCTTCTTTTTATGTATTTTAAACACCAAGTATATATCCATTTATCCACTGAAAAAAGAAACAAGATGAAACAACCCTAACACCAACGCCGTCACCATTGTCGGGAAGAAGACAACAACAACAAGAAAGTGTTCTACTTTAAGTTGTTGCAATGTCGCATTTAAAGACAAACTCATCCAAAGGTGTTTCTATGTCTTCTTCCGCTGTAAAATCTCGATCTGGAAATTTTTGTGGTTGTGATGGTTGTATGGTTTCGTACCAATGCAAGAAGGGACAAAATAAAGGAAGGCTTTTTTGGAGATGTCCATTTTGGAGGAGCGATTAAACATGTAATTTGTTTATATGGGATGAAGACGTGGGAGAAAGAGGTGGAAATGAAGATGAGAGCTTTATGAAGTCAGAGTTAGAAGTTGTGGGCTATTTAAAGGTTATGTATGAGGATTTAAACAAGAAGAACAAGAATTTGAAGAACAAACTAAAACCAGAGAGATTTTATGGAAATCTCAAGATGTTATGTTTTCTTGTATCCTTTATGTTTAATGTTTACTTTGTTATGAAATGTAATAGTTGAATTAGGGTTTGAATTACATTGTTGATGTTTAAACTGCAGATGCATTGTGAATTACATTGTTGATGTTTGAATTACATTATAAAGACAGTAATGCAACTAATAAAAGACGGTTTCTTATGAGTAAGTTCAACGCAAAATTTTGAATTTTCAATTAGTTATCTGTTTGTTAGTATATTAGTTGATAGATATTGTAGCTTCTAGTTTAAGCTGTTAAGCAAAAAGATTAAAATTTCATTAGATAAATTAAGTTTCATTACATAAACTTTTCATTACATAAACTTAATCATCAAATCTAAATGCTCTGGATGAGAGGAAGTTTGACCAACCATAGTCATCCTCCTCATCATCATCATCAGAATTGACAACAACCATCTGCCTTCTCAACATTCTCCTCCTTCTTCTCCTCACCCTCAAAGCTCTTCTTCTTTCCACAACAACCCCATCTACAGCAACAACTTGTTGATTCTGAGGAAGGTTTTGAACGACAACCTCATCTACAACAACATGTTGATTCTGAGGAAGGTTTTGAACTACATCCCCCTCTACAGCAACAACTTCATTCTCAACATTTTTGGTAGCTTGAGCAGTAGAACTCATTTTGATTCTTTTGGATTAAGTTGTTTTTATCTTTTGGCTCTTATGCTTTTATATTGTTTCTTCTGATTCTTCATCTTCTCTTGGAAATTGGATAAGTTTTTGTCAACCTAGATCTGTTGAATTAATGATTATATCTCTTTGTCTTTTGGAATTTTATTTTTCATCCTTTGATATTCCTTTGTAATTAATGGTTTTGATATTTGTTCACAAATGGTGTATTGCTGATTCTGGTATGATACGTTTGTTTTTTATTCATAAACAATATCACAACGGTTATTACTCTTAACCGTTGTTATATGGCGCACGCTTTCCAATTTATTACAACGGTCACAGGACCGTGATTGTAAGTATCATATATATAACAACACTCTACATAACAACGCATGTGTCCGCGTCAACATATATCTTTCCCAACCGTTGTTAAATGGGTCTTCCGTAGTAGTGTAGTGTAAAGT
Organism: Lathyrus tuberosus; assembly: GCA_022829125.1. Taxonomy (NCBI): domain Eukaryota; kingdom Viridiplantae; phylum Streptophyta; class Magnoliopsida; order Fabales; family Fabaceae; genus Lathyrus; species Lathyrus tuberosus. The sequence continues at coordinate 18,566,751 of JALAZF010000022.1, read as the reverse complement.
GAGAATAACTATCATTATGAAACAAATTTTATTTGTTAAAACGACAGTAATTTTAAAACAGAGGGGGTAGTTTAAAAGATTCAATGATTCAAACCAAGTAGGAGGAAGCAAAGTTGGTTTGGCTTTTAGAAATTTTGAATTTATCACCGGGATTTAAGGTGAACTTTTCTAAAAGTTGTATCTATGGCATTAATGTATGAGTTTTTTTTTTTTGGAGTTGGCGAAGAGCTTTTTGTATCGTAGAGTGGGGTCACTCTCTTTTAAGTACTTAGGATTTTTAGTGGGTGCTAGTTCAAGAAGGGTAGGCACTTGGGAGCCTCTTATAAGTTGATCACTAAGAGGTTATCTTGCTGGAAGAATATATTTGTATGCCTTTGGGACATAGTGATTCTTTTGAACTCGGTTCTTAACTCTATTTCTATTTTCTTCCTTTCTTTTATAAAGTTACCGATGTTAGTTTGCAAGAAATTTGTGAGGTTGCAAAGAAGCTTTCATTGAAGGGCTCCAAAGGTGAGGTTAAGGTTGCATGGGTCAAATGGACGGATGTGTGTAATACTAAATAGTTGGGAGGGTTAAGCTTAAGGATTTGAGGAAATTTAATTTGGCATTACTTGGTAAGTGAAGGTGGAAGCTCTTAGAGTATCAATCGACTATGTGAAAAGATATCATCTCAGAGAGGTATGATTTCTTGGTGGTGAGGTCCCAAAAGGGGGTCTTAGGAGAGTTTCTCCTCGATGGAGAGATGTTTCACCCATTAGCTCTAAAATTTTGGTGTTGTCTAAATGGCTTGCTTCCTTTATTAGGAAGTTAGTTGAAAATGGGGATAAAACTTAGTTCTGGAACGGTTTGTGGGTCAGTTGTGACCGACTTTGTGTGCCTTTTTAGACATTATTTCTCATCTCTAAACAGAAATCTCAATTGGTGGGTAATATGGGATCTTGGGAGGGTGGTCTATGAGTTTGGAAGTTTATGTGGAGGCGGAGGTTGTTTGTGTTAGAGGAAGAGCTTATGGGAGTCTTGATCGTTTCTATTGAAAGGTGGTTAATACGGACAAGGAGGATGCCTGAGTTTAGAATCTCGATCCCATTTGCGGCTCTCAGTGTGGTTGGCTTATGACTTTCTGACCTCCTCAGCCCTTGGAGATAAGAGTAGGCGGTCTTGAGTTACTCAAGGGTTAGCTCGCTGTTGGAAAAGTTTAGTGCTTCATAAGCAAATGTTTTCTCTTGGATGTTGTTCCAGGATAGGTCAATACTAGGCTAAATCTTGGTAGGTTTGGTATTATTCAGGTTGATAGTAGGGTGGACTGTGATGTTTGTCTAGGCTAGATTGAGTTAATGGTTCTCATGTTTGTCTATTGCAATGTTGTATCTATTATTTGGTATAAGGTTTTTAAGTGGGTGGTTAGTTTAATGCCTATTCCACAATGGGTTTTAGAGATGTTCGGTGTACTTCTAGGGTTGGGAAGAGGTATGAGGGTGGATTTAGGTTTAGCCTTGATCTGATATGCAGTGGTCTGGATTATTTGATATATGCGTAATAATATTAGTTTTTATATGGAAAACTTATCGATCAATAATTTGGTGAGCATACTTATCTACCTTTTCTTGGAAGTCTCATTCGTTCGCCAGGATGTGACTTCTCTTCTGGACTGGGAGCAGGACCTGCTCTTATGCTTGGACTTATAGAGGGTTGTTTGGCTAGTTGGCTCTCAAATTTTTTGGCGTTCTCTTTTATTTCCTTCATCTAGTTTATTTGTTGGGCTCTTGCTTGATTCTCTTCCCTTTTGCTTGGACACCTTGCTTTTAGTGGGTTAGTGCAGTGTTATGTGTTGGGTTCTCTGTTGTTGTTCCTTTATTTGCATTGCATTACATTGGGTTTCATTTTAGTTGCTATTGTTTTATTTTTTTTGTTTAGTGACGTCTTATTATTTTTCGTTGCTATCAGATTAGTACTGCTTAAGCTTTCTGATATAATACATTTGACATTAAAAAAGAAATCGAGAAAAACAAATATTTCTCAAGTCTACTGAGAAATTTACTTATATTTCATGTTTATAGCATCACTAAGTGAAAAATGAAAGAAGTAAAGAACCACAATTTGAGGGAGATATGTATGTGTGGAGAGTGAAAAATAGAAAATGCCAATAAACAAGAAAAGCGAGTCGAATATGGAACGCCATGTATGTTGAACTATGTACTTTTAGGTACAATTATACTCAGATGATTCTGGTTGTTTTGATGTTGACAACGCCTAATGCCAAATAGTGTTCGATGGAGTCCATGAGGATCTCTAGTCAAGAAACCTCTGATAATGGTGTCTACCAAAGAAGATTTATCAAGCCTCATTAGATAGAAAAGTTCAAGTCTTAGATGAAGTGTTGAATTAATGATAATCTAGCAAGGGATCTTGAAGCTTCAGGGTTGTGAAAGAGAGGAAGTGTGAAAGCTTGTCTGGTATTGTGCCTGAGTGATCAGTGTATTGTAAAAGTATAAAAGTAACTCCTAAGTTACTAAGGAAATTCTCTCTCTCTCTCTCTCTCTCTCTCTCTCTCTCTCTCTCTCTCTCTCTCTTTCTCTCTCTCTCTCTCTCTCTCTCTCTCTCTCTCTCTCTCTCTCTTTCTCTCTCTCTCTCTCTCTCTCTCTCTCTCCTCTCTCTCTCTCTCTCTCTCTCTCTCTCTCTCTCTCTCTCTCTCTCTCTCTCTCTCTCTCTTTCTCTCTCTCTCTCTTTCTCTCTCTCTATCTATCTATCTATCTATCTATCTATCTATCTATCTATCTATCTATCTATCTATCTATCTCTCTCTCTCTCCACACACACACACACACACGTACACATACACACACAAATGATTTTAAAACCTTGCTCAATTTATAAAACCACTTGAGAATGTTTTATGCGCGTACCTAGTTGGTTAGTAGCTTGGTTAAATCTATAGGAATGTTTTTTACACTAGATAATTGATTAAAATGCTAGGGTTAATCGATTTACAATTTTGTTACACCTCATAATCAATTAGATGCATTGAAAATCTCATGGACTATTTTCCTTTTTGAGCTATATTTTCTTCTATAAATAGAGGGCTTGCCCTCATTTTAAAACACACCAGAATTCATTTTGAGTCTCTTCTTTTTCACTTTTTACTTTTTTTCTATTATTTCACTAAAGTTTCCTTAGTGCCTTGTGAGTGAAAAGTACTTGTGAGAGTTTGGTTGTACTGGTGTTCGTGCTTAAGTGTTCTTCATCAAAAGTGTGATTTTCTTGTTTGATTTATTTGGTTCTTAAGATTGTCATAGTAAAATCTCGGTTTGGTTCTTGAGATCGTCCTTGTAAAATCTCTTTTTTGTTCTTGAGATTAGCCGGTAAAATTTGTGTTTGGTTCGAGAGATTAGCCGTTAAAAGCTCTATTTGGTTAGGGGGATCAACCTATGTAACATCTCTCATTTGTTGTAATAAGGTTCGCGGGCATATCCTTAAAAGCTCAAGACTTTTTATTAGTGGAACTCTTAAGCATAAATTCTTGGGACATGAGTTGACCAAGAGGTTAGGCCGAACCTATAGAAATCCTGGTGCAATTTCTCTATCCTTATCTCTTTGTTTCCGTCATTTAGTTTTCCTTCATCTCTATCTCCCTCCTTTCTAAGAACTCTGGAAACAAAGAATTAACTCATGTTACTTTTTATGAATCTAATCCTAAACCTAGAAGTATAAGTGATTGATTATGCTAGAATTTTGAAAAAGACAAATCTTGAGGAAAATAACCAAGAAATATAACAAGGTCAAAGTTAGGACCAAGTTGTAGATGAAAAACCTATCCAGGATTAAAACATGGACACTCCTTCAGATTATCAAGATCTTCCTAAAGAATGGAGAACGACAAAAGATTATTCCAATCAAAATGTTATTGGAGACATCTCTAAGGGAGTCACCACTAGACGATCCATCAATAAGGTATGTAACATTGTGGCTTTTGTTTCATAAATTAAGACAAAGGAAATCGACGAAGCTATCGTTGATGAACATTGGTATCTTTCCATGCAAGAAACATTGAGTAAATTTAAACGAAACAACATTTGGGAACTTGTTCCCAAAGCTTCAGCTAATCTGATGATTGGTACCTGATGGGTTTTTCGGAACAAGTTGGACGAAGATGGAAACGCTTTAAGAAGTAAAGCCAGACTCGTTGCGAAAGCTTACGATCAATAGGAAGAAATATATTTGGATGAAACCTATACTTTTGTAGCTAGATTAGAGTCCATAAGGATGTTATTAGCTTTCTCTTACATCATGAATTTTAAACTATTTCAAATGGATGTGAAAAGCTCCTTTCTTAATGGCTACATCCAAGAGAAGAAATATTTTGATCAACCTCTAGGTTTTATCAACTCAGCCTTTCTCAATCATGTTTCTAAGCTTAAGAAAGCGTTATATGGATTGAAACAAACTCATAGAGCTTGGTACATCGTCTAAATAAATGCTTGCTTATAAATACGTTCTAAAGAGGACAAGTCGATAAAACTATCTTTATCAAGAAAATTGAACATGACATCCTATTAGTTCAGATCTTTGTCGATGATATCATATTTTGTGCTACTAACAAATCCTTATGCAAGGAATTTTCTGAATTTATGCATAATGAATTTGAAATGTCAATGATGAGAGAGTTTCAATATTTCCTAGAACTTCAAAGCCATGAAACTAAGGAAGAAACTTTCATTAATTAAGCTAAATACTATAAAGAATTGTTAAAGAGGTTTGACATGGAAAAGTCCAAAGTAGTAGCAGTCCCAGCATCAACATCATGCAACCTCGACAAGGATGAAGATGGGAAACCAGTGGGAGAAATATAGGTTTAATACCCTTTTTGGTTCCGTATGTTAATCTATGGGTTCATTTTGGTCCCTTAACTTAAAAAAATGTTCATATCGGTCCCTTAACTCTTCAAAATGTATCATGTTAGTCTTTTTTGTATAATTAACAACAAATTTAGCAACCAATTTTGGAGTTTTTCCGTCGCTAATTAAAAGAGTTAAGGGACCAATATGGACATTTTTAAAGTTAAGGGAGCAAAATGAACTCTAAGGTGAACATATGGGACCAAAAAGGACAGTAAGCCTGAAAGAAAATACCGAGGTATGATATGATCTCTTCTTTATCTCATCACTTTTCGTTCAGATATCATGTTTGTCGTTTGTCTTTGTGTTCAATTTCAAACGTCCCCGGATGAATCACATCTCAGTGCGGAAAAACCCATCACGAAATATCTCACTGGCATACAACAAATAGGCTTATGGTACCCCAAGGAAGCAAATTGTGACTTAGTTGGGTACAACGATTCCAATTTTTCTAGGTGCGAATTGGATAGGAAAAGTAAAAGTGGTACATATCACTTACTTGGGACCCAATCGATTAGGTGAATTAATTAGCCCATGGACCGTTTCCTTTTTAGCCAATTCTTTTTCTATACAAAGGAGGTGCCTCATCACTTAATTTTACACCTTAACTTCGAATTTCTCTAATTCTTGTTAATTAATCTCTCCTTTCTCTCTCTCTCTCTCTCTCTCTCTCTCTCTCTCTCTCTCTCTCTCTTCCCACACACACACAGACAAATGATTTAGAGCCTCTCTTATTTTATAAAATCATCCAAAAATGTTTTATGTACGTACCTAGTTGGTTACTAGTTTGGTTAAACCTTTAAAAGTGTTTTTTATACTAGATAACTGATTAACATAATAGGGTTAATCGATTAACTCTTTTGTAACACCTCTTAATAGTTTAAAGGATATTTTAATTGATTAGTGACAACGAATTAGAAAACTTTTCATATTTGGTATATCTAATCGATTAATCTTGGGTCATAATAGATTAGATGCATTAAAAATCCCATGGATTATTATTTTTTGCTACATTTTCTTCTATAAATAGAGGGGTTCTCATCATTTTAAAACACATCAGAATTTATTTTGAATATCTTCTTTCTCATTTTCTACTCTTTTTCTATTATTTCACTAAAGTTTCCTTAGTGCCTTATGAGTGAAAAATATTTGTGAGAGTTTGGTTGTACTAGTGTTCATGCTTAACCGTTCTTCATCAAGAATGCGATTCTCTTGTTTGATTTCTCCGGTTCTTGAGATTTTTCTGGTAAAATCTCAGTTTGTTTCTTGAGATTGTCTTAGTAAAAACTCTATTTGGTTTTTGAGATTGTCTTGGTAAAATCTCTGATTGTCTCTTGAGATTAGTTGATAAAATCTCAGTTTGGTTTGTGAACTCAACTGTCAAAAGCTCCATTTTACTTAAAGGACCAGTCTGTGTAAAATCTCTCATCTGTTGATAAGGTTTGTGGGCATATCCTTAAGAGCTCAAGACTTTTTATAAGTGTAACTTTCAAGAAGAAATTCTTTGAGACATGAGTATGCCAAGTGGTTAGACCGAACCCGCATAAATCATGTGGTAATTTCTCTATTCTTATCTCTTTATCTTCTATTATTTAGTTTTTCTTCTTCTCTATCTCCCTCCTTTCTATTTTATGCTATTTTATGCTGCTTTATATTTGTAATTACGTAAATTGTTTTTTAAAAAATGATTTTTTTTATATTAATTTAAAATTTTGAATATCACAATTCACCTCGCTCCTTTTGTGTTTAGAATTACCTGTTCAACAATATACTAAGAGAAAAACTCACGTGTCAACCGTTTTAGTCTATAGAACTAGTGTTTTTCTATAAAATTTGACTCTAAATATTTTAACACAAATAAACAATCAAACAAGTTACTTTACATTTTTATCCATAACTTTTTTTACAGGATTTTTATCCATAATTTTTTTATGTCTTTTTCTTTTCTTTTTATACAATTTATTTAATTCAATAGCTCAAACTTTAAATTATTGTATTTAACCTTCTTTAAAGAAGTTAAGAAATCCCTAGCCTAAGAGCATTTTTTCCCTTAATATATAATCACTTAAAGAAAAACAAATCACTATTGAGAGTTTTATCTCAATTAATTTCTTAATTAAAAGAAATGATTTGATTGAATACACTTGTAAACAAATTTTATATTATCAAATATAAATTAAGTTCATAACTGAAACACACATTAACTAAAAAAAAAACTACACATCTAAGAGACATGCCATGCTTATTAAAAAGCAACTAACCAATTAAACTATATCTTATAATATAAACTAATACAAATTGAAACATAAAATGGAACCAAACAACAAAACACCAGTACCAACACAATCACAAATATCCATAGCAAAATCCACCACAACACAATCACACAACTTGATCAACTTAATCCAACCATATCACAATATAAAATAAACCCTCTTCCCTAAAATAAAATTAACAAAATTCATTAAAAAGTACTTTTTTTGTAAGTAACTGTTTATAAAAATGTGGCGGCAATTTTAACTTATGAGTTAAACAAATTTACACAAATCAGAATCTTATAATAACAGTTTAAACTATAGTTTAAAAGATTCACTCATTCACAAAATCCAACACATTTCTTTGTCTTCATTGTTTTGTGTCTATTATATCACATATAGCTAAGTATAATCTAGCTGTCTATAAACTTTATCTTATATTTCTTTTTTCTGAATTTTTCTATTTCTATTTTCTACCTATGTCATTCATCTTCTTCTTGCTTCAAGATTCACTCCATTCAATTGAAACTTCTTATGGCTTCAAATGCTTTGCTTCCACAACCACTTTCTCCGTATATCTGCCATGATCCGAAAAGTGTTGTTTCTTCGAAAGGTTCTTCTTCGTCGCAGTTCAAAAGGGTAGTAGGTTCGGTTTCAGAAAGATCAAATCCGAAGTCTCGTGTTTCAGAAGATTCAACAATGGATGAAGCTTCGATTATTACATCGGTGATTGGTATTCTAAGTGGTTATATAGGAAGATATGTAAAAGACGATAGTTTCAGAAGAACTATAAGAGACAAATGTAATTCGTTTTTGAATCGAACGAGAACAAGAACAAGAACCAAACAAGATTCAGATGATTATGATTATGATAATGATAATGATAATGATAATGATGATGATGAAGTCTTTGTGAAAATGGAGTTTTGTATGGAGAAAATTGACAAATTGATAGAAGATCATCAAAGAACAATGATGAAAAGCTTAAGAAACTCCATTGAGGTTTTAACCAAAATAGCTTCTTCTAAATCTTATCTTTCATCTTGTGCTGAACTTTACTTAGCAATATCTTATAAGCTTCTAAAAAACGATAGAGTTTCTTCAAAGCATTTACTTCAAGTCTTTTGTTATTCGCCGAATTTGGCTAGAACTTATCTTCTTTCCGACCTTTGGGAGCATTTGTTTCTCCCTCATGTTCTTCATCTCAAGATTTGGTATACTGGTGAATTCGAGTTTCTTTCAAATGAGGTTCATGTTGGCGAGAGGGAAAAGAAGATGAAAGTTTTGAACAAAGTTTACAATGAGAAAATGGATGGTGGAACTTATCTTTTTGCTATGTATTATAAGCAATGGCTTAAAGTTAGTGGTGCTAGTGTGCCTCCTCTTCCTATTGTTCCTTTGCCATCAAGGCCGAGCTGTAGATCGTCGAGAAGAATGTCTTCGGATTCCACCATTTCGAATTCTTCGATTAATCCAAACTTGTAAGTACTATGAACTTCATTTTGCTTCCGTTTCGTTATAAAATTAGAAATTTAGACCAAATACATGTATTGTTTTTATTTGCTTATATTTCATTCTCCAACGAGAAGATATCTAAAATGTGCTTTAAAATTTTGGTTTTTGCAACAGATACAAGGCGGTATTTGGCCTCAAAGAAGAGAAGCAAAAACTTATTAGTCTCGGTGAGCAAACCGGAATTTCGACACGAAGCAAAGGATTAGAGATTGATAAAAAACTATATGGAGATGATTACAAATACAGTTCGGTTCAGGTTAGTTACAGATGTTAAAAATCTATTTAAATTGACTTATATGAACTTATACTAAATCGAGAATTAGATTTCAGAAATTTAATTTTTTTCTTACTTGTGACAGAGAGAAGACATGTTATCGTTTGGAAGATCATCGAACCGAATCGACAAGAATCAAGCTCAAAGATTGGATTATTTTAAGTGCTTATCTTGCAGGTTCATACCAACAGATAACAGTATGGAAAAAATCAATTATATCAAATCTAAGAATGCTTCTTCAAGTGTTCTTTCAAGTGAGTTAGTTGAAGCCATTACAACTATATGTTCATCCAATATTTTAACCGAATGTGAATTCGCTATTCGCGTCGTTACCAAAGCTTGGTTGAACTCGCCTGGTGATCCTCTCATTGAAGAAGCATTGACACAAACTAGTATAATTGAAGGTATTTTAGAGGTGTTATTTGTCTCGACCGAAGACGAAATTCTTGAGTTGATTATATCAATTTTAGCCGAATTAATCGCAAGAAACGATGCGATTAGACAAATTATACTGAATTCTGATCCTCAACTTGAAATTTTTGTGAGACTTTTAAAAAGTACTAGTCTTTTTCTTAAGGCTTCGGTGCTTCTTTATCTGTCGAAACCAATGGCGAAACAAATGATATCGTTGGAATGGGTGCCATTGATACTCAGAGTGTTGGAATTTGGCGATAAACTGCAGACACTTTTCACAGTTCAATGTAGTCCTCAAGTCGCCGCGTTTTACATTTTGGACCAACTTCTGAACGGTTTCGATGAAGATAAGAACTTAGAGAATGCTAGACAAGTTCTTTCATTGGGTGGATTGACACTTTTAATGAAAAGAGTTCAAGAAGGAGAGGTTCATGAGAGGGAGAATTCTGTTTCGATGATTTTATGTTGCGTTCGAGCCGAAGGAAGCTGTAGAGCCTATTTGGCCGAAAATATTAACAAGAGTTCTTTGCTCGAATTCATTGTTCTGGGAAGGAAACAAAGTTCAAGCCGCTACGCATTGTCTTTGCTATTTGAATTGCTTTACCTCGATAGGTAAGTAGTTCTTATTCTTATGATACGATATCTGAGTTGATATGTCTGTGTAAAGAATTTTTATACTGTCAATAAATATAATCATCTGTACCTGGCTATGATTTGTTGACAGTATAAAACTTTTTACACTAACGTTGCATGAAAATCAAACTTTTGTTTTAATCTCGATATTATTTTGAAATTTACTAATGCAACAGAAGAACCAAGATTATGAAATTCTTGAGAGGACTTAAAGATGGATGGAATGGATTAAACACAATGCGCATTTTCTTCATTTACCTTCAAAAGGCTTCACCCGACGAAAAGCCTTTAGTTGCGGTGATACTATTGATGCTTGATCTTATGGTAATTTCACTCAACTTAAGTGATTATTTAATAAGTTCAAGAGTTCACTAATGCAATAGCAGACATGTTGCAGGAAGATAATCATGTCAAGGGGAGCATATATAGAGAAGAAGCCATTGAGGCAATTGTAGCTTCCTTAAATTGTCAAATATGTGATGATAGAGTTCAACAACAATCAGCAAAGGCTCTACTTTTATTAGGAAGCCATTTCTCTTATGCAGGAGAGTCACTTATGGAAAAACTGCTTTTACAAAAAGCAGGTTTCCAAGAATTTTCCTTACAGGATTCATTTCCTATTTACAAGGTAAGCTTTTACATTGCATTAGATTATTTTTCGGTGTTTGCGCAAAAAATAACTATGTATGTGTTTGATTATATAATAAGGAGGAAGAAGAAGCTGAAAGCTGGCACAAAAAAGCAGCTTATGGCTTATTCAAAAGTGGAAATAAGAAATTGCTATCTTCACTTACAAGTTGTGTAGACAATGGTATCCCTTGTTTGGCACGTGCAAGTCTTACAACTATTTCATGGATGTGTAGCTACCTACATTTAGTTGAAGATGCAAAGTTTTCATCAATGGCTTTCTCAATCTTAACACCACATTTGCTTCAATCATTGAGTTATGATAATGATGTTGAAGAAAGAGTTCTAGCTTCATATTCGTTGTTGCATCTTACAAAAAATTCAGGTATCGATTTTATTTCTCTCCTAACTATCTATCTATCTGATCTCTATATAATACAGATACATCAGTTATTCAATAAATTTGAAAATATTTTTCTTCCTTCTTATAACAGAATGTATTCCTACCCTACCGTCGTTAAACAAAGATTCAATCACATATCTGAGAAATCTCTCTCTAGTGACATGGACTGCGAACGAGCTTATATCAATATTTACAAAAAAAAACATCTAATAAGCCAATTTCATATCAATGCATGTCCGTTTGAATCAACGGTGAATTTGTCAAAACATCTGAGATTCAGCGTGATACTGACAATTTCACTGTCAATTGAGGCATGCACTCAACAAGTTGTATTTTTCTTATTAGTATTCTCTATCATTTCACACAAGAGTGATTGTAGCCACATATCAATGAGTTTTGTATAGTTGATGAGTAATTTAAAGAAACCTAATATTTGTTTTATTCATAGTAGTAGCTTATGATTTCAATATGTGAAAATTTGAAAAGTGTGTTTAGCCAAAAAAGAAATGATTACAAAAATGGAAGTTTCAAAACAAGAGAATAGATTCATCTGGACCTCAGTGTCATATTTGTCCTAATACAAAATTTGTACTAATGTTACACCTGTTTCTGTGTTTGCACTCTCTCACATGGGTAACAGAAAAAAATAATTGGACTAAGAGGGAAACTTTTTATTTATATTTTATTTATTTACACATGTATAGCACTTATCTCTTGTTCATGTGCAACTGTTTGTTATAGATTGTGATAGTGTGAACATTCAGAAACAGAATCTCTTGGATTAAAAAAATCTTCATTTTTTGGAAGAAAAAAAAAGTTGACATAAAAATTAATTTTGTAGTTATGATGTGGTCTTGTTGATTTGTTTGAGTTGGAAATTTTATAGAGTGGAAAAATTGACCTTATTTTAAAATTTTAAATGAATAAGTGATGTACAAAACTCAATTGTGTGATTGTTTTTAATTACGTATAATGATTAGTAGGGGTGTTCATGACCCACAAATCTATTGATCCAAACCAATCCAATTTATAAATTATCCAAATCCATTCATTTACGAGTATACCCAACCCAACCCATAACAACCCGTATAGTTTTGGGTCGAATATCGGGTTTGAGGTTTACAACTCACAGACCCATTGATGTGACTTTAGTAATTTTTTATTATTTTTATTTTAATTTTAAATAAAAATATAAAACTAATATCTCACTAATAACCATAATTTTTTAAAAAAATTATTCTTCACTAATAATATTACTAGACGAATGAGTTTCCGTAATTCTAATATTAAATGTGTTTCTTATATTTTTTTTAATCATTTCTAACTTACATATTTAATGAAAATAACGTGACTTGTAAAATTTTATATTAACATCAAGTGTTATGTCGTGTTGATGAATTTTATTAGATATTATATGATGTGTTTCATCGAATTTGAGTGTTATAAATGAGTATGATTGTATTGAGTTGTGTTACATTTTTTTAAATCGACAAAAAATCATAAAGGGTCGGTTTTAACAATAAAATTGCGGGTTGGATGATGAACCCAACTCATTGAAGTTTGAACGGGTTGGGTAACGTGTTAGACCAAATCCGATCAAACCCAACCCTCGTACATCCCTAATAATTAGCCATTGTTTTAAAGATTAAATAAGTTTTTTTTTTCTATTTAAATGTATTATATTTTGTTTTTAATTTTCTTCAAAAAAAATTCTTCAAACAATAATTTCATAAATATTTTTTGTCAACAAATTTAATGATCACCCTTATAGGTTACAAATGTGACATTCTTATATGTTACACGTTTAATTGCACGGTTTTGATTAATTGAAATAAACTAATTGAGTTTTTCAAATATCACAATTTTGATCTAGATATAATGTGGTGGATCATAAGGAGAGCATGAAAGATTATTACAATGGGTCAAGAGTAATTTGACAAGTGATTTAAACACAACGTGTTAAGTAAAACTTTAAGGTATTAGGTTCCTGAGATTAACTCTAATGGAAGGTTTTTCATTAGTTCGTCAGACTAGAGAGAGAGTTTTAAAAGTAACAATCATTAGTTCGCCAGGCTAGAGAGAAGAGTTTTAAAAGTAACAATCATTGGAGTTTGTCAGCATGGAAATCCGTTCCGTTGTATTCTGAAACAACGTAGTATTGACTTGCAAAATAATAAATTTAATGGGTTATTGTATTTTTTTCTTCTACTTTTAACAATTCATTGTCAAATAAATTAATCTATTTATTTTTTCTTCTTTATTATTTTAATTTTAATAACTTAATGTTAATTTTAATTATCATTATTATTATAAAAACTTAAGTTTAATTTTATTTATTTATTAATTTAAATTTATATTATTTTAATTCATATTACTTAAATCAATATTTTAAATAAAAATAAAATTTAATATAAATAAAATATCAATATATAAGATAAAGTTGTGGGATCCAATATGAGTTTTTTAAAGTTATACCATTGGAGTGAAAATTAAATGCATTGCTTCAAGATGATGTGGTATAATGAGTCCCACAAAAAAATTCAAAATTGAGTTCACCATTGGAGATGATGTTCTGAGTTCTCTAATTACACAACATTCACTTTTTAATTTAATGTAAAATGTGTAAAGCACACTTTCACGCAAATGTTTTTTCATTCACTCACACTTATACTTATAGAAAAAAACCATCAAAGAAAAAATATCATTCACCAATACAATAACATAATATAGAAACTTCTAAACAAAAGAAAAAACTATAGTAATTTGACAACATATAACAACATTATATGAAATTATTACAATACATCAACTATCTTCAACCACTCTACAACCTCCAATACACAAACATTCTCCAAACTAAATATCTAATTACATTTCAAAACACTTCAATGCAAGCTTAAATTGTTTCTAATCAATCATTTTGCAATGAAAAATTAGAGTCCATTATATAACATTAATCTCACTCTGTCTTTACAAAACTAACTAATATGAGAATTTTTTTAACAAACACCAATGCATTTGTCGTTGACATTCACCACATAAAAAGGATATGATGTCTGATCACTAATATATATTAGAAAGACTTTCAACACAAAAATACTGTCCTTTTAGTAACCAACAATTCTAATACCATCGGTGAATCACAAGAGAGCTCACAAATCAATCCATTGAGTTAAGAACGATCACGCAGATGAATTTAAATACAACATCTTATCACAAAACTTTAAATCATTAAGTCTTTGAATCATCTCTTTTATATATTGTTCAACAATTTTTTCCTTCTAATAAAAAACCTCTACCTCACACTTGGACACCAACATAATAGTTTACATCTAACTGACAATTGTACTCCTTATGGTAAATATCCATCAATCATTCTATAATTATATGCAATGCCCTCATGAAGAGGACAAATAAATATCCCTTGACAACAAGCACTACTCACACACTCATTTTGTTACAAGTGTTTATCCTAGACACATCCTTCTCATAGATGAAACTCTAGCAAACCTTTCACTGTCTAGTACCACTCTTTTCTTTCCATGATAATTCCTCATCCTCACGCCAGGGTCCCAATACCTTTTGGCAACTTACTGTTGCAATTGGACCATAACATTTTGTATCACAATCCAATCTAGTACTACTATCATCTAATATGTGACTTGTGTTCATTTTAGTATAACTTGGCACTTAGAAACTATATTATGTATCAGAATATTGGTCACCCACCAGTGTTCTTACATTGTTCTAATAGTGTTGAGATAAGAGAAGATTGTAATCTAATATGAAAATTTAGATGAAAAATGTGCATATGGTCCCTTCTTGTCGCTCTTTACAATGTCCATGTCATCACGTGACAGTCTTTACGCAATGTTGGAGAATAATGTAATGTATTGAAGAAATTGGCAGCATATGAGGGAAGGACCACAGAGAACAAAACATTTCCTATATTGTTAAGGCAAAAGTCATTGTGAAAACATGAACATAATTATAGTTTGAACTCAAAGTTAAGGTCCCGTTTGATATCTGGTATTTGTCCAAGGGTTAAAAAAATAAAGTAATCCATTTAAAAATAAAGTATAAGTGAAAAATATCAGGTTTATTTGTTGAACCAAAATATATATATGTAACTTTTTTTTTCGATATTTTATTTATTTGAACACAAAAATTATATATTTTTAGGTGCTGGAATACAAATTTGAATTTTGCAGCACCGTCAATTATGGTTTTTATGATAAGTTGGTAGAGTTGATAGAGAACGATGTAGTATCGACACTTCTAAAAAAATGTGTCTATGTTCGTGTTGGTGTTAGACATTTTGTTAGTCAAGAAATTCTAAAAGAGAAAATTCGACGAAGAAGTTAGTTGGAATTTCTCCAAACATAGAAAAAGGTTAAGGTGTCTTTCGACCAAAAGTCCTACCAAAGGAACAACAGTATTTGACGTCGAAGAGTCTGGTTGAAGACTTAGTAAAATTTCATGAAATTCAGTTATACGTCAAGTTCGACGGGTCAAAGGGATTCGCTAGAGGTGGATTCAAATTTCAAACTAAAGTAACTGCTTTTTGGTCTTATCCAAATTGTAAGGGACACGTGGAAATCAATTGAGGGTCAGTCACACATGCAAAGATGACATGTCGGACGGAGAAACATTTGAAAGCTTGAAGACCATTAGTTCATATCATTATAAATAGAGATTCTAGTGGTAGGATCAGGAGTGACAAAAACATTGTAAACTTCGATATACACTCAAAGTACCCGCACACAAGAGAGAAACGAGTTTTTCAGATGAAAATGTACTTGCCTACCACTTTTATATTTATGCAAATAAATCCTTTTTTTCATTTAAAGTTATTTTTGTGCTTGTTTTCTTTAACATTCAAAAGTGTTGTGATCACAAACGATATCTTTCAACAAATAAAGATTGAGAAACAGAGTTCTTGGGTGAACAATGAAAACGGTTAGACCAAAGAGAGAAAAAAGAAAGGATAAAGAAGAAATAAAAAGAAGGAGTATGACAAATTATTTACTATTCACTTTCTCATAAGGGTTTACAAATGAATATCATAATTGACCTCACTCAACAACCTGGGTGATCTAGCCTATTTATAGACTGACTAGCTAACTTACATTACAAGCTAACTAAACAATTGGATCTTTAACACAAGTCCCAATTCGACATAATAAATCAACATTATATTTCGAGATTACAGACTAGAACTAGTTTCGACTACAATATACAACCCTTCGACATCAGCATGTGACCCAACTTCGACTTTATGCTTGTCTTCTGTCGAAACACATGAAAGTTATTCCTCGACATAGCTAGAGTTCGACCCAAAATCTCACAAATCTCCACCTTGGATCTAACTATACAAACAACAGGAAATAAACTAGCTTTCATCACGTAGCTTTATCAACTGCATACAGTGGAAAAACTTGCAAGTTGGCAACGTCTTGGTGATCATACCAGCACCATTGTCATCAGTCGAAACCTTCATCACCTGGACTTCACCACGCTCGATTATCTCTCTGACGAAGTGCAGCCTCACATCAATGTGCTTTGTTTATTCATGATAGGCTGAGTTCTTTGACAAGTGTATTACACTTTGACTATCACATTTAACAGTGATACTTCGACCTTGAAGTTTTAACTCATTTGCAAAACCTTCAAGCCATAATGCTTCTTTCACAACTTCAGTAAGGGCAATATATTCTGCTTCAGTGGTTGATAAGGCAACAACCTTCTGAAGCGTTGCATTTCAACTAATTGTTGTTCCGAACATAGTGAACACATATCCAGAAATAGACTTTCTGGAACCCATACAACCTACATAATCAGAGTCGACAAATCCTTAGATTTCGACTTTGCTATCATCACCACAGGCTCCACCATAAATTAATACTCTTTTCAGAGACCCATTTATGTACCTGAGAATCCACTTCAAAGTTTGCCAGTGCGCCTTTCCAGGATTGGCCATATATCTACTTACAAGGCTCACTCCATACGCTATGTCTGGCCTCGTAGAAACCATAGCATATATCAAAGAACCTACCACACTAGCATATGGGATGCTACTCATATATATTCTTTCAGCTTCAGTACTCAGACTTTAAGTAATACTAAGCTTAAATTGAGGATTTGTTGGAGTCACAACAGGCTTTGAATTCGACATACCAAACTTGTCGAGAAGTTTCCGTAGGTATGTCTCTTGAGATAAGCATAACCTCGACTGCTTTATATCTATTCGAATGTCAATCCCAAGAATCCTGGTGGCAGCTCCCAGGTCCTTCATTTCGAAATCCTTACTGAGTTCATCCTTCACCTTCATTACATCCTCGACACTATTGTTGGCTATGAGGATATCATCCACATAAAGCAACTATATAACAAGTGAGTTTCCAGGTCGAAATCTAAAGTAAACACAATGATTGAACTGGCTTCTAGTGAAACCAATGTGTGCCATGAACTTGTTCAATCTTCTGTTCCACTGTCGAGGAGATTGTTTCAGGACATACAAAGACCTATTCAGCTTGCACACATAATCTTCCTTATCCTTTTCTGCATACCCTTCAGTTTGACGCATCAGGATCGTTTCGTCTAGGTCACCATACAGAAATGTTGTCTTCACATCCATTTGCTCAAGTTCCAGGTTAAACTTCGCCACCATGGCTAACAACATTCGAATGGATATATGCTTTACAACAGGCGAGAACACATCATTGAAGTTGACACCTTCTTTCTGAGTGAACCCCCTAGCAACCAACCTTGCCTTAAAGCGCTTCGACATCACTCCTTCGATTCCTTCCTTGACCTTGAAAATCCACTTACAATGGACTAACCTTGCTCCTGCAGGTTTCTCAATCAGATCCCAAGTGTTATTATCATGAAGAGATTTCATCTTTTCATCCACGGCTTTTCGCAATTTAGTCTTGTTTTGACTCCTCATAGCTTCCTTGTAGTCTCTAGGTTCTTCCTCAGGTACCTCACTTGCAGAGATTAAGGAAAAAGCTATAAGATATGCATAACTAAGTATCTGAGGTGACTTGATGACTCTTCTCGACCTATCTCTTTCCAGTAGGTAGTCATCGACAGTTTCCTCAGTCTCTTCATCTTCTTGCTCTTCTTCTTCGACTTCATCTGGGTTATGCACTTCAGCATCACTATGCTCTACCTACACAGGAATCTCCACCTGTTCCAGCTCATCTTCAAATATTTCTGCACTTCGACCAGCATCACCAGTTTTCTTGAACGCCATTTTGAGTTCATTGAAAACTATATCACACTTGTGATACATCTTCTGTGACCTAGTTCTAGGCACCACAACCTATAACCTTTTACTCCCTCAGGATATCCAAGGAACATGCATCTCAGAGCTATAGGTTCGACCTTATCTTGCCTAATGTGAGCATAGGCTAAACAGCTAAATACTCTCAGTTTGTCGAGTTCTAGTGGTTGACCCGACCAAACTTCTTCAGGTGTCTTCATTCCTAGGGCAATCGAGGGACATCTATTTATTAGATAAGCTGCTGTCGAAACAGCCTCCACCTAAAACACATTCTTTAATCCAACACTAACCAACATGCATCTAACCCTTTCAAGTATTTTTCGATTAAATCTCTCAACTAAGCCATTTTGTTAAGGAGTACCTGCTACAGTCTTATGCCTTGCAATCTCATTCTTGACACAGTAACTGTCGAAAGCTTCATTGCAGAACTTAAGGCCATTGTCGGTTCTCAACCTCTCAACCTTTCTCCCAGTTTGAGTTTCGACCAGAACCTTCCAACTTTTGAAATTCTCAAAAGTTTCATCCTTAGTCTTCTTAATGAATACCCATAATTTTTTGGAATAGTCATCAACTATGGATAGAAAATACCTTGCACCTGCATGTGAAGGATTCCTTGCAGGCCCCCAAAGATCAGCATGGATGTAATAAAGGGATCCATGTGTTCTTTTTTTACCTTTGTTAAACATTGCCCTACAGGATTTACCAAATACAAAAGGTTCACAAAACTCCAACTTCTCGACTTTGTCACCACCTAACAGGTTCTGTTTCCCCAATTCGACCAGGCCACTTTCAGTGACATGGTGTCGCACTTCGAAAAAATCGCTTCATCGAAGACACGACCCTTCGCGCAAAAGGCGCAGAAAACGGTTCGACAGAGTCGCCACCGAACTTTATTTATCCCAAAAGAGGGAAAGGAAAATATCGAGAAAACCTTTAAAGAGAAGGATAAGAACATGGTCGTCGCAACCACATTCCGGGTTCGGGAGTCGGTTACGTGAGGGGAAGGTACGCGCACCCCCTCACGTCCTTTGTACTCAACGGGAACCTCTTAGTTCGATTTGTGAGGAATGTTAGCTAAACTTGTTTGTTTTCTTCTCAATGGTAAACGCGAAACGATAAGATAAAGGGAAAAGATACTAAGGGGAAATGGGGTGGTTTTGGGATAGGGTGCTCGGCAAGATCATCGCGACCTCGGGCCTACGTATGCTCATTCGGACGAGAATGAGGAATCAGAGCAATCGTAGTTCGACTACGGGAAGGGATATAGGGAAGATGGAAGATGGAGGGAAGATAGTGTGGAAACGGGGAAAAAGAAAAAGTGTGCTCGCCAAGATCATCGCAATCTTGTGCCTACGTATCTTTACTCGGACGAGAATAAAGAATCAGAGCAGTCGTAGTTCGTGGTACGCCCACGAAAAGAGGGGTTGGGGTTTGAATTTTAGGAGACGAAAGATTGAATGACATACAACCCAAGGGGCGTGCCTCGAGAGTGGTCACTCAAGAATCCAAGGAATGCGAGACTCCAAGAACTCAGTTCTTTTGTGTTTAATTGCAAAATTGTTTGATATGGATTAAGTGTTTTAAAATAAAAGGGTGAATGAACAACAACCCAAGGGCGTGCCTCGAGAGCCATTCATTCGAAGACACAAAGAATGCTAGATTCCAAGAATCTCCTCCTTTCGTTAGTTGATTAAAAAAACGGTTTGAAAAAGATCGAATCGAATTGGTTGAAAGAAGAGGTGAGGTTCGATACTAGTCCCTAGGGGTGCTCCTAGTAATGAAACCTACGAAATGTGCAAGTGTGCATTTGACGACGAGGCAAAAGGCACTCGACTTACGAGAATGTTTTGAAGAGTAGCTCGACAATGAATCGAGTATTGGTTTGAAAATGATTTGGTTTGTTAAATGTTTTAGGGAGAATGACGATTATTCGATAAACGAGACGTCGGCCTCGCAACCAATTAATCGGGGCATTATTGGGATGCTAGATCCTAACGACACCTTTTTCATTCGATTGATATATGAAATATTGTTTGTTGAACAACAAAAGTACCACATGGAATGCTAGACCCCAATGGCATTCCTTTGTCCAAATAATTAAGACGCGTGTTTTGGAAACGAAAGGTCGAGTGATCACAACCCAAGGCGTGCGCCTCAATAGCGGTCACTCAAGAACCCAAGAAGTGCTAGACCTCAAGAATTCAGTTCTTTCGCGATTTAATTGAAAAAAAATGATTTGAATAGGTGTTGAGTATTTTAACCGGGAAGTAAGCGTTTGAACAAATAAAAATGGTTAGATAAGCATGAATATGAATATGTTATGGATATGAATAAGAATGAACGATAATATAATCGAGATAATATTAACAAGGTATAATATAACATAAAATTGGTCTCGTCTTAATCGGAATTTATTCGAGAAAATCGATAATCAACGATTTTTGACTTTCATTGCCCAAAAGTGAAAATAAAAGAATATAAATCGAAATAGACATAAAAATCGGAAAACTAAGAAAGGTCTCATCTTTACTAAGATTTAAATCGAAAAATCGATAATCTTTAGTATTTGATTTTCATTGACCCAAAAATGAATAAAAGTGAAATAAAAATTATAGAAATGAAATAAAATCGAAAATGTCAAAAAAGAATAAAGGTCTCACCTTTATCAAGATTTAAAATCGAAAAATCGATAAATCTTGATATTTTGGTTTTCATGGACCCAAAATGAATAAAAATAATGAGAAAATGACAAAAATGAAATTAAATCGAAAATGTATGGGAAAAAGAATAAAGGTCTCACCTTTATCGAGATTAAGTCGAGAAATCGACAAATCGTCGATGTTTGGTTTTCATTGACCCAAAATAAATGAATAAAAATAATGTAATGAAATAAATTGAAATAAAAATAAATAAATAAGCCTCATATAAATCAAGATTTTGAATCGATTTGAGAAAATCAACTTTAATCAAGATATTTTTGATATCATTAGCCCAAAAATTAAAAATGAAATCAATAATGCTAATTGAAATCAATATGAGCTCAAAATGGAGCCAGAAATAAGCATTAATAAAAACACTAATAATGAAAATATTCACAAACTAAAAAAAAAATTCAGAAAGTAATAATAAAACTTAAGACAAATTAACAAAGGGGAGGGAGTGTATGCGAAAATAAGAGTGTGAAAATGGAAACATATGGAATCATTTGGGCTTTACAAGCCCATCATCCACCCTTAAAACCTGGTTGTAGAAAAAAAAAAAAGGGTGGTGAATGTGAACAAGCACGGTGGTACAGATAAAAACCAAACATCATGGGCTGGACAGCCCAATCAGTTTTACACCCATATTAATCAATAAAAAAAATAAAAAATGAAAAAGGTCAGATGAAAGAGATCATCTTTCTTCTTTATAGCAAAACGATGGAAAACAGAGGAACATCCAACAACGCATCATGAAATCGAACTTACGTAACAAGAACAAGGCTAAACATCAGCGATTGAAGAGAAATTTCACGAAAGAAATTACATTTTCTTCGTTTTCGTCTCGGTCCGTCCAAGTGAAATCACGTTCGACCAAACCTTCTTCGATCTCTCTCGCTTCTCACTCGGTCTTGTCTTCTCCTTCTTCAACAGGTTTGTGTTTGGGTCTTTTGTTTCATTCACATTCTCTTCTTCTCCCTCTGTTTTGATCTGGTTCGATTTTGGGAATGTTGATGTTTGTGATTTGGGTTGAAAAAGGTTGAAGGTGGGTTGTTGTTGGTTTTTGGTGTGATTTATTGATGGGTGTTAGGTTTGTTATTGTTGATGAAGGGGGAGGAGGTTTTAATGGTTGATTCTTCGTGTTTCAGATTATGAAGGCGAGAAGAGTAGTTGAGAGAGGGATTCAGTAGGGTTCCGTGGCGGCTGAGCGCTCCCGAGAGTGAAGAAGGGGACTGTTTTATAGGAAGAGAGGAGGGTAGAAAGGGAAAGAATCATAGGAAGTGGTGAGCTAGAATTTGTGGTGGGGGTGCATTGCGTTTTGGTTGTTGGCGAATGGTTTGTACGAATTTTGTTTCTTTTTTAAAAAATATTGCTATTTTGTGCAGGGTATGCTGAAATTGAGTTTGTGGGGTCGGTTTGTTGTATGGTATGCTGTCTTTTTTCATTTAGTGTGGGGTCTACCAGATTTTTGGCTTTGGCTTGGTGAATTAAGAAAAGTTGCAGGTTGTTTTTCAAAAGCAACATTAGACTTGTAAGAACCAACCATAATAACAAACTATTAAGGTCAATGGAAAACAAATTCAGAGGCATCAGTCAAAATCAGATCAACAATTTCAATTTTCCACAATCGGCAAAGAGTCCCGACAGCCATGGAAGTAACTTTCTTGCGGCGCGAATCTATTTCCTTCAAATCTACTCTGTTTGTTCGCTTCAAGGTTCAATTTTGTTTTGTTTCTTTCCATCTCAAAAACTTTCTATCCCCTTCACCTCTGGTTCTGGGTTTTTGGTTGGGTTAAAGAAGGTTGAAGGGAGGGATTATGGAGATCGAAGATGGTTTGTGTTGTTTTGAAAAGTTGGTGTGGGAACAAAGGTTAAGGAAAAGAGATATGGTCGTTCCGTGAACATATGCGTCGGCGGCGGTTTGGTGTGGTGCGGATTGGTGACCGATGTATGGTTATTTGAGTTGTTGTAAGTTCAGATCGAAGCACCGAAATGGGTACTCGTGCCGATGGTACAAAAGAAAGGCGATGATCAAGGGCGGTGGTTTCAACAGAGTCAGTGATTTATGGTGAATGCGTTTTCTTGCAGGAATTTGGTTGTCTCTTTGAGTATGGTTTTTTTTTTTAGAAAAGTTATGGCACGGGTTTTTGTTTTGTTAACACTCGCATGAACAGTACAGGATGTGTGATGAAGGGTGGTGACCAATTGTTTATGACTTAGGAAGTTTTTTTGTGAAATTGTTTGGAACGGTGACTGACAATGGTTATGGCTTACTGTGTGTATGGTTTTGAAAGGTTGTATGAAATTTGGCTAGGAGAGATGTTATGCATGGAGCTTCCTGTAGCTATTCTTCATTTTTTCTTTTTGCTTTATTAATGCAATGTAAATGGTTTCTTTTTATGTGCTTTGAGATGAATTAGAAAATAATAGCATATGGATTTAAATTAAAAATGAATATGTGCTAAAAAAAATTGATTGAGTTTGGAGGATTGGTCTAAAATTTGGATTTGGATGAATACAAATATGGAAATTTAGAATGGATAATTTGATTTTCAAAAAGGAGAATATGAACTAAAAATGGAATTGGACTATGGATAATTGGGTAGAGATGGGTTTTGAAGGATATTAACAATGGATATGGATATTGTGGCTAAAATAGATTTGAAATGGATCGCCCTCGAGAAATTCAATGAATCAATCTCGGCCTCAGAAACTCTGAGTCATAAATCAACCCTGGTGAACCTCACTGTAAAAATCCTTGAAACAAACCTTTATCTGACCATTGAAGCTCAAACGATAATGCACACTCTTGACTGGATACCTTCAAATGGAGCACAAACTTAGGCAACAGGAAAACAACATATTTTTTTGGATTTTTTGAATATTGGTTAGTGGACGGATACACAGATGAAAATAATATACAAGTAGGACAAATTTGGGGTATGACAAATGCCCCTATCTAATTGGCTTGAACCGAGTTAGATGAACTGATATGGCGTTCATCTTTCGAGGTAGAAGACAATTAGATATAAAGACGACCGCAAATTTGTCCGATAAGAAAGAAAATGTTTGGGAGGTGGAATAATAGATAGCTGACACCAAAAGGATGACAGACCTATCACCAAAAGGATGATAGTGAACACACACATAGACCCTTCCACCAAAAGGATGAAAATGAGGTCAACGCCTGCTATTACCAAAAGGATAATAGGGCACACACACACACACAGACCCTTCCACCAAAAGGATGAAAATGAGGCCAATGCCTGCTATTACCAAAAGGATAATAGGGGACACACACACATACCCTTCCACCAAAAGGATAAAAATGAGGTCAAAGTCTGCTATTACCAAAAGGATAATAAGGCACACACACACAGACCCTTCCACCAAAAGGATGGAAAATGAGGTCAAAGCCTGCTATTACCAAAAGGATAATAGGGCACACACGCACACAGACCCTTCCACTAAAAGGATGAAAATGAGGTCAAAGCCTGCCATTACCAAAAGGATAATAGGGAACATACACACACATACCCTTCCACCAAAAGGATAAAAATGAGGTCAAAGTCTACTATTACCAAAAGGATAATAGGGCACACACACACACAGACCCTTCCACCAAAAGGATGAAAATGAGGTCAAAGCCTGCTATTACCAAAAGGATAATAGGGCACACACACACAGACCCTTCCACCAAAAGGATGAAAATGAGGTCAAAGCCTGCTATTACCAAAAGGATAATAGGGCACACACACACAGACCCTTCCACCAAAAGGATGAAAATGAGGTCAAAGCCTGCTATTACCAAAAGGATAATAGGGCACACACACAGACCCTTCCACCAAAAGGATGAAAATGAGGTCAAAGCCCGCTATTACCAAAAGGATAATAGGGCACACACACACACAGGCCCTTCTACCAAAAGGATGAAAATGAGGTCAAAGCCAGCTATTACCAAAAGGATAATAGGGCATACACACAGCTATCTGACACCAAAAGGATGACAGACTTATCACCAAAAGGATGATAGTAAACACAACTTACTACTACCAAAAGGATAATAACAAGCAAAATGATAACAAAGGCTGTCACTCACCAAAAAGATGACACACAGACCAAGGGTTCATGGATCGGCGACACCAAAAGGATGACGGATCAAACGACACAAGTTGCTACCACCAAAAGGATGATAGGAACTTCCCACTTGCGAGGACCAACACCGAAAGGATGCAGGTTAGGTTGATATGACATGAACGACTACCACCAAAAGGATGATAGTAAGTTTCTGATTTTGAGGGTTGAGCAACACCAAAAGGATGCAGGTTGAATTGAGTTGATTGGGTTTGGCTACCACCAAAAGAATGATAGTAAGGCAATTGACAAAAGGTCAAGTTTGCTGGGGATATGATGAATGAGGCTTATCTGGAGACACCAACAAAAGGTTGAAGGGATCCAACTAAATGAGGAACGCCCATGGATTTGTAGAAGATGCCCCTGACTGGGCTGAAGATCGTCTTGCAGCCTTGTTTTGATCAACAAAAGGTTGAACCAACTTTGTGAGGAACACCCACGGATTCGAAGAAGATGCCCCTGGCTGGGCTGAAGATCGTCTTGAAATCTTGAGGTTGATCCTGGATCTTGACTATGCATATGTACAAATGCTTAATTTTGTAATGATGTGCAATGCAAATGCTGACGCACGGAGATGCAAGTGCTGGGGAAGTATAACTTGGTTTTTGGTATGTATATGATGCACATGATGCTTATGATATTGAATGTGATGCGTATGATGCATATGATTGCAGACGAGTGATTGGATATGTTTTAGAAGGGTGCCAGCATGGTGGACTTTTGGTAGTTGCCAATGAGGATTGGACTTTTGGGTGGTGGGAGGGATTTGATTTCCTCGACACTCAGTTCGTTGAAGACGCCTTGATGGAAGTAGACAAAGATTCTCTCGAAGCCTCAAGTTTGATCACTTGATGATAAGTCGTTTCTGAGAAGACCATGACTCTGTGCTTGAGGGTCAGGATGGCCTGAAACTTAAGCGTAGCGACGTGATCAACTCATGAAGATCGTGCCTTTGCTATGAACTTAATGATTGCCAATGTTTGGAAGGATCTGCTTGTCCAAGTTGAAGGTACATAGAGGATATGCTTTCTGCAATGGGTCTTGCCCTAGTCTGAACATGGTAATGGTCTCCCCTGATTAACCAGTTCTGAAGTGGTCTGATCTTTTGATATACTTTGAGATAACTTACCCCTGATCGAGCTGTTGAATGATTTGCCCCTGATTGAGCTGCTGAGGTAGTCTTGCTTCGGGTCGGCACCACTGAAAGTTCAAGTTCCTCTTTGATTGCCCCTTGTTAGAATTGCTTTGACGTCTAGCACCGATTTGCAGTTAAAATTGCGCATTCACAAATGGTAATCTTAACGCAATACTCATGCAAGTTTTGAAAAAAAAGTCATTTATTGGAGTGTCATGATAGTGAGGCGAATGGACCGTTAGCCCAAACGTGTGCTGATTTTGATGGTGTGAAAGATATAGCAAGGAAAATGACATCAATGCTGAAGATTAGCAAATATGGGGAGTCAGTTTACGCAACCTTGCAATGTTATGCTTTCAGAATAAACCTCACCTCAATTAGGTCTTTCGAGGGTTGTAACGTGGTCTGGTTCACTGTTATGAAACAAAGGATAATAGGCTCAAAACTTGGTTTGTACCCACCCCTTCTTTGTGATGAACTTCCAGTCCTACGTTCAGTTAATTTTGCATACGTTTGTGTTCCAAAAGGGTTGACGGTTCAAGGTATGCTTGAAATGGCAGTCACCTTTATTTTTTTTTTGATGGATGTCAGTGGCCCTTTGATTTTGATTTGGTGATCACTAGACTTTATTTTGTTTTTGTTGAGGATTCGAGGGCCTCTTTTGATTTTACTTTTGATCCCTATCTTTTGCATGGACTAATTTCGCTTGTCGAGTCCATCAGAGTTGCCTTGATTTTTTTGCCTAAGTCTCCTTTTGAGGTGCTCGACTTAGCAGGCTTTTGATTTCTATTTTTTTTAGTTTTGTTGGATAATTGTAACTGCCAAGTCATGGGTCATTGATGTACAATTGTCATGTCTTTTGGATTTTGCTTTGTGATTTAAGTGCGTAATTGGGTTAACTGAACACTACCCTGCCCCAGGTTAAGTGTAAGGGTTTAAATATCCGAAGGAAACTACTACTTCTAGACTCAAAGTGGTTTACTAGGGATTAACTCCTTGTCTCTCCAGTGTTTGGGGAATTGAAACAATGCTTGTACATCATTGACGGGATTCTATCCAAAAGCATACATTTTGCAATTATGGGTATTTTGCTTTCATCATCCTCCCTCCAATCATTGCTAACAACAGTTTGATATAGAGAGTGAAGTGGAAATAAATGTGTCGGTGTTTTGCAGTATATGGAAAAAATGAGTGAATACGACATAACTGATTCAAAACATGCATTGTCAGTACATTAAGAAAACCAAATACAAACGGCAATGTTCAAAGCATACAGTACTTAAGCAAACAGAAACAAAAATAACAAGAATGCAAATGACGGGATGGCTTCCTTGTTCAGGGAATAAACTTAACTTGATTTGACTTGCTGCTGGCACTAGCTTGGCGGCGGCGGCGGGTTTTTGATGACGTTTGGAGCCCTCCTATTGAACATGAGAAACTTTGAGTCGATCATGTCTTGAACCTTGTGTTTGAAAGCTCTGCAGTCCTCGATCGTATGCCCTGGAGCACCCTTATGAAACTCGCAATGAGCATTAGCATCATAATCTGGGGGAATGACAGTTGGAGGAACTAGGTCCCTCAGAGCGATTGCCTTCTTCTCCATCAATTGAGCAAAGATCTGAATATATGTCGTCGGCAGACGATCAAAGTCTCTATCTGGCCTCCTTGTCCTTTGTTGATTAGGCTGACGTTGTTGAGCAACTCTCTGTTGTTGATGTTGAGGATGATACTGATACCCTTGTTGATTATAGGATTGTTGCTGAGGAGCCTGTTGGTGAGGCATTGGAGCTTGAATAGCTTGAACAGTTGGCTGATAAGGCATCGGAGCATATTGCGCAGCAGCAATATACGGATACTGGAAGTATGGCATTTGAAAAGGCATTGGAGGGGGAGCTTGTTGAGCTTGCCCTTTCTGAGCAGAGACATCATTTGTTTCACCCTCTTTCTTTTTGTATCCATTGAAAGGCTTCTTAGCTCCAGCCTGACTGCTAGAACCTCCTTGGATCCTTCCGCTCTTCAAACCTTCTTCAATTCTCTCACCGACGATAACCAAGTCAGAGAATCCAGTAGAAACATTACCAATCATCTTCTCATAGTATTGGCCTTGCAAAGTACCCATGAAGAGGTCAATCAGTTCACGATCAACCAGAGGTGGATGCACTCTTGCAGCTAACTCTCTCCAGCGTTGCGCGTACTCTTTAAAGGACTCGTTGTCCTTCTGAGCCATACTCTGAAGCTGAGTACGATTTGGAGCAAGGTCAGTGTTGTATTTGTATTGATTGACAAATGCATCAGCTAGATCATCCCAAGTGCGCACATTGCTACACTCCAGCTGCATATACCACTCAAGAGATGCTCCAGACAGACTGTCTTGGAAGCAATGGATCATCAGCTTTTCGTCTTTGGCATAGGCAGCCATCTTGCGGTAGTACGTCTTCAGATGGATGTGAGGACAACTGAGACCTTTGTATTTCGAGAATTCCTTTACTTTGAACTTGGGAGGAATGACAACATCTGGCACCAAGCACATATCCAGAGCATTCAAAGAAGTTGAGTTGCGCCCCTCCATGACTCGGAATTTCTCAGCTAGATCACGACACATCTTGATAGCTTCAGAATCCTGGGCAGCAGTAGGATTGACAATTGGGATAGCAGCATGGTAGTTCTGTACCTCATCATATTGATCTAGCAGATTTTCTTCAGCATGAGGAATAGGAATCTGAGTGACAACAGGTTGAGCTTGCGGAATAGCTCCAACAGTAACTCCAGATGTTAGAAGTGGTTGAGGAGTGGCTCCTTCAGCGGCAGGAGTGAAGTTCATCGGTATCCCATAAGTGATGGGGTTGGGAACAGGAACTGAGAGCCTTGAGGTTGACCCTTGCACAGGAACATTATTGTGGGCAGCAGTGGCTTCACGCAGTTCTTCTTCTTTTCTGGCCATCATGATGACTTCGAGAATCTGGTCAATCTTTCCTTTGATAGAATCTAACTCTTCTCTAAAGGTGGCTTGCTCTTGTTAAATCTGCTCCATCATTCGTCTAGTATTGGCTCGAGTTGCGTACTGGTGTCGAGGAATCAGCTTGATTTACTGGAGAAGGAAGGAAGTTGAAGTGAGATTATGAGGTTGAAAATGCAATGCATAACAGATGTAATGTAATGCAATGACATGAGATGCAATGCAAGATGCAAGATCCAAGATCGCAGATCACAGGTTGAAACAGTTCTGAGGTTGGCCGTTCACGGGTAAATGACCAAAGTCTCTGATCAAAGAAACCTTATAGGTAGGCTCTATGAGGAAAGTTATAGGTTCTTTACCCACAAACCCACTCAAGGGATGGTTTCTATGTTAACGGATAAGGTTCCCAGGATTACGGACACAAATCGCATCAATGTCACGCAACAGGCTAGCTGCATTACGACGATAATGACGACAAGGTCTCCCCTGAGCGGGGTCTTCATGCTAGGCGCACAAGGAGTGAGTCCTTGGAGACTAACACTACACGACCACCAATATAGAACTTGGTTCTAAGAGTGGTTCATAGAGTCACGGACCCTTCATGAATCAAGTCGTGCAACAGGCCAGCTGTGTTACAATAGGATCTACGAAAAGGTCTACTCTAGGGGAGCTTCCATGCTAGGCATGCAAGGAGTGAATCCTTGGGGACTAACATTACTCGACATCCAATTCTAAACTATGTGTCCTCTCTGATTTTACCAAAGTTCGGGTGTAGAGCTTTTACTCATGATATCAACCCACGATCTAACAGATAAGAACAATAGGAGAAAGCAATAAGAGAACAAATACGTAAATGAGAAAAAACATGCAAACAAAGATAACGCTCCTCACAAATCGCTCTAAGATAGGCTTGACTCTCTCTTGCATGGAGCAATTCTTCCCCAGCAGAGTCGCCATCTGTCGCACCTCGAAAAAATCGCTTCATCGAAGACACGACCCTTCGCGCGAAAGGCGCGGAAAACGGTTTGACAGAGTCGCCACCGAACTTTATTTATCCCAAAAGAGTGAAAGGAAAATATCGAGAAAACCTTTAAAGAGAAGGATAAGAACATGGTCGTCGCAACCACATTCCGGGTTCGGGAGTCGGTTACGTGAGGGGAAGGTACGCGCACCCCCTCACGTCCGTTGTACTCAACGGGAACCTCTTAGTTTGATTTGTGAGGAATGTTAGCTAAGCTTGTTTGTTTTCTTCTCAATGGTAAACGTGAAACGATAAGATAAAGGGAAAAGATACTAAGGGGAAATGGGGTGGTTTTGGGATAGGGTGCTTGGCAAGATCATCGTGACCTCGGGCCTACGTATGCTCATTCAAACGAGAATGAGGAATCAGAGCAATCGTAGTTCGACTACGGGAAGGGATATAGGGAAGATGGAAGATGGAGGGAAGGTAGTGTGGAAACGGGGAAAAAGAAAAAGTGTGCTCTCCAAGATCATCGCAATCTTGTGCCTACGTATCTTTACTCGGACGAGAATAAAGAATCAGAGCAGTCGTAGTTCGTGGTACGCCCACGAAAAGAGGGGTTAGGGTTTGAATTTTAGGAGACGAAAGATTGAATGACATACAACCCAAGGGGCGTGCCTCGAGAGTGGTCACTCAAGAATCCAAGGAATGCGAGACTCCAAGAACTCAGTTCTTTCGTAATTGATTGCAAAATTGTTTGATAGGGATTAAGTGTTTTAAAACAAA
Source organism: Lathyrus tuberosus (assembly GCA_022829125.1). Classification (NCBI taxonomy): domain Eukaryota; kingdom Viridiplantae; phylum Streptophyta; class Magnoliopsida; order Fabales; family Fabaceae; genus Lathyrus; species Lathyrus tuberosus. Next base: position 18,535,779 of record JALAZF010000022.1, on the reverse strand, counting down.
AGGGTGAATGAACAACAACCCAAGGGCGTGCCTCGAGAGCCATTCATTCGAAGACACAAAGAATGTTAGATTCCAAGAATCTCCTCCTTTCGTTAGTTGATTAAAAAAATAGTTTGAAAAAGATCGAATCAAATTGGTTGAAAGAAGAGGTGAGGTTCGATACTAGTCCCTAGGGGTGCTCCTAGTAATGAAACCTATGAAATGTGCAAGTGTGCATTTGACGACGAGGCAAAAGGCACTCGACTTACGAGAATGTTTTGAAGAGTAGCTCGACGACGAATCGAGTATTGGTTTGAAAATGATTTGGTTTGTTAAATGTTTTAGGGAGAATGACGATTATTCGATAAACGAGACGTCGGCCTCGCAACCAATTAATCGGGGCATTATTGGGATGCTAGATCCCAACGACACCTTTTTCATTCGATTGATATATGAAATATTGTTTGTTGAACAACGAAAGTACCACATGGAATGTTAGGCCCCAATGGCATTCCTTTGTCCAAATAATTATGACGCGTGTTTTGGAAACGAAAGGTCGAGTGATCACAACCCAAGGCGTGCGCCTCAATAGCGGTCACTCAAGAACCCAAGAAGTGCTAGACCTCAAGAATTCAGTTCTTTCACGGTTTAACTGAAAAAAATGATTTGAATAGGTGTTGAGTATTTTAACCGGGAAGTAAGCGTTTGAAAAAATAAAAATGGTTAGATAAGCATGAATATGAATATGTTATGGATATGAATAAGAATGAACGATAATATAATCGAGATAATATATTAACAAGGTATAATATAACATAAAATTGGTCTCGTCTTAATCGGAATTTATTCGAGAAAATCAATAATCAACGATTTTTGATTTCATTGACCAAAAGTGAAAATAAAAGAATATAAATCGAAATAGACATAAAAATCGAAAAACTAAGAAAGGTCTCATCTTTACTAAGATTTAAATCGAAAAATCGATAATCTTTAGTATTTGATTTTCATTGACCCAAAAATGAATAAAAGTGAAATAAAAATTATAGAAATGAAATAAAATCGAAAATGTCAAAAAAGAATAAAGGTCTCACCTTTATCAAGATTTAAAATTGAAAAATCGATAAATCTTGATATTTTGGTTTTCATGGACCCAAAATGAATAAAAATAATGAGAAAATGACAAAAATGAAATTAAATCGAAAAGGTATAGGAAAATGAATAAAGGTCTCACCTTTATCGAGATTAAGTCGAGAAATCGACAAATCGTCGATGTTTGGTTTTCATTGAAATAAAAAAAAAATAAGCCTCATATAAATCAAGATTTTGAATCGATTTGAGAAAATCAACTTTAATCAAGATATTTTTGATATCATTGGCCCAAAAATTAAAAATGAAATCAATAATGCTAATTGAAATGAATACGGACTCAAAATGGAGCCTGAAATAAGCATTAATAAAAACACTAATAATGAAAATATTCACAAACTAAAAAAAAATCAGAAAGTAATAATAAAACTTAAGACAAATTAACAAAGGGGAGGGGGTGTATGCGAAAATAAGAGTGTGAAAATGGAAACATATAGAATCATTTGGGCTTTACAAGCCCATCATCCACCCTTAAAACCTGGTTGTAGAAAAAAAAAAGAAAAGGGTGGTGAATGTGAACGAGCACAGTGGTACAGATAAAAACCAAACATCATGGGCTGGACAGCCCAATCAGTTTTACACCCATATTAATCAATAAAAAATGAAAAAGGTCAGATGAAAGAGATCTTTTTTCTTCTTTATAGCAAAACAATGGAAAACAGAGGAACATCCAACAACGCATCATGAAATCGAAGTTACGTAACAAGAACAAGGCTAAACATCAGCGATTGAAGAGAAATTTCACGAAAGAAATTACATTTTCTTCGTTTCCGTCTCGGTCCGTCCAAGTGAAATCACGTTCGACCCAACCTTCTTCGATCTCTCTCGCTTCTCACTCGGTCTCGTCTTCTCCTTCTTCAACAAGTTTGTGTTTGGGTCTTTTGTTTCATTCACCTTCTCTTCTTCTCCCTCTGTTTTGATCTAGTTCGATTTTGGGAATGTTGATGTTTGTGATTTGGGTTGAAAAAGGTTGAAGGTGGGTTGTTGTTGGTTTTTGGTGTGATTTATTGATGGGTTTTAGGTTTGTTATTGTTGATGAAGGGGGAGGAGGTTTTAATGGCTGATTCTTTGTATTTCAGATTATGAAGGCGAGAAGAGTAGTTGAGAGAGGGATTCAATAGGGTTCTGTGGCGGCTGAGCGCTCCCGAGAGTGAGGAATGGGACTGTTTTATAGGAAGAGAGGAGGGTAGAAAGGGAAAGAATCATAGGAAGTGGTGAGCGGAATTTGTGGTGAGGGTGCGCTGCGTTTTGGTTGTTGGCGAATGGTTTGTACAAATTTTGTTTCTTTTCTAAAAAATATTGTTGTTTTGTGCAGGGTATGCTGAAATTGAGTTTGTGGGGTCGGTTTGTTGTATGGTATGCTGTCTTTTTTCATTTAGTGTGGGGTCTACCAGATTTTTGGCTTTGGCTTGGTGAATTAAGAAAAGTTGCAGGTTGTTTTTCAAAAGCAACATTAGACTTGTAAGAACCAACCATAAAAAACAAAGTATTAAGGTCAATGGAAAACAAATTCAGAGGCATCAGTCAAAATCAAATTAGCAATTTCAATTTTCCACAATCATCAAAGAGTCCCAACAGCCATGGAAGTAACTTTCTTGCGGCGCGAATCTATTTCCTTCAAATCTACTCTGTTTGTTCGCTTCAAGGTTCGATTTTGTTTTGTTTCTTTCCATCTCAAAAACTTTATATCCCCTTCACCTCTGGTTCTGGGTTTTTGGTTGGGTTAAAGAAGGTTGAAGGGAGGGATTATGGAGATCGAAGATGGTTTGTGTTGTTTTGAAAAGTTGGTGTGGGAACAAAGGTTGAGGAAAAGAGATATGGTCGTTCCGTGAACGTATCCGTCGGCAGCGGTTTGATGTGGTGCGGATTGGTGACCGATGTATGGTTATTTGAGTTGTTGTAAGTTCAGATCGAAGCACCGAAATGGGTACTCGTGCCGATGGTACAAAAGAAAGGTGATGATCAAGGGCGGTGGTTTCAACAGAGTCAGTGATTTATGGTGAACGCGTTTTCTTGCAGGAATTTGGTAGTCTCTTTGAGTATGGTTCTTTTTTTTCACTTTTGGTCAATGAAAGTAAAAAATCGTTGGTTATCGATTTTCTCGAATAAATTTCGATTAAGACGAGACCAATTTTATGTTATATTATACCTTGTTAATATTATCTCGATTATATTATCGTTCATTCTTATTCATATCCATAACATATTCATATTCATGCTTATCTAACCATTTTTATTTGTTCAAACGCTTACTTCCCGGTTAAAATACTCAACACCTATTCAAATCATTTTTTTCAATTAAATCGCGAAAGAACTGAATTCTTGAGGTCTAGCACTTCTTGGGTTCTTGAGTGGCCGCTATTGAGGCGCACGCCTTGGGTTGTGATCACTCGACCTTTCATTTCCAAAACACGCGTCTTAATTATTTGGACAAAGGAATGCCATTGGGGTCTAGCATTCCATGTGGTACTTTCGTTGTTCAACAAACAATATTTCATATATCAATCGAATGAAAAAGGTGTCGTTGGGATCTAGCATCCCAATAATGCCCCGATTAATTGGTTGCGAGGCCGACGTCTCGTTTATCGAATAATCGTCATTCTCCCTAAAACATTTAACAAACCAAATCATTTTCAAACCAATACTCGATTCGTCGTCGAGCTACTCTTCAAAACATTCTCGTAAGTCGAGTGCCTTTTGCCTCGTCGTCAAATGCACACTTGCACATTTCGTAGGTTTCATTACTAGGAGCACCCCTAGGGACTAGTATCGAACCTCACCTCTTCTTTCAACCAATTCGATTCGATCTTTTTCAAACCGTTTTTTTAATCAACTAACGAAAGGAGGAGATTCTTGGAATCTAGCATTCTTTGTGTCTTCGAATGAATGGCTCTCGAGGCACGCCCTTGGGTTGTTGTTCATTCACCCTTTTATTTTAAAACACTTAATCCCTATCAAACAATTTTGCAATCAATCACAAAAGAACTGAGTTCTTGGAGTCTCGCATTCCTTGGATTCTTGAGTGACCACTCTCGAGGCACGCCCCTTGGGTTGTATGTCATTCAATCTTTCGTCTCCTAAAATTCAAACCCAAACCCTCTTTTCGTGGGCGTACCACGAACTACGACTGCTCTGATTCTTTATTCTCGTCCGAGTAAAGATACGTAGGCACAAATTGCGATTATCTTGGCGAGCACACTTTTTCTTTTTCCTCGTTTCCACACTACCTTCCTTCCATCTTCTGTCTTCCCCTTCCCATAGTCGAACTACGATTGCTCTAATTCCTCATTCTCGTCCGAATGAGCATACGTAGGCCCGAGGTCGCGATGATCTTATCGAGCACCCTATCCTAAAACCGCCCCATTTCCCTTAGCAATCGAAACCTTTTACTTTACCTTTTTGCATATATCGTTGAGAAGAAAACAAACAAGCTTAGATAACATTCCTCACAATTCGAACTAAGAGGTTACCGTTGAGTACAACGGACGTGAGGGGGTGCGCGTACCTTCCTCTCACGTAACCGACTCCCGAACCCGGAATGTGGTTGCGACGACCACGTTCTTATCCTTCCTTAAAGGTTTTCTCGATATTTTCCTTTCCCTCTTTTGGGATAAATAAAGTTCGGTGGCGACTCTGTCGAACCGTTTTCCGCGCCTTTCGCGCGAGGGTCGTGTCTTCGATTAAGCGATTTTTCGAGGTGCGACACATGGCCCAATCTCATGTGCCATAATTTTGTCTTCGACACAGGTTTCATGGATGCAACATTTTTCGAACCACTTACAACCTCAGTCTCAAGGGTATACAAGCCTTGTTTCTTCACGCCTCTCAAGACTTCCTTCGACCCCTTCAAACTTTCAAGATACCTTGCTCTCCTTTGAAGACATACCCTTTCTTGTCGAATTCACCAAGAGAGATCAAATTCCTCTTAAGGTCAGGTACATACCTAACCCCAGTCAATAGCCTTATTGACTCATCATGGAGCTTGAATCTCACAGATTCAATACCCGCAATCTTGCAAGCTTTATTGTTCCCTAGCAGCACTGATCCACCATCTTGATCTCATAATTCGTCAAACACATTATTGTTTGGAGTCATATGCCAAGTACATCCAGAATCCATAAACCACTATTTGCAACAGGTGCTGCTCGACACAACAAGGACATCAGATAATTCATAATGATCTTGCACACTAGCTGCATTGCCATTGTCCTTACCTCCATGATTATTCAGGCGCTCAGGGCACATCTTTCTTGTGTGACCCTCCTTCTTATAATGATAACATTTAATCCCAGAAATATCACCACCATAAGACTTCTGCTGAGTTTTACCTTTCTTTTTCTCAAACCTACCATCTCTCTTCGAGGATTTCGCCTTCACGGACAACCCTTCGCCAACTGATGATGTTGGTTTCTGCTCCTTTCTTTTGTTCAAATCCTTCGAATACAAGGCTGCTTCAACTTCTTCAAAGGTCAGGGACTTTCTTCCATACAAGAGGGTTTCTTTGAAGTGAGCATGCGACTTAGGTAAAGAACACAACAATAATAATGATTGATCTTCATCATTGATGGTAACATCAATATTTTCAAGATCAAGAATTAGCTTGCTGAACACATCCAGCTGCTTCGTCAACACTTTATCTTCAGTCATCTTGAATGAATACAAAGCTTGCTTCAAGTACAAACGATTCACCAAGGATTTTGTCATATACAATCCTTCGAGTTTCAGCCAAACACCAGTTGCCGTCGTCTCCTTCGAAACCTGTCTGAGAACCTTATCAGCAAGACTCAGAACAATTGCACTGTGGGCTTTCTCGATAATCGTTGTCTTTTCCTTCAATGTCAATGCAGCATCCATGGCATTTCCTCCCTTTAACGCTTCTAGCAAACCCTATTGAATAAGAAGGGCTCGCATCTTCAAACACCATAAACCGAAGTCATTAACTCTGGTGAACTTCTCAATTTCAAACTTTGTTGATGGCATCTTCTCCACGCTCACCGCACCAGTTTGTTGTGATCACAAATGATACCTTTCAACAAATAAAGATTGAGAAATAGAGTTCTTGGGTGAACAATGAAAATGGTTAGACCAAAGAGAGAAAGAAGAAAGGATAAAGAAGAAAGAAGAAGAAGGATTAGGGCAAATTATTTACTATTCACTTTCTCATAAGGGTTTTGTTGCACCCCAAAATTTGCCCTCACATCTTTGATACAAATTGATTCAAGAAGCTTCCTCACACTCCTAGGAGTCTCAAAAGCTCAAGACTACCTAAGGATTGACCATACAAGCTCTCCTCCTAAACAATCAACCTACAACTAGGGTTTTATTTTTTCTCAAAAGGAATTGAGCTCTCAATACCTCAGATGGACTTCATGGTTCTCTATGTGCTCTAGGGTATCCTCATGTCAAGTCTCAAGCCTTGCTTCACAAGTTTGCTCAGTCAATTGCTCAAATGATCAACAGTCGATTGTATTGGACCAAAAGTCAACTTTGACCAATTTACAGTCAAACGTCATCATTTCTTACCAACATCAAGATTTTGAAGTCCCATTCATCATTTTATCAAGGGTTGATCATGATTCCTCAAGAAAATCAAGATTTACTCAAAAGTCAAAAATTGCCAAATTAGGGTTTTCTTAAGGAAAAGTCAAATGAACTTTGACCACGCACAACTTTCACATACTTCATCATAAATTCCTCAACCAAAGCTCATTTTGAAGGAAATTCAATTCTCTACAACTTTGTCTCTCTAAGCTCAAGGCCAAAAATGCCTCGTTTGAGAGATATGGACCAAAACTTTACAGGTCATTTTGAAAGTCAACAAAAAGATACTTTTTTCGTCAAAGCAATTTACACAAAAATAAAGACTTCAAATGAAAAAGTGATCAACACGAAAATTGTATGGGGCACCTTGAGGGTTCCAAAAAGTCCAAGATCACCTTCATATGACAAAAATTGAGAGAGTTACGATTGGTGCAAGTTGAGCAAAATTTGAGAAACGCATGAAACCTACATTGAACATTTTTTAGCTTTTGGACCAATGGGCCTATCTTTTAAGGTTGAATCATGTTTATGACATATTCAAGGACCTCAAAGTTCACTTTGGTATTATTTTGATTTTTTATTTTATTTTATTTTGATTTTATTCAAAGAAATAAACAAAATTAAATAAAACAAAATAAATCAAATAATGGTGGGCACATGGATCCTTTTAATGGAGTTTCTAGAAGATTAAAACATGTCATTCAAGGCCATCAAAACCCAAATAAAACCGTGGGAGATAGTGAAGGAAACATGGTTTTCAAAAAATTAAAATGGTTGGAAACATCTTCCTTGATCCTAGCTCTTCAATGATTCTTTGTCTACCATGTTTCTCCTATAAATACAAGGCTCAAACACAAGAGAAAATGGGCAAGAGGCTTCACAAAGGAAGGCTTCCAAATCACAAAATTCTTGAAAAAAAAAAGTGAAAATTCAAAACTCCATTTCCAATCATTCTCAATCCAAACCAAGGATTAAATACTCATCCTGAAGGTTCGATTCCCACCCCATGCAATTTCTTTTTAACTATTTTCTAATCCCTTTCTTTTATCATATTTCAAGTAATTTATTTATTTCTTTTCAATTAAGTTAAAACAACAACAAAAAATCATAAAACCGTTAAAAGAATAAAAAAATATAGTTTAGGTTATGTAATCATTTTTTAGACTTAGATTATTTTTATTAAAATTATTTTTTTAGACTTAGGCTTATAATTAATTAATTTTTGTACAAATGAATTAGAAATTAGGTTTATTTATTTTAAAATTATTTCTCAAAAATTAAAAAAAAAACAAATATTGACTTAGATATTTAGGACATTTAACTTGACTTTTAATATGTAATTGCTTTTCGTTTATCATTTATTTTCTTAGAATAAATGTATAGGTTTGTGCATAAATTGTAATAGTGTAGTTTACATTTCTTGTACGATTATATTATGTAACTGTTCATAAGCCTTGTAATAGTGTAGTTTACATTTCTCGCACGATTATATTATGTAACTGTCCATAAGCCTTGTAATAGTCTATGTTACATTCTCGCACGATTATATCATGTAACTGCCCATAAGCCATGTAATAGTGTAGGTATTTATTTTTTTGCACTTATATTTTATTTGCTAGATAAATAGGCATGTATGGCAAGATCTAAAATCAAACGTTAGAATAACATATAACTCAAGATAATATAATTGAATCAACGCACATTGCACACATTCACCTCTAGGGTAGCCTCTCTCTGTTGCCTTACGATTAAGACGGTCATGTCCCTCGAAAGTAGGGGTATGTTAGAATAGTATCAGTGTGGGTTTTTGTTATCGTCTCCACAGGGATTGTCGGATATTTGATGCTTGTCGTTCAATAGTTGTGATATTCTAAGTTAAGGTTTTCAAAAGTTTCACTTGTTGTTATCATTCACTTGTAGCAAAGATTAATTAGGTCACAAAGATTTTTATAAAAGCATGTTAAGGTTAGGTTTCATCAATCCTATTCATGTATAAACAATTAATCAAGCATATGAACTCGGTTTCCAACCAATATAACCGCGTATCCTCCCGACTACGTTTATGTCTAAAGCGGAATCGTGAGTACCGTTGTTTAGACCGTTAGATGATGTCTCACGCTTACAATCTAAGCAACGATCATTAAGATCAATACAATGCGAATAGCAAATCCCAAATCTATGTCTAGAGTTTGGTTTTTAAGAGATGAAATTGTTAGGTCAAGAGTTGTAAAGTCTATGTCTAGAGCAAAACAATTCACAAATGGATCATTAAGAGAAAACAACATCATCTATATTGATCAAAGACTTTGTTCATATACAAGAGATCAACATCAATACATAAAAACAGAATCAACTACCTCTAACCTCAACATTGAGTGATTAGCTACCACTTCTCATGGTAGCTTGGATGACAAGTAAAGAGAGGAGATGAATGAGCATCCACAACGAATAATCGAGAATGGATGCAAAATCAGCTTCTCCAATGAAAATACAAGCTTTTCTGAACAAAATACTGTAAAAACTTAATTCTAATGTAAAATGAGCAAGATCCCCTGGTTCAAAAAGTAACAATTCTATTTATACACTTTTCCAAACAGCACCATTCGCCCAGCGAAGGCATTCATTCGCCTAGCGAATGCCCAAAAATATGGCACATTTAAGTGCCTCAGACTTAAACCGCCCCTCAGAATTATCGTGGGTTCGCTAGGCGAACCAAAACATTCGCTTCGCGAGCATTCGCTGCAACCTTCGCCCCAGCGAAGCTTGGGTGTTTTCAAAATGGAAAGTTTCTGCCACCCTTCGCTGGCACATTCGCCCCGCGAGCATATCAGCGAGCATTCGCTGGCCTACTCGCCCAGCGAATTTACCCAGTTTTCCTACTGTAAGTTTTGCACACTTTCTGCCACCATCTCGCTGGTATGCTCGCTGACGTTCGCTAGGCGAACCTTCGCTGGCACCTTCGCCAACACTCGCCTAGCGAATACTGTTGTTGATTTCAATTCTTTGGCAGCTTGCACTATTTCTTTGGGTCTTCAAACTTTGATCTTTTCACTCCTATTTCTGCACATTTAGCACACAAATTACAAGCACCACAAGTATATTTCAAATAATGCATAACAACATCAATTCACACTAAAATCAACCTATTCCACATGAAAAGTCACGAAAAATGCCAAATAACTCATACTCAAATATATCATGATTGACATCTAACAAACTCTCCCCAACTAACTCATTGCTTGTCCTCAAGCAAAGTATGCCTCTCACGAGGATTTGCTCGAGGATTAAATCCAACCAAGATACGAAAATCGCTCAGCTAAACAGTAATCACAACAATGCATCAATTACACAATTCAAGAACCAATCATGTACAAGAACTTGACTCCTAAACAATTTCAACCATGCTTCAAGAGACAACTAACTTATCATACACATGTCATTCTACACTCCTCTTCGAAATAGGATTGAAGGCAAACGCGCGTACAAGCACGGGACAATTAAACTCACTTGACAAATGATGCAATACTAAGCAATTCATATCATATCTCAATGATCATAACAGAAATTATGGAAGTAAAAGATCACTAAGGACTTCAAGGGTTGTAGCTTGGTCGGGTGAACAAAAAAGGGACATTTCTAAAGGTCTTTGAAACGAAAATGCCGACGCAAAAGAACATTCACTATGTACATATTTACACAACACACTTCATTTCACCAAATTGTCATTCCACCTTCACAAACTACCGTGCACACTCTTTGATTCTATTATTTTTTTCTCGTTCAAGCAAGCATTTTCTCTTTTGTACAATATATTCACACTCTTCTTTTGACATGCTTGCTTGAAAAATGTTTTCTTTTCATAATTAGGAGTAATGCACCTATCTTCCTTTTTATTCTCTCCCCAACTCATTTTCAACTCCACCTAAAGTGAATGTTCCTTGCTTTTTAGGGCAAGGAAGTCAAAATAAACAATTTACAAAGGTTAAAGAAGAAAATGTTAGAAACTCACTAAATTCAATGATGAACCAAACTAGCAAATTATGTACATAAAACAAGTTCATCATTCAATTGAGTTCTAAACTGTTTAGGCTCAAAGGGGCTACCGAATGCTCACTACTCACAGGTAAATTAATATTTGGGGCATAGTTGTGCTCACTAACAAAAATTACCTTGATCACTTCTCCTACTTCCACAAAATCACACGATCACAAGATAAGGCATGAATTAAAAATAAAGACAACATTCATCAACACTCCTTGACATATAATACAATTTTGAGGCTTCTCACTATACTAGTTTCAGATCCTAAAATGACATATGTATTCAAAAGAAGTTGTAACATGAAACACATTTACACTTGCCCAAGACACAAAATTCTAAAACATAAAAAATTCTTGAATCAAGGTAACGATATACCTTGTCGCAACACAATGCTTACGGTACTATCATCGCCCTCACATCTTGGAGGAATTTCTCTATAATCCCAAGAGTCCAACCTACTTCCCAAAGTTCCACCATTAAAGAAGAAAAATCAAAATAACACATACAAAAACACACTTACTACTATAATTAAAAACCAACAATTATTAGTAAAGCGAAACAAAAAAAACACAAACCATAATTATTACTAATAATGTCATAAAGTGCCTGGTGTATAAAACACCTACATAATTCCAAAAAGTACCACACGGGTACGAGTACATTAATACTTGACTAGTTAAAGCTGAAAAATACATAATATAAGAAAACTTCACTTTGGAGACCAAAGGAAGTACACAAGTCTAAGATCACAAAAAAAATCAATCCTCCTCATCATCATCGTCCAAGTCCTCCTCCTCACCTCCAGCAGAAGTAGCCTCATCATCATCAGCATCATCATCAGCATCGTCCTCACCCCCTCCAAATATTGGCCTGGCCTCAGGCCAACCAGCATGCACTAGGAACTGCTCCCTAGTCATCATAAGATGCTCAGAAGAAGGGTCACGGATCTGCAACTGAAGAGCCTGCAAGGAATCATGAATATCCGTCATAGCACGCTGCTGGGCAGCCATCCAATCCCAGTTATAATTGCAGATCTCCTACTGATATGGATAATAGGCCGGCGTTGCCGGCTCAGAACCCTCCTCAGCTTCAGCAGCATCATCAGGACCAGCACTAGAAGAGCCTCAAACCATCCCTCTAGCCTTACAGAACTTATCCACATACCGATCATCAATAGCAGATGGAATAGTGACCTGCCTGCGGGCTGGCATATCAACACCAGCGTGAGCACACAAGGACATGATCAGACATGGAAAAATAAGCGGGGCATTCTTGCGCGTCGTCGTACCTCCCGAACCACTTAACACAACTGCCCTGATTTCATCCGCAATGATGCGGGCCACGTCAATCTGGACATTCTGCTGAATGTTGTGGATAAGATGAGCCAGAGCAATAGGAACTGTACTATGATGCGACCTGGGACAAATGTTAGTGAGCACAAACAACAAAATAACCTGAACCAAGGGCAGCATGTCCACCCTTCTGAACCTAACCGGCACCCCGGAGGAATTTCGCGCAACTTCCTTACCTTCAAGAAGTAAATCCCGAGTCATCTTCTCAATCTCACGATGAAGATGCAAGTCTCGATGATAGGCATCGATCTCAGTCCCAACCAACGGTAAAGGATCTCCCAAAACAGTGCTGATCATCCTACGATCAAACCTCACAACAGTACCTCTAACCCAAGAGGCCCAACTGAATCTTTCACCATCATCCGGTAATGCATTCGCAAAAAATTCCCGAACAATTTCAATGTTGTACCCATCCAGCGGCATCATTAGACGATCCCACTTCTTTGCCACAAAAAGTGCATCAATTGTTCGGTAACTTCCTCGATCACTAAGAAGGAATCTTTTCTCCGGCAGGATGGTCTTTCTTTCAAGGGTCTCGTACCTGGCAGCCTGCTTAGCTCCCCTGAATCGTTCTTCGTCAAATCGCACGGGCACCTGCCTGGAGGTTTGAGCCTTTCGCTTCTTAGCCGCGTGAATCGCCATTTTTGGTGCCATCTGCACATAACAAACAATGAAACCAAACAAGGGCAACAAACGCATTAGCAACTAAAAACAACCAGCCAGAGCTCTGCATTGACAAGTAAAAAAAAAATTAAAAATCTGCCTCTGTTCGCGCCAGACTCGCTAGGCGAAGTCTGGCGAATGCTCGCGCAGACTCGCGAGGCGAACGAACCAGCGAAGGCGCGATTTTTCAGAAAAACACAGTTACAAACAGTCCCTCTCCCATCTCCTAATTTCAAATACTACTCTAGTCATATTGCTTATGTAGTTTCTAACATGCAAGACAAAAATAACATGACAGAGTATACCAATTTTTCACCAAACCCATATTGATCACTTAAGAACATAAACAATGCTTACAGAAATAAATTGTAAAGAGTAAACAAACCTGAATTTCGCACTGTTAATGGTGGAGTAGGGCAATTGGAAAGTAGAAGGAGATGAGTGTTGAAGTGTACAAGAGGAAATGAAAGGAAAAGAATGACACGGAGGGAAATGATGAAGAGGTCAAGAGGCTAGGGTTTTTCCCCCCTCTATTCAGAATTCAAAGTGGGTCTTGGGCCCAATTTGGTGGCCCACCCACAATCCATTTTTTTCTGATGTGGCAGGAACTTGGGTTGGTCTGCCTCGCTGGGTTCGCAGAGCGAAGGCCAGCGAATGCTCGCCCCAGCTCGCTAGGCGAACACCAGTGAACAAGACCAAAATTTTCAAAAAATTTCCAAACTGCCACAATTTTTTTAAGCATCATAGTGATATCTAAACATTCTCAAAACAGAAATAACAGAAATACTTACAATGTTGGGGTGCCTCCCAACCAGCGCTTGTTTAACGTCGGCTAAGCTCGACGGCCCACCGCAATCTCACGGATCCCGGAAGGGAACAATGGCGGGATTCCGCTCGAAATCTTCTCCAAGATAAACTTTCAGCCTCTGTCCATTGACAGTCCAACTTTCCTTTGACTTTGTGTCCTCAATTACGATTGCTCCATAGGGCTTGATTTCCACAATCCGAAAAGGTCCGGACCATTTAGATCGTAATTTTTCGGGAAACAATTTTAATCGAGAATTGAACAATAAGACTAGCTGTCCGACCTCAAAATGTTTGATGACAATTCTTTTGTCATGGTAAGACTTGACACGATCCTTATACAATTTATTGGAATCGTACGCCTGAAGGCGCAATTCATCCAACTCGTGTAATTGTACTTTTCTTCTTTCCCCGCTTAGAGTTGGATCAAAATTCAAAAATTTTAAGGCCCAAAACGCCTTGTGCTCCAACTCTACCGGCAAGTGACAATTCTTACCATAGACCATTTTAAACGGTGTGAGACCGATCGGAGCCTTAAAAGCGGTCTGATACGCCCACAAAGCATCATCTAATCTGTTGGCCCAATCTTTTCTCGAGGCCGAGACTATTTTCTCTAAAATCCGTTTAATTTCACGATTAGATACCTCTGCTTGACCGTTAGCTTGCGGATGATATGGTGTAGCAACCTTGTGCTTCACACCATACTGCTCCAAAGCTTTGTCAAGCTGAGTGTTACAAAAGTGAGATCCTCCATCACTTATTAACACTCGAGGAGTACCAAAACGTGCAAAAATATTTTTCTTCAAAAATTTTACCACAGTTTTTCCATCGGCTTTAGCGCAAGCTATCGCCTCTACCCACTTGGAAACGTAATCCACAGCGACCAAAATATATTCATTAGAAAATGAAGATGGGAATGGACCGACAAAGTCGATCCTCCAACAGTCAAAAACTTCGATTTCTAACATATTTTGTAATGGAATTTCTTGCCGCTGTTAAATACCGCCGCTTCTCTGGCACCTGTCACAACTAAGGGCATGCGCATGCGCATCTTTGAATAAGGACGGCCAATAAAAGCCCGATTGTAGGACTTTAGTGGCCGTTCTCAACCCATTAAAGTGTCCTCCGTAAGGAGAGTTATGACAGTGCCACAGAATACTCGTGGCTTCCTCCACTGACACACACCTTCTGAGGAGGTTGTCGACACCAACTTTAAATAAATGGGGTTCATCCCATACAAATGACTTGGCATCAGACAAAAATTTCCGTTTTTGGTGGTGCGTTAGACCGTCCGGTATCAATCCGGTGGCTTTGTGGTTAGCCATGTCGGCGAACCACGGTCTAACTTGCACTCTAAAAAGTTTTTCATCAGGGAACTCCTCTTTTACCTCAAATTCATTCTTGGTCACCTCAACGTTTACCAAACGAGATAAGTGATTTGCTACCAAATTTTCGGATCCCTTTTTGTCACGAATTTCAAGATCAAATTCCTGTAACAAAAGGATCCACCTAATAAGCCTCTGCTTAGAATCAGGTTTGGTAAGCAGATACCTTATAGCGGTATGGTCAGTGTAAACGATGACTTTCGCACCAATCAAATAAGAACGAAACTTCTCCAACACATACACTATGGCGAGCAACTCTTTTTCAGTTGTCGCATAGTTAATTTGAGCCTCATTTAGCACCTTGCTCGCATAATGTATAGCGTTGAAAACCTTCGTTTTTCTTTGTCCCAAGACAGCCCCCACCGCATAATCGTTAGCATCGCACATTAATTCAAAATCCATTTTCCAGTTTGGTGCAACGATTATCGGTGAAGTTGTTAAACTGTTTTTCAAAAAATTAAAAGCAAAAAGACATGACTCGTCAAAGTCAAAAACCTTACCTTGGACAAGCAAGTTGCTCAACGGCTTCGCGACCTTTGCGAAGTCCTTGATGAATCTCCGGTAGAACCCGGCATGTCCAAGAAAGCTCCGTATTCCTTTGACATTCATCGGCGGTGGTAATTTCTCGATTAAGTCCACTTTAGCCTTATCAACTTCAAGGCCTTTTGAAGACACCTTGTGCCCGAGCACAATTCCCTCTTTAACCATGAAGTTGCATTTTTCCCAGTTAAGAACCAGATTAGTTTCCACGCACCGCTCCAACACCGTATCCAGATTTTTCAAGCACAAATCAAACGATTGCCCAAAAACTGAGAAATCATCCATAAAGACCTCGATTGTCTTTTCGATCAAGTCCACGAAGATAGCTTGCATACACCGCTGAAAAGTAGCCGGTGCATTACATAATCCAAACGGCATCCTCCTATAAGCAAAGATTCCGAACGGACATGTAAACGCAGTTTTTTCGTGATCATCCGGGTTAACAATGATTTGGTTATAACCCGAATAACCATCCAAAAAACAATAAAATTCTTGACCGGAGAGACGTTCGAGCATTTGATCCATAAAAGGTAAAGGAAAATGATATTTTCTCGTAGCTTTGTTCAACCTACGGTAGTCGATACACATCCTCCACCCGGTAACAGTCTTTGTGTGAATAAGCTCATTTTTGTCATTTTGAACCACCGTCATTCCACTTTTTTTTGGCACCACATGCACCGGACTAACCCACGGGCTGTCGGAAATAGGGTAAATCATTCCGGCGTCCAACATTTTCACCACTTCTTTTCTGACCACTTCTTTCATGATTGGATTAAGGCGGCGTTGAGGTTGAGCAACCGGTTTAAAATTCTCCTCCATAAAAATACGGTGCATGCAATATGACGGACTAATTCCTTTGAGATCGGACAATGTCCATCCCATTGCATCTTGATTCTTTTTCAGCACTTGAATTAATCGGTTTTCCTCACTTTCAGACAAAATATTACTTATGATCACCGGTTTATTCCCTCCGTCATCAAGGAAAGCATACTTCAAGTTGGAAGGTAACATTTTCAATTCAATTTTGGGTGGTTCATCATCATTAACTAATTTTTTTAGAATCTCCTCTTCATATTCCCATGGTTGCATTTCATCCAAAGCTTCAAGTTCTAATAAACACTCTTCTAAAGCTTGTTCTTCTTCAACCGAGAATATTTCCAAGGACTCATCTAAAGCTCTTTGTAACGGTTCAATGACATGAATTTGATTTTTCACCCCCGAACTTGCCTCTTCCGTTACATCAATTCGAAAACAATCACCCTTATCCTTCTTGTGCTTCATTGCATCATAAAGATTAAAACAAACCTCTTCATCTTGGACTCTCACTTTCATGAGACCATCGTCCATGTCAATTGCCATACGGGCAGTTTTCATGAAAGGCCTTCCAAGAATCAAAGTTGCATCCTCATCCTCATCCATTTCAATG
The DNA here is from genome assembly GCA_022829125.1 of Lathyrus tuberosus. NCBI lineage: Eukaryota > Viridiplantae > Streptophyta > Magnoliopsida > Fabales > Fabaceae > Lathyrus > Lathyrus tuberosus. Next base: position 18,518,902 of record JALAZF010000022.1, on the reverse strand, counting down.
ACAACAAAATCAATTGGAAACAAAAATTTGTCCACCTTGACCAACACGTCTTCCGCTACACCGTGAGGATGGGTAGTGGATTTATCGGCGAGTTGCAAAGTCATTTGAGTGGACCTTAATTCCATATGGCCTAAGCGTCTCACAATCGATAATGGTATCAAGTTGATGCTAGAACCCAAATCAATCAACCCATTGCCCACATACATGTTTCCAATCGTAACCGGCAATGTAACTCTTCCCGGATCACATTCTTTCCGAGGGAGAGTCCGTTGAATGATTGCGCTACAACTCGCATCCACCATAATAGTTTCTTGATCTGTGTATCTTTTCTTCTTCGTAAGGATGTCCTTCATGAATTTAGCGTATTTGGGCATTTGTTCCAAGGCCTCGAAAAATGGGATATTTATTTGCAACTGTTTAAAAATATCCATAAACCGAGTATAATGCCTTGCACTATCTTTCCTCGTAGGAGCATGTGGATAAGGTAAGTTTTGTATCGGAATATTACTCACCGGCTCTTTTCCTTTTTTCGTTCTTTTCACTCTTTCCTCATTATCAATTTTTCTCTCATTCTCTTTTTTTTCTCTCTCATTTTTTTCTATCTCTTTTTCAACTACAACACCCTCAACATTCTTTTCTACTTCTAATTCCTCACTCACATGTTCTTTTTCAACCATAACCTCCTCCTCCATTACTCTTTTACCCACATTCATGTCAATCTCACGTCCACTTCTTGTAATAATCGCTTTACAATCTTTCGGATTTGGAAGAGTAGTTGTCGTAAAGGGACCTTTTTGTTGATCGGCCAATTGTTTAGATAATTGCCCGACTTGTGTTTCGAGGTTCCTTATCGCAGCATCTGTATTCTTTTGATTAGACATGGATATTTGCATAAATTGTGTTAGAGTATCTTCCATCTTTGAATTTCCAACGGGAGCTTGCGGAGGTTGGGTGTAATTTTGGTAAGGTTGACGGTTTGATGGCCCGGCTTCTTGCGGTCTCCATGGTTGTTGATAACCTTGGTTACCACATTGTTGGTAACCTTGGTTGCCTTGTTGATACGGAGGACGGGGTTGGTAACCTTGATTTCCCGCATAGTTCGCTTCCTCCACAACCGGAGGACAATAACCGGTCAAATGGTCACCTCTGCATAACTCACACACTAACACTTGCACCTTTTTACTTGAAGATTCATGCATCTCCTTGAATTGTTGAGGCAGCTTAGACATTTGCTTTGTTAACAGCTCAACCTGTTGTGATAACAATTTGTTTTGTGCAAGGATAGCGTCACTTGTTCCTAATTCCAATACACCCGGCGTTCGTTGAGCAGGTCCACGATTGTGACTATCTTGATGATCATTCAAGGCCATTTTATCAATGATAGCAGTGGCTTCCGCAGCAGTTTTGCTTAACAAAGACCTACCCGCGGTGGCATCCAACAAGGTTTTGTGTACTAGCTGCAGCCCATTTCTGAATATATGAATCTGTGACAATTCATCGAAACCATGGCCTTTGCACTTTCGTAACATTGATTTGAACCTCTCCCAAGCTTCGTTGAGAGATTCGTTAGCTCCTTGTGTGAATACCGCTATAGCGGTCTTCGCTTCCATGAACCGAGTGTGCGGAAAGAATCTTTCCAAAAAAATTTCTTCCAAAGCATTCCAATCAGTCATGATGGCAGTTGACTGATCAAGGTACCATTCCTTGGCCTTCCCAATGAGGGAATGCGGGAATAGTCTCTTAAACAGAGACTCCTCTTCTGCTTCCGGCGCACCCGTCGCTCCAGCGATTTCATAAAATTTTGTCAAATGGGTGAAAGGATCTTCATGATCCATACCCGTAAAGGGACTTTGGTATAACAGTTGGAGGATTCCGGTCTTCATCTCAGCATGACGACCGTTGTTTGCATGACGGGCGAACTGAGCATTATGCCTCGGACTGTTTGTACAAGGCCTAGAAGCAGGTGGTGGTGGTGGTGGTGGATCTCCCTCCATAATTGGAAGTATGTGTGGAAATGGTGGTGGTGCAGATGTACTCTCCTCTTGTTCTCGCCTCTGTTTCGCTAGCTGCTTCCTTCTTCTAGTTCGGCTATTGATTCTACGAGCGGTTCTTTCAATCTCAGGATCGAAAAGAAGTTGGTCCGCCGGTAGTTTCCCTCGCATAAACTAAGTCTGCACACTAACAAACAGATTAACAAGTTCAAGATAAAGCGGTAACAGCTTACAATAACTCAACTATCGCAATGCTTGCAATATCAACTAACAATCCCCGGAAACGGCGCCAATTTGTTAGAATAGTATCAGTGTGGGTTTTTGTTACCGTCTCCACAGGAATTGTCGGATATTTGATGCTTGCCATTCAATAGTTGTGATATTCTAAGTTAAGGTTTTCAAAAGTTTCACTTGTTGTTATCATTCACTTGTAGCAAAGATTAATTAGGTCACAAAGATTTTTATAAAAGCATGTTAAGGTTAGGTTTCATCAATCCTATTCATGTATAAACAATTAATCAAGCATATGAACTCGGTTTCCAACCAATATAACCGCATATCCTCCCGACTACGTTTATGTCTAAAGCGGAATCGTGAGTACCGTTGTTTAGACCGTTAGATGATGTCTCACGCTAACAATCTAAGCAACGATCATTAAGATCAATACAATGCGAATAGCAAATCCCAAATCTATGTCTAGAGTTTGGTTTTTAAGAGATGAAATTGTTAGGTCAAGAGTTGTAAAGTCTATGTCTAGAGCAAAACAATTCACAAATGGATCATTAAGAGAAAACAACATCATCTATATTGATCAAAGACTTTGTTCATATACAAGAGATCAACATCAATACATAAAAACAGAATCAACTACCTCTAACCTCAACATTGAGTGATTAGCTACCACTTCTCATGGTAGCTTGGATGACAAGTAAAGAGAGGAGATGAATGAGCATCCACAACGAATAATCGAGAATGGATGCAAAATCAGCTTCTCCAATGAAAATACAAGCTTTTCTGAACAAAATACTGTAAAAACTTAATTCTAATGTAAAATGAGCAAGATCCCCTGGTTCAAAAAGTAACAATTCTATTTATACACTTTTCCAAACAGCACCATTCGCCCAGCGAAGGCATTCATTCGCCTAGCGAATGCCCAAAAATATGGCACATTTAAGTGCCTCAGACTTAAACCGCCCCTCAGAACTATCGTGGGTTCGCTAGGCGAACCAAAACATTCACTTCGCGAGCATTCGCTGCAACCTTCGCCCCAGCGAAGCTTGGGTGTTTTCAAAATGGAAAGTTTCTGCCACCCTTCGCTGGCACATTCGCCCCGCGAGCATATCAGCGAGCATTCGCTGGCCTACTCGCCCAGCGAATTTACCCAGTTTTCCTACTATAAGTTTTGCACACTTTCTGCCACCATCTCGCTGGCATGCTCGCTGACGTTCGCTAGGCGAACCTTCGCTGGCACCTTCGCCAACACTCGCCTAGCGAATACTGTTGTTGATTTCAATTCTTTGGCAGCTTGCACTATTTCTTTGGGTCTTCAAACTTTGATCTTTTCACTCCTATTTCTGCACATTTAGCACACAAATTACAAGCACCACAAGTATATTTCAAATAATGCATAACAACATCAATTCACACTAAAATCAACCTATTCCACATGAAAAGTCACGAAAAATGCCAAATAACTCATACTCAAATATATCATGATTGGCATCTAACAGGGTACTTTAGCAAAAGACGCTTACGAATAATATCATCATAGTCCCTTCGATATAAAGATCATAGTCCCTCGATGACCCTTCGAGCTGCCTACAAAAAGATGATCTTGTCCCTCGACGACCCTATGGAAAAATGATGATAGTCCCTTCGCATTGCTAAGGTATCCTTACATGTTGCCTTCTATGACCATTCGATGACCCTTCGTTGTCCCTCAACATCCAATAGACAGTACTACCTACCCATTAATGGTATGGATAGTACTATCTCTCAAGGAAAACGATAAGTACAAGAAAGACCTTACAAATTAGGGGTAAGTAACTTTTAAATGCTTGCTCACAACTCAAAAACAAATACTTTTCATATCTCACTCTTCCAAAAATATTTTCAAAAAAAAAAACAAACACTTTGTATACATTCTTACACGAATTAGTACAAAGTCAAACTTTTACAAAATATTTTCAAAACGTTCACACACATTCAAAAAGTAAGTAAAAAAGGTGAGCTAAGCATTTAAGAGCCCGTGGATAACCATGGATACAAAGAGTGATAATACCTTCCCTTTGTATAACTTACCCCCCGAACTCAAAATCTATCAAGGTCTTTCCTGTTCTTTTTAGCCTTTCCTTATTGGATAAAAGAAAAGTCGGTGGCGACTCTTGCTAACCGCAACATGTTTTGCGAAAACAAAACAAAAAAAAGTCAGTTCTCCCACCGTGTTACAGAACTGGCGACTCTGCTGGGGATGTACAATAAAAAGAGGGGTTACCTTAGAGTTAGATCACTTTACTACTTGCTTAAAATTGTTTGACTTGTGTGCTTTATTCTTAATGGGTTTTGTTTTGGGGTTACTTGTGTGAAAGGACCTACACCCGGACCTAGTGATTCCTTAGGTAAGTGACAATAGATCATGGAGATTGTACGGCATGTACCAATATGGTTGATATGATGGTCACAGTCTTTAGAACCCTAGTTAACTCATCTTTGGCCATTAGAAGGTAGCGAGATGACCGGCTTTGGATTTAGACCGAAGTTAGTTGATACTCGAGGCTACGCTCATTGAGATCAGACTTTCGGGATGTTTTGGTCGGCCACTCGAGTGTCGCACTAAAATAGAGCCTTCGAGAAAGATCCGTGATATGAGTCCTTTAGAACCCGGTTACTATTCTAGGACAGGTGTAGCCAACTAAACCTCAGTGGGGAAGGGTACTTACCTTTGGACTTCATGCAAGCCTTTAAACCTAAGGCTCTTGTATGACTTGTTTGTGTTTGCTACTTATTTACTATTAACATGTACATGACATCATAACATCATAACATATCATTTTCACTAACCATTTCAAGGATAGAGGAATTTATCTTTATTCATCGTTGCAGGCCATGGCTTTCGTTCCTAGAAATTTCATCTGAGTCAACTTTGTAAGGGTTCCTTCCCAGCTTAAAGAATTGGTCTCAAGGGTTCCCGATGGCTCTCGATTCACCAAAAGGCATAGTTTTCTACTCAACTTGGTTACCTCAGGTTTTGAAGAAGACATGATGAGAGTCCTATTCCAGTTCTTTGATCCTAAGCACCACTGTTTCACCTTTCCGGATTACCAATTGGTGCCCACGATTGAGGAGTTCTCTAAGCTACTTGGAATACCTATTCTCGATCAGATACCTTTTACCGGTCTAGAAGACGTTCCAAAGCCTGAAGTCATTGTAGCTGCTTTACATCTGAAGAGGTCAGACATTGTGTCCAATTGGGAAACAAGGAGTGGAGTCAAGGGGTTTCTTGCTAAGTTCCTGGTTGAGAAGGCTCAATTGTTCCTAAGCGCTATGAGTTACCATGCTTTTGAGGAATTATTGGCTTTGTTGATCTATGGGTTGGTGTTGTTCCCTTAGCCTCAATCTTGGGCTTTGTACAAGATAGAAAGAACATTTTCCCCGAAAAAGTCAAACTTCTAGCCTCCTCTTAGGCTTTGAATAAAGAAATCCCCGGTTGAGTCAATAAACCTTTTAACATCAAATTTGTGCTTTGCTCACAGCATATAAACATCAACAATTCCTCTTTAGAGATGACAAATTTTCTCTCAGCCAAAACCCTTTAGCTTCATATCTTGGGCTTCGAACAAGATACAAATCACCTTTAGCTTCATGTCTTGGGATTTGAACAAGACACCAAAATACCTCTTTCCTCCCATAGAATAGGAGGAACTACGATCGCTCTAATTTCCCTGTTTCGGGAATACGTAGGCATAAGATTATGAAATCTTAGCGAGCATACTAAACAAAAGCTCACTCTCCCTGTCATACTTTCCCAAGAAACTTTCCCAACCCATCAACAGATAAACACTATCAATTATAAAGTAAAACCTAAAAGCTAACATCCTATGGATAACCACATATAGGATGGGTGATTGACAACTACCCATTGTATAACCTGACCCCGCCCCCCCCCCCCCCCCCTAATCTCTTTTAAAGCGTTTGTTCAGTTAAACATTTGCGTGCAAGGTTAGTTTTAGATACTTTCCCTTTCCCTTCCAGCTTCATGGGATAAATAAGAAATCAGAAAGTAGCACCATTTCTCCTTGAGGAGGAAAACCCAAACTTCAGCGATAAGGTGGTCGCGTCATCGACAAAAATCGCTCGCTACCAAAGGGGTAATCTCAAAATTATTTTCAGCTTGCTCAACTAAATGTTCAAGGTAGTCTCCTCGGCCATTTCGACAGCGCTCAAGGATAAACCATTCTTGCATTAGAAACAAGAGTTGGGTCTGAATTAGCAGTGGCCAAATTGTCGAGCCACAACATTGGGTCGATACACTCGACAAAACCTACTTTAATCTTCTTGGAGGAAACCCTAGTCAAAAATAGCTTTGGTGTGAGAAAGGCTTTCCGAATATTGATGGATTCAACTTGATGGGTGGGGTCGTGTCTAATAAATTCTCTCTTGAACCACGCATTTCAATGGGGCCTATCCGCGAAATGGTGTAGTAAAGTTATATCTTTTTGCAAACATCATATAGTACTCTGTGAAGCTTTCTGGTGTCGAACGTCCTTAATCAGCATGTGTAAGTGGGGCTAGTCGACTACCTTCAATAGGCCAGTCTTTGGGTTCTCCAGCAAGTTGATCAGTTTTGTTAGCCTTCAAAGATGGCTCAAAGGTAGCATTCAGCCAGAGTTGAAGAAGCCAAAAAGGACCTGCCAACAGAAGTGTGCCCTTGGAAATTTTGGTCGAACTAAATGTCTTCATGAAACTTAATGCTAAGCTCGAAGCCTCATAAAGCGAAGCCAAAATCAATTGGATGAGGCAGAAATTTCTTCCAGCATGAAGTTTACAAAGGATTTTGCCACTTGTAGAGAACTCAAAAAAATGTGACAGCCATAAAGACAAAAATGCCACATGCTCTTCGTCATAAACATCAGTGGTGGCTTCATCGAAGTGATAAAAAATGAAGTTGGTGAAGCTAGCCTATTTCAAATTAAGCCCAATAATGTTGTCTGTGTCGACAAAAGGGTCAAACACTTCGTCCGTTGGTCGTAGACTAGTGATGGTGGTCGCATCGAATAATGTAGGCGTAAGCATACCATGACGTCATTGGAAGGTGTTCGTCGAACCCTCCCAAAAGTGAAGTGCTACTAGCAACATGTTTTGGTTATACATGGGGCCTACTCTAGATAATTGAATCAGTTCGAAGAGACCTTGATCCTTCCAAGTTTTCTCTTTTTGGGACTCTACCTTATTCAACCAATTGAGGTAAATCGATTGGTTGGTATAAGGGGTAGAACGAAAAAACAGGAGTAGCCATATAAGTAAAATCTAAGGGTTTTATCATGGCAGCAAAGGGTTTTGTTTGGTGATAACAAGGAAAAAATTCACTAATCTTAGCCACATTGGTGTGTAAATCAGGAAAATGACCAGAGAAAGCATGTGTAATTTCAGCAATGGTGAAAGGAATTAATACCTGTGATTTCCAAATAAGTGTTTTTCCTAATGAAAAGGAGGCTCATGAACATATAGTTGGTTCCTAGTGAGAGTGGGCATGATGATGGATGCAGCCATATGAATCTCTGGTTTAGAAGTTGATTAGTAAGCTGTTTATGTGAGGGGAAGTTGAGTATCGCAAAAATAGGAGTTTGAAAGCTTGGTGAAAATGAAGACAGATGGAAGAAATTATCAGAAGACAAAAAGGGATCTATTTATTGTTTCAGAAAAAGAAGCGGTTCAGTCTTATTTTTCTTAAAAAGATATGAAAAATGAACTTTTTTGACAATTGTACCACTAAAAACGTGATGAAGTAAGAAGTTGGATCTCCAGTGTAACGCCCAAGTTTAATTATTTAAATTTTTTGTGAATAATATTGTGTGATTGTATGAATTGTTGATGCTTGGTGTGTTGGGGAACCCTTGGTGAAGGATAGTGGCCTTAAGGAGTAGAACTTAAGGTGTTAGGGGCGTGTGAGTAAAAATGTAGAGACATGGGGGTGGTGGGAGAGTGTCATTTACTATTATTATTTAAATTAGAATTTATTTAAATAAAATAATAAGGGTGGTATTAATTAAATAATTATTTGATTATTATAGTAAGTTGATATTATAGAATAAATAATTATTTTATTTAATTGAAATAAGGTGTAATTTGAATTAAGGAAAATAATAAAATAAGGGGGAAAGGGATAATAGAGTAGAAACTGTCAGATATGTGTATTGGAGAAAAGGAAGAGAAGTAGAAGAGTGTTAGGGCATAGGAAGAGGAATCTCCATTAGAGAAGTTGTCGCTGAGGGATCATGACGTTATCTTGTGAATGAACTGGTTGGAGTTCAATCATGTTCATATAAATTGTTATAATAAGTCGGTACGGTTTCTTACTCCTCATGATGAGGAGGTTGCTGGTTTCTTATCTGCTAGGCAGTTGGGAGAGTTTTTGCAAGATGAAGCTCAGGTGTTTGCGTTGTTTGCGTCTTTATCTGTTGAAAGTCAAGCTGCAATTGATGAATTACAAGTGGTGCATGATTTTCTAGATGTGTTTTTGGGTGATATTTCATATGTGTCACCAGAGAGAGAGGTGGAGTTTTATATTGATCTTGTCCCTGGTACCAGACATGTTTTTATGGCACCATACAGGATGTCAGCGTCGGAGTTAGCAGAATTAAAAAAGTAATTAGCAGATTTGCTGGAAAAGAAGTTTGTGAGACCAAGTGTGTCACCTTGGGGAGCTCCGGTGTTGTTAGTAAGGAAGAAAGATGGTAGTATGAGATTGTTTGTGGATTATAGACAACTGAATAAGGTAACGATCAAGAACAAGTATCCACTTCCAAGAATAGACGATTTGATGGATCAATTGGTAGGTGCGTGCGTTTTCAGCAAAATTGACTTGAGGTCGGGTTACCCTCAGATTTGGGTGAAGGATGAGGATATTCAGAAGACGGCTTTTAAAACTCGGTATGGACATTATAAATATTTGGTGATGTCGTTCGGAGTTTCTAATGCACCTGGAGTGTTTATGGAATATATGAATCGTATATTTCATACTTATCTGGATCAGTTCGTGGTGGTTTTTATTGATGATATTTTAATCTATTCTAAGTCATAAGAAGAACATTATGAGCATTTGCAGATTGTGTTGCAATTATTGAAAGAGAAGAAGTTATATGCAAAGTTGTCAAAGTGTGAATTCTGGTTGCAAGAGGTTAGTTTTCTTGGACATGTTATTTCAGGTGATGGTATAGTTGTGGATCCATCCAAGGTAGATGCAGTACTACAATGGGAGGATCCGAAGTCGGTTACGGAGATTAAAATCTTTTTGGGCTTGGGTAGTTACTACCGTAGATTTATTGAAGACTTTTCCAAGTTAGCATTTCCGTTAACTCAGCTGACTTGCAAAGGTAATGTGCTTGTGTGGGATATTCATTGTGAAAGAAGTTTTGTAGAGCTGAAGAAGAGATTGACTACGGCTCGAGTTCTAATTTTGCCTGAACCTAATGAACGGTTTGTGGTGTATTGTGATGCATCGATGATGGGTTTGTGTGGTGTGCTGATGCAAGATGGAAAATTTGTGGCTTACACTTCACGACAACTGATGGTTCATGAGAGAAATTATCCTACTTATGATTTAGAGTTGGCTACAGTGGTGTTTGTGTTGAAGATTTGGAGGCATTATCTTTATGGTTCCGTATTCGAGGTTTTTAGTGATCACAGAAGTTTTAAGTGTCTATTTGATCATAAGGAACTGAATATGAGGCAACGAAGATTGTTGGAATTCCTGAAGGATTATGACTTTGGCTTGAATTATCACCCTAGTAGGGCTAATGTTGTGGCTGATGCTTTGAGTCGTAAGTCGTTGCATATGTTTGCTTTGATTGTTAGGGAGTTGGAACTTATTGAACTATTCAGAGATATGAGTTTGGTCTTTGAGCTAACACCGCAGAGTGTGGTGTTGGGTATGTTGAAGATAAATAATGATTTTTTTAATAATATTGAAGAGAGTCAGAAGCTGGATGTGAAGTTGGTGGACTTGATGGTGGGGAGTAATCAGACTTAGGATAGTGATTTTAAATTGGATGAGCAAGGTGTAGTGAGATTCCGAGAAAGAATTTATATTCCTGATGATTCTGAGTTGAAGAAGATGATTTTAGAGGAAATTCATAGAAGTAGCTTAAGTATCCATCCATGAGCTACTAAGATGTATCAGGATTTGAAGAAGATATGTTGGTGGCCTAGACTGAAGCGCAATGTGGAACAGTTTGTGTATGCGTGATTGACTTGTCAGTAGTCGATTGTTGAGCACCAGAAACCTACAGGATTGATGCAAATGTTAGATATTTTAGAGTGGAAATGGGATAGCATTTCGATGGATTTTTTGACTAATAATCATAGAGGGCGTGATGCGATTTGGGTGATTGTTGATAGGCTGGTGAAATCGACGCACTTTACTCTGATTAACATCAATTTTTCTTTGTAGAAGTTGGCAGAGATATACATCTGTGTAATTGTGAAGCTACATGGAGTTTCGTTGTGTATCATTTTGGATAGAGATCCGAGGCTCACTTACCGATTTTGGGAGAGTTTGCAGGAGGCTTTGGGTTCTAAGTTGAGGTTGAGGTTGTGTATCATCCACAGACAAATGGTCAGACTAAGAGGACTATTCAGTCTTTGGAGCATTTGTTGAGAGGTTGTGATCTTGAGCAAGGAGGTGCTTGGGATAGTCATCTACCACTGATAGAGTTCACTTATAATAATAGTTTTCACTCTAGTATTGGGATGACACCTTTTGAGGCATTGTAAGGTCGGAGGTGTAGGACACCTTTGTGTTGGCATGAATCTAGTGAGAATGTGGTGTTTGGACCTGAGATTGTCCAGCAGACTACTGAAAAGGTGAAGTTGATTCAGGAGAAGATGAAAGCTTCGCAATGTAAGGAGAAGAGCTACCATGATAAGAGGATGATGGATCTTGAGTTTCAAGAGGGAGACCATGCATTCTTGAGAGGATTGGATTGGGTGTGCCTTGAAGTCGAGGAAGCTTACTCCTCGGTTTATCGGTCCGTATCATATTTTTGAGAGGATTTGGGTAGTTACTTATAGAGTGGCATTGCCAACAAATCTTCAAACTTGCATGATGTGTTCCATGTCTCACAGCTTTGAAAGTATGTTCCAGACCTATCGCATGTGATTTCGATGGATGATGTGCAAGTGAGGGATAACCTTACAGTTGAAGCTTTACCTGTATGAATCGAAGACTGTGAATTGAAACAGTTAAGAGGCAAAGAGATTGCTCTCGTGAAGGTGGTGTGGGGAGGCGTCATCGGAGGGAACATGAGGTGGGAGTTGGAGAGTCGGATGCAAGAGGCGTATCCGGAGTTGTTCGCATCATGTAAATTTTTGAGGAAAAAATATTCTAAGTGGGGGAGAGTTGTAACGCCCCGGTTTAATTATTTAAAATTTTTGTGAATAATATTGTGTGATTGTATGAATTGTTGATGCTTGGTGTGTTAGGGGATCCTTGGTGAAGGGTAGTGGCCTTAAGAGTAGAACTTAAGGTGTTAGGGGTGTGTGAGTAAAAGTGTAGAGACATGGGGATGATGGGAGAGTGTCATTTACTATTATTATTTAAATTAGAATTTATTTAAATAAATTAATAAGGGTGGTATTAATTACATAATTATTTGATTATTATAGTAAGGTGATGTTATAGAATAAATAATTGTTTTATTTTATTGAAATAAGGTGTAATTATAATTAAGAAAAATAATAAAATAAGGGGAAAAGGGAGAATATAGTAGAAATTGTCAGATACGTGTTTTGGAGAAAAGGAAGAGATGGAGAAGAGTGTTAGGGCATAGGATGAGGAATGTCCATTAGAGAAGTTGCAAGCTCATCATCTAAGGTAAGGATGGGATTTTCGTTCATATAGGTTTGGCATGATAATATGTGGGTGGGTTTTATCTCTATATGCTTTGACTATCTCTTCTCTCTATGTTGTGATCATTTGATGTGAATTGATGCAATTATGTGTTTATTGGATGAGCAATTTTATTGATGAAATATGAATTTGTATGGTAATGATATATTGGTGATTGTTTGGGGAATTGTGTGTTGATGTAGTAGAATCATGTATTTGGTGAAATTGAATGATGATGGATGTTATGTTGTTGAGCATTGTTGCGAATCAGAGTCGGAACTTGAGTATATGAATTTTTATAAAAATATGGGGTTTTGAGACTTTTTAAAAGCGATATTCGCGTGGAAAATGTGGCAGTTGATTTGTATGAAAAGTGAGGTTTTGGGATGGGTTAAAAAACAATTTTTGTACTGATAAGCTGCAGAAAAGTGCTTCTGCTACAAGTGTAATCGGTTACACTGTTGAAAAACTGTGTTTCTGGGAAAATTGAGAGGGTATAACCGGCTACCAGAAATGGTGTAACTGGTTACATTGTAAAATAGAAGCGTATTATGTGTGTTTTGAGGGGTGTAACCGGTTACACTGGGAGGAAAATCTTAAAAACTTTGAAAAATTATAACTTGAGTTTCGAGTGTCGTTCAAAGCGTTAGGAAGTTGACGCGATGAATTTTATTTTAAAAATAATTACAGTACCTGGAATTGATTTAACTGTTGCGTTATGGTGTTAGATGATATGTGGTGTTTATGTTGTGGTGAGGATTATGCGTGAATGCATTGTTATTGCTGATATATTATTTAGTTGTTATTGCTGGAATGTTATAGCATGTGTTTGGTGTATTGGTGGCTAGTATGGTAGAGTATAATGATTAAGGTGAATGTCAATGTAGTTGTTGTTGTTGCATGTCTATTATGTATCATGCATCATGGTGTTGAACGGTGGTCTGTTTTGGTGAGCCTCAATCCTATGGTGGGGATTCAGTGCGAATAGCTAATTCCTATGGTGATGGAATTAGTGAAGTGTTACCTATGGTGGTGGTAACAATTTTAGTGTGCTCCGATCCTAGGTAGGGATTGGAGCGAGTGAACCTGAGAGTTCACAATTTGGCACCACATGCATTGAGTCATGATAGAGTCTCATTGCATTTGCATATATATTGCATTATTGTATGTGTGGATTTATGTGTGGTGTGAATTGTGGATTGGGTGACTTGTATGTAATATTGGTGTGCTTACATATAATTATGCAATTCTTTATGTGTTTGTGATTTCTCACCCCTTCTGTTTGAATGATGCCTTTACATGGACACCGTGCAGATAATCCGCAGTAAAGGTGTGGATGTGAGTGGAAGAGAGTGCTCTTCCTTTTTCCTTATTGAGTCGGCGTCTGCTCTGATGTGTAACACCATGAGGGAATAAAATGTTGTTTATTATGTTAGGTTTTATGGAGACTATTTTGTGTAGCTCTCATATTTTATATTTCCTATGACTTCGTTATGTCTTGATTATGTTTGAATTGTTGAAATAATTAATTAACTGATGTTTCCGCTGCTATTAATAAAAGTTGAAGTTGGACTATTTGATTAAGGTTATTATTACTATTATTATTAATAATTTTAAAGGTGGCATGTGTTACATATATGATTGTATGAGCAGGTGTATGTTGAATTGTAGCATCCTAATTGTCTAAATGTTTAAACTACTCTAATTTTTATTATAAACTACGCGGGGATAATTAGGGTGTTACATAGTGGTGTCAGAGCAGGTCGGTCTGTCCGGCCAAGTTGTTGAGTCGGTGTGGTGTGACAGTTGAATATTGTCGATGTAGTCTTCTAACCATTGTTGTTGTTATTGGTGTGAAACAGAAAATGGCTGGAAGAAACGATGTTGTGGTTGCTGCTGCTTTGCAGGTTGTGGCTCAGGTTGTGCAGAATCAGCCTAATGCTGGGGGGAACGATGATTATGTGATCTGGGAAAATTTAAAAGAAACAATTTACCTACTTTTAAGGGTAGGTATGATCTTGATGGAGCACAAGCTTGGCTCAAAGAGATTGAGAGGATATTCTGTGTGGTGGCTAGCTCTGAGGCACAGAAAGTACGGTTTGTTACTCATATGCTGGCTGAGGAGGCTAATGATTGGTGGATCAACACTCGTTAGGTGTTGGAAATCTCCTAGTTCATGACATATAAACATAATACGTGTCATGGACTTAGGGCATACTGTAGCCAAAACATAATAAAAGTCGCTCACTAAAAGTGTAATAATATCAAGTACAATCATCCGAAAAGGTACCAAAATAAACTACGACTAGTCATCATCTACGTCAGCGCAGTCATGTCAGAGTAAGCCTATACAATCAAGATGGAAATGCTAGCGAGGACAAACAATGGGGTGCTCGCCACAAACTAGGCAAGAGCTCTCAGAAGGGACTCGTGCTTGGGACGTCAACTCATACACCTCGGTACAATAATCATCTCCTGACTCCCTGATGACTAAATCAACCCATATAGTTGGGGTGACTAAGGGAGTTGGGATCTCGTAACAGCTATCCCTCTTAAAGAAACTCCATGAGGAGATACCAAGTGAGGTACCTCTGGACCCCCTAGAGATCCTAGTCCCGCAACAGTCGCTACTCTAAGCATCGCCTCCTCTCACGTCTCCATAGGTACTGAAGGTCCACCCACCTCGAAACCTCCATGAGTAGTGGCTCCCAAACCATCAAATGGTATTGTCTCTCCCATAGAACTCATATACGTCCTAGGATGAGGGCCCATAGGAGCATCCCATGGAACTCCTCCTACTCTCTGCATGGGAACGGAAATGGGGTCGTCTGCCAGACCACACTTTGATGTATCTAAATAGTGTAATGTCCAGTATTAATAACAACTTTCCCGTAATAATATGTCGTACTTGAAGTCGGGTCTAATCTTTAAGAACTGGGCTGACCTCTGCCAATGAAATCCCAGGTAATCACGGTCGCCATCTCAATTTGTGGCATCGGGTGCTCTCCCATGGTCTGGGTGAGCATTAACTCGCGGCATATAGGTGGTAGAAGGGTCACAATCTAAAAACACCATATATGAAAGAATACACACATGCAAGTAAAACATGATATATAACAGTCACAATATGTATTTCAACATATTAAAGAAATGTACAAATAGCCTAATGCAGACTCTACATGGGTGTGATCGCCCTAACCGGGTTCTTCACATGCATGAACTCTGAAATTTAACCTCTCCGCAGAGAGCTGTGTACCCTTTCCACTAAAGGTGCAGCGTTCTCTACTAACACCATGTGTAGCATTTCCTACTACACCGACTTAATAAAATCCCGCAGGATTAGGTGGGCTATGTTCACTAGAGTCCTTACCCAGTGCAGTCCTCTCGACATACACGCACCTATGATATGCATGAGTATATGTTTTCTCTACATATACTAATGCAACAACTTACATAATCTAAGCATATGTAATCACAACCACATGTTAATTCATATTTTCAATAATTCATATGAAAGAACATTCACCAGTTTAGCATCACAGCGTAAACACACACCCCAAATTAGGCACACAATCATTCATACAAACACACATGCATTCAATCACATATAATATCGTTAGAAAGTGCCCTTACCGTAGCGAGCTTTTTGGTTATTGCTTTTCTCAAACCGCATACTATCAAACCCTAAACCACGTAATGTGTTACCATTAAATATAGAATTTTTACCTTTACAAATAAAATTGGACAATTCTAATTTTTATACTTTATGTTTCTGGTTGGATAAGTTCTCATGCACTTAACTAAATTCTTTCAATCAAAGTTTCTCAATATGATTTTTTTTCCTTTTCAACCATATTATTTTTCTTTTCCAAATCCATACTCATATCCATGAATAATTTAGTTTTTCAAAAAGATAATAATGAATTTCAAGCTTCTTGATTACAAATTTGATTTTATTATTTATATTTTAACACTATTAAGTTACTATTTTTATGGAAGATCATAAGTAACTAAGATGGAAATTTAAGTGAATTTGTCAAGAGATATAACTTTCACTAAAATGTAAGAAAAGAAATCATACCAAACTTATTATATGAGCTTTCAAATTGATTGAAAGTGAAGATGGATGGTTTATACCTGAGTGAATCGCACACTCAAAGATACAACAGAGTTGCCACTGAACTTTATTTAGTCCCAAAGGACAGGGAAAATATCGATAAAACCCAAGGGGAAGAGAAACGGGAACGGGGGTCGGTTATGCAAAAGGAAGGTACTAGCACCATTCGTATCCGTCGTATTCGACGGAAACTATTTCGCTTGCTTCTAGGCTTGGATGGGTTATCTATCTAAAAGCTTCTAGCTAAAATAAGAAGAGAGAGAAAGAAAAAGAAAAAGAGAGAAAGAAAGAAAGAAAGTGATCGCGGAGGATTAGGGCCCTCGTGCTACGTACCCTCATAGTGCAATGAGGAAATCAGAGCGTCGTAGTTCAGGGAACCAGGAAAAAGAAGAGGAAGGGAAGAAAGTGGAAGAAGGGTGGAAGGGTGCTCGCCAAGATCATCGCGATCTCGTGTCTACGTATCTTACATTCGAATGAATGCAAAATCAGAGCTTCCGTAGTTCGTGGAACTAAGACAGAAAAGAAAGGAAAGGGAAACGGTGTCAAAACCAAGAGCAAAAGAAAATAAGAAACTCTACTGGGGAAACTCGACCAGAAAGAGCAACTGTGCTGGGAAAAACAAAAGAAATGGTGTCAAAACCAAGAGAATAAGAGGTAGAGAATGATCCGCTGGGGATGCAAAAAGAAATCTGGTGTCAAAACCAAGGAATAAGTGCAAAGGAAAAAACAATAACTGAGTTGGGGATAAAGTGCAAGAATGGTGTCGAAACCAAGAACATAAAAGAGCAAAAGGAATAAGAGCGACTCAACTGGGGAGTAAAGGAAGAGAAACCGTGCTGAGAATTAGGGAGTAACTACCCTGCTGGGGAATAAACAGAAGTAGGGTGTTGAAACCAAGCAAAAAGGTTCGGTATGTTAACTGACTGGCAGTGGTTAACCGAAGATAAAGAAATAGACTCTGTGGGGAAACAGAAGAGAGTGGTGTCAACAGACAGGCTGTGATGAACCAAAAGGAGAGCAAAGAGTACGGAACCAAGAGAAGGTGTTTGACTCTGAAGAGAAATTGGTATATTAACGGATAAACAGTGGTTAACCGAAGGAAAAGAGTGTTGTACCGAGCCAAGGTTGTGACCCACTAGGGATGTTGATCTTAACTGAACAAACAGTAATTGACCAACAAAAAGGAGTATTGAACCAAAAGAGGTTGCTAACTGCAGGGGGTTTGGTTTTAACAGAAGAACTGTGATTAACCAAAAGAAAACGAGTGATTAACTAAGAGAAGGTGATTAACTCGAAAAGGGGTTCAAAATGGGTGATTAACCTAGAGAAGGTGATTAACCCAAAAGGGAAATTCAGTATATTAACAGATAGACTGTGGTTAACTGAAAAAATTGTGTAAATTGGTGTTTTAACTAACAGGCAGTGGTTAACCAAACAAAAGGAGAAAAACCAAGAGAAGGTTGTGAACTCCGCTAGGGTTTCGGTGTTTAACAGGAATACTGTGTTTAACCAAAGAAAAAGAATTAAGACTCTTCAGGGGAATCAAAAGCAAATGATTGACCATAAGAGAAGGCAAATGAGGCAAAAGAAAGATATTAACTCAAGAGATAATGATTTTTAACCAAAAGAAAGGTGATTGATCAAAAAAAGAGATTGAAAGGGATACAAGTAAACAAGGATCGACTCGACTTGGGAAGGAGATACGCTATTGCCTGGGGATAGAGGTGACTAAGCCAGGCACAAGGTCATTCGTCCCATACCTGAAGTAGTCAGAATGAGAGTAGGAATTCTCCGTTCTTATTCCTTCTCCAACACACAGGGTGTAGTGCAGAAATTGAAACGGACAGCGTAACAACTCCAATTTGTACAGTGCTCCAGTGTCGTACGTCGCGCAAAACTCCAACTTCGTGGGGAATCAAGAAAGAGAAACTCTAAGGAGATCCTAAAGAGAGGAAAAGGGAAGGATCAACTAATCGAAACATGGTTTCGATCAATTAATCAAAGGGAATTGACATGCTAATAATTTTCCAAAGACAATGAAAAATCATTAAAGCAAAAGGTGTGAATTATTGATTATACAAGATTAAGATCATTCTTTGAAGAACAAACTTAATGCAAAACAAGAATAAAAGTGAAAAACAGTACCAAATGCCAATTATCATGCATCACAAACTATGTATCATGTGAGCAAAAGATGTGCAAAATGTTCATGATCAAACATTGCCAAAATTGCAAATAATCGATAAATAAAAAATCGAGCATCGAAAGTTGTCAAGCATGCTTCAACCAGATGTTAAACTACTCATAAAACATCTACAAGTATCAAGCATATCAAGCCATGGAAGTTAAATGAGGAAAGAAGATCAAACAAGCTTGAAAAATAGGCAAATATAGCACTCTGGTTCAGTGTTAATCGATTAACAATTTTGCACTGCAAAGTTTTAATCGATTAACACTTGAAAAACAGCAAAATAACACTGGTTAATTGATTAACACTTTTGCACTGCAAAGTGTAAATTGATTAACACTGAAGCAGGGGCAGAAAATCAGTTTTCAAAAAGTGTTTTTCCCCTCTTAATCACTTATTTGAACATCCACATGCTATGGTTCACACTTGTGCATGAAAATTGCATCATGTATGAGCATTTAAACACAAATTGAAAGCGTTAACATGGAGATCCAAGATCAAGCAATTGCATGGCAAATCAAACCGAAAAACAATCGAAATTACATCATAAACGCGCAGAAACGATCAAAATAGTGAGTAAAGTAAGATCAACCAACCTACAAGCCAGAGAATTGGCTTGGTGATTGTTGCAAAGGATTCTTGATGCAGAAAATCAAAGAAAACCATAGGAATCTTCAATTTGTAGACGAAACGTATCGAAACCGAGCAAATTGCGAAGAAACTCTGAAATGCAAATTCGAACCGTTGAATATTGTAGCAAACACTCGAGATCAATCCACAAGCTAATATAACTCCAGAAATCCAAGTAGAATTGCAAAGTGATGAAGGTTAAGCTCAAGAAATAATCAATTTCAATGTGAAAGTGATTATTCTTCAATGGAGAAATTGAGCTATAATGAGGTTTTGGGAGAAAATGGAGATGAAGATGAAGAAGTTGCAGAAAAATTTAGAGAGAATGTGAGGGAATTGAGAGTGAAATTATGCAAATGGTTGAAGGTTATGGTTCTTTGAAAAATGAGTGAAGATTTGTTTATATAGAGTTTTGGTATGGAGTGTGAGAGGTTTGGAATTTGGTTTGGACTTAGCTTTGGGTGGTTTGGAATTAGGATAGGAGTTAGTTATATCCAACTCACTGAGTTAGAAGTTAACTCAGTTAGTTAGGAAGTTAACTCGGTAGCAATCCCAATGTAAGCTTCACATCCAAAGGTTGACATGCTTGGAAATCAAGGAACATGGTGCACTTAATTTAGAGTGATGCAATAGAATAAATGCACTTGGAATATCTTGATTAATCTTGAATTGTCTAGAGATGTCTAGAATGTTCCACACACTGCTAGAACCAAGTGGAAACCCCAAAATATGGAGTGGCAAGTTGTTGTCTTGAAAAGTAGCAGAATCTACCAATTTTGTACGTGTTAATCGATTAACACTTTTGAACTGCAAAGTGTTAATCGATTAACCAGGCCAAATTTCCCCAAATTTGCCTAAAAAATGGTGTTGTGGCTCCGGTTTCGATTTTCCACTTCTTGTTTTGATAAATAGGCATGGAAACCCTTATTGTGTGCTTGGTTTGATGATGAGATGATCTTGAGAGGATGCGATTAACCGAGCTTGGAAAACCTGAATATTCCTGAAACAAAAACACAGAGAAAAGAAGTGTGAGTGCGTATGCCGACGATGCGAATGTGCATGCTTATGCAAAAGGAAAAAGAGGAGGTCAAATTTTAGGTTACGACAGAAAGGTGTAAAGTAGAAGAGAGAATGTGAAAGAGTGATTGTGTTTGTTTTGCCGAGAGAGAAAATATGGGTGTTGTGTGAAATGTGGTTTATCTCATGACATAGCTTTATAAGCCTTAGCATTAATCATGAGCCATTAAATGAAATAGTGTTAGTGATAGTCACGCCCCCTAATCATTAGATCTCTCTCTCATAAGCATAAGTCATAATGACTTAGAGGAAAATATCATGATATTTGTAGTTTAGATGCAAAACTTAAATTGTTAATTTAATCCTAACTAAAGCTAACATGTATGAATCATGGATGGAAAGTAGCTTGACTTTAATGATTAAAAATTGAAACTTGAAGTATAAAGAAAATATTTTAAACGAAATAAAATCATAGAAAAGGGGAGCGGAACGAATAACAGTCGGACGCACGTTTGATCATAAAATAAAATTGAACATATTAAAATGATCTACGCGGAACAAAGTTATATAAAACAGACTGAAAATGATCAAAATCATAAATAAAATACCTGGTTAAATAGACTCTGACAGGTTAACATGTGACCGCAAACGACATCGAAAAAAATAAAACGATATTACCAACACGATCTACGTGTAACGTAGATCAACAAAATAGTTTGTTACAGGTCAAAACGCAAAATATTCTGCCCTCTAATTTTAAGTACAGTGTCAAATCTCTTCGACCGATCATCCTGTAAAATTCCTATTTAAATATTTACAAAATAAGAATATTTTGCATAGATAATCAAAAATTATGAGAACATTATGTCAATCTTACTAAATTTTTGGCAGCACTTCGGCATGTGTGAGGGGAAGTTGTCACTATACTCAGTTTTAATGATGTCAAAACATTTACATGTAAAATAGCATATCATGTTTAGCATAAATAGAATTCACATGTAAAATTGCATATACAATGCACACTATGTGGTTTTAAATGTGTTTGATCATGTTGGCAATGTTGTATGTGCATTAGGTGTGGGAAGAACCTTTAGGAATGTCAAAATAGTGAATTTTACATGTTTCAAGGGTTTAAGTCGACTCACAACCCTGTTCTGGTCGACCCAGACAAGTTGAATTTCTTAGAGTTGGCATCTGGAGTGCTCGCGTCAACCCTTCAGTTGACTCATACTGCCTGCATTTAAAATTGTCAAAAACTGTGAGGTATGCGTCGACGTATGACCTATTCTGATCGACGCATGCATGAATTTTTTGCGCAATGTAGGCGACTGCCTTGCTCAGGTCGACCCTCCCACCTGCATAGGTCGACCATTCGCTGTTTTGCACTATTTTTCTGCTATGTTGTTTACTTCAAAATTGGGTTATTCCTATTATGTTTCTAAGCATAGTATATATATATATATATATATTATTTTGGCTCATTTTTTACATGAACAACAAGAAACGTGAAATAGGCACTGATTTTTCTCTTCATCTTCATCTTCATCTTTACATTCTCTAACAACTACACATAACCATTTTTGTTAGTGTTGTGTATTTTGTGAAGTGATAACGTTCAGCCTTAGGTGTGTGGATCCTTCGAGCTGGGTTGAGAATCAGTGGGTGTTTCTTGAATAAAACCCTAGGTTTTGTCCTCCAAGAATCCGGGTGATTTGGGGGGTTTTGCACAAATCATTTTCTCTACAAGGATTCAGCCGTGCGAAGGGGATTGAAGAACGGATCATTCAAATCAGTCGAGTAGCAACAATCGGAGGATCGTAGGAGAAAAGATTTGGGATCGAATTGTGGAAGATTGAAATCGACCGAGTGAAGGGGATTGAAGAGTTGCGGGTTCTTGCAATCGAGTAGCGTGAGACGGTGATTTGTTCGACCAAATTCGTGGCACTTGATTCATCTTGAATCAAGGGGAGAGAAGACTTTTCATCGACATCAAAGATGTTTGAGGGTTTGGTGTATCAGCTTTTCTCTTGTATAAACAATTACAACCGTAATATATACATATCTCAATTCCATTTTTGGAATTGGGGGCAGAGGTACCCTTAGCGAGGACGATTATGGAATTGCCTAATTAAATCGTGTTTGTTCTCTCTTTACCTTATCTCTTTTACGTTTTGATATTATTCAAACTTGTGAAATATCAATTGATTGAAATTTTTCTGGTATAGTGTAGTATAGAGTATAGAGCTGGAAAATTGTTTTGTAAAACAATACAATCCCTTGGATTGCATTTGGAATTAGCTCTACACTCACATTACTTAGAAATTTACACTTGGAGTGCCACGCACGCCAAGTGTTTGATAAATTGATTAAGCACAAGCTTTGAAAGCACATTGTGATTAAAGTTTGTCATTTCCACTAGTTGGTGATTGGATAGCTTCAAGTGAATATAATTGAATTGATTACATTATGTTGTTTGTTGATTCATCTATTTTTTCTCTTCCGTCGCATCATTCTTAGCGGCTTTACGCATATCCAATTTTTTCGGAAGTGGTTCATTGTAGACGACTTGATTCAGTGGTGCTTCCGCTTTAAAACTTTTAAAACCAATTTTGGAACACCATTAGCGTGTAATAAATTGTGGGATATATTCAACCCCCCTTCTAGATCCAAGCCATTATCTAACAAATGGTATCACGAGCTCTGGTTTATCTAGTGCTTCGATATAATTTCTTAGTAAATGGTGAACGAACCTAAAGGGACTTATAATAGAGCTCCAGTTTTTACAGGCGAGAATTATAGCTTCTGGAAAGATTGTTTGCGTGTGCATATAAATCCCATTGATCGGAAGGTTTGGAATGTTATTTTAAACGGTCTTATGGAAATTACCATGACCGATGAAAATGGTGTTGTCATTCCCAAGCCCGAAGCACAATGGAATGATGAGGATGAGAAAAATTACAGCTATGACTGGAAGGCTCGAAATATTTTGATCTCCTCTTTGGGAGTTGACGAATATTATCGAGTCTCTCACTGTGAAACGGCCAAAGCCATGTGGGATGCTTTATAAGTAACCCACGAAGGTACTAATGATGTGAAAATGGCCTGAATCAACACATTAATGCAAGAGTTCAATCTTTTTTACATGAAACAAGGGGAAACCATTACCGACATGCAAAAACGATTCTCTCACATAATCAAAATATTAAATACACTTGGTAAACCGGTTCCCAACGAGGTTGCTACTAATAAGATTTTGAGGTGTCTTAACAGGGAGTGGCAACCAAAGGTCACCGCTATCAAGGAGGCCAATGATCTAACTACTCTAGACCTCACGAAACTATTTGGCAAACTCGATGAACATAAGCAAGTGCTCATCAACTTGGAAAAACATGAGAAGAGTGTAACGAAAGAGAAAACAAAGGAAACGAAAAGAAGTCGATTGCTCTTAAAGCTTTTTGTTCAAAGTCCACATCTCAAGAGCAAAGTGAAAATGAAACCAACAATGATGAAGATAATGACTCGAGTGATGACATGGGGTTATTTGTGAAAAGATACAACAGGAACATTTGAAAGAATGAAATTCAGCACTCGGATAAAAATCTCGTCAAATTTAGAAGGTAATCAAGGAATGAAGGCAATAAGAGTGGCGAGTCGAGAGGGTCTTGTTTCAATTGTGGAAAATCTGGGCATTACAAGGAAGTTTTTCAACGCTTAGCCTCGAACAAAAATATTTTTTCATACTTAGAGAAAAAGATTTCTGATTCCGAAAAAGAATTGGAAGCTTTTAAAAACTCTATTGTGGATACATCAAAAGCTAAGATTAAAAAGGATAGGTCTTCTTGGTTCAATTGGGGCTGTGATACTTGTCATATTTGGAAAAAAAAGGTGAGAACCCTTAAGGCCAAATTAGACAAGGCTCTAAAGCCTAAGGTGACTTTTGCTATTGATCGATCACATTATCGAGAAAGTATGAATAATTTGTATCAAAGGTATACGTATGTGATTTGAGATAGAGATAGCAAAGGTAAGCCTCAAGTGAACCGCAATTGCCTATATTGTTGCAAACGGGGTCATACTATTGCTAAGTGTCGCTTTAGGAGGTTTCTAGCTCCTAAGGGCATTTATCAATGGTTGCCCAAATGCAATCCTGGTTTCACTCACACCCAAGGACCCAATAAAAATTGGGTACCTATTTCCCTTGATTGATTGTGTAGGTAGAAAGTCTTGAGACCACGGATAGAAGATGGGTTCTTGATAGTGGCTGCTCAAGACATATGACGGGAGACATATCTCTTTTCATCGACTTTGTGGCGAAGAAAAACGGGTTTGTCACCTACGGAGACAACAACAAGGGACAAATTATTGGCAAAGGTAGTGTAGGTAACCCCTCATCTACTACTATCTCTGATGTGCTTCTTGTTGAGGGCCTTAAACATAACCTTTTAAGCATTAGTCAATTATGTGACAAGGACTATAAAGTATCTTTTTCTAAGGATTGTTGCGTAATTGAAAATAGTGATAAAAAGGATGTGTTTAAGAGCTTGAGGGTGAATAACGTCTATATGCTAGACTTAAATGAGGTAGCGTTGAGTAGTGACAATGTCTAGTCACCATGAATGAAGATTCATGGTTATGGCATAGACGGTTGGCACATGTCAACTTTGATTTGCTTAACAAAATTGTCTCTAAAGACCTAGTCATCGGGTTGCCCAAAATCAAATTCACAATGGATCATCTTTGTGATGCTTGCCAAATGGGGAAGCAAACAAGGATCTCGTTCAAATCTAAAAACATTGTTTCAACTACGAGACCCCTTGAGCTCCTCCATATGGACCTCGTTGGACCACCTAGGGTTAAAAGCCTAGGTGGTAACTATTATGGTTTTGTGATAGTCGATGACTTTTCTAGGTTTTGCTGGATGATTTTCTTAGCAAACAAGAGCGATACCTTTTCGGCCTTTGAAAGGTTTTCCAAGTTATCCCAAAACAAATTAAACACGAACATTATATCAATTAGAAGTGGTCATGGGGGTGAGTTCGAAAATCATCTTTTTGAAGCATTTTGTGAAAGCCATGGAATTGATCATAATTTTTCCGCACCATGTACCCCTCAACAAAACGGGGTTGTGGAACGTAAAAATAGAATTTTGGAAGAATTAGGAAGGACTATGATCAATGAGAGTGGACTTCCAAAATACTTTTGGGTCGACGCCATAAGTACGGCTTGTTACGTTTTAAATAGGGTGCTCATCCGTCCTATTTTAAACAAAACACCGTATGAGCTTTTAAAAGGGAGAAAGCCCAATGTCTCTCACCTTCACGTTTTTTGTTGTAAGTGTTTCGTATTAAACAATGGTAAAGAGACACTTGGCAAGTTTGATGTTAAGGTTGGTGAGGGTATTTTTCTTGGTTACTCTCAGTCAAGTAAAGCATATAGAGTTTATAATAAGACATTACGTACAGTTGAAGAGTCGGTTCATGTTACCTTTGACAAGTCTTATTCGAAAAATGTCAGAAAAGGTAGTGCTTTGCATGGTGTAGGTGTATCTTCTGAAGACATACTCAAGGACACTAATAAAGGGATTGATCAACCTGAAGCAGTGCGTATTGAGGAGGAAAAATATCACCATCCAGTGAAGAATGAGGAGGATCATCCGTCTAATAAAGATGACCTTCCTCTAGCTTGGAAGTCCCCCAAAGACCATCCCATCGACAACATTCTCGGTGATATCTCTAAGGGAGTAACGACTCGCTCTAAACTTAGTAACTTCTGTTATTACTCCGCTTTTGTGTCACAAGTTGAACCTAAAAACTCTAAGGAGGCATTACTCAATGAGCATTGGTTTTTATCAATGCAAGATGAACTAAATCAATGAGAAATGAGGTTTGGGACCTTGTCCCCCCTCCGCGAGGTCATCGAGTGATTGGCACCCGATGGGTGTTTAGGAATAAACTTGATGAAAATGGAGTCATAACCAGAAACAAAGCGCGGCTTGTAGCGCAGGGGTATAACCAAGAGGAAGGAATCGACTATGAGGAAACTTATGCATTGGTTGCCCGACTCGAGGCTTTACACCTTTTACTTGCTTATGCTTGCACTAAAAATTTCAAATTGTTTCAGATTGATGTTAAAAGTTCTTTCCTTAATGGATATATCAATGAAGAGGTTTATGTAGCCCAACCTCCGGGTTTCGAATCCCACGAATATCCTGATCATGTTTACAAACTTAAATATGCTCTGTACGGACTTAAACAAGCCCATAGGGCTTGGTATGAACGTCTTAGCAAATTTTTACTTGATCAAGGGTATTCAAGAGGCAAGGTTGACACAACCCTCTTTATTAAACGTCAAGGAAAACATTTAATTTTGGTATAAATTTATGTTGATGATATCATTTTCGGGTCTACTAACATGACATTGGTCAAGGAGTTCTCTAGTTTGATGCAGTGAGAGTTTGAAATGAGCATGATGGGGGAGCTCAATTATTTCCTCGGATTGCAAATCAAACAACTCGAAGAGGGCACGTTTGTGAGTCGGACGAAATATTGTCTTGAGCTGCTCAAACGTTTTGACATGGTAAACTGCAAGGCAATTGATACTCCTATGCCTACGTGTGTTAATCTTGATTATGGCGAAAATGGTAAGGCTGTAGAGGTAAAGAAGTACATAGGTATGATTGGAACTCTTCTCTATCTTACCGCATCATGACCCGACATTATATTCAGTGTATGCATGTGTGTGAGGTATCAAGCACGTCCCAAGGAATCTCACTTAAAAGCTGTTAAGCGCATACTTTGATACCTCTCTAGTACTCCAAAGTATGGGCTGTGGTATTCCAAGGGTAGTGGTTGTTCGTTAGTTGGCTATTTTGATTCTGACTTTGTCGAGTGCAAATCGGATAGGAAAATCACTAGCGGCACGTGTCACTTTTTCTCAAATTCCTTGGTGAGTTGGCATAGCAAGAAACAGGTTTTTGTTGCCTTGTCAACAGTCGAGGCGGAATACGTTGCCGCCGACAGTTGTTGTGCTCAAGTCCTATGGCTTAAGCAACAATTGCTCGATTTCAATTTAAAACTTGAGCGTATCCCTATTTTATGTGACAACACTAGTGCTATTAACCTAACTAAGAACCCCGTATTACATTCACGCACCAAGCATATTGAAATATGTCACCACTTCCTTAGGGATCATGTAGAGAAAGGTGATGTGGTCTTTGAGCAAGTTGACACTAAAAATCAACTTGCTGACATTTTTATAAAACCACTCGCTACAGAGCCTTTCTTTTACATCCGTAGGGAACTAGGCATTCTCGACATCTCGGATCGTGCATGATAATTCTTCAACACCTTGGCTATACACATATATATTTGTGTTTGTTTATGTTTTTGACTAACAATGTAAAGAATTAGTAAGCTATATGTGAGGGCATTCACCGTCAATCATGATCAAGGTAATATCGTTCCTCTTCATAAGTTTCTCTTAAGTATATGTACCATATTGAGTGTTAAAAATAATGTTTATTGCACATTTAAGCATATTTTATCCATCTAAATGTTTGATGTTTGTGTTCGCTTCTTATTTATTCAACATTGTAGCCTAAATGACACATTTATATGGTTTTTGCATTATTTCACTGATTGAGTCGACCTAAACATGACTCCGGTCGACTCACTATTTTGGGTTTTGTTCACGTTTAAGGGCTGGGATGCTCAGGTCGACTCTTTGGTCGACTCAAAGATTTTTTTTGTCTTATTGTAGAAAATATTCACGTATGCATCAACGCACACAGACCAAGCGGTCGACGCGTCGCTGACACATTCCGAAAATTTCTTGGGTTCTGCGCTTTTCTTTGACCCATTTAATTGTTTTTATGCTTTTTATGATTTTTAAATGTCATTAACATATTATGTTCATTGTATCAAGTCATTGCATCATTCTCCTCATCTTCTCATCTTCTCCTCTTCCCTAAATCCTCTATAAACAAACCCTAACCCCAAATCTCTCAACAATCACATTTGGGTTTCTCGTCAAATTGAAAGAAATCAGTCACTGTTCATACTTCTCAAGCATCAATATCAATGGCTTCTCGAAGAATCACCCGCAAAAGAGTCACAAGAGACCCATCATCTCAAGTTGGTACTTCTTAACCTCCTCTTAATCCACTACACTTTCCTCTCTTGTATCTGGTGAATTTACTGATCTATATGAGAAAAAGTTGAGTAAACGATCTATTGTAAAGCAATATGTTTACTACCGTCGTGCGGCGGAAAGAATGCATATAGAGGAAGTTATGGAGTTGTTGGATTTTCAGAATTTCAGAAAATTTTTAGAATGTGATACTAAATGCAATGAGGACTTAGTTCGCATTTTCTATACAGGCGTTTTGGGTAAGTTTGAGGGTTATGAGTTTACCTGTAAGATGGGGGATAAGTTTGTTAAGATAAACAGTTCTACTTGGAGAGATTTGTTTAGTATGTCTGTGATTGGTGTTGGTCCTGCACAACATGTATCTGATACAAAAACTGTTGTTGATTATAACTTTAAGAAAGCGTTGAATTCTATGCTGAAGAAACCATATTCGGATCAGGTTGTGGAGAGTGATCTATTTCCTAAATCGGTAACAACCAGGAAATTAAAATCTGTTGACAGGATACTGCAGCGGATTGTATCGCATATCCTTCGACCCAAGAAAGGAGGATATTCTATGGTTGATCAGGCTGAGGTACACTTGATGTATATTCTGAAAAACAAAATAAAAATCAGTTGGCCTTATTATGTTGCAAGCAGGATGTTCGCTCTGCGTGATTTCGGTAGACGAACCGCGTTATGTTACGCCTCCTTCATCCAAAATGTGCTTAACCATGCAGAAATTCGTGTTCCTGGTCTCCCGTATAAATCTCTCACCTCAGATCAAGAATTTAGCCAGAAGACGCTGACTATGATGGGGCATATATCGGATATTAAAGACAAGAGGTATAAGTATATTGTGAAATCAAACACCGATGTTTTGGAGGAATCTGATGAGAGTACCGAAGAAGAAGACGGGGAAGAAGAAGAAGACGAAGAAGAAGAACAACAAAGTGAAGACGAAGAAGACAATCAGATGGATACAGGTGCTGATGGTCAAGATAATAGTGCTTGACTGCCTCATTCTTCTACCATGGAACCGGAGGAAGACCAAGGGTGGGGTCAATGGTCACATACCGAGGCATGGATGCCTCAATCATCTACCATGGAAACTGAGATTGACCAAGGCTGGGGTCAATGGCAATATACTGGTTGGACTACTCTTAATTCTAATTACATGCCATCAACTCAAGGATTGGATTACCAAGATTCCTATTTCACTCCTCCATCACCTCCGCGTCCTCAACAAAATAATGAGGAAATTCTTGAACTTATGAGGAACATGCAACTCCAACAACAGCAGTTTGCCACAACTCAAGAGGAACGTTTCACGACACTGCATGAGGAGATTCAAGCGTACACAAACAATTTTGATGCTTTTGCCACCAATGTGATGGGAAGATTCAACACCATGGCTGAGACATCTGTTAACCAACACCGTGCTCTTACAAATAGTTTCAACATTTTGAACTAAACTGTGTTAGATTTGACTGAGCAATTGGACTTGCAACCTCGACCACCACCTCATAATCATCTGTTTCGTGGAAGAGGCCATCAATTTAGGGGGAGGAGGCCTTGAGGATATTCTGTTGCATCTCACATCATATATGTGTGCTTTGTTTCTTTCATGTTATCTTAATGACTTTATTATGTTTCTTTTCGTTATGTGTTTTCGCTTTTAGTGGTCTTGTACTTTTTGTTTTCCAGCTTTTCTATTCTGTAACAATGTACTGCCATATATTTTGTGTTCATTAAGTATCTTGGTTTGTTAAGCTTATTGTCTTGTTTCTATTTATCTTACTATACTTCTCATTAACTAGCATTTTATGTGGATGTGCGTTAATGGTTATGTGTTGCAATTATGTAAAAATGCCATATTCGATATTCTATCTTTGATATGTTTTATCTTTCTCTCTTTTTGATGTTGTTAAAGGGGGAGAAGAAACTGGAAATAACAGATATTGAGATGGATCAAACAACAATGGATGCATAAAGTTAGGGGAGGATGATACCCCAAGCTTGACCTTTTGCTACTGTTTTGCCATCATCAAAAAGGGGAAGTATGTGAGGGGAAGTCGTCTCTATACTTGGTTTTAATGATGTCAAAACAATTACATGTAGAATAGTATATCATGTTTAGCATAAATAGAATTCACATGTAAAATTGCATATACAATGCACACTATGTGGTTTTAAATGTGTTTGATCATGTTGGCAATGTTGTATGTGCATTAGGTGTGGTTAAGAACCATTAGGAATATCAAAACAATGAATTTGGTATGTTTCAAGGGTTTGAGTCGACTCACAACCCTGTTCTGGTCGACCCAGACAAGTTACATTTCTTAGAGTTGGCATCTGGAGTGCTCGCGTCGACCCTCCGGTCGACTCATACTGCCTGCATTTAAAATTGTTAAAAACTGGGAGGTGTGCGTCGACGCATGACCTGTTTCGGTCGACGCATGCATGAATTTTCTGCGCAATGTAGCGACTGCCATGCTCAAGTCGACCCTCCCACCTGCATAGGTCGACCGTTCACTATTTTGCACCATTTTTCTACTATGTTGTTTACTTCAAAATTATGTTATTCCTGTTATGTTTCTAAGCATAGTATATATATTATTTTGCCTCATTTTTTACATGAACAACAAGAAACGTGAAATTGGCACTGATTTTTATCTTCATCTTCATCTTCATTTTACATTCTCTAACAACTACACATAACCATTTTTGTTAGTGTTGTGTATTTTGTGAAGTGATAACTTCAGCCTTAGGTGTGTGTGTGTGTGTATCCTTCGAGCTGGGTTGAGAATCAGTGGGTGTTTCTTGAATAAAACCCTAGGTTTTGTCCTCTAAGAATCCGGGTGATTTTGGGGGGTTTTTCACAAATCGTTTTCTTTACAAGGATTCAGCCGTGCGAAGGGGATTGAAGAACGGATCGTTCAAATCAGTCGAGTAGCAACAATCGGAGGATCGTAGGAGAAAATATTTGGGATCGAATTGTGGAAGATCGAAATCGACCGAGTGAAGGGGATTGAAGAGTTGCGGGCTCTTGCAATCGAGTAGCGTGAGACGGTGATTTGTTCGACCAAATTCATGGCACTTGATTCATCTTGAATCAAGGGGATAGAAGACTTTGCATCGACATCAAAGACGTTTGAGGGTTTGGTGTATCAGTTTTTCTCGTGTATAAACAATTGCAACCATAATATATACATATCTCAATTCCATTATTGGGGGCAGAGGTACCCTTAGGGAGGATGATTGGGGAACTGCCTAATCAAATCGTGTTTGTTCTCTCTTTCCCTTATCTCTTTTACGTTTTGATATTATTCGAACTTGTGAAATATCAATTGATTGAAATTTTTCTGGTATAGTGTAGTATAGAGCTGGAAAATTGTTTTGTAAAACAATATAATCCCTTGGATTGCATTTGGAATTAGCTCTACACTCACATTACTTAGAAATTTACACTTTGAGTGCAGCGTACGCCAAGTGTTTGATAAATTGATTAAGCACAAGCTTTGAAAGCACATTGTGATTAAAGTTTGTCATTTCCACTCATTGGTGATAAGATAACCTCAAGTGAATATAATTGAATTGATTACATTGTGTTGTTTGTTGATTCATCTATTTTTTCTCTTCCGTCGCATCATTCTTAGCGTTATAGACGACTTGATTCAGTGGTGCTTCCGCTTTAAAACTTTTAAGGCTTAAATGCAATTTTGGTCCCCCTATTTTGGTTTTTTCGTGGTTTTAGTCCCCCTATTTTGTTTTTAAGCAGTTTTGGTCCCTCTGTTTTGGTTTTTTCGCAGTTTTGGTCCCCCATCCCAATTTTGACCAAACTGTTCATGTACGGTCGTGTACTGTTCATTTTGTCCGTACATGAACAGTATACGACCGTACATAAACAGTTAAGTCACAATTTGGATGGGGGACCAAAACTGCGAAAAAACCAAAACAGAGGGACCAAAAATGCTTAAAAACAAAATAGGGGGACTAAAACTGCGAAAAAACCAACTTTTAAAACCAATTTTGGAACACGATTAGCGTGTAATAAATTGTGGGATCTATTCAACCCCCCTTCTAGATCCAAGCCATCGTCTAACAGCATGGTCTCAATAACTCTGTATTATTTATAGACAATTATTTGAATTATCAATCGAAAAACCTTTAACTTCCATATTAATTTTACACTCTGATACTTATAATTACCTTAAAGCTATGGGTCTTACAACCTACGTTTTCCAGAGAACTCAGAGTCATGATGGCTAGTCTAAACCCACATGTCTCAAAAGGACGTTATAGAGAGTAGCCTTGATGACGCTGATGTCAACGCAGAACTTCGAACAATGTTGGAACTCAAAAACACCACCTGTCTCTTTAAAAATAAAATTAAAAGTGACATTTTTGGGGGACAATTTATTAGTCAAGAAATTTCAAAAGAGAAAATTCGACGGAGAAACCATTTGGAATTTCTCCAAACACAGGGAAAGGTTAAGGTGTCTTTCAACCAAAAGACCTACCAAAGGAATAATAGTATTTGATGTCGAAGAGTCTGGTTGAGGACTTATTAAAATTTTAGAACGTTCATTGATGCGTCAAGTTCGACAGATCGAATGGGTTCGACTAAAGGCGAAATTAAATTTCAAACTAAAGTATCTGCGTTTTGGTCTTATCCAAATTGTAAGAGACACGTGGAAATCAATCGACGGTCAATCACACATGCAAAGATGATGTGTCGAACAAAGAAACATTTGAACACTTGAAAATCATTAGTTCATCGAATTATAAATAAAGATTCTAGTGGTAAGATAAAAAATGCCAAAAACATTGTAAACTTCGATATACACTCAAAGTACCCGCACATAAGAGAAAAACGAGTTTTTCTGAAGAAAATGTCATTTCCTAACACTTCTATATTTATGCAAATAAATCTTTTTTTTCATTTAAAATTATTTCTGTGATTTTTTCTTTAACATTCAGAAGACTAATTTCGACTATATCGAAATCAGTTAGTTAATTTACTTTTATAACATAATTATTTTACTAAAAATACCCAACATTTATTACAAGAAATCATAATTATTAAAAATACCCAACATTTATTACAAGAAATCTGACAATATTGAATGCATATTTTCTCTTTCAAAAAATTAGCACAAACTTGCTTTGAAATTTACCAATCTGATCCTTCAAATAACTAACCTAAAGTTAAGTGATTGTTTACCAAAAATACCAATGAAAACATTTGCACCGATCTTTATGATTATGTTTAACTTATTCATTTTTTTTAAAATTATTATATGTGTTGACGTATAAGTGTTAGGTCGTATTTGAAAAAGACTTAATTAAGACTATAATGGCATACATAATGTAATTATTACAGAGAGTAAAAATGACAATCCTATCACATGTTATATATACTCCTTCCTATTTCAAATAATTTTAAAAAAATTAAATGATTTTTTAAAATTTTTATATTCAAAATTTTTTTGATAAAATATTATCTAAAATAAATAACTATTTCAAACCAATTTTCTATTTAAAACTTTTATGAAATGTTTCTTCATAAATTTTTAATACTTTTATGAAATGTTTTTTTGTAAATTTTTAATAGAATAGAAATAAATTTCTTTCTATTGTTTAAATATCCAATTCCACTATTTAAAAATTATATAAAATATTTTAATTATTTTTCCATTTTAACACTTATTTCAAAACATTAATATTGATAATTCATCAATTATTTATTCTATTAATATTGTTAATTCATTAATAGACCATGGAATAAAAATTTAATTATATTTAGCAATTAGATACTAAAGATAATTTTAGTTATAAAATTATTAAAAAAATAAAATAATACCCCATTCAAAAAAATAATTTTATTTAATAGTTCAAGAATCTAAAATATAGAATAACGGAACTCTTTGAATACAAATAATAGAAGAAAAAAAAGACTAATATACACAAAAATAGTTTTTACAAACAAAAAGAAAAGAAAAATATAAAAAGAAAATATCTGAAATAAAGCTTAATATTAAAGAAGAAGATTAGCAAAATCAAAAAATAAATTAAATAAAATTTAATGAAATTGGTTGAAACAGAGATCAGAAATTGGAAAATGGTTTTCGGTCACGGTGAATCAGAAACACGGACCAATGTAAACATCATCATATCTCTTTGATTTCAATTCAATCATAAATTCGTTAGAAACAAGATTTGAAAATACAATTGCACAAAAACAAGATGAAAAAATCAGACGAATCATCAGAGACTTAAATACTAAGAATCATGGAACAAATCCATCATATTGTTGCAGTTTTTTCTCAACACATGATTCAACAATGCAAAGACTGAAAACCTAAGATGAAAAAGAAAAACAATTCTTACATATGAAACATCGTATAACCTATAAAATGATTGTTAGATAAGTTGAAAACCTATCAGCTATATTAGATATTGCACAGAAATTGTTTGCTGTGTCAATTTATAAAAGACGGAAACCCTAATATTGAAAGGAAGATGGCTGATGGGCCGGGTTATGTTAATTGGGCCTTTGAATCTTTCATACCTCGTGGAAAATTGCTATTAAAACAGGAGAATTTTACTTGCCAACCCCCCCCCTCCCCCCCCCCCCCCCATTAAACCTGGCACTCCCCATTTGTAGCGAAATATCATATTTACTTTTTTAAAAATTATGAATTTTTGGAGATGGACCGGAGATTTTGAAAAATACCAGTAATTTTAAAATTACCGGGGATTTCAAAATTACCGGTAAAAATTACCAGGAATTTCAAAATTATCGGTAAAACCCCCAAAAATTTTCACACGATACCGGAAAAATTTGAAATTATCAATTGTGTAAAAATTTTCAATTTTTTTCTTTTTTTTTTTGAAAATTTTTACACTACCGGAAATTTCAAATACCCCAAAATTTATAGAAAATTTCCGGAAATTTGAAATTCCAGGTAGTGTAAAAATTTTCAAAAAAAAAAAGAAAAAAATTGAAATTTTTTACACTACCGGTAATTTCAAATACCCCGAAATTTACACAAAATTTCCGAAAATTTGAAATTCCCGGTAGTGTAAAAAATTTCAAAAAAAAAAATGAAAATTTTTATACTACCGGTAATTTCAAATTCCCCAAAATTTCACTCAATACCAGAAATTTGAAAATTTTCGGTAGACAAATTTTTTTCACTTTCCACCTAAAATTTTTAGGGGTTATATTGGAATTTTGATAGTTTGGGGATGCGAGGTTTAATTGGGGGTGGCATGTAGAATTCTCTTAAAACAGTCATCTACTAAAAACAGCCTATAAAGTTAGTTTTACTATTTCAAAATTTCTATTGGCACCACCATTTACTAGTCACCCTAATATCGCTTTCACGGCTCACTCTCTTGTACTACAATCTAAGTTTTTTTATCAATCGTACTTTAAATATTTGAATGAGAAGAGCTACAAGATCATAACATTTCATTATTAATTCATAAGAATTGATATATATTTACAAATATAAACATACATCGGTAATTATAATTTACAAAAGTGGTATTTTTATATGTAGTTTTATGAAATATTTTAATTCAAGTTCAACTCGCCGCGAGGACAAAAATGAGATTAGGTAAGATAAGATGTGCGTCAATCATTAAGGTCAATTCAACATGTTTGTATTGAGTCATCGCCACGTTTTTTAGTAGAGCGGAGCTGTTTGAATCGTCGTTAGAATTATATTTTTTTGATGAATCATCCACCACGCTTTTTAATTGAGCATAGGCATGTGAATCATGCTTGCAATTAGTTTTAGCTAGGTGAGAAATGGTTATATATATATATATATATATATATATATATATATATATATATATATATATATATATATACTCTAGTTCGGCTTAGGAATTAGAAATGAAGATAGTTGAATAACTAGTGATTTTTAATTGTGGCTCTGATCTCCTTTATGATGGTGCGGGATGGACCTGAATAGTTAGCACTCAAACACCTAAGTCAGTACAAGATTAAAGATGTGTGTAATGAAATTGGAGATCATAGATTTTGCATTGTTCTTAGCATGTGAACATTTTTATACTTTGGGTCGAATATAATGGAATTGAGATGGATTGGGCCTTGGTCAATTAGGCCTTTGACCGATCCAGAACAGTTGCCCCCAAGGTTTTGTCGAGCACTGAAGGAGTCGGGAAAAGTCTTAAGTATTATTGATTAGTTTACATGTCGTGATCCGATGTGGAATGAGACTAAAACACTTGGGATGAGTTTTGAAAAGTAGTATAGAACAATCACATTTAATGTGGTTCAATCATTGAAACATTTCATCACCCTTTTCTGACACGTGTAGTGATTTTACAAGTTAGGGTATGGCACAGATTATAGAGTACTCGAGTGCTCTCGAGTTAGTGTTATCCATGAGTGGAAATCCAGTCGTTGATCTCGTGATTTCTTTCCATAGTTGGTCTTGATCTTTCAGCTGTCATTGCTTATAAATAAAGTGAGTTGAGTATTTGTAAGTTTTTGCACCGTTTAGTTTTCAAGCTTAAAGTTACTTTTCATAAAAATCCTTTTGTTCCTTCTTCCTTGAGAGTATCACTAGAAGTGATTCAGTTTTCCCCTTAAAGCTTTATCTTTTTTTTTTAATTCCTTCAGCTTCATCAATCACACATAACCAGGTACCTCTATAACTTAAGTTTCTATCTTTGACATTTCTTATTTTCTAGTCAGGATAAGCGATAATATTATTTATTTAGTGAGCAATTATGAAGTTGAAACTTCATTTGCTTTTGCAATGGGGGCATGCCCTGAGTTTCTTCACCATTATCTTAGTAATGATCACGTAGAACTGGAAATCATAATCATATCTGGCGATTATGGGTTAGAAAGGATATCTGGGAATTTCTTATAGGAAAAAACTTCTTATTTTAGGTCGTTAAATTCCCTTATATAGATGTTTGCAGAAGGATAAATTGCACTGAGGTCCCTATGGCTCATCGTGTTTTGTTTGAAGATGAGGTAAAGGCCTATTTGCAATGGAGGGAACGCCCTAGAGATTTCAATCAACTTCATCTGTGGACTGAAGGTTGTGAGCCTAGCGATGCTGATGTGCTGGATCACTGAAATCTTCGAAACATGTTAGATACATTGGGGTATGACTGTGTAACACCCATATATAACAACATACATCAAAGCATATATATTATACATGAATCCAAGTATTTGGTACTGAAATACCATAAGTTCCTAGTTAACACATGGTATACATTACATGCCCAAAATACATAATACTAAAATCTATGGCATAATATATACAAGATGTCCCAAATACACTAAGAACTAGATCAAAACAATGATCTCAAAATAAGCTCCAAAGCGGAAGTCTTGCCATCCCAAAAAGCCAAGGAAAGTAAGGAAAATCAAACGACTTTCTCCTTACCCTTCGTGGAACCTGTAGTACCTGTAATATAATCAACAACATGGGGTGAGATATTAAATCTCAGTGAGTTCCCTATCTTATGGATTCTCTCGGCTTTACAAGGTTCTAACCAAATCCTAACTCAAGTCCAAGGGAAGGGAAAGGACTTCGAGTTCACAATCTCACAATCTCACACTATATGGAAACATGTTAGAAGTCCTGTTAACTCCAACGATTTTCACTATCGATAACCTTATCAAGGCATCCCTTCTTCCCGTCCTCTTTTACGTCTAAAAGTCGGAGCGAGTCATGGATCCTCGTAATTACTTGGCATACGAGATGGATTCGGAGCTAAGGGACACATTATCACCTTAAGTTGTCACTTCACACGCTCCGTACACCGTCACAAGTCTCTTTACCATATAGGTTCCATTCGTGCTATAACATTGGGAATCAAACCTACCAAGTAATAATGCATTCGTTCCAGAGGAGCTCGTTACTCATGGACGGCACACAATAAGGGAATGGTTACGATTTCGTGATTTCTCATACAACCATAATTGTATTAAATAAACTAGGCCACATATGCCTTTTTCAATAACTAGCATAATACACATGTTCCATAATAGTGTTTGTTCCTTTCTATACCACTCGGTATTGGTTACACGCTTCGGCCTTTTATGCGCGAGCGTTAACATTAGATCGTTTACCAATTTCCTAGCCCATTACTAGGTTCTAATATAATTTGATGTAAGTTTTCCTCTCACTTCCTATTTATCTTTTAAGTAGGCATATCTCTCAATATCATGATTAACAACAATAAGTTAGGCAAAGCATATCACAATTGCACAATAGAATTACATGTAATAATTCAAACATAAGTTATACCACTTTTGGGTTTTCCTCCGATTATTTAATCAGGCGATAAAATCGATATTTTCCACTTCCATTGTATAGAATATTCTCATAGCTTTCCATCGGTACCAAGAACAC
This sequence comes from Lathyrus tuberosus, assembly GCA_022829125.1. NCBI lineage: Eukaryota > Viridiplantae > Streptophyta > Magnoliopsida > Fabales > Fabaceae > Lathyrus > Lathyrus tuberosus. Next base: position 18,480,306 of record JALAZF010000022.1, on the reverse strand, counting down.
TCAAGTCGGATATACGAATCAAAAGTTATGGATTTTTAAAGAAAATAAATTATTTGAAAAAATCTCCAGGAGCGCCCGGTGGTCAAGGCTTCGCCTGACGGAGCCCTCTGCGCTTACTACTTCGCCCGGTGAAGCAGCGGCGTAAGTCCCATTCCAAAAACCCAGAATTCCAGAAGCAAAACATGTTGCGCCCCTTAACTTCCGCCCGACAGAGCAGAGGCGTAGGCCTACTACGCCCGGCGCTCAAAACGCCGCCCGGTGGTGCGTATAAGAATCAGAAAAATACAGCTGCATTTTTAGGGTTCCAAGGACTTCAAAACCCACCCTTTGCACACCAGATTATTTTCAAACATCAAAACAAGTATCATCAATTGATCACATGCATATTACGACTACACTACGCAATTTATATTGAATTTCATCCGTTAGAAACATGATTTTGGTGAGATTAAGCATTTTTATCAATTTCTAACTTAAGCTTTAATGATCTCTATCACCTAGAACTTAAAGCTTCTAACTAGAACCCACCTTAATTAGAGGATGATGATGAAGAAGATGAGATGAGTTGATGAAGAGGAGATGATGATTCTTGATCTTTTTCCTCTTCTAGGTTTTTCCTCTTCTTTCCGTTCTTTTCCTCTTCCTTCTCTCTAACTTCTTTCTATCTTTTCTTTCTATGTTTGGAAATGAGGGAAAATGAAATGATATAGGAAATACCCATTAGTTAGTAACACTACTAAATGTCCAAAAAGTCTCTATAGCTCTAATTAATAAAAACCTCAGAGTCATATAATATTAATTGGATTTGCTCTGAGCTCAACAGTTACTCTAATTATCTTTGCAGATAATTTCTCATAGCACACCGAAACTCAGTTGATCACAACTAATATTATCCAGAGCAAATTAAAATACGGGGTATTACAGACTGGGTGAATACAAATGTAGTGGGCACTTCATCGGCTCTTAGTATTTATGCCGCCCTAAGCGATGCTGACATTACGGTTAATGATCCTTTTGAGTGGTTAGTCCTTCAAGTGTAAAGGTAGAAGAGGATATACAACTCTTTTGAGGTAGTTATCCTGAAACATTTAAAAGTTTATATTTCTCAACTTTATTTAGGGTCATGGGCATACATAAGGGTCTTCCAAATATATGTAGATTATAAATCTTATCAGCCCTCTCTTAGCTTATTTTTTTTATCTTTTCCATCTGAGGTGTACTTCCCTGGACAACTTTCATAATTAGGAGCATATTTACTTTCATTTGGCCAACCATTGGTTCGACCCTTTTACTTAGAGCTATGGTGACTTCCTAAGAAATTTTTTATTGGTGAAGCCCGTCACCCTCACGGCTCATTCTATTTTCTTCTATCTTTCTGCTGATTCTCCTCGCTCTTGTTAGGTTTTTTACCCAAACAATTGGTCAAAGCTCCATTTTAACCAGTGTGCTCACTTCTATTGTACCAAGTTGGGTTCTCTTTCTTCGGATGAGGTTACAATAAAGAAAGAAATGTTATTGTGGTTTAAAGGGCTTGGTTATTAGGACAAGTTCGGCCCTAGTGAGATGCCTTCTACCGATGTGATGAAAAGGTGAATTGATACTCACGATATCTTGAATGCAGTTTGCCAAGAGGAGATAAGGAAGATTTTTAGTGAGGGGAAGTCTTTGGCTTTTCTTTACATCTGTAATTGCATTTTGCATGTAGGGTGGATAAAATAAGCAAGTTGAATATGTTTTATACCCTTGTAGATGCTTAAGGTATTCAGGTTGTGGTGAATATTGGGATTTTTGCCTTTGCCCCTACTCCTTTGGCAACCACTGCCTCTTCTCCGACTCATTCTCTTACCCCAAATGTAGAAGTTTTTGGACACAAGGTGGATCAACATTCAGAAGTCGCAGCTATTGTGATAGTGGATGAATCAACCCCGCCTCTTGTTTCAACCAAGAGGGCCTTGGAGGAGGAAAATAACTCCTTAGAGTGAGATTTTTCCAAAACATGTTATGGTCACAGAGGATGATGCTTCTAGGGAGGTGACTCTCTTCATAAAGATATAAGACATCTTCTCTTCTTGGCTTCCCCACACTATTGGGGAGGTCACTACTATAACTTCAATGTTAGACCTATCATTCTTCCGAAATCTCCCTGATGTGGATAAGATGGAAATATCTTCTCAACTTGTTCGCAGTATGTTCAAAATTGATACCATTTTCTCTCTCGTCTTTGATGGACAGGGTGGTGTTTTGGCCCAGTGCAATCCCCCCATGAAAGGGATACTTGGAAATGGAAGGTCGAAGCTATGAAGTTGAAGTGCACCAATCTCCATAAGGATCTTGTTACGTTGCTGGAGGAGATTAAAGCTAAAAACTCTTTTAAAAGAGGATGCAAAGATACATGGTTCACCTTCTTTTCTGGCAACTCCTGTGACCAATATTGAGGGTTCTTTTAGGATGTATAGAAGTTATATAAGGCAACTTTTGACTTTGTTGAGGAGAAGTGGTTTTCCCTTTTTTGAATGACTCTCTTTAGTTAGTCATTATGGGCCCACGTCATCATCCATGTTTATTGGGTGAGTGGCCAGTGAGAGCCCAATCCAGGCGGCCGCGTAGGCCCTTTTCAGGCAACCATATGGCCCATTCAGAAGGCCTCTGGCTTTCCAGGGTAGCCCGCCCCTCGCCATTACGCCTGGCCTCCGTTCTTATTCATGGATTATCCCTTCTTAGAGGCCTAATAAAATTATATCACTACATATTCCTCGTCTGAAACTTCAAGGAATTCTTCAAATGAGTCTTGATTTTTCTATTAAATCTTTTTCTCATCTTAAATTATTTCAATTAACTAGAAAAGCTCTTTGACTTTTTTGATGATCTTTGATTTATTTGACTTGCCTTGTAAGTTTCAACAATATTTGTTTCTCTAAATTCTAGTATTGGATCAGGTTTGTAATGCCAGCTTTTGAATCTTAGAAACTCGTTAGTCATGCAATTTTTGGAATCAAATAATGGCCAAGAGTTTTAATATCTGAGAACCATATTTGAATATTTTCTTCATTTTAATTTGGTGTTTCAATTTCTTGGTCAAGTGTGTTCAATATTTCCCTTTTAATCTCAGCGGAAATTTAATAAATCTTTTCAACACACACTTTTTTGGCAGTGTTATAGTGAAAAATATAATTGTACTCTGAAGCTAGCGGGATTATACCTGAGTGAATCGCACACTCAAAGATACAATAGAGTTGCCACCAAACTTTACTTAGTCCTAAAGGACAAAGAAAATATTGATAAAACCCAAGGGGAAGAGAAACGGGTAAGGGAGTCGGTTATGCGAGAGGAAGGTACTAGCACCTCACGCATCCGTCGTACTCGATGGGAACCATTATGCTTGCTTCTAGGCTCTGATGGGTTATCTATCTAAAGGGTACTAGCTAAAAGAGGAAAGGGAAAGGGAAAAAGAAGGTGCTCGCGGAGGATTAGGGCCCTCGTGCCTACGTATCCTCATAGTGCAATGAAAAATTCAGAGCTTCGTAGTTCATGGAACCAGGGAAAAGAAAGGGGAAGGTGGCTCGCCAAGATTTCGCAATCTCGTGCCTACATATCCTCATAGTGCAATGAGGAATTCAGAGCCTACGTAGTTCGAAGAACAAAGACAAGAAATGAAAGAAACGGTGCCTAAACCAAGATCGAAAGTAGATGGAATGGCCCTACTGTGGAAAACAAAAGAATATTGTTAAAACCAAGAAAGAAAGGCAAAGGAATGGTGGCGACTCCGCTGGGGAAAAAATAACTGGAATGGTGTCAAAACCAAGAGAATAAAGAAGCGAGAAAACTGATTAGCGACAAGGTGGGGGAGAAGAAGTTGCTCTACTTAGGAAGAAAAGAAATTGGTGTTTAACCGACAGACGGTGATTAACTAGAAGGAGGAGGGCTTAACTAAAAAGGTGTTTGACTCTCTGGGGACTTCAGTATATTAATTGATGGACAGTGGTTAACCGAAAGGAAGAGAGGAAAAATTGGTTTTAACAGGCAGACTGTGATCAACCAAAAGGACGGGTGTGGAACCAAGCAAAGGTTGTGACCCAAAGGGGTTCGGTACATAAACTGACAAGCAGTACTTGACCGAGGGTAGGGTTTTTGAACCAAGAAAAGGTTACTAACCCAAAGGCATGTGTATTCGAACCAAAAGAAGGTTGCTAACTCACAAGGGTATTGGTTTTAACAAACGGACTTTGATTAACCAAATAATGGGTGATTAACCAAGCGAAGGTAATTAACCCAAAAGAGAGTCAGTATGTTAACAGACAGACTGTGGTTAACTGAGGAACGGGTGATGAACCAAGAGAAGGTGATTAACCCAAGGAAGATTGGTTTTAACGGGCGGATTGTGATCAATCGACGAATAAGTGATTACGATTCTTCTGGGGAGCCAGCGAATAGTGATTGACCAAAAGAAAATATGTTGAACCAAGAGACGGTTGTTAACCCAAAAGAAACTTAGTATGTTAACAGACAAACTGTGATTAACTGAGGGAAGGAAGACATTGATCTTGAACCAAGTAGATGGTGATTGATCAAAGGAGAAATTTAAAGAGGAATGAGGGATCAAGGATCGACTCGGCTGGGGATCGGGAAACACTATTGTCTGGAGATAGAGATGATTATTCCAGGCACAGGGTCACTCGTACCCTACCCAAACTAATCAGAATGAGTGTAAGAATTCTCCACTCTCATCACTTCTCTAGCACTCAGAGTATAGTGCAGAAATTGAAACCAACAGAGTAACAGCGTGATTTGTACAGTGCTCCAACATGTTGTGTAGACCTCCAACTCCAAAGGGATCAGGAAAGAAAGGATCTAAAGAGATCCTAAAGAAGAAAGCGGGGAAAGATTAACTAATCGAAACAAGGTTTTGATCAATCGATCAAAGGGAAAGAACAAACCAACAACCTTTCAAACGTGTCGAAAGATCATCAAAGCAAGTGTGTGAAATAATGATTTTACAAAATTAAATTTGCTCAATGAAGAACAAATCTAATGCATCCAATTGAAATTGTAAAGCATTAACAAGGCCAAGCTAACATGAACCACTAAGCATAATCATGTTAACACATAAGCAAAAGTATGCAAAAAGTGCCTCAAATCATGTGATAAAATTACAAAGCAACATGATTACACATCATCAAGAATGCAAACAATTATATAATCGGCAAATCGTGCATCAAATATTCGCATACGTACTGCAATCGGAGGCTAAAAAACTCAAGAAAAGTCCACAAATATCAAATATGTCAAGCCTTGGAAGTTAAATATGGAAAGGAATCCAAACAAGCATGAAAAAAACACAAAAATCAGCTTCAACAACAGTGTTAATTGATTAACCACTTTTGCCTGCATTCTGGTTAATCGATTAACACTGTAAAAACAACACAAAAAACACATAGCAACAGTGTTAATCGATTAACCACTTTTGCCTGCATTTTGGTTAATCTGTTAACACTGTAAAAACAATAACATAAAATTCATCACAAAAGCACTTTTCAGCAACTTATTTCATGTAATTGCAGTGGATCAAAGCATGGAAGAAGATGCAAAATTCATGTTAATTCATAGCAAATAAAAGCTAAAAGAATTGATCATGCAAAACAAGAATTCAAGCAACAAAATCTCAATTAAGAACTACATGGTAAAAACGATCGAAAATAGCGAATTAAGCAAGAATCACCAACCTACAAGGCGGAGGTTTGCCTTGGTAATTGTTGTAAGCAAAATGTGATGTGAAGAAGCAAAGAAAACCAGAGAGTTCCAAGCTTTATAGCAATTCGCAGTGAAACTGAAGAATACGCGATAAATGCTCCAAATATGAATTTACACCAAAAGTCTTGAAATGATCACTTCCAAAACTTGAATTGAAGTAGAAGTTGTTGTAATTACAGAATTCCAAGAATAAATGTAGTGTAATGGAGGTTTATCTCAAAAGTTTAGCAAGTTCAATGTGAATCTTGCTAAGCTTTAATGGAGGAAAAGAGCTTTAGTGAGGTTTGGTGAAGAAGATGAAGATGAAGATGAATGTGAGAAAGATGCAGAAATTTCAAAGAGAAATTAGAGTGAAGAGTGAAAATTGTGAGAATGATCAAGGGTCCTTTGCATCAAGGTGAAGGTTTGCTTATATAGAGTGTAGGTTTGGAGTAGGTTTGGTTTGGAGTTAGTTAGACCTAACTCACTGAGTTGAGGTCTAACTCAATTAGTTATTGGTTAACCCGGTTGGAGAATCCCAATGCAACTCACATGATCAAATGGTTCACATGCTTAGAAATGAGAGTGTATGGTGAGCATAATTGAAAGGGTGGTAGTGTAGCAAATGTAATTGATATTTTCTTGTGTAATCACATGTCTAGAACGTTCCACAAGTTACTAGAATGATGTAGACCAAAGGAGAAGAGTGTAGATGCCGCAGGGATGTGAAATGTTGAAATTCTGTAAAACTTGCAGGTGTTAATCGATTAACACCTGTCTGTTAATCAATTAACAACTGTTCAAAAGCTGAAAAATAGCGCTGTAAAAAAGTGTTAATATATTAACCACTTTTGCCTGTATTTTGTTTAATCGATTAACACAGACAAATTGAAACAAGGTACTATGGTCGTGGCTCTGAACTTCGACCTTTTGCTTTGATGAATAAGCATAAAACCCCTCTTTTTTTGTCCATATTGATGTGGTGTTGACTCTGTGGATAACATATTCATAGCCTTGAGATTCTGTGGGAATTTGAGTATATGCCTGCAATGAATTCACATATAAAAATACAATGCATATGCTGAGAATGCGAGTGCCCATACTTATAAAAAAAACAAAAATGGAAGGTCAAATTTTGGGTTACGGCATACTATATAATGATTAACACACTTATTAGCAAGTACTTTGATTTATAAATTTTTTACACTTTCTCTTTATCTTATAGGGTTTATAGATTTTTTCAGCTTGTGCACTACTTCATTATTAATAAAATGAGTAGGAAAAAATGGACCATTTGAACATAACCCCACTAATCAAAATCAATGGAATCTTAAAAACATTTTCATTCTCATTTTCCACATGGTAAACCTTTCATCATCAAACAATGGAGGTTTGTTCATAAAAATCCTCTTGTCAAAAGATGTATTTAAAGTCATCATACTACTTCCTAAGACAACTAATCTTATAACATGAGTTAGGCTTTAATGTAACTTATTGACCAAGTGACTCCAAATACAAGAAATTAGTGAATTTTGATGTTCAAAAATATATTAAAAAAATGATTTATAAAAAGATTTTGATTAAAAATGACATGAGATGGAAAACTAAGATGAAACAGTGAAATAAAATAATGGAGAAAAGATAAAGAGATACGCAACGCATTAATATAAATAATAAGTACTAAAGAGATAACGAATATACATATCACACCAGAGAATTATCCTAGTTCAACCTAAACCACTTTGCCTACTCCAGTCCTCAAGAGTTTCCTCTTAAGATTTCCACTAAGATCAAACTTGAGCTTTTTACAGGATCAACCCAAACAACCTTTCAACACAACATGAGCTTTTGTATAGGATCATAAATAAAAGCATTATACATGCAAACAAAGCTTTTAAACAAGCTCAACTCAAAACTTAAAAATAGAACTTTTCATAGGTTCAACTCAGTAACCTTCACCAGAGCTTTTACACAGGCTAAGCTCAAAACCTAAACTCAAGCTTTTAAGAGGTTAAACTTACAATTTTCAAAACTATTACAAAGAGATTACAAGAGACTATGCCCTTGAATAAACTTTTAGCATAACACTAGAACAACGATTCTCAGATGAAAATTGTTTCTCTTTCCACTAAGGTAGCTTTAGTGGGAAAAAAAATAAGAGAAGAAAGACAGTATAAAGGTTTCTATTTAGAAAGCTAATGTATTTTGTTAATGTTATTTATTATATGGCTTTTGGATTTCTTCAGATCCTTCTACAACATAATAATATCCTCCTTAAGATTTCCAAAGTTAGCTTTTCCCCACTTCCATAAATTATTGAGGGTGTAATTCAGTTTCTCTTTGGTGTTACCTTTACAACTCATCCAATTTTTCTTAACCTCCACATTGATGTTGTGATGCTCCAGCCAAATATTCTTAAACCTAAGTCTCTTTCAGTTAGGTATGTTTTTATGGATGATGTTATGAATTGATGTCGTCAAGAACAAACCAAAATATGAGAAAAAGATTGAGTTTCTTGAACAAACACAAGAAACTCTATTGGGTTTTACAAAAGATAGAGAAGAAGGAAGAAGAAGAATAAGAATTGGTTAAAACTGTTTTACTATTCACTTACTCAATAAAGATTCAAAGATTAAAAATGAATACCAACAATTAACCTCTCTCAACAACCTGGGAGAACTAGTCTATTTATATACTACTAAGCTAACTTAGGCTACAAGCTAACTTAACAATTGGACTTATAACCAAAACCCAATTCAACATGCTAACTTAAACACAAAGCACTACTACAGGAAACCCATTTAAAAACGGCTGGGAAAATGTATAATCACGTGGGCGCAGTCGTTGTTATGTAGAGTGTCGTTGTAAAATGATACTTACTATGACGACCCATTAACCGTCGTAATAACCTAGAAACAGTGTGCTCTATCACAACGATTTTTCAAACGAACCGTTGTGATAAATATAATGGACCTTGGTTCGATTCCCAGCTGTGCCGTTTTGATATTTATTTTTTTCTGGACAGCGCGTGAGATATTATTACGGTTATGATGTATAACAGTTGTTATATATTTTGCAGGATTAACAAATATCATCCTGCTATTATATATAATCCCATTTTTTAACCTATATTATTGTTCATCATATCACAACAGAAAATACAACCCACATTTGTGATAAAGTTTTCATTCAAGTACTTTTAATAAGAATTGTGTGCCATATCGAAGGCAACAATTCAATATACTCTGAGAGTAACATAACTCTGAGAGTACTTTCATGCCTCTTACAAACAGTTTTCCTATTCCTGATATCTTTCTTCTAGTTCCATCCCTAAGAGTAACATAACTCTGAGAGTAGGTCTTAAGATCTTTAATATACTCCTTTCACCAGTCATGTGTTGTGAGTATCCACTGTCAAAATACTAAACCTCTCTTGAAGAGACTCTAGGGGATACACACTCTAAAATACATTTGAATCTTTCATACCTCGTGGAAAATTGTTATTAACACCACCATCTACTAATACAACCTATAAAGTTAGTTTTACTTTTTCAAAATTACTATTCGCACCACCATTTACTAATCACCTAATATCGCTTTCACGACTCACCCTCTTATAAGTTATACTACAGTCTAATTTTCTTTACCAATCATACTTTAAATATTTGAATGAGAAGAGCTACAAGATAATAACATGTCATTATTAATTCATAATAATTGATATATATTCACAATTATAAACATATATCGATAATTATAATTTACAAAAGTGGTATTTTTATATGTAGTTTTATGAAATATTTTAATTCAGATTCAAATAATGTCAACTCGCCTTCGATCATGTGAGATATATAGAGAGGTCCTAAATGAGATTAGGTAAGATAAGATGTGTGTCAAGCATTATGGTCAATTCAACATCTTTTGCTACATTCTCAATATTGAGACATCAACCACGTTTTTTTAGTAGACCGGAGTCGTTTGAATCGTAGTTAGAATTATATTTTTTTTTGAGATTTTTTTACAGTAATGCCATAAGTATGAAAATAAAAGAAATTTTTACATCTCTATAGTATTATCTAATATATTTATTTTTCCAACAAATTTTCCAAACTACCCAAATTAAAAAAAAAAAATCTCTGTGAAAGGAGGCGCCAATAGGAATGGCTCCCCTTTAAAACCCAAAGGAATGTGCCATTTGGGCTGAAGTCACCTTTAGAATTTAAGAGGGGACGCCAATAAGATTGGAGTCACCTCTTAAATTATAAAGGGATGCAAATGCATTGGAGTCACCTTATTTCGTGATAAAATATTTAATTTTTATTAATTCACATATTATATAATATTATAATATTTATATTATTTAATTTGAAATTTTTCATATAAATAGATGCCATGACTTGTATATTCATTCACACTTAAATTGTCATTATTTCTTATAATTTTAGCAGATTCAATCATGTATCTTAGAAGATATGGGCATGTCATTTTTTCAAGAACCGAGCCTCCGATAATGATGCTGTTTTGGAACATCCAAAGTTTAGAGAAACTACGAAGGAATTTGAATCGCTAGTTAGAATGAGACATTTCAGATGGTGAAAGAATTAGAAGTATTGAAAGATTTATTTCGTACTTCTCGATTGCAGATGGCAATATACAGCATGAGTGGCTGTGAATTAAAGATGACAACGACGTTAGGTCTATGATTTTTGGAACTGATTATACTTTTAATGGTTTGTGATGTTGCTTTAGAAGTATTTCGGTTTGTTTTCTTGTAACCAGAAATTGTTATAAATATTAAATTCGAAGGTTACAATTTTTCTAATAACAAAAGTAAATCTATCTAGAACTTGTTACAACATTGGGACAATGTTTCCTTGTATGCCCGGGAAGACGACATATTCCACACAATCTTTCCATTTTCTCAGTTGTATCCATTTCAGTTCTAATTTGCGTGCTTTTGGGGCGGCCATTTTTGTTTCTTCTCATGCTTTTGTTGTGGTAAATTGTGTCCCCGTGATAGGTTGCCCAATAGTCCTCACTAGTTACCAGTGGAAAGCTGTTATTGTAGATACTGAATAAGTTCACGACCTTGAAAACTTTTAATAGTTGCAAGAATGGATCATGACGAACACTGGAACATGCCGCAATGACATGTGAATAAGGCATACAGAAGGTTTGAAATTTTTCGCAGTCACACTAATTTTTATGAATTTCCACCCTATAGTATCCCATTGGTTGCCCCTCACTGTGATCCTTTGTCTCGTCAATAATGAAGTTGTAATCGTGACGATCAAATGCTTTAACTCGATGTGAGGTCACTTTAAGGGTTTCCTCCTTCATATATTTCATGCAGGTTTCGCTGAATAATTGCCCTGATTCCAAAACATCGCTCCAGTTTTTGCCTTTTCTCGCAAATAGTGACCCCAACTTATAATAGGTTGCTCTTATCAGTGTAGTGATGGGGAGGTTTCTAGTTCCTTCATAACCACCATCAAAATTTCGAGTATTCCGATATTTAATCCTCTTGCACCCCGAATGCCTGAATCCCTTCGTCATTCACACCTTCGGGTCCAAGAAGATTAAATAGGGGCATCTGTAATACCCCAAATTTTGACCACTTAGATTTCCCATCATTGTACAAATCATCATCACAATATGGATGTACCTTTATGCTTCATCAGTCTCCCCAAAGATGGGTGAGCATTCAATACAATCAAAATTAGGGTTTCAAGCCCTCTCTGAGTGCTTAGACAAAGGATCAATCAAGGAATGACATGATATTCAACTTGTCTAATCTCTTAAACATCCACAATGGATCAAAAAGGACTCCCACTTCAAGGATTAAGCACAAGGCTGCTCCCTTCTAGGTGGATCAAGTCTCAAGATCGACAGTGTCACCAAATTAGGGTTTTGGTCGACCAGGGCCTCCAGATGGAAAATTTCATCTGGGCACAAGGCAATGATCCAAAACATAACCTAATATACTTCATGGAACCTCATGAGCCCGTGCACCAAGTCAATCTTGCCTCAGGGGATGCAAAGTGCAGCTGAGGTACCATAAAATGATCCAGCCAATTTCAATCAAGGCCAACCATCCAAACACAATCCATAGGGTGTAGGGAAGCTGTTCAGATCATCACCACTCATCTGTAACACCTCCAAATCAAAAATCACATTGCACTTGCTGTCACGGCTTGGAGGTAAGCACATGCTTGGTCATCTCTCAATCTATGCATATTTCCTCGCACAATAATTTGGCCATATGTTCATAATCATGCATGGAATGTTTTCCCTCAATTAATTGCATTGTTTGAATCGTGTATCAAAAATCCTAGCCTTCATGCAAAAATTAGGGTTCTTGAGGTCTCTTCGTGATTTCTTGTTGTATGTTTAATTTAAATGAAATTAAAGTACATAGACATGATCGTGAGGTTGAGACGAGCATAATGATATGTGGATTGCATGATATGATTACGTATTCATGGAGATTGGATAGAAAACGCAAATCTGGGCAAACTGAAAAACGCGCGTGTTCTTAGTGTTGTTCTTGGCGCCATTTTTAGAAATTCAAATATTTGAATTTTGTGATTTTGTTTAATTGATTCAAAAATTAATTTCTCTCTGAGTTTTAATGATTTTGAGTTGATTCTTTTTTTAATAATTCACAAAAATGTTAAAATATTTTATTTTCACAAAAAATCCCAAAAATGTTATTTATCTCATATAATTGATATTTTTGCAAAGAGTTAATATTTTAATTATTTTTGGCATTTTAAATATTTTTTCTACATTGATTTTGCAACTTTTAATGCTTTCTAATTATTTTGTAGGTCAATACTTAATTTTTGAAGCATTAATCCAAGATCACAATTTGTTTTCCATGTGTTAAACAATTTTTGATCATTTTAATTGAATTTTTATTCAATTAAATACACTTTGAAAACAAATTAGGGTTTTGGATTAATTCAACCCTCATAAATCATTTTCAACACTTTTGGGCCTCTTGAGAGAGTGTAAGACCCATCCACCCTTGTACAAAACTTTTTGGGCCTCATCCATTGTATAAGTCCCTCTGTACAAGTAAACGGCGTGATCGTCGCCTTTTTTAAATAAACCTGGGCCTACCCTCGAGTAGTAAGACCCATTTCTCTCATTAAAAACACTTTGGGCCTCTATTAGAGTGTAAGACCCAATCCCCCTTTTAACCAAAACATTTTGGGCCTCACTTATTGTATAAGTCCCTCTGCGTTAAAAGAAAACCGCGGCGCGATCGCCATTTTAAAACGAAAAATCATTTGGGCCTACCCTCGAGTAGTAAGACCCATTTCTTTTTTTAAAAACTTTTTGGGCCTCTTGAGAGAGTGTAAGACCCATCCCTTTGTACAGAAAACCATTTTGGGCCCCAGTCACTTGTATAAGTCCCGCTGTACAAAGTCAAACAGTGCGCTCACTGATAAAACCTTGGGCCTCTCCTTGAGCTGTAAGCCCCAAATCTTTCTTTTTCAAAGCACTTTCTCCTTTGATTTTGAATATACTGTTGTTTTCAATCTTTCTTTGTTGAACAACTAACCAAACAACATGGAAGCTCTACAACCGAGTAAGTGGTTATCGCTTTCATTTACTGCTTTCATATTATAAACTGTATTGTGGGGCTGCTCACTGTAAGTCTCCTTTCATAAACTCATATCAACTGTGTAATAATAGTATAGATATTTCGAGTTTCCCCGGCAACTACGTCTAGAACTAGGTGACGCCGTTTCACTTATTCGTAGAAATAGACGCCTAGATCCCCAATAGGAGCACCAGATACAGTCTTCTCTTCGGCTGTCCTCCTTAGGAATCGTCAAGAAGCTCTACTCCCCAAGATGAATGTATTCTCCGTGAATGGCATCTTTGAGTTTCTTCCAAATTCTCGAACTTTCCTGACTTGATCTATTCCTTGTGGATAGCTTGCCTTGAATGTCTCGGGGTTTGGGTGCCCACTACGGTCATAATCTTGGACCTTAACTAAGGGACCCTATTTAAAAGCTAAAAGTCGCTGGATAGTAAACCTCGCACGTTTACCAGTGGTTTTTATCTTTAAAAGAGTTATCTCTCCTAATGGAAAGGAGATGATAGACCCACGGGCTTCTTAAAAGCATCGGCCTCCTCTTGGGTATTATACAAGGACACTACGGCTTCTTAGAAGTATTCACAGCCTCCTCTTAGGCTTCGTATAATGATCTCTTCCTCCAGGAATGATAGCCTCCTCTTGGGCTTCGTACAAGGACCCGTCGACTTCTTAAAAGTTTCCAGCCTCCTCTTGGGCTTCGTACAAATTGTCCCAACGACCTCCTAGAGGTATAGGAACAGAACTTAGTCATCTGCATAGAACAGTCATTTCATAGAGTCTACTACTGTTTCTCACAGCATAGTACAAAAGATAAAACTCTAGACTTGGACAGTCTAACTTCCTTGAGTCTCAAAGACATTCTCAAGCACCCTTCGTTAAATAGGAAGGAAACCCGCATACTCGGACAGTCTCAATACCCTTTGGATTTCCCGTTTCCTCAAAGAGAAGGAAATATCCCTGATCCTCAAATTAAATCCTTGAGTACAGTGATGCTCATATAAGAACTGATTTTCTCTTTCAAAATCAGTATATTGGATCTGTCACTCAACTGAAACAGTTACAATAGCCTCCATCTCGGGCTTCGTACGAGATACCAAAATTCTCCCCAGTGGAGTCAAACAACCATTTCGCCTCTCTCTCAGGCTTTCTACGAGACACATAAGAGACTCCCTCGTTGAGTCAATCCCCCTTTCGCCTCCATCTCGGGCTTTATACGAGATACAAAAAGGTTTATATTGAGCCAAACAAATTCTAGCCTCCATCTCGGGCTTCGTACGAGACACAAAGACTCCATCGTCGGGTCAAAAACTTTTAGCCTCTCTCTCGGGCTTTGTACGGGACACAAAATAGCCTCCTCTTAGGCTTTGTATAATGATTTTCCTAGCAGAAATTAGCCTCCTCTTAGGCTTTGTATAAGAAAACCATTGGTTGATCCAATCAACCTTTTAGCATCAAAGCTGTGCCTCGTTCACAGTACACAAACATCAACAACTCCTTTCCCTTCATCTAATCGCTGTAAGCGGCAAGCCTCTGGATCATCTACATCCATGCCACTGTCCCTCTTTTAGCATGAGAAATTCCTAAGGAAAGATGGCATTGCTCTACACTGAGTTAAAGTCTTCTCCTTCAGGTTAAAACCCTTTCTTCGGAAATTATGGCATTGCTCGGATCCGCGTATCCCAGTTAAAGTAATTCTCTTTCTCCCCTCTTTAGAGATGACAAATTCTCTCTAAAGTCGAGGTCATTCAGCTTCACGTCTTGGGCTTTGAACAAGACACAAATAGACCTTTCAGCTTCACATCTTGGGCTTTGAACAAGATACAAACCACCTTTCGCTTCATGTCTTGGGCTTTGAACAAGACACCAAAAACCAATTTCCTCCCATTCCCATAGAATAGGAGGAACTACAAACGCTCTGATTTCCCTGTTTCGGTAAACGGGAATACGTAGGCATAAGATCGAAAGAAAAGATCTTAGCGAGCGCAATCAACAAAAAACCCAAATCCCATATCTCAGTCAATCAAAAGCAGTATTTCAAAAGCACTAGTCCTAACATCATGTGTCAATCAGGAGAAATAACCTAAGAGAAACCCCCGAATCTTTGTAGCATCTGTAACCTAACAGACCGCTGTTCAAACTCAGTATGCAAGCAGGGTTAGTTGGAGACATCTATTTCCCTTCCTTAATCAGCTTCAATAGGATAAAAAATGAATCGAGCTATAGTACCAGAGCGATTGTGCTTCGCAACCACATCCCAAAATCACTCGCTACACATATACATGTTCAACTACTTTAATTCTTGCAATCTAAGCTTTCCTGTATGATGGAGTATAGTTGAACCGTGCAATGACATAAGAGATAATTGTGCGCACCTTCACACATGGATCTACGCCCACAAGATGCAAAATCTCTTGGCATATTAATTGAGAGCTTAGTTTAGCATGATTTTGCCGAAGAATGTTGGTTGTTCGACTGTGAGGTGGATCAATCGAACATATCTCCCAACAATCACTTCTCTTCCGATAGGACTCTGCTAACCGAAACTTGCAAAGTTTGTTACGACAAACTATGACATCGTGTTTTGAATTATTATTGTTTACTTCAAAATCAACAAAATTATCCATGTGAAACCTTATTATAGCTTGCATGCACTCTGCTTTTGTGCGATACTGGTTCCCCACTTTTTAGACACCTTTGATTTGTGGAGAAGGATTGTAGAACAAATCCAAGGATGACTTGTCTCCACTCAAATGCAAGTTAGTTATATGCTGGGGAGGACAATGGACATGACTTAATGGTAATGCCTCTTCATCTACGTATTCAAGTGGAGTGATTGTGGTGTAGTCCCCAGTCCCAAACAAATTCACCATTTGATCAACCATGGCCTCGGTCGGGTTCTTCTTCCTCCTTGTCAACTGCAGCAACTTCATCTTGTTCCAATGAGTGTGGCTGATCTATTACCTGAGATTCACCAAACATTTGGGATTGTTGAGTCTGACAGAGTAATAGATACAAATCGATATAGTCGAACCCATAGTGTTCATGACTATCAAACATGCGTTGAACATCGTCATAGTCTTGTATATTCAGTTGAAATACTTGTCCGGACTATTTAAAAAAATAGGACTTCTATATATGATTTGAGAGATTGGACCAAACAACATCTTTGACTATATTCGCTTTTTGAAATGCAAGAAATTTGATTTCCTGCTCATTGTTAATCGGGTAACATCAGTATTTTGAAACCTGAAACCAAAAATATCAGAGACGTATGTGTCTCCATTAAAATGAGCATGAACAATATAATTTGTTGTTCTAGACATATTTGCATGTAATGAAATGTAATTTAGATGATATTTACCCTCTCCAATGTGTACTGATACATATAATAAATGATGCAGAATAAAATAATATTTTCACTTATAAGGGAGACGTCATTTGAATTAAAGTCCCTTCATCAAATTATAAGGGAGACGCCATTTCTAGTGGAGTCACCTTTTCATAAAATATCACAATGGCGCCATTTAAAATGAAGTCAGCATTTAAAATAAAACTAGGGCGCCATTTGAAATGGAGTCATCCCATTAATGCATCCGAAAATAGAATCTTGCATGCATGCAATCTGCCAAGTGTGACAATTCTTCTTGAATTTCATCTACCTCATTTATTTTTCTGCATGGCAATGAATGCATCCTCTCCAACAATTTATTTTTTTCATCTACCACAATTCAAAATTTTTACTATAAATACATGGTAGATTTCGTTGTAAAATTCATCTATCCTCTCCAACAAATACTTTCTTGTTATAATCACATTGTTATTTCGTGTAGAAAAATGGCTCTATTAACCATGGGAGAGGAGCATAGAGAAACACCAAACAACATCGCTTCTTATGTAAGTATAATGTCCCATTAAGTTGTAGCTTGCTATTTTTGTTATAATCACATTGTTGTGACGATTTTTATTTTACAATGTTGTAGCTAACTATTTCTTTTTTCTTAGAATCCTCATGACTTCCAAACTCGTGACTTCTTAGAATATAGTCACCTTTAATATTAACATATTATTTACATATACTAAATATTTTTTTTTTCTCCTACAGTTTATTTGGCGGCTATATCTTGGTCTATAAGCCATTCATGAAGTTAACGAACACGACTCTGCTGTGTGGAGTGCGAAAGTACCGATTATCAACTTCATCATAGTGGAAATGCACAACAGTGATCGTGTCAAACTTCAGTTTGGTATGCTAGAAGATATTCCAGGTCCACCAAAATGCATCGCCCCCAAATACCACACAAGTAAAGTCTCCGACCAATGAGACTACCCCCAATGGACCAACTTTGCAAAACATGAGTGTCGTGAATGGAAGCATCACCGCCTTTTTGTTTTGTCTGACACTGTGTTGCCATTCGAGAGAAAACCATTTATCCAATACATGAATTGGTATAGGCCGATTACCATTGGTTTCATTTCTCATCCTAGATATTTGGTTAACCCACACCAACAAGCCTCATTATCACGCACCCAACTGCCGACCCAGCTCCTAACCCAACAGCCAATCCAACCCCCACTCACACAACCATAACTCCATGAACATACCCCTTACCAATCCACCCAATTCCAACATAGTTATTCCCAGTCCCAATACCAACAAAATCCACCACCATACCAAACATACTCTTATGATACTACAAACTAATTTAACATGGAGTATCAAACACCCGATCAAACCTTACCCACCTAAACATTTACACCAATGTCACCTTACGACCAAGCCGACTATCGTCCCGGCATAGCCTCATCGAGCTAACCACCCCAACAAAATTATGAAGGCATGGGCAACCTCTTTAATATGGATGACTTTACTGAGATCGACCTATCTTCATGGGCCCAAATGATCCAGTTTCTTGATAGCGACCCAACACAACCATCAGCGTGGGTTTCCTATCAAACACCCCCTGTGGACCCGACGCCACCACAAAGACCACCGAGAAACGTACGTACTCGAGGATGCGGTACCGACTGACATTTCGCTCGACCTAATCGTAGAAATTAATGTACAATGTTTCGCCTTGTACTCAATTTATTATTAAATGAAATTGTTTATTATTTAATATGTTATTTATTAAATATTATTAAAAGATAATCGTTTAAAGGTGACTCCAACTCAAATGGCGCCACCTCTTAATGCATAAAGGTGACTCCAACTCAAATGGCGTCCCCTCATTAACTTTTAAAGGGGTGGCCAACCCAAATGGCGCCACCCTTCAACGTAACTTTTTTTTTAAAACTAGTATATTTTGGAAAACTGTTTGAAAAGTTGGTTACTTTGGAAAATATTATAGGAAACGGTGGTTATGTGGGTAAAAATTTCAAAATAAAACACTAAAATACCATTAAAAAAAATTCTTAAAATCTCACACATCATGAATAAGCTCGTCCAATCAATGGTCGAACTGCCTAGTTTTGTTTCCCTATTCATTGGTTCGTTTATTCAATGGCCGAACACATAAATATTTTAAATATTTAAATAAGTTTTTGTCTTTTTGATCTTTTATATTTTTTTATGTTTTTTTTAATTATTAGAATATAAATTTAATATTTTAATCATATTATTAATTAATACAATTTTATAAAATATAATTGTATAAATTTGACTAAAATTTTATTCATATTATTAATTAATACAATTTTAATATTTTATTCATAATATTAATTAATTTAGTTGTATTTATTACACATCAATAATTGCATGAAGATGCTCGACCATCCATTAGCCGAGCTCGACCATCTATTGGCCGAGCAGTGAAATATTTTATTATTTTTCTATTTTCTATAAATAGCTGTGTGTGGCAACCTCTAAGTCTCACATCATTTACACTTATTTCATCATTTCACTCTGAAATATTTCTTTAAGAATGGAGTATTTTATCAATCTAAATGCTCCTATTATAAAAAGAGATGCTCAACTGTTTTTTTCAGCAATAAAGCCTCTGATGAAGATCCGACTATGGAACACAATGAAATTCGAGCATTTTTCAGAAAAGCCTGGTGAGTTGGTTAGATGGAGAAATTGTTGACGATGAAAAAATTAGAAGATTTGACAGGCTTGTTAAAAATGGAGAAACTTGATCCTGGAAAGGTGTTAAAAACGACCATGAAGTTGTTTTGATGATGTATGGACCAGCGGATATTGTCTTAATAATTGTAATCTCCTAGACATGTTGATGTGTTTAATCGTTTTATTGTTTATCTTCTTGTTGTTTTATGCGTGGTTTCGTTTATTTTGTAGTTGTTGTCTTGAATATTAAATGAATGTTGAATTATAAAGACATGAAATGAAAGCTAAAACTTTGAGTAAATGATTAACTAAAAAAACAAACAAAATCATCTAGACGGGTCAGCTACATTTGTACATTTTCTATGCTTATGGCCTATTTCGCGACAAATCTCACACCTTCTCTTCTCTTTTTCAACATCGTCTATTTCGGTTCTAATTCGAGTATTATTTGGGTGTCATTTCTTCTTCCTTCACATAGTCGCATCATGGCAAAGAGTATATCCTTCATATGTTGGCCAATTTTCCTAGTGTGGAAGTCCAAGGAAGCTTTCCTTGTAGACTTTAAAAACATTCAGAATCTTGAAAACATCTGGTATGTGCATGGTTTGGTTCTGGCGTATACTAGCACATGCTACGATTACATGGGAACAAGATAAATGAAATGCTAGAAATTTCCCCCAATCGCACCACCGCTTTCTGAGATCAACGCTGAAAATACCTAATGGTCGACAATCATTCTAATTAATTCTTTCGGCCACCATAAAATAGAATCTCTCGCAATTGAATTGCATGACATTATGACTGCTAGATTTAATCGCTTCTTCAGCCATTCCTTTATTACAGTTATCTGTGAAAGGTTGACCAGATGTCAACATTTTTGTCCAATCATGGCCTCGTTTACCAAACAGCGATCCCAACCAGAAATATGTAGACCAAACCAAAACAGTGATTGGAAGGTTTCAGGTAGGCTTAAGTACTGAGTTCATTGCTTCGGCCAGGTTAGTTGTCATGTGTCCCCATCGTTGTCCACTTATCCTCCGTCATACGCCTTTACCCACTTCTCTCGGGGAATGTTGTTTATCCACTCCAAAGTCTTTATATTTGATCTTTGTATTTTGCCTCGGTAGTAATTAAATGTTGCGTCCGTCAATGCATCTCCTGTAATAAAAAGGTTAAATAAAACATATGAATATTAATAACTATTTATAGTTAGTGTAAATGTAGCTTGTTACCCAGGTTGACAAGTTTTTACGTAGTTCCTTATCTTTGAACTCACGCATGAAGTTTTGTGCAATGTGTCTGAT
The DNA here is from genome assembly GCA_022829125.1 of Lathyrus tuberosus. Lineage (NCBI taxonomy): Eukaryota > Viridiplantae > Streptophyta > Magnoliopsida > Fabales > Fabaceae > Lathyrus > Lathyrus tuberosus. The sequence continues at coordinate 18,459,600 of JALAZF010000022.1, read as the reverse complement.
GCAGTAAACATATGAAGATGGAGGATATTGATGTCCATTTTCTTGATCATCATATGTACTCTGTATCGATGGATGTCGGTTAAATATGAGACACATATTGGCCTGGGGTGTCACGTGCATTCTCAAATTCCTAAGAAAGAAACATCAATCATCCTTTGTCTCACCTTCAACTAATGTGAAAGCTATTGGGAAAATGTTCCCGTTCCCGTCTTGTACCATAGCCATCAATAAAGTCCCTTTGTACTTGTTGAACAACCATGTTCTGTCAACTTGCATAACAAGCTTACAATAAGTGAAACCACGGATACATGGTCAAAACGCCCAAAAAAGATGATGAAATATCCTCCTGTCAGCAAATTGGGTTCTGTCATCTGAAAATACAGGCAATGGTTGCAAGATTATAATAGTACCAGGAAGATAGGTTCTCATTACCAACAACCACTGTGGCAGGTCATTGTAAAACATCTCCCAATTTCCATACAGTGATTCTATGGCCTTAATCATCGCAATCCACACTTTCTTGTAAGATATTCTATATCTGTATTTTTCAGCAACATGGGTGATAATCACCTTAACTTTAAGCAAAGTGTCGCTGTTAACAAGATCCCTGATGTTGTGACTAGTAATTTCTTAATCAAGTTTTCTATGATCTGGTGACATAGAAGATGTTGTGCAAGTGTGGGATCTGCTTATCGTAGCAATATCCCATATTGAGCTCTTCTTATGTAGTGCAGCTCTACATTTGAATTTGCGTTCTGGATTCTTACATTTGATTATATATCTTCCACAATCAGATTTATGCATTTCATAGTCAAAATTGCTAGTTATATGCCAATGTTAAAATGCAAGAACACCCACTTCCTTACTTTTAAACTCCATTCCTGCCTCTAAGTGGTCACCAATATGGTTTGGTGTGTAGTTCCCAAAAATAGAGATAGGTTAAGAAACCTCCAAGTAGATAATGGTGTATATATATAATGTTTAGGTGTGGAACCTTTAGTAGTAGATTTAGATAAATGCAGTAGATATAGTTGGGATTCTGCTTGTTTAGATACATTATTTAGACATATGTGTAAAGCATGCGAATGAGGAGTAAAAAGTATTGGAGGATGCGCTCTCTTACTTGTTGTTTGGGCATACTGGCGTATACCATTAATTATTCTTAATAGTTCAATGGTGTCATCTTACCTGTATGGAATAAGGTAAATTTAATTTATAATTGCACTATTTTATACGCACATAAACTTATACTGATAATGTTATTATATTTCTTTATTTTGAAATTGTAATATTTACTCAACGAGGAATGACTTACCAAAAAAATCCTCATTTTCATCTACGTGGATATCGATTCGCACTAGATTACATGGGGACGAACGATGTAAGTTTGTAACCGTACAATCTCTAGGTTTTCTGAGATATGTATTTGCACTCTGACTATTAAATTTTGTGTAACAGTTTATTTGGAGGCCATACCCTCAACATAAACCTTGTGCTCTTGTTGATAGTCGGGTTTGGAGTGTGACGACATCAATCATCTATTTTCATATTATTGAAATACATCAAGCAGATAGGGTCAAATTTCAGTTTGGGCATGAACAACAAATTCCTACTCAGCCAAGATGTCTATGTGAACATCATGAAATAGAAATGCCCAATACACGGGGAGATCATTGGCGCAATCTGAATAAAGATGAGAACAACAAGTGGAAAATAGAAGAGATTTGACATTGAATGGAAACATGGTAAATGGTGACTATGAGCATAGCGATGCATATATTTAATAGTTTAGATCAATTCCATTTATGCATGCTTCTCAAGCACAGTTTTTAGACGACCCCCATCAATATGCCTCTTCTTCAACACAACAAACAACCTTGTTGCCCATACATCAAGAAATCTCCCAAATGAACCCATCACAATTTCAATCCTAAACATCTTCATTCCCCCAACACATAGACCATTACGCCCAAACCATACTACCCCAACAAACATACCATCACACCCAAATTACACAACAACATACATTCTATGCCAACACATCTCAACAACCAACTCCTCACACCTTAACCCCTCAAACTAACTACTACCACCAACAATATCAACAACAAACCACACTTTAACCATCCATACAATACACTTCAATTCCTCAACCTAACTTTGACAATTCATACCCTTAATCTCAACAACAAACATTTAACCATTCACTTTCTCAACCTACTTCTACACACAACACTGAAGATGTTTATTATCCTCTCATTCAACATAGCCCTCCAGCCACCTTCATCCCACCAACACAACCAGTCACCAACTTTAACCTCACCAATGATCAACTCATGGAGTGGCCAGGTCTTTCTATTGCTGATATGGATATGAACATGGTTGTCAATACATCACATCAAAATGAAAAGTTGTCTTCCGACTCCACTCCATCTCCTCAAAGACAGCAAACCTAAGATTTAGGCAGGGGAAGCGCAAAAAAAAAAGAGTACATGATGTGGAACGGGCAGTCATTTAATTAAACCCACTTGATGTATCTTATATTTTCAGTAATACTAATAAAATTGTTATTTATTACATATTATTTAATACAATAATAATATTAATTAATTAATTAAGTGTTAAAATTATATAAGAAAATATATCACATACTATTAAAAAAATATATTTGTTAAAATATCCAAATATTAAGAAAATTAAAATATTTTATTATATTAAAATATTAATTAAAACATTTATTCATTACTATTTAAAATATGAAAAATCATTTTTAAAATATTAAAATTATTTTTAAACCATTTAATCAATAAAAATTAAAAAAAAAAGTGTTTTATCAGGATTGGCCAATGGATGCCCGAGCTTATTCAGTGTGTGGACTGCCTTTATTGGTTCGTTCAATGGTTGACCGAGCCCACTCTAAATGTGTGGCACTTTTGAATTTTTTTTTCAACTAGTGGCAATTTGGTATTTAATTTTCAGAACCACGGCATGGCAGTAAAAAAGTCTTTTTTTGATAAATCATCCACCACACTCTCTAATAGAGCGTAGTCATGTGAATCATGCTTGCAATTGTAGCCTTGAGATTCTATATTCTACACATTTAGCTAGGTAAAAATGGTTATATATATATATCCATTCAGGAACTATAAATGGATGCTCTAGTTTGGCTTAGGAATTAGAAATGAAGATACTTGGATAACTAGTGATCTTTAACTGTTGCTCTGGTCTCCTTAATGATAGCGCGAGATAGACCTGAATAGTTAGCACTCAAACACGCAAGTCAGTTCAAGATTCAAGATGTGTGTAATGAAAGTGGAGATCAGGGATTGTACATTGCTCTTAGCATGTGAACTTTGTTTATACTTTGCGTCGGGTATAATGGATTTGAGATGGATTAGACCTTGGTCAATTAGGCCTTTGACCGATCCAAATCAATTGCCCCCAAGGCTTTGTTGGGCACTGAAGGAGGCAGGGAAAAATCTTAAGTATTATTGATTGGTTTACATGTTGTGATCCGATGTGGTATGGAATTGAAATGTTTGGGATCAGTTTTGAAAATTAATAGAGAACAATCACATTTAATGTGGTTCAATCATTGAAACGCTTCATCTCTTTTTCTGACATGTGTAGTGATTTTACCAGTTAGGGTATGGCGCAGATTATAGAGTACTCGAGTGCACTCAAGTTAGCGTTATCCATTAGTGGAAATCCAGTCATTGATCTCGTGATTTCTTTTCATAGTTGATCTTGATCTTTCAGCTGTCATAGCTTATAAATATAGTGGTTTGAGTATTTGTAAGTTTTTGCACCCTTTAGTTTTCAAGCTTAAAGTTACTTTTCAGAAAAATGTTTTCGTTCCTTCTTCCTTGAGAGTATCACTAGAAGCGATTCAGTTTTTCCCTTAAAGCTTTATCTTTTTTACCATTCCTTCGACTTCATCAATCACACATAACCAGGTACCCCTATAATTTAAGTTTTTATCTTTGGCATTTCTTGTTTTCTAGTTAGGATGCGCGATAATACTATTGATTTAGTGAGTGATTCTTAAGTTGAAACTTCATTTGCTTCTGCAATGGGGGCATGCCCTGAGTTTCTTAACCCTTATCTTAGTAGTGATCAAGTATAACTGGAAATCATAATCTTGTCTGGAGATTATGGGTTAGAAAGGATATCCGGGAATTTCTTAGAGGAAAAAACTTCTTATTTTGGGTCGTTAGATGCCCTTATATCAAATGTTCGCGGGAGAATAAATTGCACCAAGGTCCATATGCCCTATCGTATTTTCGCAATTAAATTATGTGATGTTGTGTAATTGTATGTGTTGATCGGTGTTTTGGTGTGTTTGAGATACCCTTGGTGTGGGGTAGTGGCCTTAAGAATAGAATTTAAGAAGTTAGGAGTGTGTGAGCAAAAGTGTAGAAATTGGATGTGTTGTGAGTAAAACTAAATAATTGATATTAATAATATTTATTTAATTAAATAATAATAGGTGAGTATTATTTAATTTTATTATTTGATGAAATTATTATTTTATTTTATTAGTTGGATTAAGTTATAATAATAATAATATATTAAAATAAAGTAATAAGGGATAGAGGAATAGAAACTGATAGATTGTGAAATTGAGAAAAAGTTTGGAGAAAAGGGAGAAGAGAGCTAGGGCAAGGAAGGATAAGCTAGGAAGAATCCCCATTGCTAAAGGTTGAAGAAACTTTACAAGAACTCTATGGTAAGGGTGGAATTCTGATTATCTAAGGGATTGTATAGGATTTGTGGGTATGGATTGTGATTGCTATGTTGGAGTTTTTATTCTCATATGTTGTGAACTTGCAATTGTATGTTTATGATGAGTAGTTGTATGTCGAATCAAATTGTGTGATTATGTTATTATGGGATGTTTTGATGAATTGGATGTTATTAGAATGCTCTGGTTGATGTGTATTGATAGGATTTAGAGTTTAAAACTTGATTATGTGAATGTATGAGAGTTGGGGGTTTTGGGTTGAGAAGAAAAGTGATTTTCTTGTCAAAAAGTAGCAGAAAAGTGATTCTGCTATAGGTGTAATCGGTTACCAGAAAGGGGGTAACCAGTTACATTGTTTAGAAATTGCATTTTCTGCGCAAGTTGTGAGGGTGTAACCAGTTACCTCATTTTGGGTAACCGGATATAATGAGTGGGGATTGTGTGGCAGAGGCTGGTTACAGGGGCGTAATAGGTTACCTCATGTGGTGTAACCGCTTACACTGGGAACAAATTTTGAAAATCTTTAAAAATTTATATGTTGAGCTATGGGTGCCCGATTGGGGTACCGTTCGAAGTGGCGGAAAGCTGGTGTAATGTACTTTAACTTAAAATTAGTTTTTGTACCTGGAAATAAATAATTTGTTATGTGGCAGTGTTAAATGCATTGTAGTGTTTATGTTGTGGTGTGACATATTCGTGAATGCATTTGTTGTTGTTGACTATATCATTGTGTTATTGTTGCTGAATGTTATGGCATGTGTTTGGGGCGTGGTGGCCAGTAGTAGCATAGTACCTTGATTAAGGTGATGTCATTATACTCGTTGTTGTTGTTGTTGCATGTCTGTTATATATGTCATGCATCATGGTGTGGCACGGTGGTCCGTGAGACTCAATCCTATAGTGATGGAATGGGTGCGAGTAGCTAATTCCTACGGTGATGGAATTAGTGAAGTGTTATCTATGGTGATGGTAACGATTTTTGATGAGACTCAATCCCATTGTATGGATTAGGTGCGAGTAGCTAATTCCTATGGTGATGGAATTAATGAAGCGTTGCCTATGATAACGATTTTTGGTGAGCTCTGATCATAAGTGGGGATGGGGGCGATAAAACTGAGAGTTCACGTATTGGTATCACATGCATTGAGTCAAGTTGTTGAGTCTCATTGCATTGCATATATGTTGTGTTGTTGTGTTTGGTTGTATGGTAGTGTGATTTGGTGGAATGGGTGATTGTGCATGAATAATCCAATGCTTATTTATTATTATGCATTCTTTTATATAATTATGATATCTCACCCCTTCTGTTTGAATGTTGCTTTTACATGGGCATCGTGCAGATAATCTGCAATACAACGTGGATGTATGTGGAAGATGGTATCTTCCTTTTATTCTATATAGTCGGCGTCTGCTCTGATGTGTAACACCAAGAAGAGGGAACGCTTATTACTGTTTACGTGTATTAGAGATTTATGGATATTCCCTAAGTTGTTATTTCTTTTGATTACCTTAAATCATGATTATTTTTTTATTAATTAAATTGTCAGTTGTTGATGTTTCTGCTGCTTAATAAAATTGAAGTTTAGACATAATCAATGTTACTATCATTATTTACAATTTTTAAATATATTACATGTTACATATTTGATTACATGAGCAAGTGTTTGTTGATAACTGTAACACCTCAAAATTTACCCTCTCTTCTTCTAACCTTAACTGGCTTTCGCTTCGTATTCATCTGCATCATTCATAATCATTCATTTACATTGGGATCCTAAGGCGTGGGATCAATGTATTATGTGCAAGCTTGAGATTCTCTTTTGTTGTGAGATTCTCATCTTCATTTAGGGTTGAAATCACATTATCATGAAGGTCTTCTTATTCAGAGGTTCATCAAGCTCCGGGGTTTTCTTATTCAGGGGATTCATCAAAAGCATTGAGTCAGGTTTTCATTAATGTGAATCAGGGTTTGACTCATTCTCAGTTCAAGTCATCTTCTTCAAGATTTATCAGTGTACATCAAGGTGAGTTAGGGTTTCTCATTCATGGGTGAGTTTGTGGACATTCATCAATTGAAGATCATGGGATTAGGGTTCCATGTTAAGGAGATCGGTGGCCATCAAGACAAAGTGTTTGTAGATTGATTTGAAGGGCATTGGGTCATGGTCAATTGAGTTTACTGATTGATATTTTTGGGATTCATTAAAGATAGGAGTTTGGCGTGGATTGAGAGTTTGATTAGAATTAGACGTGTCAAGATTAGTCATGTGGGATACTTGGAATTCGAGATACAAAGCCATCATAAATCATTATCCATTCTTGTTAATCCAATTAACCATCTTCAATAACCAAATAACCATTCTTTTTCAAGTCATTAACCCATATTCAAAATCCACATCTATTTTCAAATCCATGTTTATTCTCTTATCCATACCCAAAACCATATTTTAATCCATTCCATTCATAAATCCATTTCTTAACCCACATTTTTATTTCAAACCATTTTACCTACATTTTCAAATCCATTTCAACTTCATATCATTATCCCATTCCAAATGACCATTTTGATATCCTTTTTTTATCCAATTAAACCACTTTCTAATCCACATCTATTTTTTATCCAATTTAACCCAAATCCATTTCTTTAAAACCAATATACAAATTATATTTAACATCTAAATCCATTTTCAAAATCACAAATCCATCTTTTTTGAGCAATTAACCTTTCCATATCCAAATTGAGCTCAACTTTCACTTTGTATCCATTTTTTTACAATTAACTTTATAAGTTTGTTTTATGGAGAATGTGGTTGACATTGAGACTTAACAAGGATTCACTTTGGAAGATATGTTTGGCACATGAGGACCACAAACAAGATTAGAATATTTTTGTGACTTGTCAAGATGTGATTGAGGCAGTTTGGTATACCCTTACTGAAAGAATGGTGCAGGAAATTTAAAATGGAAAAGAAGAAGCATAGCGGCAAAACAGTCCTTGGCAAGAAAAGAAAAAATATACAGTAGAGTTTTATTGCAGTAAAAGAGAAATACATAAGGAATAAAGCTACTACAAGTTATACACACAAGAGTCAAGCACAGACCACCTTCCTTTCAAACCAAGTTGCAAATACACGTCACCATATGACTCCAAAATGCAAGCCAAGGAAGCACATAAGAACATGACCAAAGCGTCTTCACAAGCCTCTAAAAAGTGAAAACCAAAATGCAATAAAAGCCCACAGCAGAAAACCGACCCATAGCAGATACACAAAACAAATTTTCAACTGACACTCAAAACACAACTCGCATCACCAAAACAACCTGACCCCACGTCACGTATTCCGCGCGGCATCACAATACATCATAACCTTGCTAAACTTTCTCTAGCAGAATTCTAATCAGAATACCTATCCTACCCCTTCCAATTCACTGTATAAAAAGAAAGCTGCAACAGAATTGAAAAAATCCATCATATTCGTTCTTCATCACCATCATATTCGTTCTTCATCACCAACCTACAAGAGAAGCAACATCATCACAAAGAATTCCATATTCCTCAGCAATAACCATTCAATAACACAACAATTCAGCATCGCAGAGTTCACAATTCAGAACTGCTTCAACAACAACACAACAAACAAAGGTCGAAGAAGAAGAAGATTACGAGAATAACGTAAGAGAAATCGCGAAATCGAAACTCACTAGTAATTTGACGAAGACGCCATTGGAGCGACTCTGATTCGTAAGCTTTTCTTCTTTCATCATCATCACGTAAATATTGATTGTCTATTGTCTGTTTTAAGCTTCGATTTGAGTTGAGTTTCGGAACATTTCTGCATTGAGATGTTATAGAAGAAGGAGGTGAGAACGAGTGAGACGACTGTGTTGACGACAAGGAAAAATCTTGAAGTTGTTATTGTAGTTAAGAGAGGGACATCGAGAGCAAGACAGAGAGGTTCATGGTGTTGGCGTCGTGATAGAGTTGGTCGAGATTTCGAACCGAGACGAGGTTGAAGATGAGGACGGCGCGACGGACGGAGAAGTAGTGGAGGTTTAATGGCGGCGCGGTGAAGGAGTTTGGTGATGAGAGGTGGCAGAGATTTTGTTTTCAAAAGGTGTGAGATGGCGAGTAGAGAAGAGGAATGTTGATATTGAAGCTTGGAGAGGAGCATGGCGGAACAACGACGCAATGAAGAAGGCGGACGTTGAGGGAAGTAAATGGTGATTTTAGCGTGTTAGTTGAAGGTCCTTTAGGTTTAAGTTGTCTCAATGTTGTGGACCGGGCCATTGAGCCCACTTATTTTCATTTTCACACCCGTTTCACTATCAGCTCACACCCTTGGCAGCATAGTTTAAAAGCCATTAGGCCTGAAGGCCCATCGCCCTGCTGACTGCACCTCCGCAAATCACTCACTGCACCCCCCTTGGTTATGGTTTCTTCTTAGATTTTGTTTTAGCTTAATTTTAGTTTATTGATTTGGTTTATTAACTCGGGATAATTGTTTTAGATAATTAGTTTAGATAATTAATTTTGGTTAATTGGCTTAGGATAACTAGTTTAGATTTTATTTGTGATTAGAACTAGATTTTTTAGAAGTTTAATTTTGAATTAATGTAGGATTAACTTTTAATTATAAATTAATTTTGATTTAATTAGACCTTTATTTTAATTTTGATTTATTTTTAATCTTAGATTTTAATCTTAGCTCGAATTGATTTTTGTTTTAGGAATTAACCATGATAATCTTGATTAGTTCTAATTTTGACTACACTTTGATTTTAATTTCGACGCTAGTTTTTTATATTTGTTTTAGATAATCGCTTTGTCATTGATTTTTGGTGATATTCGTACAAGTTTTCCTTGGTGATACTTGCCTCTTGCTTGACTTTCTCTTTGTACTTGAATTTCTCCTAACCTGGTTTCGTATTCGATTTTCCTTTTTGATTGAGTTGCTTCGTGTTTACTTGTTGATTATGTCGTATTCACATGCTCCATTAGGGATTCCTAGTCCAACTTAATTTCTAATTAAATTTGGAGTAGGATAGACATTAGGCCCTCAATCCAAACATGACAACATTAGGTAGACTTCCCTCCTAATCCTGACCTTAGGGCCATCAATGCATGATAACATGTAGGATCGAGTTTCCCTTAGACCTTTTGTGCGTCCTTCTCTCCCTTTTTTCTTGCACCCGTGCAGTCGAGATCTTGTTTTCCCGTAGTCTTGTGAACTACGAATGCTCTGATTCCTCATTCCCTAATGAGGATACGTAGGCACGAGGATCCCTATCCTTGGCGAGCACACTAACAACTACCTTCCCATTCCTTTCGCACCCGTGCGATCGAGGCCAACCAGCTAATCGAGCATTTTCTCTCGCCCCAGTGTGATTGAGATCTTTTCCTAATACGTGGTTGTATGCACGAACTACAGACGCTTTGACTTCCTCATTCTCGTCCGAATGAGGATATGTAGGCACAAGACGACGATGTCTTGACAATCAACCTTCCTCATCCACCCGTAGTCCTCCGAACTATGTTGACTCTGACTTTCCCATTGCACGAGGGAATACGTAGGCATAGGACGACGCAGTCCTACCGAGTCTCCTTTTTGTTTTCCCTTTCCGTTTCTATTAGTAGTAGAGCTTTAGATAACACACTCTTTAATTAGATAACAAGCGTGGATCCCGTTGAGTACAACGGACGCGAAGGGGTGTTAATACATTCCTCTCGCGTAATCGACTCCCGAACCCAGGACTTGGTTGCGAGACCATGTCTTCTCCCTTTTGAGGTTTCTCTGATCGTTTCCTTTCCCCTGTCGAGGTAAATAACGTTCGGTGGCAACTCTATTTTTTTCTGCCGGTTGTTTTTCGCGTTGCGACGGCTGGCGACTCTGGTTCCCTATGCGAGTCAATCCTAGCGCTTGTCTGTTTCTTTTTATTGGGTGTTTATCTTTGTGTATTTTTTTGTTGTATATGTTGTACATTATTTGTTGTATATTACCGTATTTTACTGCATTATTTGCATTTTGAAATTCTGGTACCAGATGTGTGATGTTAAGTGCGATGTCACAACAACACACTCTACAATGGACAATGCAATAACAAGCAATAAATCAACACAATGAGTTGTTTACCCAGTTCGGTCTAACTACCTACGTCTGGGGGCTACCAAGCCAGGGATGAATTTCACTATCAGTAGTATTAATTTACAGACTCAACAACCTAGTTGACATCTCCTAAACTTAATCACTACTTAATGAACCTTCTACTTAAGAGACTACTTAAGTATGAGAACACTACTCAATCTCTAAAACACTTCAGTGACAAAATTCAAAGATCACACACTTTGAATAACACTACTTGTTTCTGCTTCACAGCTTTGATCAAGAACAACTCAAAACAACAATACCAATTCACACTCGAATGGTTTACAAAACATACACGAAGACACAAACGACACTCAGTCTTTAGCTCACTTTCTTCGTTACTTTTCCTTCAGTACTGATGCGCTTTGTATAGCTATCTGAATTGGGCTTGGACCTGCTACAAAATCTGACCTGATTTGTTATTTAAAACTGAATCTTCAAAACAGATTTTCTCTCTCAAAATCTTCTTAAATCTTCAGCCTTTAAACCTCCTACAAATCTGCATCAAATCTCTATGCAACAGAGAATATCTATCCCAAGATATCCGCAACCAGTTCTCCACAATTCCAGCTAAAACGCAAACCCTAACAACATCACAAACCTGATGTTATTAATTCTGTAGATCTAATGTCACAACATCGCTTGTGACATCAGACATCCAACTTAACTCTTAACACAACCCAGTGTTAAGACTCAATGTTGTGACATCACCCATGTGACATCAACCAATGAACAGCTTCACTACTTAACATAGCCCAGTGTTAAGACTCAATGTTGCAACATCACCACCTTGACATCAACATTGAACAACCTTTGTTTTACCAAAATTCTAGCCAATCCAAGAACTAACACATTTGATTATTTTTATCCTATTATGCTAATGTTGTTGCTATGTTGTTGGGTGGTTTGGTTCCATGAGAGATAAGCCCACTAACCAGGCTTGAGTATACACTTTGGATTAGAGTAGAGAGTAGTGTGACTTGCGTGGCGTCTGGCCACGTTTAGTTGACACGAAATCCACATTCAGACGAGGTTTTCTTTGGAGATATCTTATCCAGCGCGTCTGGTGCAGATGATAAGGTGTTGAATTAGAGAGCTTATGACTCTGGAGATCGTTCATTGGAAATTAGTTGAGGCCTCCTTGACCGATGATGATGCCAAACTATAAATGGTGAACGTATCATCATTTCTCAACCTGAGAGCCCGTGATACTGAGGACCTGCTAGGATGCCATATCCAAGACTAGAACCCACATGTGAGAGGGGATGGGTTTTTGCAGGAAACCGTAACCTTTAACCTACCCGGTATTCTGGTCTTCTTATCAGTGTGAACTTATGAGCCTGATATTATGGTATTTTGATATTCTGGTATTCTGATTATTCGGGTATTCTGGTATTCCAGTATTCTCTTCAGAGCAGACTCGTGAACTTACTCAGTTATCAACACAATTATTCAGAGCATTTGGAAGCCTTGATCCCATGTCTCCGCATCCATATCATCATAACATGTTTGCATTCTGACATCCATGTTCTTTTATTTCCAAGAATCTTAGCTTTGGGTCTCATAGTTGAGTTGTCTGTCTTTTTCTCGTGGTTCTTCTGTGAAAAAACTTGGATCAAATCAGAAAGACTCCTTGGAAATATTCGAATATGGAATTTGCATTGCATTTTCATATTCATTTGCATATCAGGTATGGTAAGTCTGTTATTGGTACCCTGGTCTGGTTCTCTTCACAATTTCAGACTTAACTTTTCAAAGAAGCCAGAAGTTGACCATGGAGCAGATTCAAGCAGAGTTGAAGGAAGTACGAAGCCAAATGGGGCAGTTCATGGTGGACATGCAAGCTTTGTCTCAGGATCAGAAAATGTTGAGGAAGGAAGTCCATCAACTGAAGACTCAGATGAGCCTGATCATGGAAGTCATGAGAAACGTGTTAAGAAAGGAAGGCAATATTATGCCTGAGGCTGCAACAGAGATTGTCATTCCTCTCTTGCTTGTGGGATCTCTCCCAAAGCATGATGTGCAACGCAGATTTTCTGCACAACCTAGGGTTCCAGAATTTCCCCGTCAGTAGCCACCTCTTGTCCTAAGATAATCACAATATTAAAAAGTACGCACAGAGTCCGAAGAAGCCTGAAAGGATTTTTGATTCGCTTATTATGCCTTATGCTCAACTGTTGAGGCATCTGCTTCAGCTTCAATTGGTTGAACTTCGGACGCTGGCTCCGCTTACTCGCATTCCCCCACCAGGCTACGGCGCAAATACCCATTGTGACTTCCATTATGGGGCATCGGGACATATTGTGGAGAAATGTAGGGCCTTTCAGCACCAGGTCCAGGATTTGATTAATGCAAAGGCAATTGAGTTCACGTTGGGCAGCCTGAACATACAAGGTGGTCTTATTCCAATTGCTGCAAAAGAAGTGAATATCCATGTTTCCTCTCCTGAAGCTGCACTGAGTCAGGGGCATATCTTACAGTCTTTGGTTTTAGAATTGTCACGTCCGCAATTGTTGCCCGTTCCTAGATCAGGTCTGAGGAGGAAAGTACCTGAATGAGAGGAGCGCCCAAATCTATATCAGCAGCAGACTACTTTCTAGAAGAGACAACAAAGGTCAAGAAAGCCCGAGAGATACTTTGCTTTGCTGCCAATGTAGTATGGCCAGGTATTGCCAAATCTGATCAAAAGAGGATTGATAGTGCCGAAGAAACCTGATCCAATCATTCCTCCATATCCACTAGGGTTTATTTCCAACGTCCGATGTGACTACCATGTTGGGGCACAAGGGAATTCTACTGAAAATTATAAGGCGCTCAAGCATAAGGTGCAAGATGTGATTGATGCTAGGGTCATTACTTTCACTGCAGACGGATTGCGCATTAATTGAAGCCTCCCAGGTGAGCACTTAGACTGCGAGGACAACATCAGAAGCAATCAGTCTAGTCGGAGCAAGGCCTCCTCAACAATGACAATCATCAGCATTCTTTACTGCATTTTTCATTTGTATTTTTCATTGTTTGTTAATGCTTTGTTTGCATGTAAAAACTTGCTTGTCTTTGAATGACGATCTTAATGAAATGCGCATGTTTTTCTTGAGGTATTCCATTCGTGTTTACTCATATAATATTTTTGTGCATTGCAATACCAACTTTCTTTCTTAAACTATTTGAGGGAGGATGACAAAGTGAAAATGCAAACTTCTGATTGTATGCTTTTGGAATAAAACTTTGCTGATGATGTACAAGCATTGTTTCAAATCCCTAAACACCGTAGATATAAGGAAGATAATCCCTTGTCAACCCTGTTGAGCCTAGAAGTAGGAGTTTTTTTTTTCAAAAACGAAAAACTCTCAATCTTAACCCAGGGGCAGGGTAGGTGTCAATTAATTTGACCAAGCGTTCAAATTTCAGAGGAATGTGCATCCAAGGATCCATTACCTTTTATCCTTCACAATTCCATAATGTTCATCCCTCACCAATCAAAGGATAGGGGCAGTCACAACCCTTATAAGACAACCAGTGTCACACAATTTGTTCTGAAAAAAAGAATCAAAGGAAAAAGAGAAAAAAGAAAAAAAAGAAAAAAAAACCCGCTAAGTCGAAACTTGAAAACAAGTGACTTAGGAAAAAGTTAGGGAATCCCGCTGGACTTCAAAAATAAAAAAATTCAAAAGAATCAGTCCAGGCAAAATCAGGGAAATCAAAAAGCAAAAGAATGAAAAGCAAAAAGGATTACAAAAAGATAAATCCTTGATAAAGAACAAGTCGCGTGACTACAGACACCAAAGACAAAAGGGATGCCTGTCACTCTGAAAACCTTGTTGGTTCTTTAACCATCACTCATACCATTCAATAACCGTTTGAACGGTGAGCATTTGTGCCGAATTAACTGAATGCAGGACTGGAGAACATTAAGGAGAATGGGTGGGTACAAACAAAATTTTGAGCCATAAATCCTTTTTTCTCAAACCATGAACCAAGCCATGTTATAACCCTCAAAAGTCCTAATTGAAGCAGGGTTTATTCTGAAGGCGTGCTTCAGTGAGATAACGTTCCTGACTATCATGAGTTGTGCAAAAAGATTTTTGATGGTATTGCATGTGCATGATGCCTTTCATTAAAAAAATCAATGTCGTAACTAGTGACTCATTCACAGGGTTTAGTGACATCTTTTCAGTATGAAAACCTCAAGATTAACATAGGTGTGGCATTATAATTATCATTCTCAGAATAAGAATTTTCTATTTGCATACATTGTACTTGACACCAATGAAGTTTACATAATGAGCACCAGTCAAGAAGTCTAGCTTGGCCAAGAGGAAATTCCTGTACAGTCATATTAAGGGGCATGTAGCAAAAAAACTCTATCGAACGTGTGCATTTCCAATAAGTTTTGCTCAGAAGTTGCCAGTCTGGGGCAGTCATGTCAAGAAATCCATATAAAGTTCAGCTAATCTGGGGCAGTCACGTCGAGATTCAACAAATCTCTCGAAGATTGGTCAATCGGGGGCAAAGTCACTGCAAGGCTCGTACTGAGGCAGACGACTTCAAGAGCACAAGAAGTTATCCTCTCCAGAGAACGGTTAATCAAAGTCATGTTACCAGGGTGCAACTTGACATTGGGGAAAAATATGTCAGATCTTCATGATACCTCCTGAAGACAGGTACCTTTATGGGTTATGCTGCATCAGGGCACCCCTTTTTGGTCATATCACATCTGCAGGGTTCATTTTGATAGCTAACACGTGACGTCCTCAGTAGAGTTTCTTTCCCCGGCAGAGATTACTAAAGTTTTATCACTCTCGGCAGAGCATTATAAAGATTATGATTATTCTTCCCAGCAAGAGTTCAGGATTTCGCTCTCCCCTAGCCAGGTTGGTGAAGTTTATTGCTCTTCAGCAGGAGTTCATATTTCTGTACAGGATAAGGGTGTCTGGTTTGTGGTAAGGTTGTTTCCGTCCCCCAATGGAGTAAGGGTAGAAGGCAGATTTCCGACAGAGGAGTAAGTTCAATGTTGTCCCTAGCAGAGTTGATATCGTCAACCATCGTTCCCCAAGCATATTTGTTGGTGGTGATTGGTATTCCCCAGCAGGTAAAAGGCTGATTGTCATTGGCACTTCTCTTCAGCAGATTTCTTGGATGTTTCCCTAGTAGATGTTTTTTATTCCTACTTTCTTGTAGAATGGAGGTTTGGTTGGGTTCTTGAGCAGAGTTTATGACCCTAGAGACAGTTCTGTTTGTCGCCCCCAACGGAGTTAGCTTCGTCTCTTCAGCGTTTATTTCGTTGGAATGGTCCTTTTGCATATCATAAGCATCATTGCATTGCATCCTCAAAAGCGTAGCATTTCCATTTTTATGGATCATTACGCCATAGAAAGAAAATCAAACATGCATGTGAAGCATAAGCCAGATTTGGTACCTTGCGCGAAAGCCCGAGTCAACTTTCAATCAAAACAGTGACATATCCCCAGAGAGAATGTCGAGCCATTCCCAACATACATTTCAACCAATCCCGCTGCTTACCTTTTGGGTCGTAGATCATACGTCGATCTTACCCTCGATATGTCCTTATCCGTCAACCTTTTGATGGCGATATTTCAAAAACCGGTTTTCTTTCCCTCAACTCTTTGACGATGCGTCTCTTCAGACAAGTTTTCTTTCCGTCAACTCTTTGACGACGTGTTTCTTCGGTCATGTGTTCTTTCCGTCAACCCTTTGACGATGTGTTCCTTTGGTGAAGTTTTTCCATTCCGTCAACCCTTTAACGATGTCAGTTTTCTTTTCCGTTAATCCTTTGACGAGATCCGTTTTCTTGCCATCAACCCTTTGATGATGGCATTCCAGATGTTATCTTTCCGTGATGTGTCTCTCTAATCAACTTTTCTTTCCGTCAAATCCCTTTGATGATGTGTTTCTTTTTTACAGGTTTTCTTTATATCAAATCCCGTTGACGATGTATTTTTTTCGGATAGGTTTCCTTCCTATCAAGTCTTTGACGACGTGTTTCTTTTGGACATATTTTCTTTCCGTCAAATCCCTTTGACGACGTGTTTCTTTCGGACAGGTTTTCTTCCCGTCAACTCTTTGACGATGTGTTTCTTTCGGACAGGTTTGCTTCCCGTTAACTCTTTGACGACGTGTTTCTTCGGTCAGTTTTTCTTTCCGTTAAACCATTTTGACGATGTGTTCCTTCAAACATGTTTGCTTCCCGTCAACTCTTTGACGACGTGTTTCTTTCAGACAAGTTTGCTTCCCGTCAACCCTTTGACGATGTGTTTCTTCGATGCGGTTCTCTTTCCGTAAAATACCTTTGACGATGTGGTTCTTTGGGTATGTTTTCTTTTCGTCAAATCCCTTTGACGATGTGGTTCTTTGGGTATGTTTTCTTTCCGTTAAATCCCTTTGACGAGGTGTGACTGGGCTCTAATTAAATTTTCTCTCCCCACAGTTTGCAAATTCTGCGGTTCTTTTTGTATTCAATCACCTTCTACCTTGAATGTCTGAAAGTCGTTGCTATCGTCCCTTCAGGTTTAAGTCGATTGAATAGGGGCAGATGTAACACTCCAAAATTTGCCTTCTCTTCTTCTAACCTTAACTGGCTTTCGCTTTGCATTCATCTGCATCATTCATTTGCATTGGGCTCCTAAGGCATGAGATCAAGGTATTATGTGCAAGCTTGGGATTCTTTTTTGTTGTGAGATTCTCATCTTCATTCAGGGTTGAATTCACATTATCATGAAGGTCTTCTTATTCAGAGGTTCATCAAGCTCAAGGGTTTTCCTATTTAGGGGATTCATCAAAAGCATTGTGTCAGGTTTTCATTGATGTGAATCAGGGTTTGACTCCTTTTCAGTTCAAGTCATCTTCTTCAAGATTTATCAGTGTACATCAATGTGAATTAGGGTTTCTCATTCGTGGGTGAGTTTATGGACAATCATCAATTGAAGATCATGGGATTAGGGTTCCATGTTAAGGAGATCAGTGGTCACCATGACAAAGTGTTTGTAGATTGATTTGAAGGGCATTGGGTCATGGTCAATTGAGTTTACTGATTGATATTTTTGGGATTCATTGAAGATAAGAGTTTGGCGTCGATTGAGAGTTTGATTGGAATTAGACGTGTCAAGATTAGTCATGTGGGATACTTGGAATTCGAGATACAAAGCCATCATAAACAATTATCCATTCTTGTTAATCCAATTAACCATCTTCAATAACCAAATAACCATTCTTTTTCAAGTCATTAACCCATATTCAAAATCCATATCTATTATCAAATCCATATCTATTCTCTTATCCATACCCAAAACCATATTTTAATCCATTCCATTCATAAATCCATTTCTTAACCCACATTTTTATTTCAAACTATTTTACCTTCATTTTCAAATCCATTTCAACTTCATCTCATTATCCCACTCCAAATAACCATTTTGATATCCATTTTTTATCCAATTAAACCACTTTCAAATCCACGTCTATTTTTTATCAAATTTAACCCAAATCCATTTCTTTAAAACCAACATCCAAATTATGTTTAACATCTAAATCCATTTTCAAAATCACAAATCCATCTTTTTTGAGCAATTAACCTTTCCATATCCAAATTGAACTCAACTTTCACTTTATATCCATTTTTGTACAATTAACTTCCTAAGTTTATTTTATGGAGAATGTGGTTGACATTGAGACTTGACAAGGATTCACTTTGGAAGATATGTTTGGCACATGAGGACCACAAACAAGATCAGAATATTTTTGTGACTAGTCAAGATGTAATTGAGGCAGTTTGCTATACCCTTGCTGAAAGAATGGCGCAGGAAATTTAAAATGGAAAAGAAGAAGCATAGCGGCAAAACAGTCCTTGGCAAGAAAAGAAAAAATACACAGTAAAGTTTTATTGCAGTAAAAGAGAAATACATAAGGAATAAAGCTACTACAAGCTGTACACACAAGATTCAAACATGGATCACCTTCCTTCTAAACCAAGCTGCAAATCCACGTCACCAGATGACTCCAAAATGCAAGCTAAGGGAGCACATGAGAACATGACCAAAACGTCTTCACAAGCCTCCAAAAAGTGAAAACAAAAATGCAATAAAAGCAAACAGCAGAAAACCGATCCATAGCAGATACACAAAACAAATTTTCAACTGACACTCAAAACACAATGCGCATCACCAAAACAACCTGACCCCACGTCACATATTCTGCGCGGCATCACAATACATCATAACCTTGCTAAACTTTTTCTAACAGAATTCCAATCAGAATACCTATCCTACCCCTTCCATTTCATTGTATAAAAAGCAAGCTGCAGCAGAATTGAAAAAAATCCATCATATTCGTTCTTCATCACCAACCTGCAAGAGAAGCAACATCATCACAAATAATTCCATATTCCTCAGCAATAACCATTCAATAACACAATAATTCAGCATCGCAGAGTTCACAATTCATAACCGCTTCAACAACAACACATCAAAAAGAGGTCGAATAAGAAGAAGATTACGAGAATAACGCAAGAGAGATCTTGAAATCGAAACTCACTGGTAATTCGACGAAGACGCCATCAAAGCGACTCCGATTCGTAAGCTTTTCTTCCTTCATCATCATCACGTAAATATTAATTGTCTGTTGTCCATTCTAAGCTTCGATTTGAGTTGAGTTTCGGAACATTTTCGTGTTGAGATGTTAGAGAAGAAGGAGGTGCGAACGAGCGAGACGGTTGTGTTGATGGCGAGGAAAAATCTTGAAGTTGTTGTTGTAGTTAAGAGAGGAACGTCGATAGCAAGACGGAGAGGTTCATGACATTGGCGTCGTGATATAGTTGGTCGGGATTTCGAGCCGAGACGAGGTTGAAGATGAGGACGACGCGACGGACGGAGAAGCAGTGGAGGTTTAACGGCGGCACGGTGGAGGAGTTTGGTGATGAGAGGCGGTGGAGATTTTGTTTCCTAAAGGTGTGAGATGGCGAGTAAAGAAGAGGAATGTTGATAGTGAAGCTTGGAGAGGGGCATGGCAGAACGATGGGGCAATGAAGAAGGCAGACATTGAGGGAAATAGCTGGTGATTTTAGCGTGTTAGTTGAAGGTATAAGGGAAACTCGATCCTACATGTTATCATGCATTGATGGCCCTAAGGTCAGGATTATGAGGGAAGTCTACCTAATGTTGTCATGTTTGGATTAAGAAGGCGGACATTGTCAATTAACACGCTAAAATCACCAGTTATTTCCCTCAACGTCTGCCTTCTTCATTGCCCCATCATTCCGCCAAGGGTGTGAGCTGATAGTGAAACGGGTGTGAAAATGAAAATAAGTGGGCTCAAGGGCCCGACCCACAACATTAGGTAGACTTCCCTCATAATCCTGACCTTAGGGCCATCAATGCATGATAACATGTAGGATCGAGTTTCCCTTAGACCTTTTGTGCGTCATTCTCTCCCTTTTCTCTCGCACCCGTGTGATCGAGATCCTGGTTTCCCGTAGTCCTGTGAACTACAAATACTCTGATTCCTCATTCCCTAATGAGGATACGTAGGCATGAGGATCCCTATCCTTGGCGAACACGCTAACAACTAACTTCCCATTTCTCTCGCACCCGTGCGATCGATGCCAACCAACTAATCGAGCCTTTTCTCTCACCCCAGTGCGATCGAGATCTTTTCCCAATCCGTGGTCATACCCACGAACTACGGACGCTCTGACTTCCTCATTCTCATATAAATGAGGATACGTAGGCACAAGACGGCGATGTCTTGACGAGCAATCTTCCCCCATCCACCTGTAGTCCTCTGAACTACGTTGACTCTGACTTTCCCATTGCACGAGGGAATACGTAGGCCTAGGAAGATGAAGTCCTATCGAGTCTCCTTTTTGTTTTCCTTTTCCGTTTCTGTTAGTAGTAGAGCTTTAGATAACACACTCTTTGATTAGACAACAAGCGTGGATCCCGTTGAATACAACGGACGCGAGGGGGTGCTATTATCTTCCTCTCGTGTAATCGACTCCCGAACCCAGGACTTGGTTGCGAAACTATGTCTTCTCCCTTTTGAGGTTTCTTTGATCGTTTCCTTTCCCTTGTCGGGCTAAATAACATTCGGTGGCGACTCTGTTTTTTTCCACCGGTTGTTTTTTGCGTTGCGACAATAAGTAGCCGTCGTACCTCGAAAAATACGATCCTTCGGGATGGATGCGGCAAAAATTATGTTCGAACAGATTCGCCACCGAACTTTATTCATTCCAAGAAGGAATAGGAAAATATCGATAAAACCTTTGAAATATAAGAAAATGGTCATCGCAACCAAATTTTAGGTTCGGGAGTCGGTTACGCAAAAGGAAGGTATTAGCACCCCTCACGTCCGTTGTACTCAATGGGAACCTCTTAGTAAGATTTACGATTGAATGTTAGCACATGTTTATTTACTTTTTTCGAATGATAAAAAGATGATAAATATAAAGGAAAGAAAATCACTAAAAAGGGAAAAAAGGGATGGTTATATACAAAGGGTGCTCATCAAGGATTGGGGCCCTTGTGCCTACGTATTCTCATTGAGAAATGAGAAATCAAATCGTCCGTAGTTTAGAGGACGACGTGAGAAAGGTTTAGATAGAAAAAAAGGAAAAGGGAGCTCGCTAGGATCTCGTAATCCTATGCCTACGTACCCTCATAGTGCAATGAGGAAGTCATAACAATCATAGTTTAGGGGACTACGACTTGTTGGTTTGTGTTTTTTAATGAACAAGTGTTTAGGTCGCATTCTAACTGCTAAACATTGGCTTGTCTGCTCACTAGAGGAGGCTGAAGCACTAGTTTATATGCGCGAAAGAAGGGACTAAACAATGTTCTTTTTGAAAAGATGTTTGAGTTGTGGATCACACAGGGGAAATGACTTAGTGTCTTGAGGAGTTTCAATTGCACGGGAGCGAGAAAAGACAAGTTTGATGTGTTGAAATTGTATTTAATGTTTCGAGAAGATTTGTTCTTAATTTAGATCGCGCTAAAGACTACGGGTAGAGGTGATTATTCCAATCAGCCAAATCGAATGCCTTGTGTTGAAATAATCAGAATTAGTGTAGGGATGTCCATTCTCACCCCTTATTCACCACGTAAGACTCGTGGCACGCAATCCTAATCACCTTTTATTATGTTGTTAAGTTTATTTAAGAAAATGCCACTTGATGTTGAATCAAGGGTTTTATCGCAGGATAAGTTTGAAAAAGGTTTGAAATGGAAATGGGAAAGATTGATGGCGACACACAAATCGGTCGACTTACAAAAATGGGATATGGCTTGATATATGGATCAAGAGTGCTTGGGTTTATTCACCAGACAAACTATAAAAAAGCAAGCAAAAGTAAAGGAAATCAATTGAATTGAATTTTAATTGTGTGCGCTAGCAAAATGGGCTAGTCTTTTAAAAGGCCAACTAGAAATAATTGATCGAATAAGTCTCATTGTAAGAAAGTCCAAAAGTAAGCTATGAATGTTGTTTATGGTGACCATGATGGTTAATGGCGATGCTTAAAAAGCAATCGATTTACAAAGGTGAAAAATGACTCGACGTTGGATCAAGAATTATTTTGAAAATGGTTTAAGCAATGCAATGGCAAGACATAAACAAAATAAAGAAAAGTCATAAAGTTACTACACGTCATGGGAATTGGGGTACATTTTGTCGAATGGGGATAGGGGATAATGAAATAATTAAATGGAACCTAATTGAACAAGTGCAAGTATCCCCTGACTTGTCAAACATCATTTTGTCATTCTTCTGACAAGATTCTTATTCATTTAGGAATCTTGTTCAGTTTTTTTTCTTTTTATTTTCTCTTTGGTTGTGTGTTGATTAAGCCAAACTTGAGATGGGTTTCCTAGTTAATTCTTCTTTGAATCAACTGGTTGTCATAAATGAAAAGTTTGTGGATTTTGATGAGCTGTTTAAGTTAGGATTTAACTTTTGGAAGTCTGTGTCTGAACAATGATGGAATGGATACTTTGAAATGCTCTGTAGCTTCATTTATCCAAATCTTATCAAAAAGTTTTGGATTAATGCTTCAATTGTTGAGCTGAATTCTGAGTGTGTTATTCTTTCTAAAGTAACTGGTGTTTCTCTAATAGTAACCTCTAAGGTGATTGCTAATGTGATCAATTGTGAGGAGATTGGAGAAATCCCATGAACTTTTGTTTGGGAACACTATTTTCCTACTTGGCGTATCTTTGTAGATCCACCTAATACATCAGCAGTCTCAAATCTTCGTCCTGATGCAGTGGTTTGGAATCAGATTCTGAATTCAAACTTACTTCCTAAGGATAAAGATTTAGACCTCGTGGACCTTATTGAAAAATATATTCTTCTGTTTCTCAATTCAGACTTGCAGATTGATCTTCCTCAAGTTATGTTTGACTATTTGAAGAAGACTCTTTCTTCCTTTCATAAGGGAAAAAATTTCTTCATTCCTTTGGACGACTTCTTTTGGAATTACTTGTTTAGAGAGAGTTATCATAAGTTCAGAGTCTGATTTGTCTAAAATCTGGAGAGACACGTTTGAAGTTATCCATGAAAGATTCTTATGTTAGATTTCTGCATAGTTATGCCTTGTAATTGTTAGAACCTTTGTATTAAGCAATCTTATTATTAATTCAAAGTTTGTTCATGCTTTTGTGCAGTTTAACTGTTGAATATATTTATTTATGGTTGTTCAAAAGAATTAAAAGTAATGGGAGTAAGAACTCAATGTGTGCAACTTTTATCATTAATAAAATGGAAGGTGTTACAAGTTATTTAGACATTCTAGTATGTTGGACTGGCTCTAAGGTATTCCCTAGGATTATCTGACATGTCCAGATTATCTAAATAATCTTGCCATTCTTCCTTGGCAAACTCCAAAGCCTCATTTCTCAGTTGATTTATGCATTTGGACCCAGAAGATATTCTTCTTCTGTGTGTCTTAACAAAGGATGCTAAAGAGGTGAAAGCCTCTAAAGTTATCTGCTTGCTAGTAGATTCTTCAGCTGCTGCTTTGCTTCTGTTGCCTGAGTTGCTGCATTCAGTATGGCTATCTTTATGAAATCTCTCTTTGGAACCCAGATTTGTTTCTATTTATACATCTTGGTGTGTTGAGGATTAAGTGATTATGAAAGTTAGTCTGTTATAAGTCCTTATATAGACGTGTTACATGCATTGTTCCAAGTATGTTGTTTTAATATTGATTAAGTCTAATCAATGTCTTAAATAATAAATCTTGGAAATGTTATCTAACAGTCTGACCTATTAAAGATTCTTTAACAACTATGAATATTATAGTTAACTAGTTTAACTGTTGCTTTTGGTGTCAATTGTACTTCATTAATGTTTTCCAGAAAATCAAAAGGAAGTTATTGAAAGTATTTGCATGCAATAAATAAAATTTGGTCAAAAGTACTTTTTCATTAATTGAAGCAGAAGGATTACAAAATATTGATTCATAAGAAACTGCTAATGCTTAGTATAGACCTCTATCTAAGTCATCATGAGCCTTATGATGATAACAATTATCATTATCTATGTCTAGCTCATCCTCATCAGCTTCTTCCTCGTCTACCTCTGGGATTGGACGGTAAAACATCTTGTTGGACCACCTTTTTCTCTTTGACCTCTTCATTATCTTCCTTATGGGCTTTATCACAACTTCTAATTAACCTACCCCTGTAGGTTGTGTTGGAGCGACCGACGTTGCCTCTTCAGAAGTGAGCTTTGTAGAGGGCATATACCCAGTTATGGATGACTCCGAAATAACTCATTTCTGTACGTTCTGGACATCTTGTCTTGTAGAGCTCTCAGATATTTCTGTCACTACAGAAGTCTTATGACTCTCAGCTGATAACTCCATAACTCTGGTGGATATTGATGAAAATGAACTAGGTTTAGATTGCTTTTATAATGACTTCGGAGTAACTCAAACGACTGATTTAATCCTTGCTTGATTCTTGGAACAGTAACGACCACTAAAAATTTAAAGCACACATTATACAATCCTTAATGACCTTTGTTACTTGATCGTTTTTCATTTCTTGGAAACTGATTCTGTAATGATGGTCTGTGATGCATTTATGACTGTAATTCTTTTCTTATTCTCTTTTTTATTTCTTTTTTATGTGACAAAAGGGGAGAAATAATGATAAGTATTTAATTAGAAACTGAACCCATTGAGTACTTATTCAATTGTATATATTGGTCATTTATAATTTTGTTATTTATATTTCTGTTATTATGGTTATCTTAGCGGGCGACACATTTTAATTTTCTTGTACATTGAACTAAGGATGATCTTACAAACCTCCACCTTAGCCTATCAGACTCAGAAGGAGTTTACAAACCTCGTATTCTGATGTTTCCAAAGGAAGTTAAACTATTATTTTTGGTTTCCTTAAATATGGAACTAAGGGGGAGCTTACAAACCCCAACCTTGAAACTATTAGACTCAGGAGGAGCTTACAAACCTCAGACTTTGATGTTACTAAGAAAACTGAATTACTTTTTCTTGAAAGTAGTACCTAGTATGAAGTTTACAAAAACCAGCTTTGGACTATTAGACTCATGGGGAGCTTACAACCCTTATACCCTGATGTTGTAGAGAAAATTATAATTGCCCAACATTGTCCTTTAAATACTTGTGTTTGTCATCATAAAAAAGGGGGAGATTGTTAGAATAGGATTTGTTCATGATATATCTTCCATGGGTTTTGATGATAACAAAGTATTGAAAGAACAATGGTTTATTTGATGTGTGTTACATGTGTGTAGGTTCTAATACTTGTAAATATTATAATCAGAATCTGTGTTACATTAAGCACACTTTGAGAGTTGCTGAATTGCTAGCTTCTAGTGGCAGAATTTGAAGAACACTTGCTAAGTGATGTTTGGCGTAGACTCTGAAGCTGAAGGTCTCAGCATCAGAAGAAGTAACATAATTGTTTCTACACTTAGTGAATTCAATTTGGCTTCTAGTACCATTCAGAGTTGGTAATAAAGCTGAAGTTGTCTGTACTACAGAAAGTAAGATGTATTGTCAAAAACAAGGTCAAACCACATCAACAAAAACCACATCCATAACATTAAAAAAGGATTGAAGATTGTCTCCAAAAAGGGGAAATTTGGTGGGCTCAAAGAGCCAAAGTTCACTGGCTCAAAGAGAGTGACAGAAACACTAAATTTTTCCATAAAAGTCTACCAAAAAAAAAATCAACACAAGAATATTACCTCTATATTTAATGATGAGGGAAAGATCATTTATGAAGAAAATCCACGACACTTTTCTTACTTACTTCAAAGACCAATTCAAATTATCAAAAACTACTTATTCCTATCCTAACAACATCATGAATATAAAATTTATGACTCTATGAAAATGGATCTCTATCACTTTTTTACCCCTGAGGAGATTTATGCAGCAATAACGCACATGAAAGCTAATGTTGCCCCTGACCCATATGGCATTATTGCTACTTTCTACCATTCCTTTTAGGATATCATTGGGAATGACATCACCAAGACGGTTTTGCAAATCCTTAATGATAATAAGGATCCCAATGACATTAATAATGCCTTCATTTGTCTCATACCTAATAAGAACAACCATATAACCCTTGCTGATTTCAGACCAATAACTCTATGTAATGTTCTCATGAAGCTGGTAACTAAGAATACTGCCAACAAAATTATTCCTAGTATTATAAGTTATAACCAAAGTTCTTTTGTGAATAAAAGACTCATAACTGACAACACTATCATATGTTATGATATTTTCAACTATATGAATCATACAAAGTAGAAGAAGAAATGTTATGTTGGCATCAAGTTAGACATGGCCAAGGCCTATGACAAACTAGAATGGAAGTTTATCAATGACACTCTGAATGCTACAGGTCTTCCACAAAACTTAACTAACACCATCATGAGATGTATCACTTTTGTTTATTTTTCCATTTTGATAAATGGAAATCAAACTTCCACTTCCAGCCATTCTAGAGGCATTAGACAGGGAGATCCTCTTTCACCCTATCTATTATAAGTCATAACCAAAGTTCTATAAAATGTTCTTACCAATGCTTTAGAATTTTTTTTTATAAATGGTATCTCTATAGCTAGAACAACTCCTAAAATCTCTCATCTTTTCTTTGCAGATGACAATTTAATCTTCTGCAAAAATGATGAGAAAGAAGCTAAGGCTATACTTAGGATTATGGACCTTTACCAAGACATTTTTGGGCAAAAGATAAATCTGACTAAGTCAGAAATGATGTTCAACAAATTTACTACCTAGGAGCAAAAAAATGCTTTTACCAGATGGATTAACATTTCTATTACTGATAAAATTCATACCTACATGGGAATGCCTACCCGCATGAACACTTCTAAATCTCAAACTTTTTAGTTCATTATTGATAGGATAAGAAGAAAACTAAGCATTTGGAATACTAAAAATCTCTCTTATGCAGGTAGGGAAAACCTTTTAAAAGCACTAATTCAAGTTATTCCTACATATATCATGAGCTCATTTATGCTTCCTAAGGATATATATATATATATATATATATATATATATATATATATATATATATATATATATATATATATATATATATATATATATAAGGAAATTGACAAAATGATGATGAACTTTTGGTGGGGCAGCAAAAGCAACAACAAGAAAATTCATAGGAAGAAATGGAACTACTTATGCAATTCTAAATTTGAAGGGGGTCTAGGTTTCAGAAACTTCAAAGATTTCATGATTTATCTTTTGGCAAAGCAAGGTTAGAGACTTCTCACTAACCCTAACTCTCTAGTAGCTAAAACATTTACTACTAAATTTTACTCAAACCTGAATTTTCGTAAGGCTAAGCTTGGTAGAAACCCTAGCTGCATTTGGAGAAGTATTCACCAAATTAAGTGGATCATTGAAAAAGGTTCTTATTGGCTTATTGGAAAGGGAGACAAGGTTAATATATGGGAAGACAATTGGATCCCCAATCAAGGAGAGTTTAAAGTCCTAACATAAAAATCCCTAGACATAAAGATGATTGGAGTTAGGGACCTAATTGAAAGGGGAAACAATGTCTGAAAACTAAACCTTATAAATGAGATATTCATTCATATAGACAGAAAAGTCATACAAGATATACCTCTTATTAGCATTAAAGAAGATTATATTATGAGTTGAATGCACACTACTAATGGCCATTGCAATGTGAAGTCAGACTATCAATGTATTACTAACTGAAATTTTTCTAAAGATCCCCAAGGTTCTACGAGGGACAAGGATAAAACCATTTGGAAGAAACTATGACAAAGAAACACTACTCCTAGATGAAAATTCCTCATGTGGAAGATCATAAACAACACCATACTAGTTGGAGAAAGCGTGAACAATAAGGGAGTTAAATGCAACCCTATGTACCCTAGATGTAACTCAAGTATTCAGTCCATCAACCATTGTTTTAAAGACTGCTTATGGGCCAAACAAGTTTGGTTTGGATCCCAACTCACTATCAAGCATAACAATAATTCTAATTTCAATATCTGGCTCAGTGAAAACATCACTACTCTTGATGGAAACATAAATTCGATCATCGTCAATATTGTAGATTATATGTGGTTTGCTAGAAATACCTTGATTTATGAAAACAAAGTTATTACTCCAACTGAAGCGATTTATCAATCCAACCAGAACTATTTAAACTATCAATTAGCCACTAAACATGGGATCAACGCAAGCAACAACAATCAGAACAAGTATGAAGATGAGCAACAAAATATTAGCAAAAATTGGGAGAATATTACCTCATCCATCAATGCTGAAAACAAAAAAGGCTTTCCTACCTAGAAGAACACATATACTAGTAGTAAAGGAATAATCCAGAACAAAGCAAACATGAACAAAACCAAAGAAAACCTCACTAAGCAGAGTAATCAAACCAGCATGGAAAGAAAGAACATTAGGCTTAATGAGCTCAAGAAATGAATTAGAATTTGTAACAAATTGGGGGATAAAAACAATAACAATAATGGTAAAAGTTATAACCTAGAGATAGACCTCAATCGCATTATGACGCAAATTTACAAATCCACTGATGAAGAGTAGGCTTTCGACGACGATAACTAACATATAAAAATAACAAGGATATTAATATCAGAAGGCAGCAAAGCATGCATAAGAATAAGATTAATAAAAAACAAAAAACAGATCAAGAATACACCTGAGACTAAAAACACTAATGGATGAAAGACTCCAGAGATAAATTGGGTTAAATGTAACTCTGACGTAAGTCTCGTTATGAAAGACTATTGGAGCTTGGTGTGGTTTACAAAGATGAGAGATGTGACGTTTTAGCCATATCTTCACACAAAACCACTGGTAATGAAGATCCAATCACGGCGGAAATTATGGCTCTAAAGCAAGTTACTCCAGTGGTAATTGGTTGTTGTTTCCAAAACATCATCTTCGAATTGGACAACAAATCTATTGTTGAAGCGATGAAAACAAAAGAATCTCCAAGAACTAATTGGGGAATGGTGGTCTCACAACCGAAGAAAACGTGGAAAAAGTTCAGAAATGTTAGGGTTTCACACATTAAGAGAGAAATCAACGAAACACATTTGATCGGAGGGAAACTTTCAATCAAGACAATAATGTTTGGACGAAGACATTTCGAATTGAATCGAAACCCATATTAATAGAGACAAAAATCATTGTGATATTACATGTCAAAATACCACCAGACCCAATAATATTAATCAATAAATAATTATTGTTTTGTTAAAAAAAAACTATTAATCTCTTTTTAAAATATTTTGAAAAAAAAAATAGTTTTTTATTTTATTTTTATATTTGTACATTTGTCAAACATAAGTAAATTATTACAGCTTTTTGATTTGATCACTCACTTCAGTCACTAACCCTGATCACGACGTGATTGCGCCAATGAAATCCGGTGACGGTTACGGCGGAAGCGGAACTCAGCAACCTACCGACGAGGTGAGTCTACAACCAGAATGGAGACGCCGAACTGCCTCTACCGGAAGAGAACAAAACCTTACTCTCCAGCCAGAATGGAGACGCCGAACTGCCTCTACCGGAAGAGAACAAAACCTTACTCTCCAACCAGAATGGAGGCGAGGTAGGTCAACAGCAACAGCTCTCCCCTCCTCTTCCCGTGCCGGCGATGAAGCTCAGAAGAAGGATGAGGAGCAGAAAAAGGAGGTCATACTTCAACCAGAATGGAGACGATCAAGGTCCACTACTACTACTGCCACTGCATACCCATGGAATCAAAACCAAAATTATGGTGTAAGAAAACCGTTAGGATCGAGTTCTAGTGGTGTTCAAAGAAGTAGAAACATTGATGAATCTTGGCGAAATGCTCCACCGCCAGGTATATTCAGCATTCCATTCAAGGATCATGCCATAGCTATGTAGCACAGTGCGTAGACACAAGCACCGACACTTGTATTTACTTTTAATTTATCCATTTTTTCAAATGATTATCGTCGCCGAAGGTACTACGAAGTATTAATTAAGTTATTCCACTGTAACTAATCTATGAAGCACAAGACATTGGAAACACGACACCGACACTGACGCACACAGCCGCACTAACACCAGTAATAATTTGAAAAAATGAATAAGTTAAATGGAAGTTAAATGTAACAGAAGTGATGGTGTCAGTTTTGGACAACGACATGGATATAGGTGTCAGCGCTTTATTAGTCTAGAAGATTTGTTAAATTATTATGCCAATTTTATGTAGTTGATGATTTTTTTCCCTTTTTCTTAGAAGATTATGTAGTTCCTAAACTGGAAAGTCTGCAAATATCGAAAGATTTAGCTGCATCGTCTTTTTCGCTTGAAAGAAAGGATAAAGCATTGCCTATTCAGAGACCTGACCGTGGTGGTACATTAGCGGTTCTTACGAGCAGACTTTGTGTCAATCATTTTCTTTTGAAGTTCAATCCTGAGAGTATAATATTTCATTACAATGTTACTGTGAAACCTAATTTTTCCTCGAAAGTTGGCCAGCCTCGGAAGTTGTCTAATAATGATCTGTCCATGATTAGAGAGAAATTGTTTTCTGATGATCCCGAGAGGTTTCCCTTGCACATGACTGCGCACGACGGTGCCAAAAATATCTATAGTGCGGTGCAGTTACCAGAAGAGACTGTTAATGTGGTGATCTTTGATGGAGAGGATGAAAAGATCACTTCATATAGTGTTACCTTAACACTTCTTAATACACTCCGACTTCACAAGTTAATGGACTATCTTTGTGGGCGTTCACTCTCTCTTTGCAAGGGTTGGACGTGGTGGTGAAAGAGAATCCTGCTAGGCGCACAATTTCTGTGGGACGACACTTCTATCCCACAAATCCTCCTTTAATAATGAAGGAACTTCGCCCTGGAATAATTGCGGTCGGGGGGTTTCAGCATAGTTTAAAACCTACTTCTCAGGGTCTGTCCTTGTGTGTAGACTACTCGGTGGTGCCTTTCCGAAAGCAAATGTCGGTCTTGGATTTATTGCATGAGCGTATCAATGACTTTAACTTGGGTGAATTTGAAAAATTCAGGAAATACGTTGAGGAGGTGCTTATTGGATTGAAAGTTAGTGTGACTCACCGGAAGTCCAAACAGAAATATATTATTGCCGGATTAACGCCTTCAGTTACAAGGCATGTCACTTTTCCCATTGACTATACTAAGGGCTGGAAAGTTGAAAAGGATGTCAATCTTCTTAGCTTTTTTAATGAGAAATATGACAAGGACATTGTACACAAAGATATTCCTTGTTTAGATTTAGGGAAAGGAAACAGGAAGAACTATGTACCCATGGAATTTTGTGTTTTAGCTGAGGGCCAAAGATATCCCAAAGAGCGTTTGGATGGTGCTTCAGCAAAGACATTGGAAGCAATGGCACTAGCTCACCCGAGCGAGAGGCAGAGTGCTATACAGAAGATGGTGCAATCGAGTGATGGACCTTGCGGGTAAGAGGAGTTTTGATTCGATTGTATTATTTCCAAATGCTAATACTTTTGGTACTTTTTTTGCTTTCTTGATTGTTGGTTACAAATGCATGAAATGACAATGATTGATTTATATCATTCGGTGCTTATTTTAAGGAAAAATTGCATGTTGTATACACCCTTCAATTTTGCCTCATGTGTGAAGAAGGTTGCAAATGACCCCACAAATTTCTTACTAGGTGTCCTATGAACAACTTCAATACATGACCATGTGCTCTAGTATCAATTGCAGAGAGGAAGTTAGTAGATTCTATGGACAAGAGATCAATCAGAAGAAATTCAATGATAGGGTGAGAGGAAAACCCTACTAATTGGTAGCAAA
The DNA here is from genome assembly GCA_022829125.1 of Lathyrus tuberosus. Taxonomy (NCBI): domain Eukaryota; kingdom Viridiplantae; phylum Streptophyta; class Magnoliopsida; order Fabales; family Fabaceae; genus Lathyrus; species Lathyrus tuberosus. The sequence goes on along the minus strand of JALAZF010000022.1, from coordinate 18,427,332 downwards.
AAAGAACTAGATACCTGAACCTATTAAGTTTAGGAAAACCAAGTGAGTCTAGGAAAACCTTAATTGCTTGCAAAAAAGAACTACAATTTACTCTTACCCCCAAGCAACCCCCGAAACCATTAAGTATAAGAAAACCAAGAAAGTCTACCTTATTTGGAAGAGAAGAGAATTTTTTACTTGACGGTGTTCTTAGGGCCTGTTTGGATTGACTTATTTGAGCTTATCTACTTGCATAAGTTTTGTGAGTCTCTTTGGGAGATCTTATCAAAACAACTTATGACATTTTTTATAATTTATTTTTTTGAAGTTATTTTTACAAGTTCTCTAAGATAGCTTATGAAAACAACTTATAGCATATATAGTAAAAAAATTAACTTTGGTTATAAAAATAGGTTATACAAACTTATTCATAAATGCTTATTTTGATAAGTGTTTGTGCTATAAGCCACAAATAAGTTGTTTATCCAAACAAACCATTAACATAATTGCAAAATTGACAACTAGACACCTAACTAAATAATATTAATCACACTGCAAAATTTCTAATTAAATTATGAAAATATACTATTGGACTCCGTAATGAGATATGACCTATGCGTTGGAATATGATTTGTAGTGATGACAGTTAATTTCAAGTGATGAATGATTAAACAAGATGACTCTTCCTAGTAGCAATTGATATAGCTTAGTATATAAGTGCAAACTTGTACATGTTATTTTGAAAACGGGTAGATATTCAGCTTAACAACTCTTCAGCTTTTTTACATGAATTCTGGAAGTGATTAGTTTGAATAGTTGTTTAGATATAGTCATAGACATATGAACTGGTTTTTTATTTAATGTCTGAATATTTTTAAGGTTATTTATTTGTCCTTAATCCTAGTTTTCGTATTTGTTGGAGACATGTCTCACTCACAATTTTCTTCATTGGCAGTGGTGATATTATTCAAAACTTTGGAATGTCAGTCAATACGACCATGACAACCATTCTAGGACGAGTAATTGGACCCCCGGAATTGAAATTGGGCGATTCAAATGGCAAGATTGTCAAGATAACAGTCGATCTAGATAAATGTCATTGGAACCTTGCTGGAAGATCAATGGTGGAAGGTAAACCAGTTGAGCGTTGGGCCATTCTTGATTTCACCAGTATCGGGCCGTATAATAAAAAATTAAGACGAAAGGAATTTGTCGAAAAACTTATTGGTAAATACAAAAAGTTGGGTATCTATATGCAGGAGCCCATTTGGTACGAAGAATCTTCAATGAAGATACTTACGAGTCATGACTTGCTATCTGAATTACTTGAAAAAGTCAACAACATTTGTAAATATAACCAAGGTCGACTACAATTTCTTCTCTGTGTGATGGCTAATAAAAGTCCAGGTTACAAATACCTCAAGTGGATTTCTGAGACCCAAATTGGTATAATCACACAATGTTGTTTGTCTTACAGTGCTAATCAAGGGGATGACAAATTCTATACTTATCTGGCTCTCAAGATCAATGCCAAGCTTGGAGGCAGTAATGTAGAGCTGAATAATAGGCTCCCTTACTTCGAGGGGAACGAACATGTTATGTTCATAGGTGCTGATGTCAATCACCCTGGTTTACGGGACAACAGGAGTCCGTCAATTGTTGCTGTGGTTGCAACCATTAATTGGCCAGCTGCTAATCGCTATGCAGCACGTGTTTGCCCGCAATTCAATCGAAGTGAGAAAATATTAAACTTTGGGGAGGTTTGTGTTGAGCTTGTTGGTTGTTATGGGAGGATAAATGGAGTCAGGCCAGAAAAAATTGTTGTTTTTCGTGATGGGGTGAGCGAGTACCAGTTTGACATGGTTCTTAATGAAGAGCTACTAGATTTGAAGAGTGCATTCCAAAGATTAAATTATTTCCCAACAATCACTCTTATTGTAGCACAAAAACGACATCAAACTCGATTTTTTCCGGATGGTTGGAAGGATGGGTCTTCCGGTGGCAATATTTTACCGGGAACAGTCATCGACACAAAAGTTATACACCCTTTTGAGTTTGATTTTTACCTCTGTAGTTACTACGGAAGCCTAGGCACAAGCAAGCCCACTCACTACCATGTTTTATGGGATGAACACAAGTTTATATCTGATGAATTGCAGAAACTTATATATGAGATGTGCTTTACCTTTGCAAGGTGCACTAAACCCGTGTCTTTAGTCCCTCCTGTGTATTATGCTGACCTTGCTGCTTATAGAGGACGATTGTACCACGAAGCAAGGATTGGGATGCAACCTAAGAAGTCAAGAGGATCTTCATCTTCTAAAGATGCATTTGAACAAGGATTTTACAGGTTGCATGCTGACCTGGAAAACATAATGTTCTTTATCTAACGAGCCTATCATCCATTCTTACAGAAGCTGGGGAAAATCTCACGACTTACTCCCCCGCTTGCACATATATCATGTCCTATGCTTTTTTCTACTGTAAACAGCAAAGTGGTCTGTGAATATAACGGCTTACGAGTCTGTTTTCTAGTATACCTTTCCATTTTAGAGGAATTTTATACCTCGGAAAATTGACATGATCTAATCAATTAGCCACTCATAGTTCAAAGTCTCAGAATGTTTTGTTTGATCCTTCAACATCAGCATTTTTCAGGTTATCTTGAATCTCAAAAATTGGTACGGGTGCTTCAGTCTTCTAATGCCATGGTTGAGTTGAAAATTGGGAATGATGCATAATTAGTTGTGTAGGAAATCTCTATCAACCATCTCAGTTTTCCTAATTCTGTTAATGCATTACCTGTAATTACTGGTATCATAGTTTATGACATCTACCTGTTAATCTTCAAACTTACATAGAAGCCTTTTAGAGACTTGATTCGTTCTCAACTGATCATGATTACAAATATTGTCATCTAAAAAGGAGGAAGAAAAAGAACTCGACAAAAATTACACTCATCAGACATGCTGCACTAAAGATTGTAACGAATGATAAGTAAGCTATGCATTGTGCACATTGATTTTGATTAAGGAAATGATTATTCCTTCATGTATTGTAGCTTCAAACACTCAGAATGTGATCATTGGAGTCTGCCTGCATACTAATCCTTATATCCTCTTCTTTTATGTTTATGTTGGTTTCATGTTTCGAGCCGTCAAAATTGATGTAAATGTTTTTGTTTTTAGGCATAATTAGTCCTTATGTCCCATAAGTTAATTTTAAGTTTTACTTTAGTCCTTTAATAAAAAAATGTTATAGTTTAGTCCCGTAATATTAGTTCCGTTAGTAATATTGATCCCTTTCGTTAATTTAGCTGAGAAAACGTTAGTATTTGTCAACGTGGCGTGCCAATTGTGTAATGACTCAGCAAATGGATAAAAAAACACTATTTAAGGGTATCACTTGTATCAAACATGGCAATTATGTTTTACTTGATATTCAAACGTGATTCCAGAAAGAGTTTGTGTGCATTTGATTCAAGCTGTGTTGTTGTGTTTTCTTTCTTTCTCAATCTCATTGTTTATTTTGTCTGCGTTAAAAATAAAGTAGTGTTGAACTTTCATTTCATCTTGTATCCGTTTCTATGGTTTTAAACTTCATCTTCTTCAATGTCAAAGTTGTAAAGTAGTGCTTCCATTGGAACAACTGGATTGGTTATTCGTAGAAACAAGAGGAGAGAGTGTTATTGCGAAGATGAATGTGTCCTTCGTACCGTGGGTGACACGAACAGTGTTATGGTTAAATGACGACATTGTTGATGAAAGGGATTTGAAGATTCAAAGGCAAAAGAAGAAAATGTACAAATTGAAGAATCAGATCATTCAGACTACAGGATGGTTGAAAGTGTCCATTGTGATTAGAATATTGAGCTTAGTGTTGAATGTTGTATTTGTAATAATGTATTTTTAAGTTGGAATTTTATCAGTCTATGAATTTATTTGTCTTTCATGTGTATTTGTCATGAAATGTACTGTTAACATTGTTTTGTATGTTGGTTGCATTTGGTTTACAAATGCAGCTCTGTGTAACGAGTTTATGAGTGAAATGAATTTGTGATGATGTTATTAGTGAAATGTTACTTTTGTGTCCAATGAACATATCAGAGCAAATGTAATTTTTTGTAATGAGATTATTAGTAAAATATAACATAACCATAACAAAAGTTGCATTATAAGTCATAACAAAAGGTTGCATTATAAGTCATAACAAAAGGTGGCATTATAAGTCATATTTGATAAACTACAAAATAGGCATTCTAAGCAATATGTTACATATCAGATCCAACTAAAGTGACATTATAAGCCATAAGTGGTAAACAACAAAATAGGTATTGTAAGCCATATGTTACATAAAAAAACCAACAAAAGTGGCATTATAAGCCATAAGTCATAAACAACAAAGCATAATGTTGCGGTGAGAATCGGATAACAAACTATTAATTAAATTGCATCACAAAACATAAAATTCACCACCGAGCTTTGATTTATCCAAAGGAAAGGGTAAAGAACGAAAACCCTAATAAGAGAATCTAGGTTCGGGGGTTGGTTATACTAAGGGAAGGTATTAACACCCTAAGTATCCTTAGTACTCTACGGGAACCTCTTGTTTGTTTGTGTTATGTTAAAGTTTGCTTGTTAAGGGGAATGTGCTAAGGTAAAGACCTAGGGGTATGTACACTAAGTATGCTCGCCAAGACATCGCATCTCGTGCCTACGTATCCTGACGGGAATGGAATCAGAACATTCGTAGTTCCCCTGGCTAAGGGGTAAAAGGGAAGTAAAAGAAATGGTGGAATCCAAGAAGGCATTAGATGTAAAGGAAAAAGGGGTGGAAAAAGAAAAAGGTAGCAAATGAAAAAAGGTAGCTCGCTAGGATCTCGCAATCCTATGCCTACGTATTCTCAAGGTGAACTTGAGAAATCAGAGCATTCGTAGTTCCCCTCATATGGGGTAAGGAACTCTTGACTGTGGTCAAGGTTCCAAGGGGAAGTAGGGTGAAAAGCTTGAAGGCAAAGCTTGTGAGGATTGATTGTTTAGGGGAAGAGATTAATGGCTATCTCTTGTGAAAGGATTGTGAAGGGTTAAAAGTTGGTGAAGGAGAAGAGATTAATGGCTATCTCTAGTGAAGGGTTAGACCGTCTTGAAGGAGGAGAGATTAATGGCTATCTCTTGCGAAGGTTAAAGAAAGGTTAAGAGTTATAAGAGATTAATGGCTATCTCTTGGGAAAGGATATGTTAAAAGGGAATGAAGTATTCAAGGGAAAGTAGGGTCTGACAGCAAGGCACCTACGTAGAGTGCGGCGACTCCAAACCTAAGGCTAGGTTAAAAGAGTAATGAGCTATCTATGACTTTGAGGTTAATAGAGAGACTTTCCTTTGGATTTGGGAAGACAACCTCTTGTAAAGACAAGTGAAGTTTAAGAAGCTCACATCACTTGGGGATAAAGCTTATAGTACACATGAACAATATGGGTGATCATGGACAAAGATGATATTCAAGCATGATATCAATACATAAATGGTGAAGATGATAAATGATGCAAATATTGACCAAAGGTTTCTTCTAACAAATTTTAAAGGTAACTTCCACTGGTGGAAGATTAGTGCAAAAACTGACCAAAAGCATTTTCAGACAGATTTTAAAGGTAACTTCCACTGGTGGAAGATTAGTGCAAAAACTGACCAAAAGCATTTTCAGACAGATTTTAAAGGTAACTTCCACTGGTGGAAGATTAGTGCAAAAACTGACCAAAAGCATTTTCAGACAGATTTTAAAGGTAACTCCCACTGGTGGAAGATTAGTGCAAAACCTGACCAAAAGCATTTTCAGACAGATTTTAAAGGTAACTTCCACTTCCAACTTGAATAAGTACCTCAAAAATATTGATTTTCGCCAATTCCTTTTTATGTCCAAAAAGTAGACATGTTAAGGAGTGATTTGCAAAAAGAATGAGTAAAAAAGGATAAGAAATGACCAAGTTATGAATTTTTGAAATTAAAGCATAAACCATAAAATACAAAGGTAAACATGTGATAAAAAGAAGGAGAATTGCACCCCATGGGTGTTGAACTCGTGACATAGTGGATGCAACCCAAAACATATACCAAACCACCCACACGCGCACCTTAACATGCAAATGGTTAGAACAATATAAATAAGAAAAGGTGCGTTTTCAGGAAATTAAAAACAAAAGGACTGGGGCGAGGGGGATTCGAACCCCATTCTTTGTAGTAAATGCGCGTGTGTCTTTACCACTGGGGTGGCCCTGCATCCAATGTGTGAGCCAACCCCTTCACTACTTAAACCCTCAAGCGTCTAAAAAGAGACCAAAAGAACTGAACTCATGGCAAAGCTGCAGCAAGCCCTCATCATCCTCTCTCAAACTCAAATCAACAATATCTAAAAGAGGCAGTGTGAATCAAAATCCTTTCTTGCACTAAGATAACTCTAATGGACTCTCCAAGACAACAAACAAAAGCCAGTTCAAAGTGAAGAGGGGCTGGCAAGAGTACATTCCAAAATGAGCTAAAACAAAAAACACACTCATGTAGTGCTCTTACCTTGGTAAATCCTGACTGATAATAGTCAGTTTCGAGAATGGATTCAGAACTCAAACTCCAACATGAAGACAAAAACTACATACATGCTAATCAAACAATCATGGCATACTCACAGAAAAGCAACATTTCAATCATGCCTCAATATGCCGATGCAGATAGATTAAACCAAATGTTAGCAGGAATGACAAAGAAAAATTGGATTTCCAACTGTTAATTAATGCAACAGAAAGTGAGGCCAAATTCGTGTACCAAAACCAAGTAATAACAACAATAGGGAGAACAACAATCTCATGGCATTCTAAACATGGCAGTGCAAAAGCTTCCATGTCAGCTCAAACTCAGAGTTACCTTGTCCTAAGACTGTCAATGATGGCAGACTAGAATTGAAACTCAAGGCCTCAGCCAAAACACTAAGAGCATACAATCTTGCACATGATAGAACATAGCATAAAGGGAGAGTACTCTAGATCAAACAAAAGGTTATATTCAGAAATACATCAACAAGATTCATACTCATTTTATCATTTGATTTTTGATACAGAACCAACATAAATGACAGCAGCAAGAACAATCATGACAGAGCATAAAAACAAACCTTAACATGTATATCTTGGAATCTTGGTAGTGCTAGCAATAACTCATGCATAGGTTTTCAAAGTAAAAAGATATCATGTATTCAACTCATTAGCATGAATTCAGACCAAACCATGGCATCAAAGCAACTAATGGCAATCAGGCAATGGCATAGTACATGGCATCAGACAAAAACCACAAAAGATTAGCAATTCCCCACATCAGTCCTATATACATAATCAATCTAGGCTCAGGATGTAACAGAACAGGTTACATGACATTATATGTAGGCACATGGTCACTCAAAGTGGAATGTCAAAAGGATAACTATGCAGTCATGTGCAAAAATCAACCAAGGCAAGTGATCCATCAAAGACAAAATGAAACAACATTCACCATAACAGTAGCAAAACAAGATTTGGGCTATATTACCATTGCACATGAAGTCGTATGCCAACAAGGTGTGGGAACAAGTATAGATCAGAAATCTGTCATTTACATGATCTTAAGCATACCTTCAAGATATTCCAAACAAACCAAGACAAGCATGGATACACAAAACTTGAACGCAAAACAGGTAGCATAATGACAACATTAACATACTCATACACAATTATGTCTTATTGCCAACAAGATCCCATATAGTCATGACATATTTTTGATTCATATCAACATAAAAAAGGGCAAGCAGTTCCAGACAGTTTCACAATCATAAAAATACAAGCATCTCAAGTTATCAGCAGTGAACTAAGTTTAAAAATCCTACCTGTTCTAATTCAAGCAATAATCATCCATGCACCAACAAAACAATCATATGGTTGTTAGCATCATTTGCACCCAAGTATTAGCAATGCCAAACAAACAATGGAGTTACAAGAACTAAAAAATCAGTCAGTGAGTAGTACAAATGGATTCATCATTATATTATATCTCAGGCATGATACTAAGGCCTTATAGTAGTGCAGGGAACCATCTCAATGTATCAGTAAAACACATACATTTGCCTTACTTTATTTTGGCATACCATGGACAAACAGTTAAGCACAAACTCAAACACATGGTTGTGAACACACTATTTCTACATTAAGAACAACAAGTGGAATAATACCAAAACAACATCACATGAATCTTCATAACAAAGACATAATGGTAATATCAATGTACATGAGTATGAATGTGAAATGGAGAAGGAAAGTTAACCAAGTGGAATATGTCCACTGCACCCTCAAGTGTATGCTAACTCTTCCTTGCTGAACTAGCAACAGCCTCCTTAAGTGTTCCTCCTCCTTTTCTCACTTTGCAAGGCTTGGACTCAGAAGATGTTTTAGAGTAAATATGTGACTATTGTTGGTCTCTGAAATGAATGGAAACAACCCCTATTTATATGGGAGAGCTGAGAACTCAAGGCATGGGCAAAATTGCACAGTGTGCCAACATTGCCCTTTTTCCATCGTGTGAGCTGTATTTGCTGAGCCAAGAATCTTCCAAAATCTCTGAATACTGATGCATAAGCTGGTGAGAAGTGATTGGTGAGAGGCTCAAGGAATAAACAACTATTTCTTGCTTGAAGAGTTTCTCTTTCCTCAATCCACTTGCATAACTATGACATAACTCAATATTTAAATGCAAACCAATTTGCATTTTCATGGCCAGGCTTGGATTAGGTGTAAATTCATCATTAGGACTCAGAAACAAGGAAACTTAGTGATTAGGGAAGGGTTTGAGAAGTTACACAAAAGTTGGTTTCTTGAGTTTTAAGGAATGAAACCTCCAACTTTGAAGCTTCGAAACTCCCAGCTCACTCAATGGATTGAGAAGTTCTAGTACTTTTTGGAAAGCCCTCAATGACCTCTACAACTTTCATGTTCAAAGATTTTTGATTTGAGGCTTGGAACTATATGTAAAATCGGGTTAAAGTTGTGTACAAATATGGGTGAAAAAGCTGAAATTTTACCAAGTCCCCAAGAGTGATTTATCTTCCAAGTCTTGTAAATTAAAAACCATGCACTTTTTGAAAGATGGCCCTCTAATATGTTTTGAATATCATGGAAAGAGATTCCATTTAAGATTTGAGTCACTCAAATTGGATGTGTGGTTTGAAAGATATGGCTGTTTCAATTTTGGCACAAGTAGTGAAATCTCCACATTTGAAAAGTTTCATGAACCAAACCTTGCTTCCTTTGCTAGAAACTTCTTAAAACTTGATCTCTCATGTATTAACTCATCAATGAGACATGTCATGATGGATCGAGGACTCGGGTGCTTCATTTTGGATCAAAATCTCAAGGATTAGGGTTTCAGTCAAAACCCTAATTTCAACTGTGAATGCACTAGGGATAATCTCTGATGATCTTGCTTCTTCCATCACATATAAAGCTCGTAGATGGTCCTTAGGGATGTCTATTATCTCATGGAGTCAAGTCCTAGGGTTTGAGAACAAATCTTGCTCAAAATCAAAGGCCATGATTAACTTGTCTTGACAAAACCCTAATTGGAGGCAGGGTGAACTTGTGGCTCAAGGTACTTGTAATAGGAACCAAACACACTTGATTTCTTGTTGAATAAAACCTCTTGAATGTAGGTGATCTCACATGGTTGCATTTGGAGCCTTAATTGTCCTTCTCTCTTTGAATCAGATGAAAGCTTGACTTAGGGGACTTTGCCCTCCCTCCTTGTATAAACCCCGACTTTCACAAAAGAAGTAAACTTGCAAAATGAAGTGGTTATGTTAACAATGCATAGATGATTGAACCTAAATGTCAATGCAAGATGTTATGACATCTAAGGGGTAAAATTTGGGGTACAACAGTTGCCCCTATTTAAATAGCTTTACCGGATGGCACGAGGAATGGAAATCCTCGGGGCATCAAGGTGAAAGGTGTTTAAATATAGCAAACCGAAAATTTTTCCCTTAGATGGAATGCAGATGCTAAGGACAAGCAGCAGACATGCAAATGCTGACATGCCATGAACTTCTAGTATGATGATATGATGTCATGATAGATGAAAAGGTGCAGACAGGCCAGACACCAGAGATAAAGAGCAAACTACCACGGAGAGCTTACTGGGAAAGGATGAAGGTTAGTATCCATAAGGAAAACTCACTGGGGATACAGGCTAACCAACATAAGAGACTCCATGGGGAGACTCTGAGGAAACACTGGGGAAAATAAATGCACACTCTTTACTGGGCATGGAACCAGAAAGAATACATGATCTCTACTGGGGATCAATTTGAAATAAAAGGATAGACATCAACAAAAGATTTTTTGGGATTTTCTTATACTGAAGAGTTCAAACGGGATCTTCAAGAAAAACTAGAAAAGACAGAGAAAGGTGCATCCGAAAAAACATCAGATGGCAAAAGAAACCAGACATCCAATAATGGCTTTGAATGAAGGGTACAAATCACAATATCTGAGAAAGCATTAGACGGGTGAAATTCTGGTACCAGATATGTGATGTTACGTGTGATGTCACAACAACACACTCTGCAATGGACAATATAACACAACAGAAAAGACACAAAGAATTGTTCACCCAGTTCAGTTAAACAACTTACTCTGGGGGCTACCAAGCCAGGGATGAATTTCACTATCAGTAGAATGAATTTACAGACTCAACAACTCATTTGATATCTCCTAAACTTAATCACTACTTAATGAACCTTCTACCTAAGAGACCACTTAGGTATGAAAACACTACTCAATCCCTAAATCACTTCAGTGATATAATTCAAAGATCACACACTTTGAAAAACACAACTTGATTCTGCTTCACAGCTTTGATCAAGAACAACACCAATTCACAATATAATGGTTTACAACACATACACGAAGACACAAATGACTCTCAGTCTTTAGCTCTCTTTCTTCTGCACTTTTCCTTCAGGATTGATGCGCTTTATATAGCTATTTGATTTGGACTTGGACCTGCTACAATATCTGACCTGATTTGTTATTTAAAACTGAATCTTCAAAACATATTTTCTCTCAAAATCTTCTTAAATCTTCAGCCTTTAAACACTCCTACAAATCTGCATCAAATCTGTTTGTAACAGAAAATATCTCCTCCAAGATATTTGCATCCAATAACTCTAACAGCTCTCCCAAAATCCAGCTAATACGCTCAGCCCTAAAAACATCACAAACCTGATGTTTTAATGATCTGCATATCTGATGTCATGACATCGCATGTGACATCAGACTTCAAAACTTCAGCAACTTAAACACTTAACATTATCCAATGTTAAGACTCAATGTTAAGACATCACCCATGTGACATCAACATTGAACAACTTTGTTTTACCAAAATTCCAGCCAATCCAAGGACTAACAATCTCCCCCTTTGGCTAATTTTGGCTAAAACAATCTCTGCAACATCAGAGACTTCAACAGCGGATAACAAATTTAAAACAAACAGCTCCCACTTCAAAATGCTACACACCACCTATCAACAAAGGGCAAACTCCCCCTCAAAACCAGAACCAGCATAAACAGCTGTTCAACATGCACACTCCCCCTCAACATTTGCACCACACCAGTACTGAGATAGGTCACACATGCACACAAAGGCTAGGCTACCTCTCCCCCTTTTTAGCCACAATTGGACAAACACCAAACACAATGTCTTGACATAATAAATGACACAATCAAACACCAACAAAAACAAATTCCAACACCTTGACTGGTCAGGCGATACAAACAATGCTCCGTGTTTGCACTATAAAAACAAGCCTTCTTCCCTTCTAGCAGCACCACACAACAACCAAGAATGAGCCAGTCACACACCAAAAATGCAGCAAAGAACCTTAAGCAGAAGGACAAGACTTCAGATCCACCTAAGAAGAGGAGCAAAACAGTGACTGCAGCTGAAACTACTTCAGGAACCACAAAGACAGGCAGAACCTCAGAGAAAACCATGAAACCCAACAAGAAACTACCTGTGCAACAACATGCTTCTGAAGATGATTGTGATGAAGACTGGAAGGCTTTTCTAGATGCAGGGGGTTGGGATAATCTGTAACTATTGATGTACTTCAAACAAGTATGCCTTCAGCAGTTGAATAAAATCAATATCTAATAAAGAATACAACTGCTTAATACCCTCTCTAGCACATTTAATCTTCATAAATGAAAATTCCCAATTTATTTCTCAAACTTTCAAATTGGTTTGTATCTAAGGCTTTAGTAAAAATGTCAGCTAATTGTTTATCTGTAGCCACATGTTCCAAAGCAACTACTTTGTCTTCAACCAAATCTCTTATAAAATGATGCTTTATATCAATATGCTTAGTTCTGCTATGTTGAATAGGATTCTTAGAGATATTGATAGCACTCAAATTATCACAGTACAATGTCATGACATCTTGCTTGACATTGTATTCTGTTAACATCTGCTTCATCCAAACAAGTTGAGAACAACTACTCCCAGCTGCTATGTACTCAGCTTCAGCAGTAGAAAGAGACACACAGTTCTGCTTCTTACTAAACCAAGAAATCAGATTATTCCCTAAGAAGAAGCATCCTCCTGAAGTACTTTTTCTATCATCTGCACTCCCTGCCCAATCAGCATCACAAAAACCACATAACTCAGTGCCTGATCCATGACTGTAAAGCATTCCATAGTCACTAGTCCCATTCACATATTTCAGAATCCTCTTCACTTGATTCAAGTGACTAACTTTAGACTCAACTTGATATCTGGCACAGACTCCAACAGCAAAAGAAATGTCAGGTCTGCTAGCTGTGAGATACAATAGACTTCCAATCATGCTTCTGTATACACTTTGATCCACACTAACTCCATGTTCATCCTTGGATAATTTTAAATGAGTAGGAGCAAGAGTCGTCTTATGATTAGCATTTTCTAGGCCAAATTTCTTCACTATGTTCTTAGCATATTTGCTCTGAGAAATGAAGATGGAGTCCTCCATTTGTCTAACTTGTAGACCAAGGAAATAGTTGAGTTATCCAACCAAACTCATTTCAAATTCAAATTGCATCTGTTGCATAAAATGTTTCACCATTTCATCTGACATCCCACCAAATACAATGTCATCAACATAGATTTGGGCTACCATCAGGTTTCCTCCTTCTTCCTTGACAAACAAAGTCTTGTCAATCCCTCCTTTTCTGTAGCCATTCACAACCAGGAATTCAGTAAGCCTTTCATACCAAGCTCTTAGTGCTTGCTTCAAACCATATAGAGCTTTCCTTAGTTTGTACACATTGTCAGGAAATGTTGGATCAATAAAACCTTTTGGTTGATCAACATACACCTCTTCATTTAAGTAACCATTCAAGAAGGCACTCTTAACATCCATTTGAAAAAGCTTGAATTTAAAATTACAAGCCACCCCTAAGAGCAATCTGATAGATTCCAGCCTTGCCACAGGAGCAAAGGTTTCATCATAATCAATTCCTTCAACCTGAGTGTATCCTTGAGCAACTAATCTGGCCTTGTTTCTGGTGACCACTCCTTGTTCATCAGATTTATTCTTGTAAATCCACTTGGTGCCAATCACATTAACTCCATCAGGCTTTGGTACAAGATCCCATACTTCATTCCTCTTGAATTGCTCCAGCTCTTCATGCATTGCATTTATCCAAAACTCACCAGTCAATGCTTCCTTGACATTCTTTGGCTCAATTTTGGAGACAAAACATGAACTTGCTACAACTTCTCTTGACCTAGTCCTCACTCCAGAATTTGGATCACCTATAATAAGTTCCTTTGGGTGGTCCTTCTGCACTCTGATAGAAGGATCTTTATGAGGTTGCTCAGATTCAGGCTCAGCAACAACAACACTAGGAGTTGGACTTCTGTCTTCAGCTTCTGGTGCAACTTCACCAACTGATGTTCCAACATCATCTAGGACATCATCATCTTCCTGCTTATAATTGTCATCAATCACCACATTGATGGACTCCATCATCACCTTGGTTCTAGAGTTGAAAACCCTATATGCTCTGCTGTTGGTAGAGTATCCCAAAAATATTCCTTCATCACTTTTGGAATCCAATTTTCTTCTCTGTTCTCTATCAGCCAGAATATAACATCTACTTCCAAAAACATGAAAGTATTTAACATTAGGTTTTCTTCCCTTCCATAGTTCATACAGAGTGGATGAAGTGCCTCTTCTCAGGGTAACCCTGTTGTGAATGTAGCAGGTAGTATTCATGGCTTCAGCCCAGAAATGATAGGGAAGTTTCTTGGCATGGATCATAGCTCTAGAAGACTCTTGGATAGTTCTGTTATTCCTCTCAACTACTCCATTTTGCTGAGGAGTAATAGGAGATGAGAACTCATGACTTATATCTTCAGCAGAGCAAAATTCTTCAAACTTGCTGTTATCAAATTCTCTTCCATGGTCACTCCTTATCCTGATAACATTACTCTCCTTTTCTCTTTGGATTCTTTGACAAAGATCTTTAAAAACATCAAACACCTCTGATTTGTCTTTGATGAAGCTCACCCAGGTGTACCTTAAATAGTCATCCACAACTACATACGCATATTTCTTTCCACCCAGACTTTCAACCTGCATAGGTCCCATCAAGTCCATATGAAGTAGTTCCAATACCTTGGAGGTGGTGTCATGTTGAAGCTTCAGATGAGACATCTTTGTCTGCTTCCCTTTTTGACAGTCTCCACAAACCTTTCCTTCCTAAATATTAAGTTTGGGAATTCCTCTGGCTTCTTCTGAGGAGATGATTCTCTTCATTCCCTTTAGGTGAAGATGTCCCAACTTCTGATGCCAGATTTTGACATCATCTTCTTTAGCAAAAACACAAGTGGAAGAATTTGAGTCTTGTGGAACCCAAAGATAACAATTGTCCTTAGACCTGACTCCCTTCATAATGACTTCTCCTTTATCATCTTTGACAATGCATTCAGTCCTTGTAAAGTCTACTTTGAATCCTTGATCACAAAGTTGACTAATGCTAATCAAATTTGTTGTCAGTCCTTTAACAAGAAGAACATCATCCAGTCTGGGAGCACCAACACAGTTCAGTTTACCAATCCCCTTGATCTCTCCTTTGACCCCATCACCAAATGTAACATGGCCTGAAGAATGAAGCTTCACATCTACCAACAGATTCTTAACTCCAGTCATGTGCCTTGAACACCCACTATCAAAGTACCAATCTTCTTTGGTAGAGACCCTTAAAGAAGTGTGAGCTATCAAGCTGGTAACCTTAACTTTAGGGACCCATCACTTCTCAGGCTTGGTAACTTGCCTTCCTCTGTGACAGTTCTGTCTGGGAACAACCTGATGAGCCTTCTGTGGATATCCATGTAGCTTATAACAATAAGCCTTAATGTGTCCAAAACATCCACAATGGTGACATCTTCAGTGCCTGTATTTCTTCTTAGATGTAGTTCTGTCATGATGTTTTAACATCTGTTTTAACATCACTGGTTTAGTGGTGATAACATCATTAGAACCTGCATCATTGGTGAATCCCAAACCACATTTGTATGCAGCCATCTTCCCAATACTAAGAATGTTGTCTAGAGCATCAGTACCATTGTTCAACATTCTGATAGTTTTGGTCATAGAGTCCAGTTTATAGTTAAGCATACCGACTTCAGATTCAAGTTCAGTCTTTTCAGCTTTTAACTGTACTATGGTTTTATTCAGCTTTTCTCCTTCAACCCACACTTGTTCACTTCTTATGAACAGATCTTTATAAGTGACAGCAAGTTCATCATAAGTAACCTCATCGTCACAAGAATCATCATCTGACTCATAAACCCCAACCATAGCTCTAACAAGTTTAGCTGAATTTTCTTCAGATTCACTCTCACTGTCAGACCAAGAAGCTGATAACCCTTTCTTCTTCTTTAGAAAAGTAGGACATTCCTTCTTGACATGTCCATATCCTTCACACTCATAGCATTGTATCCCTTTGTCATTACTGGACTTTTCTTCATCTTTAGACTTCTTCCCTTGTTCTCCTGATCTGTTGATGTCAGAAGTAATGTTCTTGACATTGGGATTATAACTCCTATTTATCCTCTTCATAACTTTGTTGAACTGTTTTCCCAGCAAAGCAATAGCCTGAGACAGCTCCTCCTGAGAATCATCCTCTTTCCCTTTCTTGGCTTCTTCAGAACTGGAAACCAAAGCTATACTCTTGGACTTCTTTTCAGGTTCCTCTTCACTTAACCCTAGCTCAAATGTTTGAAGAGATCCAATAAGCTCATCAACCCTCATTTTGCTGATGTCTTGAGCTTCTTCAATTGCAGTCACCTTTATCTTATACCTCTTGGGAAGGGATCTAAGTATTTTCCTCACCAGCTTTTCTTCAGTCATCTTCTCTCCAAGAGTACTAGAGGCATTAGACAGCTCAAGAATGCTCATATGAAAGTCATGAATAGTTTCATCTTCCTTCATCTTTAGACTTTCAAACTTTGATGTCAGAAGTTGAAGTCTTGACATCTTGACCTTTGAAGTTCCATCATGAGTAGTCTTCAAGATGTCCCAAGCTTCCTTAGCAACTTCACAGGTATTGATCAACCTGAATATATTCTTATCAACTCCATTGAAAATAGCATTTAAAGCTTTGGAATTACCAAGGGCAAGCTCATCTTCTTCCTTGGTCCATTCATCTTCAGGTTTCAGTTTTGAGCTGCCTTCCTTTTCTTTCCCAGCATCATCTTTCTCAATAACAACAGGTGCTTTCCATTCTTTTATGATAGCCTTCCAAGCCCTGCTGTCCAAGGATTTCAAAAAGGTAATCATCCTTGGCTTCCAATAATCATAATTAGAGCCATCCAGAATAGGGGGTCTATTCACAAATCCACCAACTTCCTTGTCCATCTTACCAGAAAGTATCAGCCCTAGATCTCACCCAGATGCAGAGCAGGATGCCTGCTCTGATACCAATTGAAATTCTGGTACCAGATATGTGATGTTATGTGTGATGTCACAACAACACACTCTGCAATGGACAATATAACACAACAGAAAAGACACAAAGAATTGTTCACCCAGTTCAGTTAAACAACTTACTCTGGGGGCTACCAAGCCAGGGATGAATTTCACTATCAGTAGAATTAATTTACAGACTCAACAACTCAGTTGACATCTCCTAAACTTAATCACTACTTAATGAACCTTCTACCTAAGAGACCACTTAGGTATGAGAACACTACTCAATCCCTAAATCACTTCAGTGATATAATTCAAAGATCACACACTTTGAAAAACACAACTTGATTCTGCTTCACAGCTTTGATCAAGAACAACACCAATTCACACTAGAATGGTTTACAACACATACACGATGACACAAACGACTCTCAGTCTTTAGCTCTCTTTCTTCTGCACTTTCCCTTCAGGATTGATGCACTTTATATAGCTATTTGATTTGGACTTGGACCTGCTACAATATCTGACCTGATTTGTTATTTAAAACTGAATCTTCAAAACAGATTTTCTCTCAAAATCTTCTTAAATCTTCAGCCTTTAAACACTCCTACAAATCTGCATCAAACCTGTTTGTAACAGAAAATATCTCCTCCAAGATATTCGCATCCAATAACTCTAACAGCTCTCCCAAAATCCAGCTAATACGCTCAGCCCTAAAAACATCACAAACCTGATGTTTTAATGATCTGCATATCTGATGTCATGACATCGCATGTGACATCAGACTTCAAAACTTCAGCAACTTAAACACTTAACATTATCCAATGTTAAGACTCAATGTTAAGACATCACCCATGTGACATCAACATTGAACAACTTTGTTTTACCAAAATTCCAGCCAATCCAAGGACTAACAACAGGAATAAGATAAAATGTTAAATCTGAGAAGGCATCAGATGAAAGTGAACAAAGCAGGGTAATCCAAGAAGGCATTGGATAAAAGGACACCAGCCATTCAATAATGGCTTTGAACGAAAGATACAAATCACAATATCTAATAATGCTTTAGATGAATGTGAACAGAGACTACATTCAAGAATGGCATTGAATGCAAAGGAACCAATCATCCAATAATGGCTTTGAATGAAAGGTATAACTCACAATATCTAATAATGGCTTTAGATAAAAGTGAACAAAGACTCAATCTGAAAAACATCAGAAAGAGAGACACATCCGGAAAGGCATCAGATGGTAAAGAAACCAGACATCCAATAATGGCTTTCAATGAAAGGGGTAAACCACAATATCTAATAATGGCTTTAGATAAAAGTGAACAAAGACTCGATCTGAAAAACATCAGAAAGAGAGACACATCCGGAAAGGCATCGGATGGTAGAGAAACCAGACATCCAATAATGGCTTTGAATGAAAGGTACAAATCACAATATCTAATAATGGCTTTAGATAAAAGTGAACAAAGAATCGATCTGGAAAAACATCAGATAGAGAGACACATCCGAAAAGGCATCGGATGGTAGAGAAACCAGACATCCAATAATGGCTTTGAATGAAAGGTACAAATCACAATATCTAATAATGGCTTTAGATAAAAGTGAACAAAGACTCGATCTGGAAAAACATCAGATAGAGAGACACATCCGGAAAGGCATCAGATGGTAGAGAAACCAGACATCTAATAATGGCTTTGAATGAAAGGTGTAAACCACAATATCTAATAATGGCTTTAGATAAAAGTGAACAAAGACTCGATCTGAAAAACATCAGAAAGAGAGACACATCCAGAAAGGCATCAGATGGTAGAGAAACCAGACATCCAATAATGGCTTTGAATGAAAGGTACAAATCACAATATCTAATAGTGGCTTTGGATAAAAGGAATCACAATATCCAAGAAAGCATTGAATGACTGTGAACTTCAGGAATGGTACTGAAAGTGAAAGCAAATCACTATATTCAGGAAGGGTATCGAATGATAGTGAGAAAGACATCCAGGAATGACACTGAATGCAAAGGAGAAAACTCATCCAGGAATGGCACTGAATGGACAGGTAAGACTTTCAGAAATGACACTGAAAGATATCCAAGCAAATTTGATGGGGATTACAGAAAGTAGGCGAAACTTCCAGGAATAGCACTGGGAGAAACAAGAGAAGTAAGATATCCAGGAATGACACTGGAGATCAAAAGAGACAGACATCCAGGAATGGCACTGGAATGAAAGAATATAAAGATCCAGGAATAACACCGGAGTGAAAGAAGACAAACATCTATCAACAGGACTAGATGCTCAAGGAAACGACAACATTCAGGAATGGCACTGAATGAAATGTTAGGTAACATTTTGGTAGGAGCCAAGTAAATTGGACTTTGACCACAAGGTAAGACGTGGATAACGACACAACCTCGGACGAAATGCAAATGAGGATGAAACACTCATGATATGCATATGGTTATGAATTATGCAGATGATAAATGATCAAGTGCAAATGCAGACACTGACGACACATCTCGACTCTTTTGGTGAGAAGACAAGACTGGGAGACTGATTCCTCAACACGGAGATCACTGTCATTCTGCTTGGGGACTAGAGATGTTAATGCTGGATGCATCTCTGCCACACTGGTAAACTGTATCAAGTGATGATCCTTGTAGGAAGGATGGAAAGTTGCATGGGGATTCCTCAAGTTAATTGCCCCAGATTAGCTGACTATTGTAGATGAGCTGATAATTGCTTCAGCTTGTCTGATTCTGAAATGACTGTTTAATGGTGCTCTTAGAAAGCTTGCCCCAGCATGAGTCTTGAAAGATGATTGTTTTACTGTACACTGGGAAAGCTTGCCCCAGTATGAGCCTTTGAAAAATCTTCTATATAAACCAATTCTGAGAAGTCGCCATTAAACCACAAATTTTGAACTGATTCTCAATAGGATATGGAAGGAACTTGCCCCTGATAGGATCACCGACCAAGTTTCTTAATTGTTTGAAAATTCCTTGAAAAGAAAGCTAGTTTGCAAACAAAAGTATTTATACAAACATGGTAAATGCAAAGTTCATGCAACTTTTGAAATCAAAATCATTTTCGAAAAGATGCAAAGCATATGGGTCACTGGTCTGAACACGACGGTTCAAGATACCAAAATGAGAAGTTTAAGCAAAAGGCATGATGCTAAAACAGATGATCTGCAAAGATTTTTGGGAGTCAGTTTACGCAACCTCGCTGTAGTATGCTTTCAAAATAACCTTGCTTCAGTTAGGTCTTTTGAGGGTTATAACGTGGCCTGGTTCACGGTTTAAGAAACAAAGGATAAAGGCTCAAAGTTTATTTGTGCCCACCCAATCTACGTGATGAACTTCAGTCCTATGCTCAGTTAACTCAGCTATACTCAGGTTTCCACAGGTTAGGAATTGCACTGATGATAGTAATGATGATAGTTCAAAATTTAATGGACTTGAGATGACGATCACTACTTCCTTACAACTTTTGGTTGTCATACCAGCTTATTCTTACTTCTCTTTGTATAAGGTAAGGTCATGAGCTTCACACCTTTCTTAGCTTTTGCCTCGAAAGGGACTCGACTCATTCTTTGAGTAAGTATTTCTTGATGACCCTTCTTCATTTATCACTTTGGGAACAACTTGTACCATATTTATTCATTTAATTTGGAGGAGTTGAAAGGTTGTGAACGTCTGGCTTAATGAGTACGACGAACCATCATTGGCGTTTGACTTGAAAGACATCTTCGACACTTGCTTGTTGTGTGCGAAGGAAAATTGTGAACTTTTGTTGAAAGGCGTCTTGCATGAAACTCTTGCATTTGAATACACAATCAAGTTAACTGAGAACTACCCTGCCCCAGGTTAAAAATTGCAGGTTATTTTTTGTAAAGAAAAGAAACTCCTACTTCTAGGCTCAAAGGGGTGAACGAGGGATTATCTTCCTTATTTCTCCAGTGTTTGGGGATTGAAACAATGCCTTACATCGTCAACAAAGTTTTGATTTGAAAGCATACCAACAACAATTATGAGTATAACATTTTCATCATCCTCCCTCCAATCTTTGTATAATCAAAAGAAATTGGACAAGAGAATTCTTTTATTTGTCTTGAAAGAAAAAGCTTTAGGAAGTAAATAGCAAACACAAATGAATTGAATCAAAAGTTGCAATGCTCATTTCATTAATTTTGAAAGTACAAACATAATTTGAAAGCAAACAACTATTACAAAACAAGGAAAATGCAAACAACAAGAAACAAGGCCTAGTGACAAATCAGAAACAAAAATGAGTTGTCCTGTCTTTAAGAAGTAGCTGAGCTGAAGTCGACTAAAGCTTCACTTGCCCTGGCAGAGGGTTGTTCTTGACATTCTGCATCTGATGTTAGCTCTAGTCCTGTATCGGTGTCGAGGAATCAGCTTGACGACTCACAGACAAACTCTGGAATATAGAGACAACTGGAAATGAGTTGCTGGACAAACAGACCTATGCAATGAAACATGCAAAGATGCAAATGATATGAATGCGATGCAAACAGGATGCAAAACACACATAGCAGGATCAAGGGTTCGAGATCACATCATGGAGTCTGGGTAAAGAACCAACCACAGGGTGTGTACTAGGGTTCTTGTATCCATAAAACAGGGTTCTAAGAAGTTCCCAGAGTCGACAACCCATCTTTCGGATATTATCGATTTCCCGAATGACTCGGTAGTCAA
Organism: Lathyrus tuberosus; assembly: GCA_022829125.1. NCBI lineage: Eukaryota > Viridiplantae > Streptophyta > Magnoliopsida > Fabales > Fabaceae > Lathyrus > Lathyrus tuberosus. Next base: position 18,405,606 of record JALAZF010000022.1, on the reverse strand, counting down.
TAATATTCTCAAGAGAATCTCGTCTGAGTGTAGTATGGCGTGACAACCATTTCAGAAATAGACTCCCTCATGGTCACCGCACTACGTCCTAAAAGGCCAAGTGGGGTTAAAGGTAACTACGGTTCTCAGTATCAATGGCACCTATGTCGAGAGTAGCACGTTTTCATGAATAAACTCGTTCAACATTACTATACTCTCAAGAGGGCCTCACTGAGTGATGGTGTCTCAAGTCAACTTTTTCAGGAATCGACTCCCACAAAGCCTCCTTGAATATACCATCATCCTATCATAAATGTACGCTCAAGTCCGAGTATAAGACATATCCTCACCACTCAAGGTAACCATCCTGCACACAGAAAAACCCAAACACAGACAGGTATATATACAAATATAAAAAATATACAAGTATACAAGCAAGCAAACATATAAGATAACACAAAGACAAACAAGATAGGCTTAACCCTCTTAGGGGATGTCCCCAGTGAAGTCTCCATTTTCTGTTGCGGTGAGAATCAGATAACAAGCTATTAATTAACTTGCATCACAAAACATAAAATTCACCATCGAGCTTTGATTTATCCAAAGGAAAGGGTAAAGAACGAAACCCCAAATAAGAGAATCTAGGTTCGGGGGTTGGTTATACTAAGGGAAGGTATTAGCACCCTAAGTATCCGTAGTACTCTACGGGAACCTCTTGTTTGTTTGTGTTATGTTAAAGTTTGCTTGTTAAGGGGAATGTGCTAAGGTAAAGACCTAGGGGTATGTACACTAAGTATGCTCACCAAGACATCGCATCTCGTGCCTACGTATCCTGACGGAAATGGAATCAGAGCATTCGTAGTTCCCATGGCTAAGGGGTAAAAGGGAAGTAAAAGAAAAGGTGGAATCCAAGAAGGCATTGGATGTAAAGGAAAAAGGGGTGGAAAAAGAAAAAGGTAGCAAAAGAAAAAAGGTAGCTCGCTAGGATCTCGCAATCCTATGCCTACATATTCTCAAGGTGAACTTGAGAAATCAGAGCATTCGTAGTTCCCCTCATATGGGGTAAGGAAATCTTGACTGTGGTCAAGGTTCCAAGGGGAAGTAGGGTTAAAAGCTTGAAGGCGAAGCTTGTGAGGATTGATTGTTTAGGGGAAGATATTAATGGCTATCTCTCGTGAAAGGATTGTGAAGGGTTAAAAGTTGGTGAAGGAGAAGAGATTAATGGCTATCTCTAGTGAAGGGATTAAACCGTCTTGAAGGAGAAGAGATTAATGGCTATCTCTTGCGAAGGTTAAAGAAAGGTTAAGAGTTATAAGAGATTAATGGCTATCTCTTGGGAAAGGATAGGTTAAAAGGGAATGAAGTAATCAAGGGAAAGTAGGGTCTGACAGCAAGATACCTACGTAGAGTGCGGCGACTCCAAACCTAAGGCTAGGTTAAAAGGGTAATGAGCTATCTATGACTTTGAGGTTAATAGAGAGACTTTCCTTTGGATTTGGGAAGACAACCTCTTGTAAAGACAAGTGAAGTTTAAGAAGCTCACATCACTTGGGGATAGAGCTTATAGTACACATGAACATTATGGGTGATCATGGACAAAGATGATATTCAAGCATGATATCAATACATAAATGGTGAAGATGATAAATGATGCAAATATTGACCAAAGGTTTCTTCTGACAAATTTTAAAGGTAACTTCCACTGGTGGAAGATTAGTGCAAAACTGACCAAAAGCATTTTCAGACAGATTTTAAAGGTAACTTTCACTGGTGGAAGATTAGTGCAAAAACTGACCAAAAGCATTTTCAGACAGATTTTAAAGGTAACTTCCACTGGTGGAAGATTAGTGCAAAAACTGACCAAAAGCATTTTCAGACAGATTTTAAAGGTAACTTCCACTGGTGGAAGATTAGTGCAAAACCAGAACAAAAGCATTTCCAGACAGATTTTAAAGGTAACCTCCACTTCCAACATGAATAAGTACCTCAAAAATATTGGTTTTCGCCAATTCCTTTTTATGTCCAAAAAGTAGACATGTTAAGGAGTGATTTGCAAAAAGAATGAGCAAAAAAGGATAAGAAATGACCAAGTTATGGAATTTTGAAATTAAAGCATAAACCATAAAATACAAAGGTAAACATGTGATAAAAAGAAGGAGAATTGCACCCCATGGGTGTTGAACTCGTGACATAGTGGATGCAGCCCAAAACATATACCAAACCACCCACACGCGCACCTTGACATGCAAATGGTTAGAACAATATAAATAAGAAAAGGTGTGTTTTCAGGAAATTAAAAACAAAAGGACTGGGGCGAGGGGGATTCAAACACCAGTCCTTGTAGTAAATGCGTGTGGGTCTTTAGCACTCGGGTGGCCATACATCCAATGTGTGAGCCAACCCCTTAATTACTTAAACCCTCACGCGTCTAAAAAGAGACCAAAAGAACTGAACTCATGGCAAAGCTGCAACAAGTATGCAGCAAGCCCTCATCATCCTCTCTCAAACTCAAATCAACAATATCTAAAAGAGGAAGTGTGAATCAAAATCCTTTCTTGCACTAAGATACCTCTATGGACTCTCCAAGACAACAAACAAAAGCCAGTTCAAAGTGAAGAGGGGCTGGCAAGAGTACATTCCAAAATGAGCTAAAACAAAAAACACACTCATGTAGTGCTCTTACCTTGGTAAATCCTGACTGATAATAGTCAGTTTCGAGAATGGATTCAGAACTCAAACTCCAACATGAAGACAAAAACTACATACATGCTAATCAAACAGTCATGGCATACTCACAGAAAAGCAACATTTCAATCATGCCTCAATATGCTGATGCAGACAGATTAAACCAAATGTTAGCAGGAATGACAAAGAAAAATTGGATTTCCAACTGTTAATTAATGCAACAGAAAATGAGGCCAAATTCATGTACCAAAACCAAGTAATAACAATAATAGGGAGAACAACAACCTCATGGCATTCTGAACATGGCAGTGCAAAAGCTTCCATGCCAGCTCAAACTCAGAGTTACCTTGTCCTAAGACTGTCAATGATGGCAGACTAGAATTGAAACTCAAGGCCTCAGCCAAAACACTAAGAGCATACAATCTTGCACATGATAGAACATAGCATAAAGGGAGAGTACTCTAGATCAAACAAAAGGTTATATTCAGAAATACATCAACAAGATTCATACTCATTTTATCATTTGATTTTTGATACAGAACCAACATAAATGACAGCAGCAAGAACAATCATGACAGAGCACAAGAACAAACCTTAACATGTATATCTTGGAATCTTGGTTGTGCTAGCAATAACTCATGCATAGGTTTTCAAAGTAAAAAGATATCATGTATTCAATCATTAGCATGAATTCAGACCAAACCATGGCATCAAAGCAACTAATGGCAATCAGGCAATGGCAGAGTACATGGCATCAGACAAAAACCTCAAAAGATTAGCAATTCCCCACATCAGTCCTATGTACATAATCAATCTAGGCTCAGGATGTAACAGAACAGGTTACATGACATTATATGTAGGCACATGGTCACTCAAAGTGGAATGTCAAAAGGATAACTATGCAGTCATGTGCAAAAATCAACCAAGGCAAGTGATCCATCAAAGACAAAATGAAACAACATTCACCATAACAGTAGCAAAACAAGATTTGGGCTATATTACCATTGCACATGAAGTCGTATGCCAACAAGGTGAGGGAACAAGTATAGATCAGAAATCTATCATTTACACGATCTTAAGCACACCTTCAAGATATTCCAAACAAACCAAGACAAGCATGGATACACAAAACTTGAATGCAAAACAGGTAGCATAATGACAACATTAACATACTCATACACAATTATGTCTTATTGTCAACAAGATCCCACACAGACATGACATATTTCTGATTCATATCAACATAAAAAGGGCAAGCAGTTCCAGACAGTTTCACAATCATAAAAATACAAGCATCTCAAGTTATCAGCAGTGAACTAAGTTCAAAAATCCTACTTGTTCTCATTCAAGCAATAATCATCCATGCACCAACAAAACAATCATATGGTTGTTAGCATCATTTGCACCCAAGTATTAGCAATGCCAAACAAACAATGGAGTTACAAGAACTCAAAAATCAGTCAGTGAGTAGTACAAATGGATTCATCATTATATTATATCTCAGGCATGATACTAAGGCCTTATAGTAGTGCAGGGAACCATCTCAATGTATCAGTAAAACACATACATTTTCCTTACTTTATTTTGGCATACCATGGACAAACAGTTAAGCACAAACTCAAACACATGGTTGTGAATACACTATTTCTACATTAAGAGCAGCAAGTGGAATAATACCAAAACAACATCGCATGAATATTCATAACAAAGACATAATGGTAATATCAATGTACATGAGTATGAATGTGAAATGGAGAAGGAAAGTTAACCAAGTGGAATATGTCCACTGCACCCTCAAGTGTATGTTAACTCTTCCTTGCTGAACTAGCAACAGCCTCCTTAAGTGTTCCTCCTCCTTTTCTCACTTTGCAAGGCTTGGACTCAGAAGATGTTTTAGAGTAAATATGTGACTATTGTTGGTCTCTGAAATGAATGGAAACAACCCCTATTTATAGGGGAGAGCTGAGAACTCAAGGCATGGGCAAAATTGCACAATGTGCCAACATTGCCCTTTTTCCATCGTGTGAGCTGTATTTGCTGAGCCAAGAATCTTCCAAAATCTTTGAATACTGATGCATAAGCTGGTGAGAAGTGATTGGTGAGAGGCTCAAGGAATAAACAACTATTTCTTGCTTAAAGAGTTTCTCTTTCCTCAATCCACTTGCATAACTATGACATAAATCAATATTTAAATGCAAACCAATTTGCATTTTCGTGGCCAGGCTTGGATTAGGTGTAAATTCATCATTAGGACTCAGAAACAAGGAAACTTGGTGATTAGGGAAGGGTTTGAGAAGTTACACAAAAGTTGGTTTCTTGAGTTTTAAGGAATGAAACCTCCAACTTTGAAGCTTCGAAACTCCCAGCTCACTCAATGGATTGAGAAGTTCTAGTACTTTTTGGAAAGCCCTCAATGCCCTCTACATTCATTCACATCATCAATTGAACCACTACCTTCAACTGCTCCTTCCACCTCCCTTTGTTTCCTTGGTCTCCCAACCTTGGATCTCCCCTTCCCTTTACCTTTTCCTTTGCACTTCCCCTTTCATTTATCTTTTCCTTTAACTTTTACTTTTCCCTTCCCCTTTCCTTTGCCATCCTCTTTATCAACAACAATTTCTTCACCAATTCCTATAGAATCCTCATCAGAATCCTCATAATTCACATTCAAAGCATTGTCATTTTCATTACCACCACCATCTTTTTGGTTACATTCTAGCCCCTCATCTTCTTGGTTACATTCCAGTCCCTCATCTTCATCTTGGTTACAAATAAGTCCCACGGCTACTGAATCTTTTTAAACACATACCAGATAAGGTGTGTCATCCAATATATCAGCTTCTTGATCACATACAATATAATCAGTGGTCCCCTATAAAGTAATATCCACTATTACATCCTCAGACACAGAGGTCCCCTCCAAATTAACATCCTAACATGAATCTTTTTGGTCAATTCCCTTGGTGGTCCCATCTAAATTAACATTCTCAAATGGATCGTCTTGGTCAACTGCAGCTGTATCTTCTACACTAGTGGTCCCTCCTTCATCAAACTTGTCACCTAGATTATTCAAATCTTCGAAAGTCCCCAAATCATCAAATGTTCTTCTTACACCATTATTCAAATCATCCAAGCTATCATATTCCAAATTGTCTTGTTCTACACCATTGGGTCCTACATTGTTTTCTAGAGACAATATTTGCTCTTTCCCATAAACTGGATGCATGACATATAGATGCATATTCTCATTGATCAGTGTTATCATTTTCATTCTATTTGTTCCTACATCATCTTTCAACAAAACTAGGTCATTATTATCCATTACATCATAATACTGCAAACACTCCATTTTTGGATACCCTAAATCCTTTAACTCATCCAGAACCTCAAAATAACTCTAGAAATTAGGGCCAACTTCCCAAACCTCCTCTATCCTCTTGTAAACTACTCTGTTAAACTCAACAAACACACCCCCATGATGGATAACACACTCAAACCTATCACTTATGGCCTAATCACACCAAATAATGCATAAATGAGTCTTCGAAGTAGGAGAAAATGTTTAAGGTTTTCTTTTTAAAATAGTAAGTGCTTAAACGTACCTTAGATTTGAAATGAACAATGGTGAAAGTTGATAAGTATCGTCTTCTTCGTATCTCTAACTCTCGTCGTCTTCGTCGCTCCGAGCTCTTCTTCGCAGCAGCTAGGATTTCAGACAATGATAGTAGAACTATAAACTATCAAGAGTTCAGAAATTTTGTTTCTAAAAAAGAAACTCATATTTTATATTTGACATTAAAATAAGTATATTAATAAATGAAAAAACAATAACAATATGCCATGTCAATATTTCATTATGCCACGTAGGCGTATTTTAACGTTTTTCCAATAGAATTTAACAGAAATGACTTATAAGGCCTGCAAAGGTGTTTTAAAGGACTATATTGTAACATTTTTTAATTGAGGGACTAAAAAGAAACAATAAATTAACTTAAGGGACTAAAAGATGAATTAAACCTTGTTTTTAAAATTGATCCTAAATTCAAACTAAGATTTATAATTTTCGAGTTTTAAGGCTATATTTAAACTAAAGTTTATTGTTGAACTCTTTATACAAATGTATCAAAATCTGAACACACTATTTTACATTCAACTTTCATTTTATGCGAAATCAATTTTTTTTTAAAGTTTTTTTTTCACCATAAAACAACCAAACATTCACCAAAAGTCATGGACACTTTGACACTTTTGGTTTAATGTCTCTGGGGACATTCTTGAATTTGATTCCTTTTATTTTTCTAATACTGTGAATGCTTATACACATCTTCATTTTCTATTTGTAGAAACTTTTTTGGGAAATTGATTCTCTGACTATGAAGTCTCTCATTTTACTTAATTTTAGATAATTTTGATAGAGAGAGAAGTAAGAAAGAGAAGAAAAAGAGAGAGAGAAACCTACTTGTTCTGGACTGGGCAGGCGCTTAGCCCCCAGTAGGGCAAGGCCCAATCCAGTCCAGCTCTTGGCCAGGCCCAATAGCCAGAAACTAGCCGTTGGGTAGAGACTAGCCGTTGGACAGAAATTAGTCGTTGGACATGTCCCCCTCACTCGCTTGGCAGTTCACGCGACCAACTGTCTCCCCGGATCTCACGAAAACAGTTGGACCAGGTCAAAGGGTCACGCGCCTGACCCTTCACCTGGCAGTCTCCCATTGGTCGACCAGACATTTCGGCCATATGGGAGACCTTGGCCTCGCGCTGGGGGTTACTTCTATAAATACCCTCTCATGAGAGAGGGGCAGGTTTGATCACTATTCAATACTTGAAATCTTACCCTTGTACTTGCTTTCTCTCTTGTCCAATTACTTACTTTGGCATCGGAGTACCTTGCAGGTACAACCCCTTTTTCTCTCCTACAAACATCCTCATCTGCCCTACTCGAAGGCCACGACGATCCACTCTGATCACTTCCGATTAGTGGCACCGTCTGTGGGAACTTGCTTCCCCGTCTTTTTGATTCAAGATTCCCTCTTTTTCACCTAAAAGACCAAAGCTCTCTCTCTAAACTTTATTTAATCATCATGGCCTCCAACAGGAACGATGATGCCCATCAAGAATCTGTCGTTGCCGTTATCACTGATAATGTCGATCACCTCGTCTCCGAAGCTGCCTTCCAGGAGACAGATCGTCGGGATGGAAAAACTGCCTCTCCTACCCCTGATGATGTGAAGCCGCGCGCGTAAGTTGCTGGTCCCGTTTTTGAGCCTATCCCCGTCCCTCAAAACGCAGACCCAAGCACTGCCGCCCTAATCGTCTCCCTCAATAGGTCCAACTTTCTGATCTTTCAGCAGGGCGAAAAGATCAGCATGCTCGAACACGCCCCTCGCAGAAGCCCAACAGTTCTTCTCCGCGGCCACAGTCTCTTTCTCCTCAGAAGCGCAGGCGAGACAGGTCCAGGATTCTTTCTCCCGCCCGGAGACGCTCAAGATCCGAGGAACCTGACTCAAAACTCGCCAGACGATGACACCGATCTCCCCTGCGGAGATCCAAATGCTCTCCCACTCTGAAGAAGACCAGACCTTCGAGAAACTACCATGAGCATCGCATGTCACGCATGCATTCTCCCTGCCGCAGCAGAAGCCGCAGGCGTAGCGACTCCCCCTGTCGGTTGTCCAGCACAAGCGGTGACGACAACGTCCATAGGCCTTTATCTCAGGAGATCATGGACATGCACATTCCTCGTGGGTTGGAGAAGCCACCTCCCTTGGCCACTTACGACGGGACAACCGACCCAGGCGAGCACATAGAAAACATCAAAGCCATGCTCCACTATCATAACGTAAGCGGGGCAATCAAATGCAGGCTGTTCCCCATCACCATCAGGAAGGGGGCCATGGCTTGGTTCAAGCGGCTTCCCCGGGGTTCGGTCACATCCTGGAAGGATCTAAAGAGCCAGTTTGCCCGCCATTTTACCACCTCCCAGCGACACCCCAATTCGGAGGCCACACTGGAAGCCATTATGCAGGGCAAGGATGAGCCCCTGTGTGCATATATTGAGCGTTTTAACAAGGAGGTTGTTGAGGTCCGTACAACGGACTATATGAAGAAGTATCTCCTCGAAAAAGGGTTGAGACCGAAGAGCGAATTCTGCAAGGCGGTGGGCATAGAACCTCCTCGCACCCTAGTCGAGTTACTCCGTAAATCTCAATCATATATACAATACGAGGAGAAAGAGGCAGCCTACAAAGCCCGAGACTCTAGGGATCAAGAGAGTTCCCGGGCGACAAAAAAAGAGAGACGACGAGATGATCGTCCTCGTGAAGGAAAGGGACCCGCTGGTCATTTTACAGAGTATACCCTGCTGACAGCTCCCCGCGAGCGCATTCTCTCCGAATGCATCAACGCGGAGTTTAAGCAGGGGGTGTTCATTTCCCCAAACCAACGTCGTCCAAGGACAACACAGACAAGAGTAAACACTGTCGTTTCCATCGCAGCCACGGCCACGTGACCGAAGACTGCGTGCACCTGAAGGACGCCATCGAAATCCTCATCAAGGAGGATCACCTAAAGCAATATACGAAGAAGGGTGAATCCTCTCGACGAGAGACTTCAGAGGCCAAAAAGGAAGCAGAGTCTACGCCGCCCAGTCCTCCTCCTCAGGTCGCTATGTCCATCACACGACCAGAGGACTTCATCATCCCCAACCATATTGAGTATCCTCCTCAGATATCCGTACACAGCACTTGGGAGACCTTTCCTATGGCCATGGTTATCTCGTGTGGGGGATACAACGAGCTCACAGTGGGGTCGGTCAAGAGAAAGTTTGACCAACTCATCGACTGCAGTCCCGACCAGCTGTCCACGCTCGAGAAAGTTCGGGGGCGGTCCCAGCCAATCACTTTCTACCGGGAGGAGCTGCCTGGGGGTTCCCCGAACTCGTACATCCCTTTTCTCATCAGAGCGAGACTTGCCAACACCGATGTCCGATGGATCCTGGTCGACCAGGGCAGCTCCGTGGACATCATGTACACTGGTCTATTCAAAGCCTTGAAGCTGGATCAGAAGAACCTGTCACCGTACGTAGGATCTGACCTGCAAGGGTTCAACGGGGCGACAGCCAGACCCTGGGGGTACGTGGAGCTTTCGGTCACCTTTGGGGAAGAGGAGGCGTCGAAGTCGATCAAGACTTACTTTCTGGTAATCGATTGCCCTTCACTGTACCAATGCATCGTCGACAGACCAACTTTGGCAGAGCTGATCACTGTTCCTTCGACCGTTCATCTCAAGATGAAATACTATACGAAGAAGGGCCACGTCGCAACATTGCACGGGGATATAGAAGCCGCGATGAGGTGCTTTGAAGCAGCCACCTGAGGACAGAGCTCGATCGGTGCAGCACCCAAGGCCGCCAAGCGGGCAAGGAAGGAAGACCAGCTCAGCAAAGAAAGTCAGCCTGACAAGAAGCCGACTCTCCCTGTACACATCATCGATCTCGATAGCCAGATTTCTGAAGAGGGTGAAGAGTGTGGTGAAGGCACATCAACGGGGACATGCAGTTCCTCTACAACGGCCCTCATGCACCCTGTGCCAGATGGGGAGTTCGAGGTCATCACCTTCGGAGCCAACCCAAACAGAGGAGTGAAGATAGGCGCATGGCTGCCCGACGAGGTAAAGCAGCAGTTGAAGACATGTCTTGAGGATAATGCTGATTTGTTTGCATGGAGTGTCGCAGACATGCCCGACCTGGACCCTGAGACCGTAAGCCATCAGCTGACCATTGAACCAGCTGCTCGAGCCGTTGCACAACACAGGCGCAAGTAATCCGATGAGAAGGCACAGGCTGCCGAAAACTTGTACAAGACCTCTTAGAGGAAAAATTTATATCGGAGGCCAGGTATACAACATGGCTGTCCAATATTGTACTTGTCAAGAAACTTAGTGGAAAATGGCGCATATGCATGATTATACTGATCTCAACCGGGTTTGGCCGAAGGATGCTTATCCTCTGCCCAACATAGATAAGCTCGTAGATAATTCTGCAGGTTTCAAGCTCTTGTCCTTCATGGACGCCTATTCAGGATATAAAAAAATCCCTATGGCCGAAAAGGACAAGAAGTATACCGCATTCATGACCTCGTCGGGGAACTATTACTACAACGTAATGCCCTTCGGTCTGAAAAACGTTGGGGCCACGTACCAGCGTATAATGAACAAGGTCTTCCGATCAGAAATCAGAGACATGCTCGAAGTATACATGGACGATATGATCGTAAAGTCCCGAGAGGAATCCGATCACACAGTCCTCTTGCAAATGGTCTTCGACCAAGCGAGGAAATGTAAAATGTGTTTTAACCTAGAAAAATGCACTTTCGGCGTTTAGGCGGGGAAGTTCCTCGGATTCTACCTCACCGAGAGGGGGATAGAGGCCAATCCTGACAAATGTCAGGAATTCGCTGAATTCCCCACACCCAGGTCGAAGAAGTCCATACAGTCCCTCAACGGTATGCTCGCTTCACTTTCTCGCTTCGTGGCCAAGTCTGCCCAGCACGCTCTGCCCTTCTTTAAACTCCTTAGAAAGGAGGCCACATTCGAGTGGACTGAGGAATGAGAGCAGGCTCTGACCCACCTTAAGCGAGCCTTATTCGAACCCCCTGTGCTTTCACGACCAGAGTGCGGGGATACCTTGTACCTGTATCTCTCCGTCAACGGCGAAGCCATTAACGCTGCACTCATTCGCGAGACAACGGACGGGCAAAAACCTATCTACTTCACGAGCAAGGCCTTACAAGGGTCAGAGATTAGGTACACGCAAATAGAGAAGGCTCCGGCATTACTTCCTGGACCACACCATAGAAGTGCGTACGGAGCAGCCCATAAGACAACTGCTTTGTCGACCAGACATGGCCGACATAATGCTTAAATGGTCCCTGGAGCTATCAGAAATTGACATTCACTACGAAGGCAGGAAGGCCCTAAATGCACAAGTCTTGGCCGATTTCGTGGTAGAGATGACATCGCCATCATCCCCACCAAGCGGAACGCATAGATGGACCATCTACGTGGACGGGGCATCCAGTCCCACGGGTAGTGGTGCATGCATCATCCTCAAGAATGAGTAGGGAATCTTAATCGAAGTGTCTTTAGTCCTGTCCTTCCCTACGTCTAACAACCAAGCTGAGTATGAAGCCTTCCTCGTAGGACTACGGCTGGCCGAAGACTTGGGCGCCAAGGAGGTGAAGATTTTCACCGATTCCCAGCTCGTAGCGTCTCAGGTATGAGGAGAGTATCACGAAAAAAATAATCAGTTGGTCAAATATCTGACACTGGTGATGGAAAGAATTACCAAGTTTGACGCATGGGATGTCCAGCACATTCCTCGCGAACGCAACACGCGGGCAGATGTCTTGTCAAAACTGGCTAGCACCAGAAAGAAAGGTGGTAACAAATCTGTCGTACAAGAGATACTCGCCCGACCAAGTATTGAGAAGCCACTAGAGCTACTCGACGTTAACGCCATTGGAGACAGCCGCTGCTGGATGACCCTAGTATACAATTACCTCACCACGGGGGAACTGCCCGAAGACACCAAGGAGGCCAACGTGACTAAACGAAGAGCCTGCTCGTACGTGCTGATCAAAGACAAACTCTATCGATGAGGATTCTCCATCCGCCTCCTGAAATGCGTCGAGGAAGACAAGGTCCCCGAAATTCTCCAAGAAATTCATGAGGGCATCAACGTGCATCACTTGGGAGGGAGATCATTGGCATGAAAGACCCTGCGAGCAGGATACTATTGGCCGACCATGCAGTACGATGCTAAGGAACATGTCCAAAAATGTGACCGATGCCAGCGCCACGGGGACATGCACTTGGCGCCTCCTAACAAGTTGAAGAATCTATCCTCGCCTTGGCCCTTCGCCTGGTGGGGGATGGATAGACTCGGCCCCTTCACAATGGGGTCTTATCAAAACAAATGGAATCACAAACTTTAACATACTTCGTTTCTACAAAAGGAATGTCCTCGCACGATTCGGAGTACCCCAGGCCCTTGTGACCGACAATGGAACCCAGTTCACGGACAGGAAGTTCCAGGACTTCGTTGCCAAACTAGGCACGAAGCAACACTTCACTTCCGTCGAGAACCCCCCGACTAACGGACAAGCAGAGGCTGGGAATAGGGTAATCTTTCGGGGTCTAAAACGAAGGCTAGGCGAAGCCAAGAAGAGGTGGGTCGAGGAGTTACACAGCGTGCTCTGGGCTTACCGAACAACCCCGCACTCCACCACCGGGGAAACTCCTTTTCGACTAGCTTACAGAACCGAGGCGGTGATATCGGTGGAGATAAGAGAACCTTCTAGACGAACGAAAGCTCCTTTCGACGAGGAGATGAACTACGAAGATCGTGCACCGGTGCAAACACGATCCCTCACCTTACAATGTCGGCCAGTTTCTGCTCATGGGACGAGCAGATTCTACGCACAACGGGGATACCTCAATCGAGTTCCGCCGTTGCAACACCATTGACGCAGGACACCTAGCTCGCGATGGGAACAATCCAAGCCTATGGGATTAGTATCTCGATCGAGATCCTATTCCCATCACCAGCGAAACCACTTTGCCTCCTCGACGATTCTCCCAAACTGTCGAGCAAAATACAAACAGATCGAGCAAAGCGTCCATACAGAGTGTTGAAGGTGTGAGAAAGACACAAGAAAGGGGGGTTGAATTGTGTTTTAACTCTTAATCAATTTTTCGCTTCCTTTTTCTTATTGCGCTAAGAATATATCAGAGTTGCGTTGAGAGACTCTGACTTGAGATGCGTCACTTAGATTATGCTATATGTGATTCAGACTTGCAAAGCGGAAGCTTATCAGAGTTGAGTTGCAAGGTTCTGACTTACAATGCAAGGTTCTGATAATGATACAGAAACATAAATAATAAATCAAAGCATAAGCAAGAGTAAAGAACACACGATATATCCCGGTTCACCTGAGCCATTCTCAAGCTAATCCAGTCCACCCTTCTAAGGTGATTTCGCCTTGAACACAAGGACTTAATCCACTATAATCAAAATCGATTACAGATGCACGGGCAATAGCCGGTGACTAACATCCTGCACAACCGCAACTATGACTAACCCACAATGAACCGTTTAGGGATCCAAGTTAATAGATATAACGAACATTGACCCAATAGGTTCCAATCTCGTAAGATCTACTATCAGGATTTTACAGCTAAACGTTCAGGGATCCGATTCAATAGATATAACATTTACTGACCATTCTTCCAGGATTTTCATTGAGTTCCATCAGTGATCTCACAAGAGTCTGACCCACAATTGGTCCTCTTTGAGATATGACTATCATTGACCATATTTCAGGATTTCCATAATGACACCAAGCCATTGTCTTCTCAAGTCTCCGATCACACTGATCACTTGAGGAATCCTAATTCACATAGAATTAGTTGTTCTGGAGATTACAAAGATGCTTCTTAACAAGCAGATAACTCCTAAGTTTAAGTACAAATGAACACTCAGTGTTCTAGCAAGATATGACCAACAACTCATTGCTATCTTTACATTCTACAAAGATGTATGTTGATTTAACGGGTTGATAACATCTTGTAGATCTTCTTCATCTTCTTTGTTGAGCAAGCTTCGAGCAACAAATCCTTGCTTCAGATCTTCAATATAGCTCAGATGATGAAGTTGGTTGATGAATTGACTGATTTTTGATGTTGTCTTGTTCATCAACAGCTTCTGTTTCCTTGATTGTTGTTGTGTTGAATGATGATCTTTGAGCTTCAACAACAATGGTCGTGTGTTAATGGTGATAACTTTGAATGTTTAGTTTAACAACGATAACTGATCGTTGCGACTATTATCAAATCAACATCTTCAGAAGCGCATTCTCCTTTCCTTTAAATAGCCAAGTAAATTATAGCCGTTGGAGAGCTGTTGGCTGTTTGAAAAGAGTCGTTATGCAATGATGAAAGTTGTATTGTCATATCTTCTTTTTACTGTAGAAGAAGTGATGGGATAGATCTTTTTAGCACGGTGTACAGTCATTGCTAACGGTAACATTTGTCTTTAAATCTTCAGAGGCTTCTGATGGTAATTAATTGAAGCATGAGTAGAGACTTTATAACTGGGTCTTCAGAACTTTCAAGTCTTCCGTCTTCAAAACTTGTCCATTAGGAATCTGTCTTCAGAACTTCAACACTTGTCTTGGAACCCGTTATCTTCACTGCTTCAAGTCTTCAGAATCTTCAGAACCTTGTTCACTCATAACGTTGTCTTCAGAGTCTTCAGCACTTAACCTTTAGAACCATAATCTTCAGAACACTTCAGTCTTTAGAATCTTTCTGCACTTGGTTTTCAGAGCTTTCAGCCTTTAGAACTTCAAGTCATGAGAATCTTCAGCACTTCAGTTCTCCACAAGATTATCTCTTCAGAAGCTTCGCTATCTTCAGAATCATAACCACTTTCAGAGTAGCATCCACAAGAGCATTGCAACAGTAATATCGGCATCCTTGGATCTATCTGATTATGATCAGATACAGAAGCATACTTGCTTCTTGCGACTTGTGTTACACATAGTAACTCGCATATGATCATTTACGCACATCTTGCTCGTGTTTGTTGGATTTGATATCTTCTATGATTATGATCTGCACACAACACACATTAGAACAGAAAATAGTTCTTTCACAAATACTCATTGTTATCATCAAAACATAGAGATGACTTGTCAGAACATAGAATAGAGAAGGAATACTTCCCTATCTTGTCTTTAGAAGACAAAAGTCTTCAGCATCTGGACTTGTTCATCAGAACCTCTGTCTTCAGATCTTTAGAACTTTGTTTCTTTGGTCGCCGTATCAGAGCTTATAATCTTCAGAGTCTTCTGAAGCAATTTCTACTTTTTAGCAGAATCATTTTAGCACAGAGATAAAACAATTCTCTTCTAATAACTTAGCCACACTATTTATCAAAATTGAACTTGTCTTTTGACGAAATAAACTCCCCCTGAGTTTTAGACTTAATGATCTTCAGATTCTTGATTTGGTCATACTGGTTCTGATCATCTTGACATTTTAGAGTTTGACTTGAACACATGCCTTCATCTCAGAACTTTGTTACTTATCACAACTTATTGGTTTATCAAAGCTTGATTCTTGATCTGATTGAAAAATATTTTTGTGATTAATCGAAGCTTGATTCTGAATCTGATACCAACGTACTTTTGATTCTTTGTCTGCTGAGTTTGATATCCATTGTAGATTTAGTCTGATGCCAAATAATTTTCTTCTGAGTTGAAATCTTGGTTCATCAGAACTTCTTCTTCTTAGACCTCTTGTCCAGATCTTCAGACAGTCTTCGACTTCTGATTTGCTCAGTTCTTCTGAAAAGCATCTTGGATTGTAGACTTTGTCTTGATTGCTTTCGGGAAGGTTTCTTCTTCTGATTCTTATGTTCTAAATAGCATATTCTTAGACAGCTTACAACTTCTGAACAAAGTGAAACAAAAATCATGATAACTTTGACTTTCAGAAAGTTCTCAACTTCTGAACAGTACTGGGTCAAACTGATTCTGAACATTTGTTCACGAAGTGTACAACTTCGATAATATGAATAAACATTTCATAAGAACTTTTATCAGAGTTCTTTCAGTTTAACCTGTTCTAAGAATGCCTAGTGAACTTGTTCAGAGTTCCTCGGTTTAAACATCAAACAATCGTTAGTGGTAAACGCATTGTCATTGATTTACTTATTTGAGTTTTGCATTCTATCAAAATCATATTTGCATTCTATCAAAATCATATTTCTATTTCTCCCCCTTTTTGGCATAATAAAAAAGTTAGAGCATTTATGTATTTTAAACATGATCAATACGATAATGAACAGGCTATCATAAAATATGCTAATTTTCAAATAGCTTCAAAGGATATTATAACAAAATATAGATTATTCTTAATCCTAAGTAGTTTTGGAGCGATCAAAACATAGGTTCACAAATTTTTAGGAGATAGTCTAGGAGGTTCCTAAGGATATGGAGGAGGTGGAAGACGAATTCCCATACTCATCGGTTCTTGAGGCATGCAACTGTTTATTTTCAGTTTGTGAGATTGCCAACTGCTTGTTCTTCATAATTTCTTCAGACATCCATCCATGAAATTCAGTCCAGACAATTCCCATGGCAATGGGATCCATGCTGGAACCTGATATATCTATTAAGTTTTGGATTCTGTTGATAGTATTATCCTTGAAAGATGATAATACTTCATTAACGTTTTTGACCTTTTCGAAGAAGGTTCTTCACTAACAGCTCTTTTTTGCTTCTTTCCGTTTTTCTTCCATTCTGAGAGCTCTTGAAGCACATCTCTAATGTTTTCCAGATCAATCCATACACCAATGTCTTCATCTTTGAATTTTCGCAAATAATTAGCCACTTCTACTTGATCATGTGTTTCTTTTAAGTTAGGAAATTCGTTAACAGGAACTCTTATAGCCATTGTCATTTGCCTTAGTGACATATCATCAAGATCAACATCTTCTTTCTTTTTCCTTAGATCCTTAAATCTGAGAAGTTTTCCTGCGGTTTTTAGAAGTTTGCTCGATTCTCCTTCTTTGACCAGGATGTCATCAACTATTCCTGATTCCACCAGAATATCAGAGATGAGTCTCCCATACGAAAATGTCTGATTTCCATGCCAGAACCCATTCTGGAGTCCCTTATAGATTCTTTCAGAAGTTTGAAAAGAATTGATGGAAGATGTATCTTGATTCATTTTAGAAGAAGGAATAGGACACACTTCTGAGTTTCATTAAGTTGATCTGAAGAAAGATGATGAAACACATTTCCCTGCAGGATTCTGAACCATACTTGTAGGGGGTCCTTCAGGCTTGGGAATATTGGATCTTCCATATTAACCACAGTTACTTCTTTGAAGATAGAAGCCAAGACTTTTGCTTCTCTTTCCTTGCTTAGTTGATCCTTGGTGATCCTTAATCAGGTATTGTCATGCATTAGTAAATCTGAAAGAGTCTTTTCAGATATAACTATTTTCCTTCCAAACACTGAAGATACAATGACAGTTGTGCACGCAGTAGCATGAATCCAGAAGTCGTTGACCAGACAAGCGTAGGTTGGTCCTTCCAACCTTTTGAAGTAGTTGCTCCACCCTTGATTATTCATGGAGTGAGTCACATCACATCCGTTTGCTTCCAAACTCTTGAAATTCACAATTGTTTCAGACTTTACAATGAGTTTTTCAACAGGTGTTTTTTTGGTAATAGGGCATAATATACTTTGACAGAAGGAGGCCATGTTGAAGATGAACCACACTGGCCGAGTTTTACTCAAGAATTAGATTTTGTGAAAACTGTGAAGAGTAGTTTTAGGGTTGATCTTATTTATAGAATAATGAGGAGAGTAATGCTTAAGAATTTGAAAGGGTAACTATTTATCTTTCCTAGGTTGGTAAGAGACGTGGGAAAAGAAAGTGGATGATTGGTTTCTTTAATGAGGTAAAATTAATGATCATGAATCATAAATGTTCTCTTATGAGTGGTGAGAGTAACAATCGCACATTTTATGACTTAAGGAGATATTGCAGTTTCTTGATAATCTTAATGCTTTTCGTGTGACGCATAATAGATGCAAGTGATTGATTATAATGTTTAATTATTTTATTCTAAATTATGGTAAATTCATGGAATGTAGATTTAAACAATGCATTGTGATAAGATGAACATAAAATTACTCATTCCTAAAGATAAGCAATTTACCATCAGGGTTACTTCATTAAATGATCAAGGAGATACAAGTCGAATTTAGAACAAAAAGTCAGACAAACAAAGACCTTGAACAACTATAACTCTAGGATATCTAACTTCCTATTTTAGACTAGGAGAGTCATAGGTTGACAGAACTCAGGAAGAATCTTCTCAGTCTTTCCATTTCTCCTACAATGACTAACTACTCCTTGAAGATCAAGGAGGTGGGAGATAACTCTGCCGTAGGGAATTTGGTAGACTGTGTCTTCCCTAGATAGATTACTTTCTTCCTTTAGATGATTATACATGGATTAGGGTAGGTTTATTTTGATCCTATAAACTAAGAAGAAATAATCTTTCTTTGTCAGATAACCATCCTGCTCCTCTTTCTCTTGGTCTTAAATTAGTTACCATTAGCTTGTACCAATCTTTAGCTATGGGAGTGAGGGTACATGGTTGAGTGGGACGGCCTTCAGTCTAAAAAATCACATGCATATGCCTATCCAAGCTATGAATGTTGATGTTTCTTTCCACAGTCACACCATCTTCAACACACCTAATGGCTTTAGCTATGATGGTAGGGTTGATCAAGACTGGACAGCCAGCAACCACAGACAAAATAGCATTTTTGCCATAGTCATATTCTAGTACTCGAGCATTTGCCCAGAGCTCAGTTACAAGCGCAGGAAAGACTGATCCAACAAGCATGTTGAAGTAGTTTTCCCAGTTCTGAAATTTAATTCCAGAGAGAATACTTGTTTTGTTTAGTTGATGCAGAAGGTTTAAATTCAGAGTAAATTCCTTTAGGAGTTCAAGATCAGAGATTTCTCCTCTGATGTTATGGGAAGTCATTTTAACCACAAGTGATTTTGTTTGAGAGAGAAAGAAATTAAACTATGAGATAGTTTAAGGAGTGATTCTTCTTTGAATAGAGGAAATGAAATGGGAAGGACTTAGGATCAACAGATATTTAATGAACTGAAACAGGCAGGGTTTATTATTTTCGAGATTAGTTATGAGTAGCTATTGACAAGACACGTTATAAACTCTATATAGAGGTTTGTCAGAGCAGATCATAAATAAGGATACAAATAGATGTACACTTATGAGTCGTAAGGGAGTGGCTGGCACAAGGTAATCATAACTACTTATTTTACTCTAAATTTTCGTCGATTCATAAATGCGTGAGAATCTTATTATGTTTTCAATAAATCTTACGAAACCAAATGTGTTAGTGTTTATTGTCATACCCCAAATTTTGACCACTAAAGTTTCCCATCATTGTGCAAATCATCATCACAATATGGATGAATCATCATGCCTTATCAATCTCCTCAAGGAATTGTTGAGCATTGACTGCAATCAGAACTAGGGTTTCAAGCCCTCTCAGAGCCTTAGACAAAGGATCAATCAAGGAGTGACTTGATCTTCAACTTGTCTAACCTCTCAAGCATCCACAATGGATCAAAAGGAGTCCCACTTCAAGGATTAAGCACAATGCTGCTCCCTTCTAGGTGGGTCAAGCCTCCAGATCGACTGTGTCACCAAATTAGGGTTTTGATCGCCCAGGGCCTCCAGATGAAAAATTTCATCTGGGCACAAGCCAATAATCCAAAACATAACCTAATATACTTCATGGAACCTCATGAACCCAATCATCAAGTCAATATTGCCTCAGGGGATGCATACATCAAAAATCAGGAATTAGGGTTTCTTGACCTAATTCACCCCTAAGTTGACTTTTGGGACAAACCATGAGCCAAGACCTCAAGACATGATTTGAGGGTCTTTGATATACCATATTGATCCATTTGGAACAATGGATTGATCCAGGAAGCTTGAGCAACAAGTTTCATTTTCATCTGCACCACCATTAGGGTTTCGCGAGAAAAGTCAACTGTAACTTTGACTTTTGACCTGGACATGCTCCCAAGCCCTAATACATGATTGAATATGCCCTATGACACCCATGGAACATGTCCATCAAGTTTGATTTAGGTCAAGGACATGATTTCCTGAAGAATTGCACAGTTTGGAATTCATCTGATAAAAAGTCAACTGTGCACAAAAAGTCAACTTTGACTTTTTGAGATTTTTCACCAAAATGGTTTTTTAACCCTAAAATGATGTTAATGTATGATTTGAATCATCATTCATCAAGGAAAATCAAGAAAAGTGAGATAACTTGTAAAAGGGGTAACCATAAAAACTTAGAAAAATTCTAAGTTAAAAAATAAAGTGGCTAGGGTACCAACTTTGGAGGACCATAACTCCTAAACCACAAGGCCAATTTTTTCCATCCAAGGCTTGATTTGTAGACCTCATTATCATCTACAAAAGCTTCAACTACAAGTCATTCCAATTCATTAAGGATTTTGAGTTATGGAGTGATCAAAGTGGCTGAAAAGTGAAAATGTCACTTTTTCCAACACTTAGTGAAATTTTCACTAAGTCAGAATTTGCCTTCACTTTTTACCAAATGTAGGGGGATTTTTCACTTGGAATCAAAAGAGATCAAAACCAAATATGTTCAAACAGTTGTTGTATCATGTAAGGGCTTTCCAAAATGGCCAAGAACATTGCCAAATTCAACCTACATCATGAGATATGACATTGTCAAGTTGCCTTGCTGAAATCTGTCAAAGCAAGGCAGATTTTGCATTTTGGCTCGATTTGCCAAAATCAGCCAATTTCAAATGCTCCTATCCACTTGGACACCTCTGAGGATTGAATCTAAAGGGGACAATCACTGAGCCAAGCCTCCAAGGTCCAAGGAACAAGGAATAACATGTTGAACCTAGAGTTGCCAAAATAGGGACAAGACTCCAAATTTGGAATGAGGCATTCAATGGAACCATCAAGGTGGCATGGACTGAGCCATTCTCATCTGAAATCAGTCAAGACTTATCCAAGACCAAGGGAACCACAACTCTGTGCCCTAACCTCTAGTCAATGGCTAGAGGAGACTTGCATTTTCATTGGCCAACATTGAGGAAACACCTGCTGCAGTTGCCATTCACTATTGCAGCCAAAACAAACTTGCTCTACTATAAATAGAGCTCGCTTGTGTTCAGTTTAAGTACACCAAAGCCATCAAACAAATACTTTCCTCAAAATCTCTTCTTTCACTCCAATTTTGCCTTCAAAGGCAAGTCACTATCGGGTTTTGAGTTTGAGAGCAATTCCAACCAAACCAATCACTCACACACCTCACATACATCATATAGAAGTGATCCAAACACTCAAACAACATCTGGAACACAGATTTCACAAAATCACCAGCTGGTTGCTCAAGGTTTTAACCAAAGTGCAGCTGAGGTACCACAGAGTGATCCAGCCAATTTCAATCTAGTCCAAGCATTCAAACACACTCCATAGGGTGCAGGGAAGCTGTTCAGATCATCACAACTCATCTGTAACACCTCCAACCCAGAATTTGATTTGCTCTTGCTGTCACGACTTGGAGGTAAGCACATACTTGGTCATCTCTCAATATATGCATATTTCCTCGCACAATAATTTAGCCATATGTTCATAATCATGCATGGAATGTTTTCCCTCAATTAATTGCATTGTTTGAATCGTGTATTAAAAATCCTAGCCTTCATGCAGAAATTAGGGTTCTTGAGGATTTTTCATGATTTCTTGTTGTATGTTTAATTTAAATGAAATTAAAGTACATAGACATGATCGTGAGGTTGAGACGAGCATAATGATATGTGGATTGCATGTTATAATTACGTATTCATGGAGATTGGATAGAAAATGCAAATCTGAGAAACCCAGAACACGCGCGTGTTCTTCAGCTTGTTCTTGGCGCCATTTTTCCAAATTTGAATATTTGAATTTTTGTAATTTTGTTTAATTGATTCAAAAATTAATTTCTCTCTGAGTTTTAATGATTTTGAGTTGATTCTTTTTTCAATAATTCACAAAAATGTTAAAATATTTTATTTTACCAAAAAATCCCAAAAATATTATTTATTTTATATAATTGATATTTTTGCAAAGAATTAATATTTTAATTGTTTTAACATTTGAAATATTATTTCCACTTTGATTTTCCAACTTTTAATGCTTTCTATTTATTTTTTAGGTCAATACTTAATTTTTGAAGCATTAATCCAAGATCACAATTTGTTTTCCATGTGTTAAACAATTTTGATCATTTTAATTGAATTTTTATTCAATTAAAACACATTTTTGGAAATAAATTAGGGTTTTGGATTAATTCAACCCTCTTAAATCATTTTCAAAACACTTTGGGCCTCTAATAGAGTGTAAGACCCAATCCTTTTTTTTTGACCAAATCATTTTGGGCCTCACTTATTGTATAAGTCCCGATACCGTCAAAAACAAACGGCGCGATCGTCGCCTTTTCAAAAATCATCTGGGCCTACCCTCGTGTAGTAAGACCCATTTCTTCTTCTTCAAAACACTTTGGGCCTCTATTAGAGTGTAAGACCCAACCCCCTTTTAACCAAGACATTTTGGGCCTCACTTATTGTATAAGTCCCTCTGCGTTAAAAGAAAACCTCGGCGCGATCGCCATTTTAAACGAAAAGTCAACTGGGCCTACCCTCGTGTTATAAGCCCCACTCTTCTTCTTTAAAACTTTTTGGGCCTCTTGAGAGAGTGTAAGACCCATCCCTTTGTACAGAAAACCTTTTTGGGCCACAGTCACTTGTATAAGACCCTCTGTACAAATCCAACAGTGCAATCACTGGTAAAATCCCGGGCCTCTCCTTGAGCTGTAAGCCCCAAATCTTTCTTTTTCAAAGCACTTTCTCCTTTGATTTTGAATATACTATTGTTTTCAATTTTTCTTTGTTGAACAACTAACCAAACAGCATAGAAGCTCTACAACCGAGTAAGTGGTTATCGCTTTCATTTACTGCTTTCATATATATAAAATGTATTGTGGGGCTGCTCGCTGTAAGTCTCCTTTCATAAACTCATATCGACTGTGTAATAATAGTATAGATATTTAGAGTTTCCCCGACAACTACGTCTAGAACTAGGTGACTCCGTTCCATTTATTCGTAGAAATAGACACCTAGATCCCCAATAGGAGCACCAGATACAGTCTTCTCTTCGGCTGTCCTCCTTAGGAATCATCAAGAAACTCTACTCCCCAAGATGAATGTATTCTCCGTGAATGGCATCTTTGAGTTTCTTCCAAATTCTCGAACGTTCCTGACTCGATCTATTCCTTGTGAATAGCTTGCCTTGAATGTCTCGGGGTTTGGGAACCCACTACAGTCATAATCTTGGACCTTAACTAAGGAACCCTCTTTAAAAGTTAAAAGTGGCTGGATAGTAAACCTCGCACGTTTACCAGTGGTTTTTATCTTTAAAAGAGTCATCTCTCCGAATGGAAAGGAGATGATGGACCCACGGGCTTCTTAAAAGCATCGGCCTCCTCTTGGGCATCGTACAAGGACCCGCCGACTTCTTAGAAGTATTGACAGCCTCCTCTTAGGCTTTGTATAATGATCTCTTCCTCCGGGAATGATAGCCTTCTCTTGGGCTTCGTACAAGGACCGATCGGCTTCTTCAAAGCTTTCAGCCTCCTCTTGGGCTTCGTACAAATTGTCCCGACGACCTCCTACAGGTATAGGAACAGAACTTAGTAATCTTCATAGAGCAGTCCTTTCCAGAGTCTACTACTGTTTCTCAAAGCATAGTACAAAAGACGAAACTCTAGACTTGGACAGTCTATTTTCCTTGAGTCTCAAAGACATTCTCAAGTGACCCTTTCGTTAGATAGGAAGGAAACCCGTAGACTCGGACAGTCTCAGTACCCTTTGGATTTCCCTTTTCCTTAAAGAACAGGGAATAAACCCGGGTCCTCAAACCAAACCCATGAGTACAGTGCTGCTCATATAAGAACTGATTTTCTCTGTTAAAATCAGTATACTGGATCTGTCACTTAACTAAAACAGTCACCAGCAGATCGCCTCCTCTTAGGCTTCGTATAATGATACTTATTATCCTCAGCATAATCTAGCCTCCTCTTGGGCTTTGTACAAATGATTCTCCCCAGCGGAGCAAAACCTCTTTCAGCCTCCATCTCGGGCTTTGTACGAGATACAAAAAAAAACACTCCCTTGTTGAGTATAAAAGATTCCCCTGTAGAGTCAAAACCTTTTAGCCTCTCTCTCAGGCTTTGTATGAGACACACATAAAAAACTTCTTCGTTGAGTCAATCATCCTTTGCCTCCATCTCGGGCCTCGTACGAGATACAAATTCCATAAACAAGAGTCAAACTCTTTTTCAGCCTCCATCTCGGGCTTCATACGAGCTACAAAAGATTCTCCAGCTGAGTCAACCCTTTTAGCCTCCTCTTAGGCTTTGTATAATGATATCCCCCACCGGGTCGAACCCTTTTAGCCTCTCTCTCGGGCTTTATACGAGACACATAATAGCCTCCTCTTAGGCTTTGTATAATGATTTTCCCCAGCGGAAATTAGCCTCATCTTAGGCTTTATATAAGAAAACTACTGGTTAATCCAATTAACCTTTTAGCATCAAACTTGTGCCTCGTTCACAGTACTCAAACATCAACAACTCCTTCCCTTTCATCTAATCGCTGTAAGCGGCAAGCCTCTGGATCATCTACATCCATGCCACTGTCCTTCTTTTAGCATGAGGAATTCCTAAGGAAAGATGGCGTTGCTCTATACACAAAGTTAAAGTCTTCTCCTTCAGGTTAAAACCCCTTCTTCGGAAATTATGGCATTGCTAGGATCCGCGTATCCCAGTTAAAGTAATTCTCCTTCTCCCCTCTTTAGAGATGACAAATTCTCTCTAAAGTTGAGGCCTTTCAGCTTCACATCTTGGGCTTTGAACAAGATACAAACTACCTTTCGCTTCACGTCTTGGGCTTTGAACAAGACACCAAAAACCAATTTCCGAGGAACTACGAACGCTCTGATTTCCTTGTTTCGGTAAACGGGAATACGTAGGCATAAGATCGAAAGAAAAGATCTTAGCGAGCACACTAAACAAAAACCCAAAATCCCATACTTTCACGTATCTATCAGAAAAGCAATCAGTCCTAACATCCTACACATCTCATCGAACCAATAACCTGAGTAAAACCCCGAATCTTTGGAGCATCTGTAACCGAACAGACCGCTGTTCAAACTCAGTATGCAAGCAGGGTTAGTTGGAGACATCTATTTCCCTTCCTTCATCAGCTTTAATAGGATAAAAAATGAATCGAGCTGTAGTAGTAATAACACCGAAGAGCGGTTGTGCCTCGCAAGCGCGTCCAAAAGAAATCGCTCGCTACAGAAAAGTGGCGACTCTGCTGGGGAGGTGCTTTTATCATTTGTTGATGATCTATTTTACTCCTAGGTAGAAGCCTTCGTTGAGATGAGACTTTTCGACTACATTAGGATCTTAGGTCAAAACCTTCGCTTGTATAGAAACTGCAGAGTGGTGACTCCGCCGGGGAGCCATTTCTGTCAGGAACATAGGATTCTTAGCTTCATTAAGTCTAGGATGTTTAAGATAAATATATATACTGCTTTTCCTAATTGCTATACGTGTTTATTTTTCTGCTACTGGGAATGCGGGTGATGCCGTATGTGGAAAGATTGAGTATACACCTAGAAAAGCCAACCCTTTCGTAGTGCGTAAGCTATCGGAAATAGCTGTTACACGATACTACCCTCATTTGAGGCTGGTGATCTATTCTCGGTGAATAGCACTTACTCTAAGATTGCACACAACTCGCTGGCGATCCGCTTGTTGTCTGCCTTCCTGGGAGGAGCTAATGATAATAAGTACAGGTACAAAAAACACCCTAGTAAACCTTTGGGGATGGGTAGAGCCTTGACTTCATGACAACGACCCTCTGACCCCATGTTTTTTCTATGTTTTTGTGTGCTGCATTCATGCATTCATCTAAAAAACATTAAAACATTCAAAAAACTATCTCTTCTAGTCTCTCTGTTTTTCAAATTAAACTAAAACTGTTATTGCAAATATCAGAGAAAAGGATTGCACCGATGGATTTCGGTAGAAGGAGAGTTCACCAGTATACCTTCAAGGTTCCGAAGCTTGAGGATTTGAGAAGGTTAGCGAGGATGATCGTTAACCCAGAGGCTTTCAGAGCCAAGCACGGTGGTTTGCTACCACTGTTAAGAGTCCATGTGATTGGGGGAATCATGGACGCACTCGTTCAGTTCTACGATCCGGTTTATCACTGTTTCACATTCCCGGATTATCAGCTAGCACCAACGTTGGAGGAGTATTCTCATCTGATCAATCTACACATTACTGATCGAGCTCCATTTTCTGGACTGGAAGAAATTCCAAAGAATCAGACCATTGCACGAGCAATTCATTTGAACGAGTCTGAGGTCAGGATTCACCTGACTACCAAGGGTGGCATACAAGGTTTGCCGGCCCAGTTCTTGACAAAGAAAGCTCTGTACTTCGCTAGTATAGGGAACGGGTCTGCTTTTGAAAGCATCTTCGTCTTGCTCACCTACGGGTTATTTTTGTTTCCCAACATCAATAACTTCGTCGATATCAACACTATTAAGGTTTTTCTCATTGGAAACCCTGTGCCGACTTTGCTCGCAGATGCGTATCATTCTGTACACTTAGGAAATTTGTACAGCGGAGGGGAGATCACATGTTATGTACCTTTGCTTTACAAATGGTTTATCTCCCATTTGCCTAAGTCTGATGCTTTTTGGGATTGCAAGAATGCCCTGCGCTGGTCGCAGAAGATCATGTCTCTTACCAACTCTGATATAGATTGGTGTATTAAGATTTATGATGGGATCAGAATCATCGATCGTTGTGGAAACTTCCCCAACGTACCCCTCATAGGAATTAAAGGGGGAATCAACTACCATCCGGTATTGGTTCTTCGTCAATTTGGATACCCGATGAGGCTCGTTCCGCAGAACGCTCATCTGGAAGGTCTTTTCTTCAAGGAAGGAGAAAACGATAGGGCACTGAAATTAGAAATAGTGCAAGATTGGAAACACGTTCATAAGAAAGGACGAGAGTCTCTAGGAAAACCGGATTGTGCCTCGGTGGAGCCTTATCTCCATTGGGTACAAACTAGAGCTCTCAAGCTAAAGATGCCTTATCCTCGTTACAGAATTCTTCCGCCGAGGGAATCTGTCATGTACTTCATGACAGAAACTGAAAAGCTTCATGTTACTCTCAACAAAGTTCAAAAGGAGAGAAGGTCTTGGAAGAACAAGTATCGCACCCTCAACATAGAGTGTATCCAAATACAGCAACTACTGAGAGAGAAAGATGCTTTGATTGAGATTTCAGAGCAACATGCTGTAGAGAATCAAGACAACCAAAGGAATTTGCTCGCTCCTTTCACCTGGCAAAGGAATGACAACCCGACAACAGCCCAAGCGCCCCGGTCAAAGAAGAGGAAGTACCAGGACCCATTAGTTTAGGTTTCTGTTTCCACACCTTGTAATCTACTGTATTTCCATTTCTGTAACCCTTTGAATTCAATAAAAAGGGGTTTCCCCATTGTTTGATATTTGCAATCTAATTGTCACAGTTTATTTTGATTAAATCAACAAATAATTAATATGAATCATTGCATTTTATCATTTTTCCATCGCGTATTCTCCTTACCTACGAATCTTATATTTGTGTCTCGGTTCTAGAGTCAAACTGTCTCATTCGTACAATACTCGGGCCAGTCGTCAGAAAAGGATGGATGATCTTGAGGAAGAGAACAGAGAGTTGAGAGAAGAGATCGACGCTCTGAGAGAGGATATGAGAAAGCTTCGTAACGACATTCAAGCCATGGCAGAAGCTCAGCTACAAAGGACTGTGATCTCGGAGGTCACCTCGACGCCCATAGTGGAGAAGTTTGATCCTAGGTATCAGATGCTGAAAGATCGTCCCTAGGGCATGCCTGTTAACTATATCCCGGAGGGATATGTTCCGCCGATCGTTGAAGATCAGGGAACTTCTGCAGGAGCCGCTGGTCCTGAAGGTTACAAACTTCGGGAAAGCGAAGATGCCAGAGGCATATTAAAGACTCCTGAAGGTTACAAACTTCGGGAGACGCCAAGATTCAACGCCGTAGTTACGGTACCACCCCCTGTGGTGCACTCTGTCCTGGAAGGACAGATTCCACAGATACCTTCTAGGAAAAAGGAGACTATGTTTGACCGAATGGATGAATTCCAGGAACAGTTCTTGGAAATGCAGAGGGAACTGCAAGCCATTCGCGGTCAGGATCTTTTTGGAAAGGACGCCGCAGACCTTTTTCTGGTCCCCAATGTGAAAGTTCCGCACAAATTCCAAGTGTCTGACTTTGAAAAATACAAGGGTAACTCTTGCCCTCAAAGTCATTTGACGATGTACGCTCGACGGATGTCAGCTCAGACGGAAAATCAGGACCTGCTGATTCATTACTTTCAGGATAGTTTAACCGGTGCTGCCTTAAAATGGTACATGGGTTTAAACCGTGCCTCGATTATCACATTTAGAGATCTTGGCACTGCCTTCGTCCAACAATACAAATACAATTTGGACATGGCACCCGACAGAGATCAACTTAGATCGATGTCTCAAAAGGACAAGTAAACCTTTAAGGAATACGCCCAGAGATGGCGCGAGATTGCCGCTCAAATTTGTCCACCTCTTGAGGAAAAAGAGATGACAAAGATCTTCTTAAAGACCTTGAGCTCATTTTACTACGGTCGAATGGTCGCTAGTGCGCCCAGTGATTTCACCGAAATGGTCGGTATGGGTGTACGACTTGAGGAAGCCGTCCGAGAAGGACGTTTGGTAAAAGACACTGGATCAACGAGTGGTACTAAGAAATACGGTAGTGCTCTCCCTAAGAAAAAAGAGCAAGATATTGGGAATATCTCTCTCGGAAAGCAAAGGCGTCGTTATCAACCAGTAGCAGCGGTAACTCCTGCTATCGGCCCCGCGCTTGTTCCTACGTATCAACCTCAGGTTGCGCAAAGCCAACCTAATCAGCAAAGGACTCAACAGCCTCTTCAGCAGGCTTGTCCTCAGTACAATAACAACCGTACAACACAATCATCAGGGTTTGATCCTATACCCGTGTCGTATGCAGAACTATTTCCGTTACTACTGGCTAAGGGGCACATCCAGACTAAGTCTCCTCTTACTGTACCGGAAAATCCGTCTTTTTGGTTTAAAGCGGATCAGACATGCCCTTATCATCAAGGAGGATCGGGGCATAACATAGAGAACTGCCTCAATTTCAAATCTGACGTACAAAAGCTTGTTAGGAGCGGGCTCTTATCTTTCAAAGATACGAATCCTAATGTTCTCACGAACCCGCTGCCTCAACATGAGAAAGCTACGGTCAATTTGGTTAAGAAAGAG
Organism: Lathyrus tuberosus; assembly: GCA_022829125.1. Lineage (NCBI taxonomy): Eukaryota > Viridiplantae > Streptophyta > Magnoliopsida > Fabales > Fabaceae > Lathyrus > Lathyrus tuberosus. The sequence goes on along the minus strand of JALAZF010000022.1, from coordinate 18,375,793 downwards.
ACTGACAACGTCTATCAAATTCACGATGTACTCTTGTTGAGGACGAATCTGGTCAAGATGCATTGTAGACAGAGTGGATATGGCCATGTGCCACCTCATAACTATCACCAGTGTGATATCTGCTCTAAAGACGATCAAGGATGTTCTGTAGTGCAAGCAGCTCTGCAGGAACAAATGGATCTCGGATGGATCCAAGAGCACCGAGTTCATGGAGTTAACATGGTCTGCACGAATTCCAACATCATTCAGAACCACGATATCCGTGCAATGAATGTCAACTTGGTGGCGATGCACTCAAGGCAGAGCCAGTATCATAATCTGCCGCGGCATGATTACAGTTCCTGTCTGACTTGCTCGGTAAACAAACAGGGATGCTCTTTCATATAAGAGGCCCTTCAGCGTCAGATGGATCTTGGATGGATCCAAGACTACCATGATAGGAGTCCCTATCAAGTCAACATGGTTTAGATTTTCGATATTCGCGTGATGAATACCAACCTGGTAGAGTTGCATGCTGAGCAGGTCCGACTCGGATTCCTGGTCTCACATAACTATCAAAGCTGTAAAGCGGGTTGCGAAAATGATCGGGGTTGTACCCTTGTCCAGGAGGCACTTCAGCACTTGTTAAATCACTGGTGGATGCCCATCTATATGGACGAAGATACTCAACAGATTAGTATCAGTAACGGAAATCCTACTCGGCGTCAAAGTCAAGATGTCCGATTAGTGGAAGCTAACCTAGTGAGGTTACATTGTATTCAAAGTGGGCGTGGCCAGGTGCCCCCACACAACTATGACAGTTGTAACGTCTGTTTAGAAAGTAACCAAGGGTGTTACCTTGTGAGAACAACTCTTCAGGGTAAAGTGGATCGCGGAGAAATTCGTCCATATCCAGGTTCTGGACTCATCAATTGGTCGCCGAACTACCTTGCTGAGCAAGTTGAGGATGTCCTCACGATCTCTGGTCACCACAGGACCAAGGATGTTTTTTCCATCATTCCTCTACTTGACGAATCTAAGGTTCCCAACCGGGAACGGATCGAGATTACTTATGATGGTCAAAAAAATCAGAAGGTTCCCATAGTAATCTATCTACCAGGACCACTACCGTATGAATCAGCTAAGGCTATCCCTTACAAATACGGTGCAACAACAATTGAAAATGGAAAGGAAATTCCATTGCCCTCCGTCGTAAATATTGCAGACATCAGTCGTGTGACACGGAGCGGTCGAATCTTCAACCGAGGAGTTGGAGAATCCAACAAAGAAAAGGAACTTCAAACAGAAATTCCTGATCCACCAGTCGGTCAATCCAGTAATCCCGACCTGTCAAAAGACAAAGATGAGATGCTAAAGCTCATCCAAAGGAGTGAATTCAACATTGTTGATCAGCTGTTACAGACTCCTTCAAAGATCTCAGTATTATCACTGTTACTCAGTTCAGAAGCGCACAGGGAGGCTCTACAGAAAGTCTTGGAGCAAGCCTTTGTGGAACAGGATGTAACAATCAGACAGTTCGATAGTATTGTCTCTAACATCACTTTCTGCAACAATTCGGGGTTTAGTGATGAAGAATTACCCGAAGAGGGTCGCCGTCATAACATGGCGCTCAACATTACAGTTAACTGCCAGGACAATGCTTTAGCCAGCGTACTGGTAGACACAGGGTCAGCCCTGAATGTTATGCCGAAGTCCACTTTGATGCAATTATCATTCAAAGGCCCTCCGATGAGAATCAGCGAGGTCGTCGTCAAAGCGTTCGACGGATCCAGGAAAGCAGTTATCGGCGAAGTCGATCTTCCCATAACTATCGGTCCTCATACTTTTCAAGTCACTTTCCAGGTCATGGACATCCGGGCAACATACAGTTGTTTATTAGGAAGACCTTGGATACATCAGGCTGGAGCAGTTACTTCGACTCTCCACCAAAAGCTAAAGTTCGTTCAGAACGATCAACTTGTCACAGTCTGTGGGGAATAGGCTCTGCTCGTAAGTAGCTTGTCATCATCTGCTGGTATAGAACCTGAGGAGGTTATTGGAACGCAGTTCCAAGCACTATCGGTGAGCAAGGACAATCAATCTGAAGGAGGAACGTCGATTTCCTCATACAAGGATGCTATCAAAGCGGTCGAGAGTACCGATACAACAGGATGGGGACAGCTTGTCATTCCCATTGATAACAAAACAAAGAAGGGTCTGGGTTTTTCTACAACCTGCACCCAGACAGCTGTCGGCGATGAAAGTTTTCATCCCATTAAGAACTTCTTCCATAGTGGAGGCTTCCTCCAACCAGTGACTCAAGTAGTCCATGCTATCAATGAAGAGGATCCCTTGGATGTAGATGAGGATTGGAATTCTTATCTTAACAAGGACGGTTATGTGTCGCAGGACGAAACGCAAATGCCATTTTGCTATCCCGCACAGAGTCCGAGATTTATACCCAAATCAGACGTCGAAATGATCTATGGAGATTGTGATCCGGAAGGATGCCGTGCTCCACCAAATTCATTAGAGGAAGACACTCTGACGAAAGACAACTTTGATTCTAATTACTATGGCCCAATGGATGGTCTGCCAATGTGGCAACCTTATCCAGGAAATTTGGGGCAAGAAAGTCAGCCGAACAATGAAAATCAGCTGACCATCATCGAACAGAATACCTGTGTCCCCGTCATGTCATGGGATCAACACTCAGGTCATTCCGAAATTACTCAACATGACGATGAATTTGCAACGTTTGCAGGACTTGAATTCATCAACTACGCTTTTCCTGAGGTCAACGTCATCGAGAGGGATGACTCCTCCAGTTCCAAAGAAGTTTGGGACACTCTGGGAGAACCAAGTGGAAAATACGACTATATGGTCAAGTACACCGCTCCCGAAAGCTCTCGTATCAGGCTGGAAGATATCCATCCAACTTGATGGGGAGATACAGCTGAGAGTACAAATACTTTGCAAAATGCAATAGAGGAATCCTCCTACGACAATTCTGGCTGGGAGACAGATTCCAATGATCCTACTCCACCAGAAATCAGCGTTATTTCTGAAGACAAATCAAGGAAGGTGCCAGACTTTGTGTTTCACCGAGGAGTTCGCCGCCAGTGGGTTGCTGTCAATGTTCCAAAGGTCATTCACCAGTCAAAGTAATTGCCATCTTTAAGCCTTTCACCCTGCCCAGGTGAAACGGATGTTTTGATAGGGCTCGCTTTCTGTAAATTTCCCTCTTCGCTTTGCCCGAAGCGACGGAGTTTTGTTTTATAGGGCTGTAGTTTCAAGAACCGACTTGTGCATTAATAAAATAACGTCGTTCTGTAATTTCTGCATTATTGCTGTTTTCTCTTTTTGCTTTTTCAGAAAATGGTAATCCTAAAAAACAATCAATAATAAAAATAAGCAGTAAAATAAACACACTGCACACACTTGCATTTTCTCTATCTCTTCTAAACACGAATCATCACGTCATGCAGATTGCTTGTTTTACACCCCGTTGAAACATACGATCCGATGCCTTCTCCCGACTTTGAGTTCCCGGTATTTGGGGCTGAAGAAGAAGTTGACAACGAAATTCCAGAAGAGATCTCCCGATTACTCAGACAAGAGGAAAGGTCCATTGAACCTCACAAAGAGCCGTTGGAAACGGTAAACGTGGGTTCGGAAAAAGAGAGAAAAGAAATCAGGATTGGAGCACTGCTCAGTCCAACTGCCAGAGAGGGTTTGATAAAGCTTCTCAAAGAATTCCCCGATGTGTTCGCTTGGTCCTATCAGGACATGCCTGGGTTGGATACCAGCATCGTGGAACATCGCTTACCGTTGAGATCAGAATGTCCGCCAGTAAAGCAGAGGTTGAGACGCACTCACCCGGACATGGCCATCAAAATCAAGGAGGAGGTACAAAAACAGATCGACGCAGGTTTCCTCGCTACATCTGAATATCCTCAATGGTTAGCCAACATCGTACCTGTTCCTAAAAAGGACGGAAAAGTCAGAATGTGTGTTGACTACAGAGATCTGAATAAGGCTAGTCCAAAGGACGACTTTCCTTTACCACACATTGACATGCTGGTAGACAGCACAACAAAGTTCAAGGTTTTCTCCTTCATGGATGGATTCTCGGGCTATAACTAAATCAAAATGGCACCAAAAGACATGGAGAAAACTTCGTTCATTACCCCATGGGGTACCTTTTGCTACAAGGTGATGCCGTTCGGTTTGAAGAATGCCGGGGCAACCTATCAAAGGGCCATGACCACTCTGTTTCATGACATGATACACAAGGAAATCGAGGTATATGCCGATGATTTGATTGCAAAATCAAAAACAGAGGATGAGCACGTTGAACATCTGTCAAAATTGTTCGAACGTCTAAGAAAATTCAAGCTCCGCTTGAATCCCAACAAGTGCACCTTCGGTGTCCGTTCGGGGAAACTACTAGGGTTCATCGTTAGCCAGAAAGGAATTGAAGTTGATCCTGACAAGGTCAAGGCCATTCGAGAAATGCCTTCTCCGAAAACTGAAAAACAAGTCAGAGGATTCCTGGGACGTTTGAACTACATCTCCAGATTCATATTCCTTATGACCGCCACGTGTGCGCCGATTTTCAAATTACTGAAAAAGAACCAGGATTGCGTTTGGTCAGAAGACTGCCAAATTGCCTTCGACAGTATTAAGGAATACCTGTTGAATCCGCCGATTCTGTCACCACCAGTGGAAGGAAGGCCACTGATTATCTACCTCACAGTCCTTGAGGACTCAATGGGATGTGTACTTGTCCAGCAAGACGAAACAAAACGGAAAGAGTCTGCCATTTACTATCTGAGCAAGAAGTTCACCGATTGTGAAACTCGGTACACGATGCTTGAGAAAACTTGTTGCGCTTTGGCTTGGGCAGCCAAACGTCTTCGCCAATACATGATTCGTCATACTACTTGGTTGGTTTCCGAGATGGATCCAATCAAGTACGTCTTCGAAAAACCTGCTCTCACGGGAAGGATTGCCCGTTGGCAGATGCTGTTATCAGAATATGACATAGAGTACCACGCTCAGAAAGCCATTAAAGGAAGTATCTTAGCCGATCATTTGGCTCATCAACCGATTGATGATCAGGAATCAATCGGGTTTGACTTCCCAGACGAAGATGTCATGTATCTAAAAATGAAAGACTACGATGAACCGCTACCCAGTGAAGGGCCGGACCCAGGTTCCCAATGGGGACTAATCTTTGACGGAGCAGTTAATCATTACGAAAAAGGAATTGGGGCAATCATTGTTACCCCTCAGGGTACCCATATTCCTTTCACTGCCATACTTACGTTCGAATGTACGAACAACGAGGCCGAATACGAAGCTTGTATTATGGATCTCGAAGAAGCGATTGATTTAAGGATCAAGAATTTGGACGTATACGGCGATTCAGCCCTGGTTATCAATCAGATCACAGGAGATTGGAACACATACCAATCAGGATTGATTCCTTACAAAGACTATGCAAGAAGGTTGCTACCCTTCTTCAACAGAGTTGATTTTCATCACATCCCTCGTGGTGAGAATCATATGGCTGATGCTTTAGCCACTCTCTCTTCCATGATTAGCGTAGGTCGATGGAATGACCTACCTAAGATCGACATAATGCGCCTTGAACGGCCCGCCTACATCTTCGCAATCGAAGCTGTCATAGACGACAAACCTTGGTATCAGGATATCAAGTGCTTCCTTCAGAAACAAGAGTACCCACCTGGGGCACTCAGAAAAGATAGGAAAACCCTCAGAAGGCTAGCTGGAAGCTTCTTCCTGAGCGGTGATACTCTTTATAAGAGGAATTTTGACATGGTCTTGCTCCGATGTGTGGACAGACCAGAAGCAGACATGCTTATGAAAGAAATTCATGAAGGATCCTTTGGCACTCATGCCAATGGACACACAATGGCGAGAAAAATTCTCAGAGCCGGGTACTATTGGTTGACAATGGAATCCGACTGCTACAAGTACATGAGGAGGTGTCACAAGTGTCAGATATACTCCGACAAAATTCATGTACCGCCATCGCATCTCAAAGTTCTTTCTTCCCCATGGCCTTTTTCCATATGGGGAATAGACATGATTGGCTTGATTGAACCTAAGGCCTCAAACGGACATCGGTTCATTCTGGTAGCCATTGATTACTTCACCAAGTGGGTCGAAGCAGCATCGTACGCTAATGTTACCCGACAAGTGGTGGTCCGATTTATCAAAAACAATATCATCTGCCGTTATGGTGTTTCGAGCCAGATCATTATGGATAATGGATCTAACTTAAACAATAAGATGATGAAGGAGTTGTGCGCAGAGTTCAAGATTGAACACCATAACTCATCTCCCTACCGACCCAAGATGAACGGAGCGGTAGAAGCGGGTAACAAGAACATCAAGAAGATCGTTCAAAAGATGGTTGTAACCTACAAAGATTGGCACGAGATGCTACCCTTTGCTCTTCACGGTTATCGTACATCTGTCCGCACTTCAACAGGGGCTACCCCTTTCTCTCTAGTATATGGCATGGAAGCAGTGCTCCCCATAGAAGTAGAGATCCCGTCAATCCGAGTATTGATGGAAGCTAAGATCACCGAAGCTGAATGGTGTCAAAGTCGACACGATGAACTGAATCTGATCGAAGAAAAGAGAATAACGGCACTATGCCACGGTCAGTTGTATCAACAAAGAATGAAGAGGGCGTTCGACAAAAAGGTCCGACCTCGTGTCTTCAGGAAAGGAGACCTCGTGCTCAAGAAGATATAATCATTTCTCTCTGATTCGCGAGGCAAATGGACTCCGAATTATAATGGCCCCTATGTGGTCATGAAAGCTTTCTCAGGCGGCGCCTTGAGACTTGCAACCATGGACGAAGAGGAATTTGCCTACCCCACGAATGTTGATGTAGTCAAGAAATACTTCGCCTAAACTAAAAAAAAAAGAATGTCTCGGTGGACTGAAAACCCGAAAGGGCGGTCCAGGCAAAAGTTAGAGACATGAAAAAATCATCCCGGTGGATTGGAAATATCATAGTACAATCCAGGCAAAAATTAGGGATAATGGCAAGTAACTATGTTCAACAGAGGCAAGTCCCTTAGCAACAGTTACATCACCCATCGGGGGAAATCTCCAGTCAACGGTCATCTTCGACGGAAGCTCAGGTTGTCCCGAATTCAAAGTTGGTAGAAGGATAGTGGTCGTTATGTTTCAACGTAGCCCTTTTCCCTGTAAATTACCATTTTCTAGCTTTGTAAATACTCTTTGGAATCACGCGTTTGGATGATCTCCATCTTATCAATAAAATTTGAGCCCTTGTGCTTTTGTTTGTAATTCTTACTTGTTTTAGCTTTACAGAACGACGTTGTTTAACTTAATCAGCGATTCTTGAAATAAAACAAAATGAATTTACTTGTTAAACTTTTTCTGCTTTTAAAACTAAAGATGGCAATTGCTTTTGACTGTTGAACATCGAAAGAACGTTGATTGCGTCTCCAAAGGCGTTCGAGCCTCAAAGTGCAGAATCAAAGTACTCCTTCTAAGCCAGTGCGCCTGAATGAAGGATCAACTGTGTCAGAAACCTTGTTTCGTCTGGCATTCCTCGGCCGAGTTTTCATCTCCTAAGCCCGATCAACATAGCTCCCAGCAGGGACTATCTCTCCTAAGCAAGGTGGAATTGCTGCTTGTTGAACCAGTGGTACCTTTTCGTCCCCAGCAGTGGCTGAGTATCCAGCCGTGTTCATCCATTAGTCTGTATGTCGCGTCTGTTTTGTCAGCATAAGCATACATACATCATGCATTTTATTTGCATTCACATTTTATATTGCATCACTATCACTTGAGTCGGTCTTATCCTGCCATGATAACCGTCCTCTCAATCGAGTTTGTCAGTTCTTTCCTCGTCAGGAATTGCTTCGTCTGAACAATCTCGCTACCAGTGTATCTCTAGATCAGAGTCGGCACTCAGCCACTTTGATAACTTGAACCTCTGAAAAGCCAGAGCAATCTTCAACAGATATCACTCTTCGCCATTGAAGATGATATCCTTGCTTTCCCAGATTAAGGAAAATCCCCATAGAAAGCCTCTTAAGCAGAAATTCGGCCGTACATCCGTGTTTCTCCGAAAGCCCGCTGATGAAAAGGTCATCGGCACCTCAAAATTGGATCCCATCATATGGCATTTCTCTGGGAAGATCCCGAGAAAAGTATGATGCAATATCCCCAAGCAGAAGCAGTTTCTCAGGAAACTCGCTTTCCTCAGTAGAATCGACAAATGGCGTCTCCAACAGAGAAGTTTGTGTACCTCTACAACTCAGACGTTGGGTTCCCCAGCAAGTCTGACATCAAAACTTTTTCCGTCAAATGGCATCTCTCCAGGAAAATTCGGCGAGAAGTTTGAGGAAAACCGCTACGCATAACGTCCCTTGTCAATAAAGTTTATTGACAAAAGAAACTAAGACCAGTTCCTTGGTAGGAAACCAGGATCGCGGGGAAGTTTATATCAGAAACTAAGACCAGTTCCTTGGTAGGAAACTAGGAACGAGGGGAAGTTTATTTCAGAAACTGAGACCAGTTCCTTGGTAGGAAACCAGGATCGAGGGGAAGTTTGAATCAGAAACTGAGACCAGTTCCTTGGTAGGAAACCAGGAACGAGGGGAAGTTTACCTTTTCTAAGCATCATTACTTAGCAAAAGAAGATGAATGTGCAAGCTGCCATTCATAGCCATCAAAATTTCAGATATTCCGATATTTAATCCTCTTGCACCCTGAATGCTCGAATACCTTCGTCATTCACACCTTCGGGTCCAAGAAGATTAAATAGGGGCATCTGTCATACCCCAAATTTTGACCACTAAAGTTTCCCATCATTGTGCAAATCATCATCACAATATGGATGAATCATCATGCCTTATCAATCTCCTCAAGGAATTGTTGAGCATTGACTGCAATCAGAACTAGGGTTTCAAGCCCTCTCAGAGCCTTAGACAAAGGATCAATCAAGGAGTGACTTGATCTTCAACTTGTCTAACCTCTCAAGCATCCACAATGGATCAAAAGGACTCCCACTTCAAGGATTAAGCACAATGCTGCTCCCTTCTAGGTGGGTCAAGCCTCCAGATCGACTGTGTCACCAAATTAGGGTTTTGATCGCCCAGGGCCTCCAGATGAAAAATTTCATCTGGGCACAAGCCAATGATCCAAAACATAACCTAATATACTTCATGGAACCTCATGAACCCAATCATCAAGTCAATATTGCCTCAGGGGATGCATACATAAAAAATCAGGAATTAGGGTTTCTTGACCTAATTCACCCCTAAGTTGACTTTTGGGACAAACCATGAGCCAAGACCTCAAGACATGATTTGAGGGTCTTTGATATACCATATTGATCCATTTGGAACAATGGATTGATCCAGGGAGCTTGAGCAACAAGTTTCATTTTCATCTGCACCACCATTAGGGTTTCGCGAGAAAAGTCAACTGTAACTTTGACTTTTGACCTGGACATGCTCCCAAGCCCTAATACATGATTGAATATGCCCTATGACACCCATGGAACATGTCCATCAAGTTTGATTTAGGTCAAGGACATGATTTCCTGAAGAATTGCACAGTTTGGAATTCATCTGATAAAAAGTCAACTGTGCACAAAAAGTCAACTTTGACTTTTTGAGATTTTTCACCAAAATGGTTTTTTAACCCTAAAATGATGTTAATGTATGATTTGAATCATCATTCATCAAGGAAAATCAAGAAAAGTGAGATAACTTGTAAAAGGGGTAACCATAAAAACTTAGAAAAATTCTAAGTTAAAAAATAAAGTGGCTAGGGTACCAACTTTGGAGGACCATAACTCCTAAACCACAAGGCCAATTTTTTCCATCCAAGGCTTGATTTGTAGACCTCATTATCATCTACAAAAGCTTCAACTACAAGTCATTCCAATTCATTAAGGATTTTGAGTTATGGAGTGATCAAAGTGGCTGAAAAGTGAAAATGTCACTTTTTCCAACACTTAGTGAAATTTTCACTAAGTCAGAATTTGCCTTCACTTTTTGCCAAATGTAGGGGAATTTTTCACTTGGAATCAAAAGAGATCAAAACCAAATATGTTCAAACAGTTGTTGTATCATGTAAGGGCTTTCCAAAATGGCCAAGAACATTGCCAAATTCAACCTACATCATGAGATATGACATTGTCAAGTTGCCTTGCTGAAATCTGTCAAAGCAAGGCAGATTTTGCATTTTGGCTCGATTTGCCAAAATCAGCCAATTTCAAATGCTCCTATCCACTTGGACACCTCTGAGGATTGAATCTAAAGGGGACAATCACTGAGCCAAGCCTCCAAGGTCCAAGGAACAAGGAATAACATGTTGAACCTAGAGTTGCCAAAATAGGGACAAGACTCCAAATTTGGAATGAGGCATTCAATGGAACCATAAAGGTGGCATGGACTGAGCCATTCTCATCTGAAATCAGTCAAGACTTATCCAAGACCAAGGGAACCACAACTCTGTGCCCTAACCTCTAGTCAATGGCTAGAGGAGACTTGCATTTTCATTGGCCAACATTGAGGAAACACCTGCTGCAGTTGCCATTCACTATTGCAGCCAAAACAAACTTGCTCTACTATAAATAGAGCTCACTTGTGTTCAGTTTAAGTACACCAAAGCCATCAAACAGATGCTTTCCTCAAAATCTCTTCTTTCACTCCAATTTTGCCTTCAAAGGCAAGTCACTATCGGGTTTTGAGTTTGAGAGCAATTCCAACCAAACCAATCACTCACACACCTCACATACATCATATAGAAGTGATCCAAACACTCAAACAACATCTGGAACACAGATTTCACAAAATCACCAGCTGGTTGCTCAAGGTTTTAACCAAAGTGCAACTGAGGTACCACAGAGTGATCCAGCCAATTTCAATCTAGTCCAAGCATTCAAACACACTCCATAGGGTGCAGGGAAGCTGTTTAGATCATCACAACTCATCTGTAACACCTCCAACCCAGAATTTGATTTGCTCTTGCTGTCACGACTTGGAGGTAAGCACATACTTGGTCATCTCTCAATCTATGCATATTTCCTCGCACAATAATTTGGCCATATGTTCATAATCATGCATGGAATGTTTTCCCTCAATTAATTGCATTGTTTGAATCGTGTATTAAAAATCCTAGCCTTCATGCAGAAATTAGGGTTCTTGAGGATTTTTCATGATTTCTTGTTGTATGTTTAATTTAAATGAAATTAAAGTACATAGACATGATCGTGAGGTTGAGACGAGCATAATGATATGTGGATTGCATGTTATAATTACGTATTCATGGAGATTGGATAGAAAATGCAAATCTGAGAAACCCAGAACACGCGCGTGTTCTTCAGCTTGTTCTTGGCGCCATTTTTCCAAATTTGAATATTTGAATTTTTGTAATTTTGTTTAATTGATTCAAAAATTAATTTCTCTCTGAGTTTTAATGATTTTGAGTTGATTCTTTTTTCAATAATTCACAAAAATGTTAAAATATTTTATTTTACCAAAAAATCCCAAAAATATTATTTATTTTATATAATTGATATTTTTGCAAAGAATTAATATTTTAATTATTTTAACATTTGAAATATTATTTCCACTTTGATTTTGCAACTTTTAATACTTTCTATTTATTTTTTAGGTCAATACTTAATTTTTGAAGCATTAATCCAAGATCACAATTTGTTTTCCATGTGTTAAACAATTTTGATCATTTTAATTGAATTTTTATTCAATTAAAACACATTTTTGGAAATAAATTAGGGTTTTGGATTAATTCAACCCTCTTAAATCATTTTCAAAACACTTTGGGCCTCTAATAGAGTGTAAGACTCAATCCTTTTTTTTTGACCAAATCATTTTGGGCCTCACTTATTGTATAAGTCCCGATACCGTAAAAAACAAACGGCGCGATCGTCGCCTTTTCAAAAATCATCTGGGCCTACCCTCGTGTAGTAAGACCCATTTCTTCTTCTTCAAAACACTTTGGGCCTCTATTAGAGTGTAAGACCCAACCCCCTTTTAACCAAAACATTTTGGGCCTCACTTATTGTATAAGTCCCTCTGCGTTAAAAGAAAACCTCGGCGCGATCGCCATTTTAAACGAAAAGTCAACTGGGCCTACCCTCGTGTTATAAGCCCCACTCTTCTTCTTTAAATCTTTTTGGGCCTCTTGAGAGAGTGTAAGACCCATCCCTTTGTACAGAAAACCTTTTTGGGCCACAGTCACTTGTATAAGACCCTCTGTACAAATTCAACAGTGCAATCACTGGTAAAACCCTGGGCCTCTCCTTGAGCTGTAAGCCCCAAATCTTTCTTTTTCAAAGCACTTTCTCCTTTGATTTTGAATATACTATTATTTTCAATTTTTCTTTGTTGAACAACTAACCAAACAGCATGGAAGCTCTACAACCGAGTAAGTGGTTATCGCTTTCATTTACTGCTTTCATATATATAAACTGTATTGTGGGGCTGCTCGCTGTAAGTCTCCTTTCATAAACTCATATCGACTGTGTAATAATAGTATAGATATTTAGAGTTTCCCCGGCAACTACGTCTAGAACTAGGTGACGCCGTTCCATTTATTCGTAGAAATAGACACCTAGATCCCCAATAGGAGCACCAGATACAGTCTTCTCTTCGGCTGTCCTCCTTAGGAATCATCAAGAAACTCTACTCCCCAAGATGAATGTATTCTCCGTGAATGGCATCTTTGAGTTTCTTCCAAATTCTCGAACGTTCCTGACTCGATCTATTCCTTGTGAATAGCTTGCCTTGAATGTCTCGGGGTTTGGGAACCCACTACGGTCATAATCTTGGACCTTAACTAAGGAACCCTCTTTAAAAGTTAAAAGTGGCTGGATAGTAAATCTCGCACGTTTACCAGTGGTTTTTATCTTTAAAAGAGTCATCTCTCCGAATAGAAAGGAGATGATGGACCCACGGGCTTCTTAAAAGCATCGGCCTCCTCTTGGGCATCGTACAAGGACCCATCGGCTTCTTAGAAGTATTGACAACATCCTCTTAGGCTTTGTATAATGATCTCTTCCTCCAGGAATGATAGCCTTCTCTTGGGCTTCGTACAAGGACCGATCGGCTTCTTCAAAGCTTCCAGCCTCCTCTTGGGCTTCGTACAAATTGTCCCGACGACCTCCTACAGGTATAGGAACAGAACTTAGTAATCTTCATAGAGCAGTCCTTTCTAGAGTCTACTACTGTTTCTCAAAGCATAGTACAAAAGACGAAACTCTAGACTTGGACAGTCCATTTTCCTTGAGTCTCAAAGACATTCTCAAGTGACCCTTTCGTTAGATAGGAAGGAAACCCGTAGACTCGGACAGTCTCAGTACTCTTTGGATTTCCCTTTTCCTTAAAGAACAGGGAATAAACCCGGGTCCTCAAACCAAACCCATGAGTACAGTGCTGCTCATATAAGAACTGATTTTCTCTGTTAAAATCAGTATACTGGATTTGTCACTTAACTAAAACAGTCACCAGCAGATCGTCTCCTCTTAGGCTTCATATAATGATACTTCTTATCCTCAGCATAATCTAGCCTCCTCTTGGGCTTTGTACAAATGATTCTCCCCAGCGGAGCAAAACCTTTTTCAGCCTCCATCTCGGGCTTTGTACGAGATACAAAAAAAAACACTCTCTTGTTGAGTATAAAAGATTCCCCTGTAGAGTCAAAACCTTTTAGCCTCTCTCTCAGGCTTTGTATGAGACACACATAAAAAACTTCTTCGTTGAGTCAATCATCCTTTGCCTCTATCTCGGGCCTCGTACGAGATACAAATTCCATAAACAAGAGTCAAACTCTTTTTCAGCCTCCATCTCGGGCTTCATACGAGCTACAAAAGATTCTCCAGCTGAGTCAACCCTTTTAGCCTCCTCTTAGGCTTTGTATAATGATATCCCTCACCGGGTCGAACCCTTTTAGCCTCTCTCTCGGGCTTTATACGAGACACATAATAGCCTCCTCTTAGGCTTTGTATAATGATTTTCCCCAGCGGAAATTAGCCTCCTCTTAGGCTTTATATAAGAAAACTACTGGTTAATCCAATTAACCTTTTAGCATCAAACCTGTGCCTCGTTCACAGTACTCAAACATCAACAACTCCTTCCCTTTCATCTAATCGCTGTAAGCGGCAAGCCTCTGGATCATCTACATCCATGCCACTGTCCTTCTTTTAGCATGAGGAATTCCTAAGGAAAGATGGCGTTGCTCTATACACAGAGTTAAAGTCTTCTCCTTCAGGTTAAAACCCCTTCTTCGGAAATTATGGCATTGCTAGGATCCGCGTATCCCAGTTAAAGTAATTCTCCTTCTCCCCTCTTTAGAGATGACAAATTCTCTCTAAAGTTGAGGCCTTTCAGCTTCACATCTTGGGCTTTGAACAAGATACAAACTACCTTTCGCTTCACGTCTTGGGCTTTGGACAAGACACCAAAAACCAATTTCCTCCCATAGAATAGGAGGAACTACAAATGCTCTGATTTCCTTGTTTCGGTAAACGGGAATACGTAGGCATAAGATCGAAAGAAAAGATCTTAGCGAGCACACTAAACAAAAACCCAAAATCCCATACTTTCACGTATCTATCAGAAAAGCAATCAGTCCTAACATCCTACACATCTCATCGAACCAATAACCTGAGTAAAACCCCGAATCTTTGGAGCATCTGTAACCGAACAGACCGCTGTTCAAACTCAGTATGCAAGCAGGGTTAGTTGGAGACATCTATTTCCCTTCCTTCATCAGCTTTAATAGGATAAAAAATGAATCGAGCTGTAGTAGTAATAACACCGAAGAGCGGTTGTGCCTCGCAAGCACGTCCAATAGAAATCGCTCGCTACAGTTATGAAGAGATTCTAAATATTGCTACTGTTTTAAATTCAGAGAGTAAGGATGATCATGAATAAGGAAAAACGTACCTTAGAGATTCTGGCATCTTTTCCGCGATACTTCATGTGAGTTCTTTCCATTTTGACTCTTAGCTTCTGATCATCATCTTTTAGCTTCTGCTTCCTTAAGAGGGATCTGACGTTGAAGAATATCGATGTCTTCTGAACTCGGATCTCTAGTCTGAGAACTAGAATCAATCTTCTCTTCAGATGATCCTTTCCTTTTTCCTGTTCAGAAATATTCATCGGACTTCTGAGAGCAACCTTCAGAGATTCTGATCTTTATTATCAGAACGTCTTTTTTTTTCAACAAGCTTCCATTTCATAACAACTTCTGCCTCTGTTACTTCGAACAGATGCATAGCTTGTTCAGAAACAAGTATCATCAAACATGTGTGTAACACAGAACATATTTTGCATGACAATCTTGTTCTTGCAATGCTGATCTAACTTGTTTAGATTTAGTTCATCAAAGAATTTACAGCATATCTGCTTCTGAAAAGAATATCAACTGATTTCTTCATTTTGAACAACATCAGTGACTTAGATCCTTTTTGGCTTTGAGTAGATGACTTCTGTCTCTGCATCTAGTCGAGCATCTTCTGATTCCAGAATTTATGCAACATGAACTTTTGAGAGAAATATCAGATAACGTTCTGACCAATAACGGTTGATTCAACTGAGATGGAACAGAACTCAATCGTCTATGTTATTTTAACCAAGACTCAGAATTTGTACTTATTCATATTCCTGATGACTCACTAGATTTCCTCTTTCTGAATGTTCTTCAGTTTTCTGCAAGGTTTCTTCTGCAGACTTAATTCTGAAGATCGAAATCATAGAACAACAATCTTTTTTCCTTTCATGAAGAAATTCTTGATGAGCTCTAAATGAGAAAGTCAAGGGTGGATTAATCTGTTTCTTAAAAACATCTCAAAACTCATAAAGAATTAATCTTCAGCAAACAAGATTTCTTGTTTTCTGATGATTCAATCTTGAGCGAATACGTTGTTTATCCAAGCGTATCTTCTAGGATAAGCATTCAACAGATACTACTACTTATCTGAGGAATGTATCTTGTCAGCTGATTCTTCAATCTTTTTAGTGTAGAAGATTTTGTTGTTGACAACTTCAACACTTCAAGAATCAGTGACTTAATCAGGTAATCCAGTTGATTACAATTTAGTACACAGTCATCTTCTGAACAGATACTGAAATTGTAAGTGAATTGAAATCTTACCCAGAGTATTTCTACACACCATATCTGGATCTTTTTCTGACACTATTAAGTGTTTGATATCCATTAATAACAGAACCGGAGCTCTGATACCAATTGAAGGTGTGAGAAAGACACAAGAAAAGGGGGGGGGGGGGGGGGTTTGAATTGTGTTTAACTCTTAATCAATTTTCACTTCCTTTTTCTTATTGCACTAAGAATATACCAGAGTTGCGTTGAGAGACTTTGACTTGAGATGCGTCACTTAGATTATGCTATACGTGATTCAGACTTGCAAAACGGAAGCTTATCAGAGTTGAGTTGCAAGGTTCTGACTTGCAATGCAAGGTTCTGATAATGATACAAAAACATAAATAATAAATCAAAGCATAAGCAAGAGTAAAGAACACACAATATATCCTGGTTCACCTGAGCCATTCTCAAGCTAATCCAGTCCACCCTTCCAAGGTGATTCCGCCTTGAACAGAAGGACTTAATCCACTATAATCAAAACTGATTACAAATGCACGGGCAACAGCCGGTGACTAACATCCTGCATAACCGCAGCTGTGACTAACCCACAATGAACCGTTCAGGGATCCAAGTTAATGGACATAATGAACATTGACCTAATAGGTTCCAATCTCGCAAGATCTACTATCAGGATTTTACAGCTAAACGTTCAGGGATCTGATTCAACAGATATAACGTTTACTGACCATTTTTCCAGGATTTTCAATGAGTTCCATCAGTGATCTCACAAGAGTCTGACCCACAATTCGTCCTCTTTGAGATATGACTATTATTGACCATATTTCAGGATTTCCACAACGACACCAAGCCATTGTCTTCTCAAGTCTCCGATCACACTAATCACTTGAGGAATCCTAATTCACATAGAATTAGTTGTTCTGGAGATTAGAAAGATGCTTCTTAACAAGCAGATAACTCCTAAGTTTAAGTACAAATGAACACTCAGTGTTCTAGCAAGATATGAGCAACAACTCCTTGCTATCTTTACATTCTACAAAGATGTATGTTGATTTGACAGTTTGATGACATCTTGTAGATCTTCTTCATCTTCTTTGTTGAGCAAGCTTCGAGCAAAAACTCCTTGCTTCAGATCTTCAATATAGCTCAGATGATGAAGTTGGTTGATGACTTGACTGATTTGCGATGTTGTCTTGTTCATCAACAGCTTCTGCTTCCTTGATTGTTGTTGTGTTGAATGATGATCTTTGAGCTTCAACAACAATGGTCGTGTGTTAATGGTGATAGCTTTGAATGTTTAGTTTAACAACGATAACTGATCGTTGCGACTATCGTCACATCGACACCTTCAGAAGCACATTCTCCTTTCCTTTAAATAGCCAAGTAAATTATAGTTGTTGGAGAGTTGTTGGCTGTTTGAAAAGAGTTGTTATGCAATGATGAAAGTTGTACTTCCATATCTTCTTTTTACTGTAGAAAAAGTGATGGGATAGATCTTTTTAGCACGGTGTATAGTCATTGCTAACAGTAACATTTGTCTTCAAATTTTCATAGGCTTCTGATGGTAATTAATTGAAGCATGAGTATAGACTTTATAACTGGGTCTTCATAACTTTCAAGTCTTCCGTCTTCAGAACTTCTCCATTAGGAATCTGTCTTCAAAACTTCAGCACTTGTCTTGGAACCCGTTATCTTCACTGCTTCAAGTCTTCAGAATCTTCAGAACCTTGTTCACTCAGAATGCTGTCTTCAGAGTCTTCAGCACTTGGCCTTTAGAACCATAATCTTCAGAACACTTTAGTCTTCAGAATCTTTCTGCACTTGGTCTTCAGAGCCTTCAGCCTTCATAACTTTAAGTCATGAGAATCTTCAGCACTTCGGTTCTCCACAAGATTATCTCTTTAGAAGCTTTGCTATCTTCAAAATCATAACCACTTTCAGAGTAGCATCCACAAGAGCATTGCAACAACAATATCCACATCCTTGGATCTATCTGATTATGATCAGATACAAAAGCATACTTGCTTCTTGCGACTTGTGTTACACATAGTAACTCGCATATGATCATTTACGCACATCTTGCTGGTGTTTGTTGGATCTGATATCTTCTATGATTATGATCTGTACACAACACACATTAGAACATAAAATAGTTCTTTCACAAATACTCATTGTTATCATAAAAACATAGAGATGACTTGCAGAGACAACTCTTGCTCTTACAAGTGTTTAAAAAAAGCATACATAAATAAATGCAACAAACACAATGCTAAACGAAAAATATTTATAACCTCAGCCACAAGGTCGGAATAAGTCATCAATACAAGAAGAGGGTTGCGCCCGACAAAATTTTACATATCAAAAGACACGCAAACCCACAAAGTACAAGTACAACTTCAAAACAAACTAAATTGCCTCGCCAGGGACCTCCGGGGGAACCACCTCGCCGTCGACGACCATGTTGAGAACCCCCATTCCCTCGGTCAGCAGCTGGACGTTGGAATTGAGGGCCTTCAACTGCTCCAAAGCAGCGTTGAAGCCAAACTCAGCCACCCCTAGATTATCTTGCTCGAGAAGATGGATCCTCTCAACCAGGTCCTTCCGCGTCTTCAGAGCCTTCTCGTCGTCGGTCTCATCCAGACCAACCGCCAACGATCCCTCCAGCTTAGCTATCCTCGCCTTCAGATGGGAATTCTCCTCGTTGACCCTAGTCACCTCCCCTTGCATCTGAGTAACTTCCTTCTGAAGCTCTATCTTGGCCTCCAGATTGCCTTGGAGCTTCTTCAGGTCGTTGTAAATCTCCGCGTTCTCCAGCTCCAAGTTATTGATCTTGGCTTTTACCTTCTTGAGGTCAGCAAGTGGAACCATCTCTACATCCCCAAGGGCCAGCGCCGCCTCCAATACCCTGATCATAGCAGCCGCATCCAGGCAGAGAAGCTTCCTCCGCACCTGGGGATCGGCTGACAAGATACCTGATGCATCGAGCTCTAGGACGATGAAGAAACTCTCTCCGTCAAACATTTTCCCCTGAAGATAGCACGGGGGCAGCATAAATTTCTCTCCAGTAAAACCACCCCAGCAGCTCGTCGGCGAAGAGCCAACTTCATCCTGCTTCCTATTGTGGGATGTGTCCGGAGTAGGGGTGTAAAGGTTGTCCTCGGAGTGGTACCAGCGCCGGCCACGAACTTTTCCAGCGTCGCCTGCTGCTTGGCAGCACCAGCTTTTGGCATTGAGGGCACCTTCTTCAGGTTTTTTGCCACCTGGGACCTCATCAGGCGCTCCCTCATATCTGTCATTTTCCTTGCGAACATAAAGAAAGGGAGGTCAACACAATTGGACAAGAAATAACAAACATGGGTAGAAGTAACAGATTATACCGAGGAGCTAGAATGCGACATCATCGGTTTCACACTCAAGAAGGGCCCTAGTGTTGATATAACGAGCCGCCCGAGCAGGCTCTCCGTCCTCCCCGAACAACTCTTTGTCGTCCCTATCTACCACGAAGGCAAGACTAAAGGTCTCCACGTATGCATGCAAAACTCGATAGAACTCTTTGTCCCCGTCACAAAGCTGCTCATGCTTAACGAGGAACTGGTCGGTCCTATATCTGAAATGGGCATACACTCACTCCAAAGGGAACTTAGACACAACCTTCTGAACTTACTGACCGTCAACCTCCACGGTCTCAAGCATAGAGATGGATCTCCTTGCCGCTTCAGAGACAGGTTTCACGAAAAAGAACCTGTCCTTGAAATGCCAGACAGATTCAGAGTACGACCAGAAATGCCTACTCTGCTATTTGAAAGAAACCCAGCTTTTCTTCAGGCCCGTTGTGCTCCGCTGGAGATGGAAGATGCAGAAGAAAAGATCAACGGTCACCCCGATCTGCAAGTAATGACATACCAGCTCAAAAGCGCGAATAAAGGCCAGCGCGTTCGGATGGAGTTGGGTCGGGCATAACTCTAAGTGGCAGAAGACGGCCTCCTGAAAGTCGGTGAAGGGCAGGCGGTACTTTGCCTCCACAAAGGCGAATTCGTACATAGGAAACCGCATCCCCGGATACACCGAACAGATACGATCGTTCTCTGTCGGGCAGATAGCTCTCCAGTGCACCGGCGTGTCCTCTGCTCGGTCTTCTAGATAGGGAAAATCCCGAATGTTGTACCCCAAATTTTACCCCTTAGATGTCATAACATCTTGCATTGACATTTAGGTTCAGTCATCTATGCATTGTTAACTAACCACTTCATTTTGCAAGTTTATTTCTTTTGTGAAAGCCAGGGTTTATACAAAGAGGGAGGGTAAAGTCTCCTAAGCCAAGCTCCCATCTGATTCAAAGAGAGAAGGAAAATTAAGGCTCCAAATGCCACCATGTGAGCTCACCTACATCCTAGAGGTCTTACTCAACAAGAATTCAAGTGTGACTGGCTCTCATCACAAGTAACTTGAGCCACAAGTTCACCCTGCCTCCAATTAGGGTTTTGACTGAGGCCCTAACCTTTGAGATTTTGATCCAAAATGAAGCATCCAAGTCCTTAATCCATTGTGACATGTCTCATTGATGAGTTAGGGTATGAGAAATCAAGTTTTAAGAAGTTTCTTGCAAAGGAAGCAAGGTTTGGTTCATGAAACTTTTCAAATGTGGAAATTTCACTACTTGTGCTAAAATTAAAACAGTCATAACTTTCAAACCACACATCCAAATTGAGTGACTCAAAGCTCAAATGGAATCTCTTCCCATGATCTTCAAAGTGTATTAGAGGACCTTCTTCCAAAAAATGAATGGCTTTTAAGATACAAGACTTGGAAGATAAGCCACCCTTGGGACTTAGTGAAATTTTCAGCTTTTTCACCTTAGTTTTCAAACAACTTTAACTCAATTTTTCACCTAGTTCCAAGCCTCAAATCAAAAATCTTTGAACATGAAAGTTGTAGAGGGAATTGAGGGCTTTTGAAAAAGTACTAGAATTCCTCAATCCATTGAGTGAGCTGGGAGTTTCGAAACTTCAAAGATGGGGGTTTCATTTCTTAAAACTCAAGAAACTAACTTTTGCATATTGACTCAAAACCTTCTCTAAACACCAAAGCCCCAGGTTTCTGAGTCCTAATGTTGGATTTAAGGTTAATTCAATCCTTGCCACGAATTTTCAACTTGTTTTGCATTAAAATAATGTTTATGTCATGTTTATGCAACTTGTGCAAAGAGAGAGAAACTTTTCAAGGGAAACAAACATTGTTTATTCATTGAGCCTCTCACCAATCACTTCTCACTAGCTTGAGCAGACCTAACCACATCAGTATTCAGAGATATTTGGAGATTTTGGTTCAGCAAGCATAGTATCTCACACGATGGAAAAGGGCAATGTTGGCACTTTGTACAACTTTGGCCATGCCTTGAGTTCTCAGCCCTCCCCTATAAATAGTAGTCTGATTTCCATTCATTTGACACCAACACTTTCCACAATACTCACTCTAAAAACTTCTGAGTTCAAACTTGGCAAGTGAGAAAAGAAGGAGGAGCACTTTGAGAGGCTGCTGCTAGTTGGAAAGGAAGAGAAATAGTTCAGATTGTTGAGGGTGCAGTGGACATATTCCACTAGGTAACTCACTTTTTCACACTCCATGTTCAAAGTTCATGATCATACATATTGATATTGTCTTCATGTCTTTGTTATGAATATTCATGTGATGTGTTTTTGGTATTTTTCCAGCTGTTCATAATGTAGAGTTATTGTGTTCATAACCAAGTTGTTTGATTTCCACATTGATCATGTTATTGAGACTTTAGTTTGTTGTTGCTCATATGTTGTGTTTTGAACCTGACAGTGGTAAGTAGGGATATTATGCCCATGCAGTGTAGTTATCTTCACTATCCTTAATCCCTAGTATATTGGTTGAGAGGTAATGAAGTTCATTTGTGTTACTTGCTGACTTACTATTGAAACTTTAAACTATCTTAAACCTGTCCGTTTCATGATATGCCAACCTGTTTGGATTTTGATGGCATGGTAAATATTGATTCTTGCTCATGCTTCATTGAAGGATAACCTGAGGTTTCATTGTATGGACCTTGTTAAGTTGTGTTAACATGAGGGTGGTAGAGGTATAAAGAGAATGGTATGCTTGAAGCTTTCCAACTTGTGTTAACCTTATCTGTGCATAATGCTATCAGCCACAAATATTTTGGTTTCATGCTCAAAGCAGACTTCTCCTTTTTTTTTCATGTTTAAGCGTGTATGTCTAAGCTGCCTTTGAAATGTTATATTTAGGTTACTTGATCTAACTGTTTTGCCCCTAATTGTATGTCTGCTACATCATCATCATGCATTTCCTATCTTGACATATTGATTTGAATGACCATATGCATAGAATTGAAGCTTGTAAACACTGCCTTGATTCCAAGAATTTTGTGAACTGTTAAGTTGTATTAATTCATGTTAGTCTAGAAATATGTGACTTGTTTGTTGGCATGATCAGTTGCTCTCACCATCTTGCATTTCCCTAGCATCATCATCTGTTAATGATTTGGAACACTCTATGCTTATGCTTGTATGTAAACTTGTTCATCCCTGTGAGTCATGTGAAAACTTTGTTTTGGTGCTATTGTGATATGACAGAATTGTTTTTGCTTGTGGTGTGTGTTGCCATTACTCATACCAGACCTGAACCATTTCAACATGTACTCATTGTTAACATCAATATGCCCTTGACTTGTGGTAATCTGATAGGGCTTGCTAATGTGTCTTGTTCTTGAAATTTTCATATGATGTTGAGGTAGCATGAAGGTTCTGATAAAAACATGTCTGGTGTGACAAGTTCTCTCTTTTCCTCATTCTCTCTACTGATAATTATCAGTTTGTATGCTCTCCATGTCATAATTATACTGCTGTCAAGATAAGTGTTTGTTTCTACTAGTTCACATACTAATGCCTTAGTTTATGATGTCTTTTTGCTCCAAATAGGCTTTTGATCAAAATTTCCTTGGTTTTTTTTTGAAAATCCTGGTATCCGGCCTTGCGACCAACTAATCCAAGAGAGACCAATTCCACCGTCCACTAGCGGGGGCCCCATTTAAAGCCGGAGTAAAACTCTGTATGGACTGGACTGGCCCCATTTATTGCCTTGGTTGATTTTGCACATGACTACATAGTTATCTTTTTGACATTTTACTTTGAGTGACCATATGCCTACATATCAGGCCATGTTTCTGTCTGCATTTTGATGATATGAGGTAGCTCTGTTTATATGTAGTCAGTTTAAAATGTTGTTGAACCATCTGTCCCTATCATATGAGGACTGTGTGGAGTCTTTGTTGGTGACAAGTTTTATTTGCTTTCACTAAATGTGTGAGTATATTTTTATCATGCTGCTATCATGCTACTTGCCTTGTACCCAAATGAATGATATTGTGTATCCATATTATGCTAGACTAAGTTGTTGACTTAAAAGCCTCGTATGAAATCATTGTGGTGACAAGCCTTTATACACTTTTTTTTTCACGCTGTCAACTCTTAGACACCCATCACTCTAAGTTTAAATTAACATTTGAGTTTGGTTTGGCATAATAACATCTTCCCAGTTCTGAGCACATTGTGTTCACCTTGTATTTTGCTTTTGATGGAAACATTAGGACTAGTGTTTTTGACTCCAAAATGTTCCTGCATTGTGAGGCCTAGAGTTATGAACTGTGAGTGAGTTAGAGTGGATATCCTAAAGGAGAATGGCATTTTGAAGCTGTCAGCCCTAACTCTATGTTTTTCAAATCAGGACAGTAGCCCATGTAATAACCTCTTTTTCTAAATTCACTTGTTGCTAAGAAACTGGTTCTGGCAAGGAAATGAAGATTGTTATGTTTAGAAGTTTCCATTTGCCTTAAAAGCTTCATTTTGCCAAGGTCATATCAGATGAAGATTGTTGGTCACTTTGCTCCTTGTTCTTCCAATATCTGATGCGTGTTCATGATGCTTTGGATTTATTTTCATTATACTATGTAAATGCTCTTTGGAGGCACTGTTTTACTTCTTCAATTTTTCCTTTGGTTTGCTTGGTTTTAAAATTGAATGAGTTTGAATGTTGCGTGTTAGTTGGAAGTATAGGACTGATATCAATGTTCTTGGATATACATCAGTTCTTCATGCTTCATTGTTTTATGTTTTTCGCTTGCCAACGTTTAAGTATTTGTGGGGTGGGCACATACACTGGATGTATGGCCACCCCAGTGGTAGAGAACATGCGCATGAACCAAAGGGACTGGGGTTCGAATCCCCCTCGCCCCAGTTCCTATTATTTTAATTTTCTAAACGCCCTTGTTTCAAATATTTTGTTTTGTTTCCATACAATGTTAAGACGCGCGCAATGGCAAGGTTGGTGAGTGTTTTGGGCTGCATCAGGTTTGGAGTCGCCGCACTCCACGTAGGTGTCTTGCTGTCAGACCCTACTTTCCCGTGAACACTTCTTCCCCATTTTAACTTAACCTTAGGAGTCGCCGCACTCCATATAGGTGTCTTGCTTTCAGACCATACCTTCCCTTTGGAACTTTGGCCACAGTCAATGGTTCCTCTCTCACCCTATTAAGGGGAACTACGATTGCTCTGATTTCTCAAAGTACCTTTTGAGAATACGTAGGCATAGGATTGCGAGATCCTAGCGAGCTACCTTTTTCTTTTTCCACCTTTTTCCTTTACATCCAATGCCTTCTTGGATTCCACCTTTTCTTTTCCACCCTTTTACCCTCTTTAGGGGAACTACGAGTGCTCTGATTCCATTCCCGTCAGGATACGTAGGCACGAGATGCGATGTCTTGGCGAGCAAACTTAGTGTACATACCCATAATCAACGGACTGCTCCGCCTCCTCGTGTATGGCCCCGGCGTCGGGCACAACCTCTTCGCGCTGATTAGCCATTTCACCTGAAAAGCAGAGGAAGAAAAAGTGAATTCGGCGACAAAGATCAAATCCACCCTTCCACCACTAGTCAAGTGAAAGAGAGAGGAATAAGTCGAGGACAACCTCGTGCCCAAGTCGACCACGACAGAATATGGCGACTTCACCTTCCCCGTCAACGGGGACGAGTCTCCGCGACTTCACGAAGACTCTGAGGAGGAGCTTACTCGACAAAATAAGCTTGTTGCGTGAAAACCAAAGTCTCATGTCGAACAGACCTAATTCCCGACTACAAACTTAAAGCTAATCCTAACCAGAATCTAGAAAGATCTACACAAGCCTACGCAATAATCATGAACATTCATTCCATGTTCTTCGTGTTCTTCATGTTCTTCATGAATTTTCTAGAAATTCATGTGTTCATCGAAGAACACATGAACGTTCAACTGGAAAGTTCATGTGTCACCGGAAAGTTCATGCAATTTTCCAGAACAGATGAACACCAAAGAAATTGCAGAAAAGGATGAAGAACTTACTTGTTAAATCGAAGGTAGAAGATGAAGATCGCAAACTAAGTGTTAAAGGTGGACGGCGGAGGAAAAGCTCTGGCGAGACCACGAGTTGCAGAGCGTAGAGATTTGGGGATAAGAGTTTGAGAAAAGTGTCAAATGAATCCTCTCCCCCCTTTTTATAAGCACTTCCTCGCTTGGGAAACGCAAAGGCCATCATAGCCTAGGCGTCTCTAGGCCTAACAAAACTTGAATGCTCCACCACGTGTTAGAAAGGGATCTTCGTTTGGCATTCCCAAGGCTAGACAGGACATCCACCAAGCCTTCTGCTACCCTGCGAGCACATCTTCCTCGACAATGCGCGTAACTCATGTCCTCGTCAAGTCTCGTCGACATAAAAAGACAATTTAGCGGGCACATTTCTTAAACCTGGTCGACATAAAAACGCCATTTCTGCGAGCAGGTCCTCGAGTATGAAAGGCTGGTCAGACTGGTTGAGAACCAATGTCGACCACCTTAACGATGGAACAGACGAGGGGAATATCCTCGAACATCGTCATTCAAGGGAAATTATCTACGAAACTACCTCAAGTCATCACTCTTCCTCAGAGCAAAGACTTGGGGGGCTCCTTTTCTGAACTGGGTAGGCGCTTGGCCCCCAGTAGGGCAAGGTCCAATCCAGTCCAGCTCTTGGCCAAGCCCAATAGCCTGAAACTAGCTGTTGGGCAGAAACTAGCCGTTGGGCAGAGACTAGCCGTTGGGCAGAAACTAGCCGTTGGGCATGTCCCCCTCACCAGCTTAGCAGTTCACGCGACCAACTGTCTCCCCATATCTCACGGAAATAGTTGCACCAGGTCAAAGGGTCACGCGTCTGATCCTTCACCTGGCAGTCTCTCATTGGTCGACCAGACATTTCGGCCATATGGGAGACCTTGGCCCTGCGCTGGGGGTTACTTCTATAAATACCCTCTCATGAGAGAGGGGCAGGTTTGATCACTATTCAATACTTGAAATCTTAACCTTGTATTTGCTTTCTCTCTTGTCCAATTACTTACTTTGGCATCGGAGTACCTTGCAGGTACAACCCCCTTTTCTCTCCTACAAGCATCCTCATCTGCCCTACTCGAAGGCCACTACGATCCAGTCTGATCACTTTCGATTAGTGGCACCGTCTGTGGGAACTAGCTTCCCCGTCTTTTTGATACAAGATTCCCTCTTTTTCACCTAAAAGACCAAAGCTCTCTCTCTAAACTTTATTTAATCATCATGGCCTCCAACAGGAACGATGATGCCCGTCAAGAATCTGTCGTCGCCATTATCACTGATAACGTCGATCACCTCGTCTCCGGAGCTGCCTTCCCGGAGACAGATCTTCGGGATGGAAATACCGCCACTCCTACCCCCGATGATGTGAAGTCGCGCGCGCAAGTTGCTGGTCCCGTTTTTGAGCCTATCCCTGTCCCTCAAAACGTGGACCCAAGCACTGCCGCCCTAATCGCCTCCCTCAACAGGTCCAACTTTCTGATCTTCCAGCAGGGCAAAAAGATCAGCATGCTTGAACACGCCCTCTAGGAGCAGCGTCCCTCGCAGAAGCCCAGCAGTCATTCTCCGCGGCCACAGTCTCCTCCTCCTCAGAAGCGCAGGCGAGACAGGTCCAGGAGTCTTTCTCCCGCCCGGAGACACTCAAGATCCGAGGAACCTGACTCAGAACTCGCCAGACGACGACACCGATCTCCTCTGCGGAGATCCAGACGCTCTTCCACTCCGAAGAGGACCAGACCTTCGAGAAACCACCACGAGCATCGCAGGTCACGCAGGAATTCTCCCCGCTGCAACAGAAGCCACGGGCGTAGCGACTCCCCCTGTCGGTCGTCCAGCACAAGCGGTGACGACGACGTCCATGGGCCCTTATCTCAGGAGATCATGGACATGCACATTCCTCGTGGGTTGGAGAAGCCACCTCCCTTGGCCACTTACGACGGGACCACTGACCCAGACGAGCATATAGAAAACATCGAAGCCATGCTCCACTATCATAACGTAAGCGAGGCAATCAAATGCAGGTTGTTCCCCATCACCCTCAGGAAGGGGGCCATGGCCTGGTTCAAGCGGCTTCCCTGGGGTTCGGTCACGTCTTGGAAGGATCTAAAGAGCCAGTTTGCCCGCCATTTTACCGCCTCCCAACGACACTCCAACTCGGAGGCCACACTGAAAGCCATTATGCAGGGCAAGGATGAGCCCCTGTGTGCATATATCGAGCGTTTCAATAAGGAGGCTATTGAGGTCCGCACGACGGACTATATGAAGAAGTATCTCCTCGAAAAAGGGTTGAGACCGAAGAGCGAATTCCGCAAGGCGGTGGGCATAGAACCTCCTCGCACCCTAGCCGAGTTACTCCGTAAAGCTCAATCGTATATACAATACGAGGAGAAAGAGGCACCCTACAAAGCCCGTGACTGGTTGAAAGGCTGGTCAGATTGGTTGAGAACCAGTGTCAACCACCTTAACGATGGAACAGACGAGGGGCATATCCCCGAACATCGTCATTCAAGGGAAATTGTCAAAGAAACTACCTCAAGTCATGACTCTTCCTCAGAGCAAAGACTTGGGGGGCTCCTGTTCTGGACTGGGCAGGCGCTTGGCCCCCAGTAGGGCAAGACCCAATCCAATCCAGCTCTTGGCTAGGCCCAATAGCCTGAAACTAGCCGTTGGGCAGAAACTAGCCGTTGGGCAGAAACTAGTCGTTGGGCATATCCCCCTCACTTGCTTGGCATTTCACGCGAACAACTGTCTCCCCGGATCTCACAGAAACAGTTGGACCAGGTCAAAGGGTCACGCGCCTGACCCTCCACCTGGCAGTCTCTCATTGGTCGACCAGACATTTCGGCCATATGGGAGACCTTGGCCCCGCGCTGGGGGTTACTTCTATAAATACCCTCTCATGAGAGAGGGGCATGTTTGATCACTATTCAATACTTGAAATCTTACCCTTGTACTTGTTTTCTCTCTTGTCCAATTACTTACTTTGGCATCGGAGTACCTTGCAGGTACAACCCCCTTTTCTCTCCTACAAGCATCCTCATCTGCCCTACTCGAAGGCCACGACGATCCAGTCTGATCACTTCCGATCACTACTTGTATCTATCTTCAATTTTGATAGAGAGAGAAGTAAGAAAGAGAAGAAAAAGAGAGGAAAACCTGATGTATCTATTTGATTCTGACTTTGAAGCCTCTAACTTTACCTAACCTTAGACAATTTTAATAGAGAGAAGTAAGAAAAAGAAGAAAAAGAGAGGAATCTTATAGAGAGATTCTATTTGATTCTGACTTTGAAGCCTCTAACTTTACCTAATTTTAGACAATTTTAATAGAGAGAAGTAAGAAAAATAAGAAAAATAGAGGAATTTTAGAGAGAGATAGAGACAAAATCAGAGGACACTTCCTTTCAAAAAATTAGAGGATCTATATCCCCTTTTTTGAAAGGATAAAATCCCCTGTAAGGCTTTTACTAAGTACACCTACAACATTAACCCTAATATAGGTTGCTCTAGAAGTTACATATATTGTTATGGGTGTTCATATATTGTTATGGGTGTTGTTCATTACACTCTTAGTATTACTCTTAAAGATTTAAATTTCTAAAAATGGTTGTTATGGGTGTTGTTCATTGTACTCTTAGTATTACTTTTAAAAATTTAAATTTCTAAAAATGACCCCGTTATTGGTGCGGTAAAGCGACAAGAAACAAAAAGATTTGGAAGTATTTTTCCGGGAATTTATCGTGTCCACAGAGGTCGGTGCTATTGAACTGCCGTTCGACAATTTAAATGTTAAAGAGTTTGGGTTTAAAATGGGTTTAAATTAAATGCGGGAAATAAAACTTATGAACAGAAAAAGAATTCATTCTTTGGAGAGTAGAGAACTCTCGGGTTTGCATTTCAACTACCCTATAAAATACTTAAACTTACTACCCAGTTGTACGCAACCTAAATCACTCATCAACATTATCACGTATCGCTCACAACAAAGGTTATGTCTAATGCAAAATTGAGAGAACAACCGCATCGCCTCATCGATGATGTCTCACGCAACTCGACCACACGGAGCATTAAGAATCCATGCCCAAGTGAATATTAAGCCTAAATCTATCTCTAGAATCTAGAACCTAATAGATGTTCATCCTAAATCCGGATTCAAAGAGGATATGTCTACCGCAACTCAAACCCAAATAAAGAAAACAATCATCAACATTAACTTGTAAAATGAGTTTTATACAACACCATGAGCAATAAATATACATATAATCAAGGTAAACTTACATACAAACTCACAACAAATGGAAACTACAAAGGGAAGAGAGAAGAGGAATCAAAATCTCCCGCGGTGTCAATCACGACCCAAGAATCATCCACCCTCAATCGTCGAGTTACAACCTTCATTGATGTTTTTCTAAGCTCTAAACTATCAAAAAATGAAGTTTGATGGAGTGGGAGCAAAAAATACCCGAACCATCACCTAAAAAATGAATGAAATGACTTAAATATCATTTCAAAATCAGTCAAGTTCGCAAAACAAACTTTTATTCGCAAAGCGAACTTCAAAAATTGGCACCTGAGTGCCTCAGAACAGTTAAACCGCCTCTGCGATTCTGCAAAAGTTCGCAATGCAAACTTTTATTCGCAAAGCGAATATTCGCTGAAAAGTTCGCAAAGCGAACTTTGGTCCCTTTTTCTACTGCCATAAGTCTGAGAGCATTCGCTGGGAAGTTCGCAAAGCGAACTTGACAGCACACCAGCCCTTGTTTTGACCACAACTTCTGAACCGTAACTCGGATTGACGCACGGTCAGAAGCGTTGGAAAGCTTATTCAATGCTCTATACAACAATGGCAAAATATAATTGCTTGAATACCTACAAAAATGAGAGAAAATCAATTAAACTCAATGATATTTACACGATACGCAATATATACACTATAACGTAAAGTAAATGTATTTACAAACAAAGCGGGGTTTATTCGAACGATATTAACAAAAAGTATCGATAAGTGTAACAAAACTTATATACAAAAATAGTTACAATTTGCACTTATCACCCGTAATACTGGATTTTTAATGCACAAATAGGATTTAGGGTTTTGGATACGTAACAGATGAAATTGAACTCTCTTGTAATATGTTGTACATTCGAATTTCAAAAATTCTATAGGAATTAAGAATAATGAGCCACACTAGCCTAGAAGCACGTTTGCAACCACCACTTGCACAAGCCCATAACCACATTTAGATTCATATGTAGAATAAGAAAATAGAGTGGCTTGTTTACCATAAAAAAAGTTATTTTGAATAAAGGACTTGCTTGAATCGTCATTAGAAAAGACATGATGAACCGAAAAGTTAGACATTGTCTCGAGCCATTTTAGGTGGCATCTAAATCTCCTCTTAGCCTAGAGTTCAACTTAATTTTCCTACCCTCTACTCTAACACTATTATGATTTCCCACCATGACCATGTCCATATGCCCCCCACCCCAATCTATGTTGGGGCTACAACTCAATGTCAACGCTGTTCAATTTCAATCAATAAGATTAATTACCAATTCAATAATGAAACTCTCAGCGTTGAGGTTCATTGATTGGAAATATCTTACACTCTTTGTGCTGATCAAACACCAAAAGTGAAAATGTCTAGATAAGAGAACAAGATTGTAAAACTAAACTACTCAAAATTTTATATTACATGCACAAGATTAAATATGACTCTTGCAATCATAGATTCTATCAGTTCCATAGCTTATTGTTTGAAGACTTGATTCAGACATATTTGTAATCCATCTCATTGCACCATTTGATTCTCCTTGTATATTATATGCATAAGAAGGCCATCTTACATCGGTTCCGCACACACTTTCGCCACTCGTTTTGATCATTTTATGTGTTCTTTCAAGAACTATAAGACTCGAAAATGTAGAGAAACTGTTTCCAACAAAGATATCAGCCTGTAAACAAACTTCATAGTCGATCGCAGATTGAATCAGATATGGATACTTGTTATAGATTCCCTCAACGCCGAGTTTCTTCTTCTCGTAAGGAAAAATGCCTTCTCCCCAATCTTCCATTATGGAAGAATCGTTAAGGAGTTTATCGGCTACCGCGAGATAAACAACAATTGGAGTTTTTTTCAAACTGATAACGATGTTTCTAACTCTTTCCACTATCTCTTTCTTGCTACTGCATATTTGATTTGTGTTCAATCTCTGCTCTAACTTTTTGCAATGAATCATCCAATCGATTTCTATCCTCATGTGAACCGCAACATATGGCAGAGGACGAAATGAAGACCTATCTGTTGAGAGAAATTAAGGAACACAATCAACACAAGAAAATAACGCTGCGAACTGCAAAACCAGATAAAAAATCACGACCGTTGTTTAATGACAACCAGAGAGGTCATACCTTGTTGCGGTTCCGTTGATTCATTATTTCCGACTTCCCTAATCCTAGAAACAACCCTTTCCGCTTCGTTACGAAATTCATCGATCAAAACCAAGCACTCGAAAACCTTAGCATAGTCCTTCAAAGGCCAATGATCATGCCATAAGAAAGGGTTTTTCCCTAAAATTTCAATTACCTCATAGTCATCATAAGAGCCTTTACTATACTCTTTCAATTGTGACAAATCTCTCTCCAATGTCCACTTCCTTCCACTCCCGTTCGTCATTTCAAGCACTCGAGTTCTATTCAAGACATCCGAATACCGACCTAACCGAACAAACCCACTGCAAACTGCATTAAACTTTTCGAATTGGAATAACTTATCAAACAAAATCGGCTGCAACAGATCGACTTCCTTGTAAAAAAGGGATGCACTAAAGCTAGGCATCAAAAGGGTTCTATTCAACATTCTAGCAGTAAGACAAGCCCTGGCGAACGCGATTTTCTGGTTGTTTAATCCCCAAACAAGCTGAGGAACTACCAAAAACCTAAACTCCCGAATCCCAAATTCGGAAGAACTCGTCGACGGAGAGTAGTATACAAGATTGCTCCATTCAATTCCATCAAAACCAGGGAAAAGAAACACTCTAAGAATCAAAAGAGTAACAAGCAAAACCATGCATTTACTAGTTAGTGAATTCAGAGTTCCACCAAATAACTTCAACAATGCCTCCATGCAAGATTCACCTCATCATGCATAGGATCAAGTTATAATTTAAGAACTCACACACACAATAGCATCAATTTCAATGGATCAACAACATCAACAACATCACCAAGATCTAATTTTGAAGCCTATCAGCAACAAAAAAAAAAAGTTAGATTCAGCTTGACCCAGAATAGTATATGGAATTGAAAAGTGAAAAAGGTTGAATTTTTATTCTAACATACGGCGATACATTCAATGTTTTTGACTTTATAACATTGCAACTACATCAAAAAAAGATAAAAAAATTTAAGAAAAAATGTTGCATGCATCTATATTTTGAAACTAAATAAGAACAAACAAAGCCAAAACAATTGCACACGTGTGAATGAATCTCGGTAACAAACATCATGGATCAGAGAACATAGTATGTCCTTATAAGATACTAGAATTATGAAAAAATTAATAAAAGAAATGAAAAAGAATGCATCTTGTATGAGAATAAATAATAACGATAAAGAAAGAAGATTTGTTGAGAGAGAAAACAGAGTCTGCATGCATGTTGATAATTTTACCTGTGGAGAATTTTGAACCAGTGATTGAAATTGAATATAACAGCGGTTGGGAAGAGGAAGAACAGAGTGGTGGTGGTGATGATGAGTGTCAAAAGAACAACCAGATGGAATGGAAACCAGAAATAATTTTATTTTTTATTTTTGAGAAAGGGTTTGAAGAAATAACATTATTATTAAATGAGAGAGATGTGTTGAAAGGAGAAAAGATGGGGTGTGTTTGGAATGGAAACATAAGATGGAGCCAAAAAGGGGTGTACAAGGTGAAGGGATCAAAGAGAAAGGGTTCATGGAAAGTGTTAGATTATTAATTACTTTCATTATTTAGGATTATTACTTTAATTGGTTGTTACACCAGTTTGTTACTTTAATCTTTATTATTTAGGCTTGTTAGTTGGATGGAGGGTCTACAAATACACTTGCCTAGTACTAATGTATTTCACTTTTTGATTCAATGAAAATATAATTTTGTTCATTATGGAGATATCTAACATGATATTAGTCTATCCTTTTCATTTCTCTTTCTATTTTTTATTGTAACACGCGTTCTTCTCTCAATCCTTCTTTCCATCATCTTCTCCAAGTGTCTTCTCTTCTCTACATGCAAGAACGACTAAAAAATATGCGTCATTTGTGGGTCTTATTTTCAAGATTTACTCCAGATTCTTCTTATTAATACTGTCTTCTCTTCATCCATACCAGCGACGTGTTCGTATCTCACTGACTACCTCTAAATTGTCTTATCCCCTCCCTCACAACAGAAATAACCAAAACACTCAGGTTACTCCTCACAATTCTTTTTTCTTTCTCTCTTATTTCTCCAAATCCTCTCGTATTTCTCCATATTCATACCACCAAAACCAAGAATTTCTTGATCCTTCAAACACCTTCAATAACTTTCTTGATCCATACCCAAAATTTCTTGAACCTACCCCTTAACATTTAAAGATTCACAACCCAGAAACCCAACCATTCAACCAATCTCTACCCATAAATGCATATCTTCATCATCCATACCTTCATCACCAAAACCATAAATCATCACCCAGTCATTCATATATTCATCGTTATAACCACCGTACATGCAAAACAAAAAAAAAATCTATTAAATCTCACACCTAAATCATCTATCAACCTTTTAATCTTCATTTTGACCAAACACCTTCACTTATTCGTTCTTCCACCACTTTCAACAACTTTCTTGATCCAGACCCTGAAACGCATAACTTCATCATCAAAACCCTTCAATCTCTACCTAGAAACGCATATCTTAATCATCTAGACATTCCTCACCAAAACTAGCCAGCCATTCATACCTCCATCGATATAACCTAGAAAATATGATAAATCTCACACCTAAATCCTCTACCAACCTATTAAACTTCATTTTGACCAATAACCTTCACCAATTCGTTCTTCCTCAACCTTAATTATCCACAAACCCAACCCAAAATCCTCCTCTTTCACCATGGTCGAAACAACATACCTTGACTTCTCTACCAATCCATCTAATCCTTACTATCTTCACTCTAACAAAAACCCTTATGTGATCCTTGCCACTCCTCTGCTTGACCACACCAACTATAACTCATGGTCTCGCTCCATGAAAGTGGCTCTTGTCTCCAAAAATAAACTGCATTTTGTTGATGGTACTTTCCTCAAACCGGCTACAAGCCATACTTTATCTGATCCATGGCTCTGCTGCAATAACACGGTCTTCTCATGCTCCAACAATCCATCGCTGAAAATATCGTTCAATCCATATTATAGATCAACAACACTCACACGGTTTCTTAAAACTTGACAAATCGATTCTCTCAGAGCGACATTTTCAAGATCTATGACCTTCAATATGACCTCACATATCTCTAACAAGGTACTGTTGACGTGTTTACCTACTTTGAAGGTGTGAAAAACACAAGAAATGGGGGGGCTTGAATTGGGTTTTAAAAAAAAAAGCTTTTTATCAACCCAAAAATCCAACAATCAAAAGATTGAATAATGAGAAATGCACAAGGATTTTTATCCTGGTTCGCTTGAAACTCAAAGCTAATCAGTCCACCCGCCAAGGTGATTTTGCCTTATACACAAGGACTTAATTCACTATAATTAACTGATTACACATGCACTAGCAACAACTGGTGACTAACAAACCACAATGACAAACTGTCAAAGTCTTCTCAAGGATTCTGACCTAACTAGTCCCTTAAGGAAATACAAACAACAAGTTTGAATAAATATTGTGTTACAAGTTGCTTCTACACAAGAAGATTTTACACAAATGAAATACAAACACTTAAAGAAAAATATGCACAAAGTTGTAAGTTTTTCACGTAGAAACAGTCTTGTAAAAATTGGCTCTTTTCTTCAAGTCTCCAAGTCCTCTTTCTATAGAATGAAAAAGGAACCATTGGAGGGAAAATCAGAAATACGAGAAATGCAACTGTCCACTAACGGATTAGTGACAGGTGTGAAAAATAGTATAGTTCTCTGCCCACAAAATCAGGTAGTGGAAGGAATGTTTTTGTTTTCTACCATGTACTATTTGATCATGTATCATTTAATCTTATCTTCAAAATCATTGGCTTCTGATGAAAAGATGATGAAGCATGAAAAGAAGAAATACAAACTTGTAATCAGAATATTCAGAATCATTAATCAGAAACTTGATAGCATCAACGTCTGACTTGAGATCTTTAGAAACTTCAGAATCATCAATCAGAATCTTGACAGCATCAACGTCTGACTTGAGATCTTCAGAATCTTCAGCTAAGAATAGGAATTTCAGAAGCTTGCCATTCTTCAAAAGCTTAATGGTCAGAGTCACATCCAGAAGCAGAAACGGAGAGAACATTCCAGCAGCAACATAACGTCTTTCCAGAACCTTCTTAGAAGTGAATCATCGCAGAAGCGAATTTTAGAACACAAAGTTCAGAAGTTGATGATGTTGAACGTCATGTTTTCAAAATCAGAACTGGTTGTTAAAGCTACACAATAACAAACTATTAGGGTACCAAAATTGTTCTCACACAAATACTACATCGTTATCATCAAAACTCAAAGGTATAAATGGAGAACCAAATCTTGTTCTAACAATCTCCCCCTTTTTTATGATGATAAAACCATGTATGTTGATGAATAATTTGTACCGGGTAACCACAGAAAGACACATCAGAAAGAAGTACAAAGCTCCCCATGAGATGTATAATCCTAAAAAGATAAAAATCAGAATGAAAGAGCATTTTCCTGATTAAACTTTTTGCATAACCAGAATAATCTTCTATGAGAATCTGGTTTTTCTTCAGAAGTTGCTTGAACTTATCCAGAACACTGGTTATCAAAGTCAACTTTTCTGATGAACTTTTACTTCAGAAGTCTGGCTTGTAATCTTAGCCTGATTTGAAGTCTTTTTGAAAGAGCTTCAGATCCTGGTTAAAAATGTAAAACTTAACGCCATGTTATGTCTGATTGAAAGTTTTTCTCAAACTTTGGATTTAATTCTTCAAACTCAGATTGTAAACCATTTTGAAGAAACTGGTAATCTTAAGTTATGATCTGACAACTTCAAGAGCTTCTGATTTTTTTGTGACTTTCCCCTGAAAAGCAGTTAACAAGATATTCTCGAAGTAGTTGTTAGCAAAAACATTTAAGAATGTTTGGGTTCAGATTCATGAACGTAGATATATCAAAATTAATATGTTTCTCCCCCTTTGTCATTAATAAAAAAAGACTAAGACAAAACAAAATAAAGAAAAGAAACATAACATATATTGATAAATGCCCAAAGGCACAAGAGTACAAGATAATCAAAACATAAAATAAGCAACACTAAATCAAAATAACACAAAAAGTGCCTAAAATTTTTTAAAACTAAAGGTTTGGGTTCTGTAGAGGAAGTCTGGAGAGGATCAACTAAAACATAGAATCCTGCTTGTCCAAGCGTTGTTTGACTAAGGCTCTATCTTCCTTCAGCTTAGCAAGAGTCTTCAGAATCTCAGGAATCACCCCAGAAGAAGACAAAGTTTCAGTAGCATGTTGATTTTCAGAAACAACAATTTGTTGTTCTGACACATTGTCTTCAGAATATTGTTGGTCTTCAGAGACGACTTGCTTGCCTCAGCCTGATTGAGCAGAAACATCTTCCATAATGACATCTGGATCTCCAGAACCCTCATTAGTTCCCTTTGCTTGTTCCTCAATCTCAGGTGCAGGAAGACACAATGGAGCATTATGTATAACACATGCATGGCAAATACAAGCTTTGTACTTGGCAACCTCTTCGCTAACCTCCTTCAAGTCGCTTATTGTAACGACCTAAATAACATTCCCAACTAGGAGTGGAATAAAATTGATAAAAGCATTGTTTCTAGTCTTCTTAGCATGCAATCTAACAGATCTCTTCATCATAGTGTTCTTCCTCATAAGAAACACTGAATCCTTGAGAAGTATAAACATAATTGTTGGAAATATTGTCATGAAATTTTTCTTCAAGGAGAATAACATGAACTTTTGGGAGGTGTTAATGTAATAAGCTGAGTTGGTGCTAGATCGGTGGTAAATGCTACCCAGGATAATCTTGAACCATACCCTTAGGTTAACCTTCAAATCCTTAGCACTGTGACTCTTTCCTTCCTCAATCACAGTTTCTTCTTTAAAGATTGTAGAAGCCATCATTGCTTCCTTCTTAGGATCAGTTTTGATGTTGTAAACCCTTTTTCCACTACTATCATGAGAAATCAAATTAGTGATGGTCTTCTTTGTAATCTCAATTTTTCTGCCAAAGATGTAAGAAGTAATCTTGTCTTTTTCAGCCACAACATGGATCCAAAACTATTTGACAAAGATTGGGTAAACCGGACCCTTTAGTCTTTCAAAGAAAGTATTCCAACCTTGGAATTCCAGCATTCCAATAAGATCAAGACCATTATCTTTAAGATTTTGGAAGTCAACAATGGTTTCACACAAAACTGATAGGTCATCTACCTTAGTATTAAGAGTGATGACTGGTTCTTCAAGAATGACAATGGAAGAAGCTTGTTGTTGAGGTTACTGAAATTCAACCATTGTAGACAATTGAAGGTTGAAGATGAAGGTTGAAAGTTGAAATGAACAGTTACAGAGAGCAGTTTTAAGTTTAAAAGAGAGAAACCTGTGGGAGTAATGTGTGTGTAGTGTGAAATGTGAGTGAAGTGGGTTTATATAAATGTTTTAGAAATGAATGCAATAATTATAATAATTACAAAAAGTAAATACGCAGACATAAGGATAATGCGTAAAGATTTAACCTATTTTCAAGAAATTACTAAACCCAATGTGTCACGTAATTAATACACTTGTTTGGAGAGTGGGACATCTGTCACCACTAAGAACCACACGTTATCAAATGAAAAGACAACCATTAAATGTTGTAACTGTTCAAAATCTAGAAGACAAATCAATAGGATTTGCTTCTGATCAGAACCTTTCTGATTCATGAAACTTCCTCACTTCAGAAAGCTCATGTTTCAGAAACAAACAAACAACAACATAACTTTAGAATCTTGATCAAGAATTCTGATAGCTTAACATTCTGATAACATCTTTTCATTCTGGACAAGGTTTTATAAATAGATTTTTTCAGAATGAAAACGAATTTATCCTCAGCGAGGGGTTTTATAAAGGTATCAGCTCACTGATAGTCTGTATCAACAAATTTTAAATGGAAAACACCCTTCCGAACATAGTCACGTAGAAAATGATGCTTAATCTCAATATGTTTAGCCCTAGAATGCAAGATATGATTCTTGGATAAACAAATAGCAGAAGTATTATCACAGAAGATAGAAATGTTACTCTCAAATATCTGATAATCTTCCAGCTGACTCTTCATGCAGAGTATCTGAGTGCTACATCTAGAAGCTGCGATATATTCAACTTCAGCTCTTGAAAACATAATTGTTGACTGTCTCTTGCTGGACCACGAGATCAGGTTGTCTCCCAGAACTTGGCAACTTCCAGAAGTACTTTTGCTTTCTATTTTGTCTCTAGCATAGTCAGCATCACAATAGCCTACTAACATATATTCACTTTATTTTCTATAAAACAAACCAAGATTAGTAGTACCTTTCAGATACCTAAAGATTCTCTTAACAATAGTTAAGTGAGTCTCCATAGGATCTGATTGGAAGCGAGCACACAAACAAACACTGAATAAAATATCAGGCTTAGAAGCATTTAGATAAAGGAGAGAACCTATCATGCCTCTGAATAGCTTCTGATATACCTTACCACTTACCTCTTCTTTCTCCAAAATGCATGTGGGATTAGAGTCTTTGCTAGCTTACATTCTGACAAGTTAAACTTCTTCAGATGTTCTCTTGTATACTTGCTTTGGTGAATGTATGTTCCTTCTGATATTTGATCATTTTGAATCCCCAGAAAGAACTTGAGTTCTCCCATCAGACTCATTTCAAATTCTGCCTGCATTAACTTAGCAAAATCCTTGCACAACGAAGCATTAGCAGAACCAAATATAATATCATCAACATATATTTGCACAACTAGAATATCATTCTTAAAGGTTTTGCAAAAGAGCGTTGTGCCCACTTTCTCTCTAGTGAAATTATTTTCCAAAAGGAAGTTACTTAGTTTTTCATACCAAGCTCTGAGAGCTTGTTTTAAACCATATAATAACTTTTTAAGTTTGAAAACAAATTCTGGGTTTTCAGAACTCTCAAAGCCAGGGGGTTGGTGGACATACACTTCTTCAGAAATGTACCCATTCAAGAATGCACTCTTAACATCCATCTAATACAGAATGAATTTATGATTGACTGCAAATGAAACTAAAAGATGAATAGATTCTAACCTAGTAAATGGTGCAAAGGTTTCTGTATAATCTATACCCTATTGCTAACTATAACCTGTAAGAACAATATTTGGTTATACATCTGGCCATTAAGTTTTGATGATAACTGCACATATTATCTAAGAGAACAATTATGTATGATATGATTTTTGTCTAGTGTGTGGTTGTTGTCAATATGATTCTGACTCTGATAAGAAGGCGTGTGACGTTAT
Organism: Lathyrus tuberosus; assembly: GCA_022829125.1. Lineage (NCBI taxonomy): Eukaryota > Viridiplantae > Streptophyta > Magnoliopsida > Fabales > Fabaceae > Lathyrus > Lathyrus tuberosus. The sequence continues at coordinate 18,335,478 of JALAZF010000022.1, read as the reverse complement.
CAGACTCCATTATCAATACTCTGGAAGAAAACATATGTGTGTACAAGTTAAAGTCAAGATTCATGAATGTTTCCAAAACAACGGTTCTAATGAACGTTAGTTCTGAACATTCTAATTAATACTTTATAAGAAAGGTCTATAAGACTTTCTAATGAGATGCACTTCTAATGTTACAAGTTCTGAAGATTCTCAAGATGTGGTTCAAGTGAACAAAGCTCTGAAGATTCTGAAGACACATTTTATGAAGATCAAGTTCTGAAGAGTTTCTGAAGACAAGATTCTGATTAGACGAAGTGCTAAAGACTCTGAAGAAAAATAATGTGCTTAATGAAATCTGAAGACTCTGAAGATAAGGTTCTGAAGACTTTGGATATTATGCTTCTAAAAGAACGGTGTTGAAGATTCCTAAGATAGATTCTGCTGAACAGAGATCTTGGAATTCTGAAGACTGAGTTTCTGAATTCTACACAAAGAATGACACTTCTACAACACGCTTCATCAAATATATATCTGAAGACTCTGAAGATGCTAGAAGACTGAAGATCATAATGGTTTTAAGTTGAATATAATAGTATTAAAACTATGTATCCTTTACCTCGAGAAGGTGGTGCAGGAGCAGTTATTTGTATAGTGATGTTGACCATTTCTTCATGTGAACGTTGGGATATTGTTGTTGGAATATGTTTCCAATAATACCCCTCAATGGATCTATTCTCTCCTGCTCTATAAATTGAAGACTTGGAAGCTTGAAGAAATGTTGCTCGTGGCTAGAAGCTCATAGATTATTGTTGAAACAACCATTGATCACAAGAGAGAAAGATAAAAGATTGTTGATTGTTGTTCATACAAAGGATTATCACTCAACATAGCAAACAAATAAACATGTAGCAAGCAAAGATGAAGTTGCTACTACAAGTGTGCACAAATGATGATTATGCTAACACCATATGAAACTACTCAAGTGAGACATTATAAGTGAAGCATAGTAGCTTAGTTAAACTTGATGGTTGAATTGGAAAAAGCATTATATGCTCAAGAAAGGAGTACAAGATGTTGCAAGCTGAAGCTAAAATGAAGAACGCTCAATGGAGAAGAAGCTGAAGCTGAATGATGAAAAACATATAACAATGCAACATGCTAAAGCCATGTGAAACTCATCAAGTGAAACATAAATAAGTGAAGCATAGTAACTTAGTTGATCTTGATAGTTAAGCTGGAAGAAGCATTAACTACTCAGAAAGGATTATAGAAGCTTAAAGCTAATGATAAGAAGCTGCAGTGTTCATAAGAAAGCTTTTAAGCAAATACAGAACTAGGGAGCTTTATAATCTCTTAGAGATTTATTTTTAGATAGTTTCTGTATTAGAAAGCAAGGAGTTGTTGTTCACAACTTGCTATGTACTTCATTTGTGTAATTAGCTTGTAAGAAGCATATTAGTTCACAAGAAAATCCTTGAAACAGGTAATGTTCCTTGAGCAGTCGAATGATGACCAGAATGCTCGAGAGGGCCAAGTCGTGGTTTAGCGGCTTGGAGGTTGTTCCTTGAGCGGTCGAGTGAAGACCATAAAGCTTGAGAAGACTAAGCGTGTTTTTAATAGCTTAGTGGATGATTCCTTGAGAGGCGAATGAATGCCAGGATTCTCAAGAAGGCAATGAAGGGTTTCCATTATGGTTGTAATTATGTTGATGATTAGTGGATTAAGTCCTTGTGATAAGGTGAAATCACCTTGAGGGGTAGACTGGAGTAACTTCGCTAACAGTGGACCAGGATAAAATAATTGTTGTTATACCCCAAATTTTATCCCTTAGATGTCATGACATCTTGCACTTGCATTAGGAATCAATCATATATGCATTGTAAACGAACCATCATATTTTGCTAGTTTGCTCTTCTATTTGAAAGCTAGGGTTTTGCACAAGAAAGAGGGCAACATCAATAAGCCAAGTTCTCACACTTTTCAAGGTCTCCTAAGTCACTTGGCTCAATAATTCATCCCAAGTGTTCACTAATTGTGTTTGAATTCATCTGGACAAGAAAGTCAACTGAGGCTCTAAAAGCTCAATCTTTGGTCTTGAGGGCTAATCATGAAGTTTTCAAATCATATTCCATGATCCCATGTGATTGGGTCTAGAGAAATCAAAGAGAAACCATGAAATCAGAAGTTGTGAAATCAGGGTTTTGACCTGAAGAATTACAAGGGAATCTTGGTGTGATCAGTCAATGCCTTGATTGGTTCATCAACCAATTGAGCTTACATACATTCAAGAGGTCTTATTCATCAAGAAATCAAGTGTGTTTGGCTCCCACCACAAATGCAATGAACCTCAAGTTCATTTGGCCCCAAATTAGGGTTTTGTCAAGAAAAGTCAACCATGCCTTTGACTTTTGACCAAGGCATGATCCCAAGTCTTGGGACATGATTTCATATGTTCATATACACCCTTGGAAATCATCTATGATGTTTGGGAAGTTTGAGAAAACAAGATCATGAAGGATCACCCAGTTGAATTCCTGAGGAAATTAGGGTTTTTACTGAAAAGTTAAACCTTTGACTTTTGATGTTGTGGGTCCAAGATGAAGTATTCAAGTCATATTCCATCAAGACATGTTTGATCTTTGAATTAGAGCATGAGAAATCAAGATTTAAGAGGTTTCTTGCAAAAAGGGAAAAGTTTGGTTTTTAAAATTTTTCTAAGTGTGGAAGAATCTAGTCCTTGTGTGAACTTTGAAGAGTCATAACTTTCAAACCACACATCCATTTTTTATGGTCCAAAGCTCAATTTGAAGCTCTCATCATGAACTTTAAATTGTATTAGAGGATCTTTCTCCAAAAGAGGCTTAGTTTCTAAGTTATGAGGCTTGGAAGTTCAAATCAAGTTAGGACTTAGTGAAATTTCACCCTTTTTTGCCCTAATTTGCAGCCAACTTCAACCACCTTTTTCATTATGATCCCTTTGGATTCAGAACTTGGAGTGAACATGAACATTGTAGAGCATACTTGGGGCTTTCCAAAAAGTACTATAACATCCAAATCCAATGAGTGAGCTAAGAGAATCGAAGCCATGAAGTTGAGGGTTTGAAACTTGAATTTCAAGGTCATGCACTTGGTGAACTTGTTACAAATCCATTTTCTTGCCACACAATCTTGTATTTCAGAGATGTTTATTTGCAAATATTCATTTGCTCAGAAGATTGCACGAATATAGGAGCATTATCCAACAAATTTGAGCTTTATCCACTTGATCTTGCTATTTATGGCATAAAGGCTTGACTTCCATTTTGGAAAATGTGACTTTATGCACAAAGTCAGCTTCTTGAGCCTCCAAACTGTTCCTTCTGCACCAAAAATTTGCTTTACATCATGATAAAGTGACTGAATTCCTAACCACTCTAGAAAGATCAGTACCACACTTTGGAACCATGAATTCTTGCAAACCATCCACTTGCATTTCAATTAAGTTTCAACCAAACCAAGAACCATATTAGTTGCACTTCTACAATCTGATCCCTCTCACCTTTTGCCTATAAATAAAGCCTCATTCCACACTTTAAAACAACACAACAAAACCTGAGAAAACTACCTGAACAAGCCTTGAAACCAGCCTCTTGCATTCATCCACCCTTGTGAACCAAAGACCTCTCATTTGCATAAACTTGTCCATACTCAGTTCCAGTCCTCAAACCTTCAAAAAAATCATTCACACAAACCATAAAACATCTATTGAACTTTTTCAAACTCTCACCACCATCAAAAACCTCTCAAATCAGAAAGTAAACTCTCAAACCTAAGAACGGTTGACTTTCTGCATCTTTCAAGACCAGCCTTTGTTCCTTCCATTTCCAAACATTCTAACACTTCAAATACCTTCCATAAACTATGTTTGAAGTGTTCCAAACTTGACTCACAAACTGTAACACTATTTACCCTAAGTTCACTTTTGGAAACTTTGTTCATTTGTGCAAGAAGGAGGCATACACCAGTCCAACCATTTTCTTTGGTTCAAAGCACTTAGAAAGGATCAAGGAGTTGTTTAGGAGCTATCCAGACCATTAATCTCATGCTGGAACATCTATTTTAAAAGCTGCAAGTTTGAGCTTCAAGAGGTATGTGTTTGCTAATCTGACTTTTAGAAGCATGGTGATTTTTGATGTACACTGAGCATGGATAGTTTAAGTTTGATGTTTATGACATGTTTGATCCCTTGAATGTTGCTTAGCATGTTTGTTTTTTACTGTGCAATAGAAATTGCAAGAATGTGCTTATTTTAAGATCACTATCGTGTTTTAAGATAGAGACACTTTTAGCAAAAACCACTTGGACCGTTGGATTCCTGGTGAAAAATCACACAATTTTGGTCTTTACAATTTCCATTTTCATGGATTTTTGAGAAAGTTAGAGTTGCTTTTGCAACTGGTCTTTCTTAAGTCACAAACCATGTCAAACCTTTGCTATGGTGCCATTCTGGGCCTATGAACTTGTTTTCATATATTATTAATTAAGTTTAGTTTTAGTAGTGGATGTATTAGCCACCCCAGTGGCGCTACCTTTGCCTTGCCTTGCCTTCTGATCCTCTTGTCCTGGGTTCGATCCTGGTATAAACCCTTTTGGCCAGCGCGCGTATTTTTCTGAGGGATTTATGTTACTTTCATATTTATTTTGACAAAGGTGTATGTTTTACTAAGTTTTTGGTTACAATACCAAGGATGTGGGTTCAACTCCCATTTGGACCCTCCCCATTATTTTTAATACCTAGTTTTTTAGTTTCTTTCACAAACTTCATCAATTTATAACTTCTTCATATTTTAGAGTTTTTAATCCATTCCTTTTGCATTAGTCTCCTCTTGTCACCTATTTCATTATAACATAAAAAAATCCCCAAAATATTTTATTTTTAGGACCTTTAATTCATGTATAAAGTATGCTTTATTTTAGGGTTTATTAGGAGAAGTTTTGACTCCCTTGGTCATACCACTTTAGTTTCCCTTACTTTTTAGGACTTTTACAATTTGTCTTAACATTATTTAGACTCTTGAACCACACCTTGGACTTTTACACATTTGTATAGTTTGAATTAGGTACACTCTTAAGTGTATATGTTTATATGTCTTAACTTATGGATTTTGTCATCCCCTTTAGTCTTAGATAGGTCCTTACCTTCAATTAAGACTTCCCCCTCATGTAAATATACCCATGTGGATACAAACCATCAACTTAGGCCATACCATATACATTTGTGTTTAGATTTCCCTTTCATAAAAATGGATTTTAGAAAAGCATAAGTGATGCTTTCCTTTTGCATAAAGATTAAGTCAAAGACTTTCCCCATGTTAGGTCATCACCTATTTGTTCAAAATGTCTAAACTTGTACCATAACCTCTTTAGGTGTTTACTTTGCTCATTAATGAATGATCCTTGTGTGCTAGTATAATACTGGTGTACTTTTTCTTAAGTGGTTACCTTGAATGTCATCATATTCACTACCCATGTATCATATCCCTATGTTTTTGCCATCATAAATTCAAATGTGAATGCCATTGTTATCTTTTATCTTTAGCTTTATTAAGTTATTCCTTTAAATGAGGCTAGCTTGTTAGCTCCTCTCCTTAACCCTCTTTGTTCCCCTCCTTCCAAAGGAAAGTCTCTCTATTGACTTTAATGTCATAGATAGCTCATTACCTCTTGGCATCATTAGAGCCATCACTTACCTCTTGGCCTCATTAGAGCCATCCCTTTCCATTAACCTTATTAGGATCAATCCCTTGGCCTCATTAGAGCCACTTCCCCCTTGACCTAGTTAGGTTTCTCTCTCTTGTAAGCACTATCATCGTAGTTGCTTACTTCCCTCCTTGGCCTCATCAGAGCCACTTACCTTACAACTTAGGATTAACCTAGAGTTCTTCAACTCTATTGAAGCATCATCATAATGATGTTCCATCTCCCCTTTGGCCTCATTAGAGCCCTTCACCCCTTTTAACTTAGAATTAGGATGGAGTTCTTAAACTCTATGTGATTCTCATCATCATGAGTATTCACTTCCTTATTTGTCTTTCAACTTAGACTTAGAGAGTTCTTTAACTCTATATGAGTATCATACTCATTCCCCTTGGAACTTTGACCATAGCCAATGGTTCCTCACCCTTAGTTAGGTGAACTACGAATGCTTTGATTCCATCCTAGTCAGGATACGTAGGCACGAGATGCAACGTCTTCGCGAGCATACTTAGTGTATCTACCCCTAGGTCTTTACCATTAGGTCTTTACCTTTAGCACCTTGGTCTTTACCATAGGTCTTTATCTTTACCCTTAGCAGATCATTTAGTAAGCAAACATAACATAACACAATTACAAACAAGAGGTTCTTGTAGATTACTACAGACATCTAGGATGCTAACACCTTCCCTAGGTATAACCAACCCCCGAACCTTAGATCTCTTAGTTGTGTCTTCACATAGCACAATTAGGGTTTTCTTCGATCTTTACCCTTTCCTTTGGATAAATGAAAGCTCGGTGGTGAATTTCAAATAAGTGTGATTCAAGTTAATTAATAGCTTGATATCCGTTCTCACCGTAACAATTGTGTTCATTTATTTTATTTACTTGTTAACGCATTTGATTTAAATTCCGCAATTGGGACGAATTATGAAACCCAATTCAAACCCCCCTTTCTTGTGTTTCTCAACCTTCATAACCTTGTGCTACACGTCAAGCCTTATTTTTTACAACCTCACCTTTCTCATTGAGCTTGTTTCTAAACACCCATCTGGTTTAAATGACATGGACACCTTTTGGTTTCTGAACAAGATCCCAAGCGTCGTTTCTGGTGAATTGATTCAGTTCCTATTGCATAGCCATAATCCATTCATTATCCAGAAGAGCTTCATCAATATATGTTAGGTTTATCAAAGATACCAAACCCATAAGATTTTCTTCAGAAGGTTTGAATGAAGATCGAGTTCTAATTAATGCGTCTTTATCTTCCAGAATCAATTCTTCAGAATGAGAAGTTCTTGGTCTGATCTTCTTTTGATGAGATGGACCAACAACAACTTCTGGTTGAGTCGTTTCTGAGTCTTTTGCTTCGGCATCCTTGTCTTTTCCTTCTAAATCTTTGTCTTCAGAATCTTTGTCATTGGATTCTGAGAAGGTGATCTTTAAATCTGCAAGTTTTTCAACTAGCTTTGACTTTTCAGGGTCAAGCTTATCATTGAATCTAACATGAATTGATTCCTCAACAATTTGTGTTTCAGTGTTATAGATTCTGTAGCCTTTTGAGCGATCAGAACATCATAAAAATAAACACTTTTGTGCCTTATAATCAAACTTGCCAAGATTCTCTTTAGTGTTCAACATAAAACAAACACAGCCAAAAGGATGGAAATAAGAAATGTTGGGCTTTATGCTCTTCCACAATTCATAGGGAGTCTTACCCATAATAGGTCTAATAGAAATCCTGTTCTAAATATAGCAAGCTGTGTTAACTGCCTCTGCCCAGAAATGCTTAGCCATGTCAATCTCTTGGATCATGGTACGAGCCATCTCTTGCAAAGTCCTATTCTTCCTTTCTACAACCCCATTCTATTGTGGAGTTCTAGGACAGGAGAAACCATGGGAAATGCTATAAGAATCAAACAAGTTCTCAAAGTGTTTATTCTCAAATTTGCCACCATGATCACTTCTGATTTTGACTGTTTTGCAATCCTTCTCTGTTTGCACTTGTGAGCAGAAGGTAGAGAACACATAATGTGACTGATTTTTACTATTTTGCAATCCATACTTCTTACCACTAATAAAGGCAGTTTTCAATGGCCCAAACAAATCAATGTGCAGAAGCTCTAACGGTCTGGAGGTGGAAACAACATTTTTCGCTTTGAAAGAAGTTTTAGAAAACTTACCTTTCTGACATGCTTCATAAAGAGCATTTGAAGCGAACTTTAACTTGGGTAAGACTCTGACTAATTCAAGCTTATTTAGCTAAGAAATCCTCCTCATGCTAACGTGGCCCCAATGTCTATGGCATACCCATAGCTCTTCAAAGAATCTTCACTAATAAAACCAAATCTTCCCAAACGCAGAACCAAATTTGCTTCAGTATCACACCAACATGTCCCAACATCTGGTACGACATCTCGCTAGAATACTTATTTTAACAAAAAGCAGCCAATCATAAAACACACAACCTAACAATTCCCCCCTTTGGCAAATTTTGGCTAAAACAACCTTTGCAAAACATATCATGTAGTAGCCAATAAACTCAAGAGAACTTCTTCAAATAAAAATGCACAATAAACAAACTTGGAACTTCTCCAAGATACATCAGAGGCATACGCAGCTGAAAAAGATACACCCAGCCTCACAGAGAATGTCACATCAGAGAGAAATAAACTCTCACAACAAAAAACATTCTGCAGAGAAAAATAAATTCTCCTGGACAGGATGTCAAGACATCAGGCATGACATCAAGCACTCACAGTCATGTCAGTATCAAAACACCATGCTCCCCATACACACCAGATCAGGAGCAAAAGCAAAAAATACTACTCCCCCTTAACTACTACTCTCCCTCAAGTAGTACTCCCCCTTAAGGGCAAATCAAGCATAAATAAATTATACCAACTACTCCCCCTTTTTAGCCATAATTTAGACAAAACAATCATACATTCACCTGGAGCAGAAACAACCTCTGTAGCAGATGCATAATCAATAATAAAAACATACCACAATAGATGACAACACTATTATCTGTTTCCTCATCTTTATCACCGCCTCCAGATGTCACAACAATGTCTGGGACATGTGTCCCTGCAAACAGCCTAAAGTACAAAGAAATAGGAGATTCCCTATTACATGCAGTATCAGAATTGACCAAAATACTAGGGTGATGACTGAGAATAACATCATTATCAGTCACTTCCACCTCAACTTGCTCCTCCTCGCTCCTACCCATAAACCTGTTGATAATTTCAGGATAGAACTCCACACATTTACCTCTGTCATAAACCTTCCTGTACTCCTTACTCATCTTACTGTCACAGTCCTCAGAAATGTTTACAATGAATTTCTTCACCAACATCTCATAACAGTCACCAAAACCAACAACACTCTTTATCAAAACAGCATCCTTAATAAGATTCACCACCAAATAAAGGGAATAGAAGGTATCTGTTACACTCCTCCACACCTGTAATTGTTATAACTCCTCGAACGTGCACATTCCCAATTCACCCATTAACTTCTCAAACTGATTTGCATCCAAAGTTTTAGTAAATATATCTGCCAGTTGCTTCTTAGTGGCCACATGCTCAAGAGTCCCAATTTCGTCCTCAACAAGATCCCTAATAAAATGATGACGAATGTCAATATGCTTTGTCCTGCTATATTGAATGGGATTCTTGGATACATTGATTGCACTCAGATTGCCACAATATAATGTCATGACATCTTGTTTGACATTATATTCCTTTAACATTTGTTTCGTCCAAATCAATTGAGAGCAACTGCTTCTTGTAGCAATATACTCAGCCTTAGCAGTAGACAAGGACACACAGTTTTGCTTCTTGTTGAACCAAGAGTTAAGATTGTTCCCCAAGAAGAAACGTTCTCCAAAAGTTCTTTTTCTATCATCACCATTACCTGCCCACTCTGCATCAAAATACCTAAGAAGCATTGAATTAGTACTATGAGAATACAACATGCCATAATCACTAGTACCATTGATGTATTTCAAGATCCTCTTCACTTGAGTAATGTGGCTCATTTTAGGCTCATCTTGATATCTAGCACACAGTCTTACAACAAAAGTGATGACAGGCTTGCTAGCTGTAAGATACAATAGACTATTAATCACACTCCTGTACAAACTTTGATCCACATCAACACCTTTTTCATCCATAGTTAATTTCAAGTGTGTTGCAGCAGGTGTCCTTTTGTGACTAGCATTTTATAAGCCAAATTCTTTACTATATTCTTAACATACTTGTTTTGATAAATGAATATAGTATCATCCATTTGTTTAACTTGAAGACCAAGAAAATAAGTAATTTCACCAACAAGACTCATCTTAAGTTCAGATTGAATCAGCCTGACAAAATGTTGGACCATCTGTTTAACATCCTTCCAAACATAATGTCATCAACATATATTTGAGCTATCATGAGTTTACCATGCTCTTCTTTAACAAACAAGGTATTGTCTATTCCTCATTTCCTGTAGCCATTGTTGACAAGAAACTCAGTTAACCTTTCATACCAAGCCCTAGGTGATTACTTTAATCCATAGAGAGCTTTCTTTAATTTGTAAACATGATCTAGAAAACTAGGATCTATGAACCCCCTGGGTTGTTCAACATACACTTCTTCATCCAAGTACTCATTCAAGAAGGCACTTTTCACATCCATCTAAAATAACTTAAACTTTAGCATGCATGCCACTCCTAGAAGCATTCTTATGGATTCAAGACGGGTAACATGAGCAAAAGTCTCATCAAAGTCAACTCCATTAATTTAAGAATATCCTTGAGCAACAAGCCTAGCCTTATTTTTGTCACAATTCCATTTTCATCAGATTTATTCTTGTAAATCCATTATGTGCCAATAACATTCATCCCTTCAGGCCTGGGTACCAAGTCCCACACTTCATTCCTTTTGAACTGACCTAGTTCCTCTTGCATAACATTGGTCCATAATTTATCAATCAATGCCTCCTTCACATTTTTTTGTTCAAATTTTGAGACAAAACAAGCATTGGATATCACATCTTTGGATCTAGTGGTGATCCCTTCATCAATATTTCCAATAATAAGTTCCTTTGGATGATTTTTCTGAATTCTAGTAGAGGGACCTTTGTTGGCTTGAGGGTTATCTGGTTCAGCCTTGCCGGCTCAATGTTGGACTCAATGTCTTCCACATTTTATGAAGCATCAGTCTACTGATATGATGTTCCAACATCTTCTTCGACATCAGTCTCTTTCACAATAATATAATCATCAACCACAACATTAATGGATTCCATCATGACCTTGGTTCTGGAGTTAAAGACACTCTAAGCTATGTTGTTTGTAGAATAACCAAGAAATATCCCTTCATCACTTTTGGGATCCATCTTTCTCCTCTGTTCGCGATCAGCCATAATGTAGCATTTACTCCCAAACACATGAAAATGTTTAACAATAGGTTTCATTCCTTTCCACAACTCATAGAGAGTATATGATGTACCAGCTCTCAGAGTAACATAATTATGGATATAGCAAGCAGTGTTCATTAATTTAGCCCAAAAATGATAAAGAAGATTTTTTGCATGAAGCATGACTCTAGCTGATTCTTGTAACACCATTTTATTGAGGAGTGATGGAAGATGAGAAATCATGACCAATACATTCAGAAGAATAAAATTCAGAAAATTTTGCATTTTCAAACTCCTTGCCATGGTCACTTCTGATTTTAACAATCATACTTTTCTTCTCGCTTTGAAGGCGTTGACAAAGCTCTTTGAAAACCTCAAAAGTGTATGATTTTTCTTTGATAAAATTCACCCAAATAAACCTTGAAAAATCATCAACAGCCATATAGCCATACCTTTTTCCACCAAGACTTTCAACTTGCTTAGGCCTCATTAAGTCCATATGAAGAAGTTCTTGAACTTTGGAAGTAGTCTAATGTTACGACGTTGGGTGTGACATCTTGATTTGCTTCCCAATTTGACACTCACCACAGATTTTACCCTCCTCAATTTTAAGTTTAGGTATGCCTATAACAATTTCTTCAGACATAATCTTCTTCATACCTTTGAGACTCAGATGTCCAAGCTTCTGGTGCCACAACTTGACTTCATCTTCCTTGGACATTAAACATGTGGAAGAATAAGTAGTTTCTTGAGGAACCCATAAATAAAAGTTATCTTTTGATCTGACTCCCCTCATTAGAACATTATTATTCTCATTAGCAACAAAACATTCAGACTTGGTGAAATTAACTTTTAAACCTTGATCATATAGCTGACTAATGCTGGTCAGATTTTTAGTTAATCCTTTCACAAGAAGAACATTCTCTAGTCTAGGAAGACCAATACACACTATCTTGCCTAATCCCTTGATTTCACCTTTAGCTCCATCTCCAAAAGTGACAAAACTTGTGGAATAAGACTTAATGTCCACTAAATACTTCTTGACCCCTGTCATTTGTCTAGAACACCCACTGTCAAAGTACCAGTCTTCTCTAGATGAAGCTCTAAAAGAAGTATGGGCTATAAGACTAGTATTAACAACCTTAGGTTTCCACTTCTTTTTAGTTTTAGTCACCACTTGATTAGTCATAGGTTGCATAGGATGTCTAGGATAACCATATAGTCTGTAACAAAAAGGTTTGATGTGACCATATTTACCACAATAATGACACTTCCATAGAAAGAACTTGGATTTGGTTTGAGTTTCCTAATGTCTGGCAGGATGCCAAAACATTTGGTCGGACATTATACGCTCAAACTTCTTTTCAGTAGATATAAATTTTGTCACGGGAGTGTTTCGTTGTTTATTTTGAGATTGGTAATCAAAACCTATACCTATTAAGCTTCTAGCCTCTCTTCCAACTTGAAGATTTTCATCTAGCATGTCAGACCCACTGTTCAACATTCTTACTGATTTGGTCATGTTTTTCAAGTTTAGAATTCAATAGGGTTACCTCATCTTGAAGATCAGAAATAGTAGATAAAAGTTTCTCTTTTTCATGCTGCAATTGAGTTATAAGACTTTTATGCTTTTCTCCTATCTTACACACCTCTTCACTTCTGGCACAAAGCTTTCTATAGGAAATAGCAAATTCTTCACAAGAGAGATCCTCATCACAGGAATCTTCATCAAATTCACATATGCCAGTGAGGGCTGTAACATGCTTAGCAATTTCAACATCAGGTTCACTTTTAGAATCATCATCAGACCAAAAAACAGACATGCCCTTCTTTTATTTCTTGAGGTACGTAGTACATTCAGATCTAATGTGACCAAAACCCTCACATTCATGACACTGAATACCTTTTCCTTGATTGGGATTCCCCCCTGTTCTTGCATTTTTTTTCTGAAAGTCACTGTTCTTCCTGATGTCGAATGACATGTTCTTGACATCTGGTCTTGACTTCTTATCCATACTCTTCAACACCTTATTGAATTTCCTCCCAAGAAGCACAATATCATTAGAAATTCCTTCATCAGTCTCCATGTCACATTGACCCTCTTCATCATTAGTGTTGGAGATAAAAGTTATGCTCTTGTTCTTCTTTTCAGATCTTTCATTGATAGCCAACTCAAAAGTTTGAAGTGACACAACAAGCTCCTCCATTTTCATGTTGCTAATGTCTGGGGCTTCTTCAATCATTGTGACCTTCATGTCAAACTTCTTAGGCAACAACCTGAGAATATTTCTAACCAGCTTCTCCTCTGACATCTTTTCTCCCAAGGCACTAGATGTATTGGTAATATCAAGAATATTCATGTAAAAATCATGAATGGACTCGCCGTCTTTCATCCTGAGATTCTCAAATTTGGTGGTGTGAAGTTGAAGTCTCGACATCTTTCCTTTAGATGTGCCGTCATAAGTGGTTCTGAGGATTTCCCATGCATCTTTGGCCATGGTACATGTGTTTATCAACCTGAAAATATTTTTGTCAACCCCGTTGAATAAGGCATTCAAGGCTTTGGAGTTTCTAAGAGCAAGATCATCTTCTTCCTTAGACCAGTCCTCTTCTGGCTTCAATTCAGTTGTATCCTTCCCATCTTTTCCCTTCACAACAGGGTGTTCCCAACCTTTGATAACTGCTTTCTAGGTTTTGCTATCCATAGATTTTAGAAAAGCCACTATACGCCTTTCCAGTATTCATAGTTGGTGTCGTCCAAAATAGGTGGTCTGTTGACAAATCCTTGTTCCTTGTCCATAGTACTAGAAATTATATTCCCTGGAGCTCACCCAAAATAGAACAGTGATGCCAATTGAAATTCTGGCGCATAGTGGACAAATGTCATATACGATGTCACAACACCAGAATGTCGAATGCAATGTCAAAACTTTATGACAACAGAAATAAAAATACGTGACTTAAAGTAAGATACGGGAAATAAATAACACAAGGAAGTTGTTAACCCAGATCGGTGGACTGTCACTACATCTGGGAGCTACTAAGTCAGGAAGGAAATCCACTATAATAGTATTAGTTTGAAGCTCTTATGTAAACAACCTCCGGTTTACAATCTTCGTACCTAATCACTACCTGTGCAATTTCTATCTAAGACACTTTTAGATAAGAGACCCCTCTCAATCACACAATAGTAATGATAAAGCAAACAGTCAAAGAAGAAGACACTCTTCAAGAAACAAAATGCACTCTTGCTTAAAAGCTTACGAGTGATTGACAATTACAACTCTACTAAAACAATTCAACCCTAGTATCAAGGTGATACAAGAGTGGCTCACAAATAAGAATGAACAAACAAAAACCTAATGAACTCTCACAAAAATACGGCTGCCCTCCTTGCACTTTAGGTTTAGAGTCTTCTTATAAATAGCCTTCAAAAAAGTATGGACTTGATGATCAAATTAGGCTAAAATAAATAGCACATCCATAATATTTTGGAAAATAATATATTATTAAATGCATATCCATAGTATATTATTTCCTAAAGTTCAAATTCAAATCAAATCTTCTGCAAAAACAAATCAAATCAAATATCATGTTTCCTTAAATAATATGCCATCCTATCTTAGGAAACATTGCAAAGGTAAAATCGACCTCTGCATCTAAAAACACGCGCTCCTTGGGCAGTAAAATTCATGAAACAAATCTTCAAAGAATTTTCACTAATAAAACCAAATCTTCCAAAACGCGAAACCAGATCTGCTTTAGTACCGCACCAACATGTCACGACATCTGGTAGGACATCTCGCTAGAATGCTTGTTTTAATAAAATATAGACAATCATAAAGCATACAACCTAACAGATTTAAAAAGGATTACTTAGTGGTTAAGATTAATTTCAAACAAGCTTATGATTGTTTATCTTGGAATTATTTAAGGCTTTTATTGAAGGCTATGAACTTTGGCTAAAAACAGTTGAATTAGATGGAGACCGTAGTGTTCATAAGCTCTTTGTCCATTCTGATTAATGATTGTCCCCCTTTGGAATTTCAAGTGAGTCGAGGATTGAGACAAGGTGATTCTCCTTCACCCTTCTTATTTATCTTGGCAATATAAGGTCTTGCAGGTATAACGAGGAAAGTTGTGCTTTCAGGTGATTACAAAGGTTTTTCTTCGAACGAAACTATTCAATTCGATATTCTTCATTTCACTGACGATACCATTATGTTTTGCGATGGTCATTTCGAAAATCTTTGGAGTATCAAAGGAACTCTTAGAGGATTTGAAGATGTTTCCGGGCTTAGTGTGAATTTCTCAAAACAAGACTTTTTAGAATCAATTTAAGATATGAGTTTCTTCCTACAGCAACAACTTTTTTGGATCGTGAGACAGGTTCTTTACCGTTCAATTTTCTTAGAGTGGTTGGGGGATCCAGTCCCAAGAGGTTTGACTATTAGAATCCTTTATTAGTGTCGCATCGGCGTAAATCAACCGGCGGAAAAGACAGAAGAGTCGCCACTGAACGTTATTTATCCCAATGCAGGGAAAGGAAACGATCGAAGAAAACCTCAACAAAGGGAAAGACAAGGTTATCGCAACCATAGCCTGAGTTCGAGAGTCGGTTACGCGAGAGGAAGGTATAAGCACCCCCTCGTGTCCATCGTACTCGATCGGATCCATGCTTGTTGTTTCGATCAAAGGGTGTGTTATCTAAATCCTACTGCTAAGGAGAAAAGAAAAAGAAAAAGTGACTCGGTAGGACATCACAGTCCTAAGCCTACGTATTCCCTCGGGAATGGGAAAATCAGAGTTAACGTAGTTCGGAGAGTACAGGATTGATGGGGGGAAGGTTGCTCTCCAAGACATCGTTGCCTTATGCCTATGTATCCTACATCGGATGAGAAAGAGGAAGTCAGAGCAGTCGTAGTTCGACCTACATGTCAGTTTTGATCGGTGAAAGAGTCTCGGTCGCACTAGGGCGAGAGAAAAGGTTTGATTGATTGGTTGGTTAACGTCTCGATCGCATGGGTGTGAGAGAAAAGGGAAGTAAGTTGTTAGTGTGCTCGCCAAGATATCACATCTTATGCCTACGTATCCTCAATCAGATGGGAAAGAGGAATCAGAGCATCCGTAGTTCACGCTACTACGGGAAACTAAAACAGTCTCGATCGCACGATTGTGAGAGAAAAGAGTCAGGACTCACAGAAGGTCTAAGGGAAACTCGACCCTACAAGTTATCATGCATTGCGGTGGTCCTAAGGCCAGGATCATGAGGGGTGCCTATCTAATATTGTCATGCATGGATTAAAAGCCTAATCTATCTCCTACCTCCAACTTAATCGAAAATTAAGTGGAGCTAGGAATCCTAAGGGTTCATGTGAATACAAAGCACTCAGTAAGTAAACACGAAGCAACTCAATCACAAAATAAACGATGTCGTGATCTCAGTTGAGCAACAACACTGAGTGCCTCCTCGTTCTCAACTGAAAAAGAAATGCAACAGAAATGGACGATGTCGTGATCTCAACTATGAGGAAGTTGAGTGAATCTTCGTCAACTACAAGATGAAAACGATGTCGTGATCTCAACTACAAGGAAGTTGAGTGGCTCTTTGTCCATCACAATGTAAGACAAATAGGAAAGCCAACAACAACCAAGTATCAGTGAATTGGCGCCAAGCCAAGTATACAACTAGGAATGAAAACTCCACACTCAATAACAAGCCGCAAGCACAAGTGCTAAGCCCTAAGTATACTTCCTACAAGTGCGCAAGTGGTACCTAATGGAGAAGGTATGTTGCCTCTTTAAAGCGCGCAACAAGCTCAAGCCTCAAAGCTATCAGGTACTTCCAACAAGTAAGCAAGTCCAGTAGTCAAGCATCTAACATCAAGTTCAAACAATGCCAGAATTTAACAAGCATCAGGTGTAAGCAACTATCATCCAAGGTAAACAACCAGAAGAACCGAAATTAACATCAGGAATCGGTCCAAGCGCTATCAGGGACTAATCATAATCTGCATCAAGAAATCTTATTAGTTCAAACAACGTTATGAAAAGTATTCACAAAACAACCCCCACAGGATTAATCAGATCTTATACGACAAGAGAAACACACAGAAGTCTAACCAAATATCCACAATCACAACAATTAGTATGGTTATCACGTAATCAAAATTAGAACAATACCTAACCAGATTTAATCTACAATTAAACAACTACTAGTCAAAGTGAAGAGTCAATTAGAATCAAGGTTAATTTCTAATTCACAAACAAATTCTAAAGTTATGAATTACTTCTAAAAATCTAATTTTAAAACTAATTCTAAAACAATTCTAAAGAAAATCTAATTAAGACCAAAGTTCATTTCTAATTCAAAATTCTAAAGTTTGTAAACTAATTCTAGAAATCTAATTTTAATTAAAAAGAAAAACTAAAGTTACAAGTTAATTCTAAAATTGTGATATCTAATTCTAATTAAAAAGAAAACCAATTAAAATTATCAAAATCAAATATCAAACTAAAAACTAAATTCTAAAACAAAAGCAAAAAAAAAAAACAATAAACAACAAAGGGGGTGAGTAGAGAACTTGGTGTGTGGAAAAAACATCACACGGACCCCAGGCCTAGGTCCAAGGTGCCGTGAGAATCATACTTTGCATAAATCACAATGCTGAAGTTACCCAATAACACTACTCAGAGGCGGCGTTTTCATCTCCATCATCTTCTTCGCATAGCCTCCCATTTCGCCACCACGTTTTTTTGTCCACCTTCTATGGCTTCGTCGTCCTCTCCTTCATAACGTCAACATACCACCTCCGTTCCCCTCTCTCAAGTTCAAATTCAACACTGGAGAAACCTAGTCTTTTCCATGCCAGAGATCACTGTCGCGACGGCGGAGAGCTAACCATCACAAACTCTACATGAACGAGTTCGCCTCGTCCTTCTCATCTCAAATCCACCCTCCACTCAGCTTAAATCTCCCTTAAACACACAAATCAAAATGAAATATAAAAAACCTTAAATCACAGGTTCAGAAATTAACCGCCCATTTGATGCTATCCGGAGTCCAAACCCTAGAGGTTTGGCTCCCTATACGTTGAGTGTAGCGCGAATTTTTGCGTGGTTGTGAAGCACTATCGCTTTGGGGTACTACAATTCGATTCATTTTTATCATGTTAAGTTGTTTAAGGAAGGGAAATAGATGTCTCCAATTAACCCTGCTTGCATACTAAGTTTAAACAGGTGACGGTTGGTTTACAGATGCTATTAAGATTGTGGGTCTCTCTTAGGTTATTTTGTTAAAAAAATAGAGTGCCTGGACTATTTGTGAGGTAAGATATTAATGTGTTTAGATTTGATGCTTTTGGGTTGAATTGGTGGAGATACTGGGTTTTGGGTTTTGGATTAGTATGCTCACTAAGATTTTTCCAATCTTATGCCTAGGTATTCCCGTTTAACGAAACAGGGAAATCAGAGCGATCGTAGTTCCTCCTATTCTATGGGAGGAAAAAGGTTATTTTGGTGTCTTGTTCAAAGCCCAAGACGTGAAGCTAAATGTGGTTTGTATCTTGTTCAAAGCCCAAGATGTGAAGCTGAAGGGTCTATTTGTATCTTGTTCGAAGCCCAAGATGTGAAGCTAAAGGGTTTTGACTTCAGAGAGAATTTGTCATTTATAAAGAGGGATATTTGGTCTGTTTGTCACAACTGTTGGGTGACTGATTATAAAGGAGAATTACTTTAACTGGGATATGTGAATCCAGCAATGCCATAGTTTCCTTTATAGGGGATTTTTATCCTGAAGGAGAAGACTTTAACTCAGTTTAGAGCAATGTCATCTTTCCTTAGGAATTTATCATGCTAAAAGAGGGACAGTGGCGTGGATGTAAATAATCCAGAGGCTTGCCGCTTACAGCAATTAGATGAAGGAAAATGAGTTGTTGATGTTTGTATCCTGTGAGCAAGGAACATATTTTGATGCTAAAAGGTTGATTGACTCAACTGGGGTTTTCTTATACAAAGCCTAAGAGGTGGCTATTGACCCAACAAGAGGTGTTTTTATGTGTCTCGTACGAAGCCCGAGAGAGAGGCTAAAAGGGGTTGACTCAACAAGAGAGTGCCTTTATATGTGTTTTGTACGAAGCCCAAGACGGAGGCTAAAAGGTTTTGACTCCACATGAGGGTCTTTTATAATCAACAAGAGAGTGATTTTGTATCTCGTACGAAGCCCGAGATGGAGGCTGAGAGGGAAGTGACTCAACAAGAGAGTCTTTTATACTCAACAAGAGAGTGATTTTTATCTCGTACGAAGCCCGATATGGAGGCTAAACAGGTTTGACTCAATAAGAGAGTCTTTTATACTCAACAAGAGAGTGATTTTTATCTCGTACGAAGCCCGAGATGGAGGCTAAACAGGTTTGACCCAACAAGAGAGTCTTTTATACTCAACAAGAGAGTGATTTTTATCTCGTACGAAGCCCGAGATGGAGGCTAAACAGGTTTGACCCAACAAGAGAGTCTTTTATACTCAACAAGAGAGTGATTTTTATCTCGTACGAAGCTCGAGATGGAGGCTAAACAGGTTTGACCCAACAAGAGAGTCTTTTATACTCGACAAGAGAGTGATTTTTATCTGGTACGAAGCCCGAGATGGAGGCTAAACAGGTTTGACCCAACAAGAGAGTCTTTTATACTAAACAAGAGAGTGTGAAAAGGTTAGCTCTGCTGGGGAGAATCATTGTACAAAGCCCAAGAGGAGGCTATTGTGCTGGTGACTGTTTCAGTTTAGTGACAGGTCCAGTATGTTGGATAAAAGAGAAAATCAGTTCTTATGAAGGGAACGATTAAAGGTATTGTTGTGCTTTGGGATTGATCAGAGGATCAGGTTTACTTCCTTTTCTTTAAGGAAATGGAAAATCCAAAGGGTATTGAGACTGTCCAAGTCTTTTGGTGTTTTAAGAAATCGATTCTCAAGTAGTGAAATGATCTTTGTATGATGCCCAAGAGAAGGTTGGTATGTTAAGGGATAAAGGTCAACCCATTAACATGTCTGACACTTGACTCAGAAAGACAGCTCTAGCAAATTGATGACTAGGTTCTGTTCCTATACCTGTAGAGGTCTCTGGGTCCTTGTACTAAGCCCAAGAGAAGGCATGAGAGCTTTTAAGAAGACGAAGGGTCCTCTTACAATGCCCAAGAGGAGGCGGGGATGCTTTTAAGAAGCCTGTGGGTCCCCAAACCCCGAGAAGTTCAAGACATGCCATTCATCGAGAATAGATCAAGCCAGGAAAGTCCGAGAATTTGGAAGAAACTCAAGAGATGCCATTCACGGAGAAAAGATCATCCCTGGGGAGTAGAGTCTCTTTGACGATTTCTAAGAGTGACAGTCTGAGAAAGGGTTCACCGAGAATGCTGCCTTTCACGTCTCCATATTGTTTAACCCCAAGAGGAGGGAAGACTGTGTCTGGTAATCCTATGGGGATCTAGTTTTGTTTGTATTTAAGAGTGACCAACAGGGCTTTACCTAGTGCTAGACGTAGTTGTCGGGGAAAACTCTAAATAACTATACTAGTATTACACAGTTGATATTTGACAAGTATATAAAATTTTGTGAAAGAAGACTTACAGTGAGCAGCCCCACAATACAGTTATATATATATATATGAAAGCGGGTAAACACTTACTCGGTTGTAGTGCTTCCATGCTGTTTGGTTAGTTGTTCAACAAAGAAAGCTTTGATAACAATATTATATTCAAAATCAAAGGAGAAAGTGTTTTGAAAAGGTTGTTGGGGCTTACAGCTCAAGGAGAGGCCCAAGTTTTATCAGTGATTGCCTTGTTGTTTGAAATTGTACAGGGACTTATACAAGTGACTGAGGCCCAAAAAGGTTTTTTGTACAAAGGGATGGGTCTTACACTCTCTCAAGAGGCCCAAAGGTGTTTAAAGAAAAATAATGGATCTTATAACACGAGGGTAGGCCTAGATGATTTGTTTTTTGAATTGGCGATCGCACCGAGATTTCTTTAACATACTGGGTCTTATACAATGCATTGAGGCCCATAAAGTTTTGGTTAAAAAAGGGGTTGGTCTTACACTCTATTAGAGGCCCAATGATTTATTTTTGTACAAGTGATGGGGCTTACAGCTCAAGGCGAGACCCAAAGGATTTTGCTAAAAAAGGCGACGATCGCGCCGTTGTTTTTGAAAATACAGTGGGACTTATACAATGACTGAGGCCCAAAAAGTGGTGTATTTACAATGGGGATGGGTCTTGCACTCTAATAGAGGCCCATGAGTGCTTGAAAATGATTTGCGAGGGTGAAAATCAAAGAAACCCTAATTTTGTTTTCCTTTAAAAGTAAATATTTAAAGAAAATCAAATAAAATGCTAAAAATACCAAATAAGTTTGAATAAACCACATGTGATTTTTTTAAGGTTTGAAAAAATGAGGTTTTATCACAAGATGAATTAAACTCATTTGGTTTTGATTTTCAAAGTAAATATTCACTTTTAAATGTTTAAAAACAATTAAAAAGGAACTTATACACAAAAATACTAATTATATTAAATAACTAATATAAATTTGATTTTTTTGTGGAATAAAATATTTCAACATTTTTGTGATTTTTTGCAAAAAGAACCAATAAAAAATAATTAAAATTGAGAGAGTTATTAATTTTTCAAATCATTAAAAATAATAAGAAAAACAATAAAAAGTGGAAAGAATAGCAAAAAGAGGATCTGGGGCGAGGGGGATTCGAACCCCAGACCTCTTATGTATAGGGCGCGCGCCTTACCACTGGGGTGGTGATACATCCGTTGATAGAAATACAACCACAAATATACAAGACTTGCCTTGTTTTTGGCCTGGCCCAATGCAAGGCAAGGCAAGATTTTGGTTGAAAATGTGAAGGCCATAACTTTCTCATTTCTCCATGGATTGGGACAAAATTTAGGTCTATCCTGCCTTGAATTTCACAAGAAATCCAATGGTGGTGGTGTTTTTTTTCAGATCATGCTCCTATTGAAAAACCCGATAGTGGTTTTGAAATAGGCCATGATTTACATTTTTTGTGCCATCTCTTGGTACAAGCATGAATTACATGATAAATTGGTGCAAACACAACACATATAACATGTATAAGAGATGCATGATCAGTGGACATCAAAAGAAAGCATGATTCAAAGAATCCAAGTTGTGATGCTTACATCTTTTTGGAGCTTTTGTGCAATCTGCCAAGGGCTTTGTTCCAGAAATGATTTGATGCTTTGAACAACCTCAAATGATCCCTTAGAAGCTTTTAGGATGGTTGGAATCAGCTAGAAAACTCAGGAACAAGTTTGAGCTCTTTCTTGCAAAAGGGGCAAAAGTGGCCAAAATAGCAACTCTCTCAAATGGTGTTCCAGATGGGGGAACCATTTGGGACAATTCAAGGATGATATTTAGAGTGTGTTTGAGGTTTTATCTGGTTTGGAAAGTGACTGAATCAAGACATGGCTTGAAAAAATGCACAAAAGTCCTATTTTGAGGTTTTGAGAGGTGACTTTGTGATTTTGGTGTTACAGGTCACTTGTGAGAGTTTGGACAGCTTAGATATGACATATTGGATGTGTTTGGATCATGAGTTGTGGTGGAATTGCTCTCTAACTCAAAAAATCAGAGTTACCTTGCTAAAGAAGGTATTTTTGCCTAGAGAAAGAGATTTTGAGGAAAACAAGTGTTGTAGTGCTTTGGTGTACTCCAACTGAACACAATTGAGCTCTATTTATAGTAGAGCAAGTTTGTTTTGGCTGCAATAGTGAATGGCAACTGCAGCAGAGGTTTGGCCAATGTTAATCAATGAGAATCCAAGTCTCCTCTAGCCATTGACTAGAGGTTAGGGCACAGGCTACTGGTTCCCTTGGTCTTGGATAAGTCTTGACTGAATTCAGTTGGAAATGGCTCAGTCCATGCCACCTTGGTGCATCCATTAAATGCTCCAAACCAAAATTGGAGTCTTGTCCCTCTTTTAGGCACTTCTAGGTTTGACATGCTATTTTTTGTTCCAAGGACTTGGGAGGCTGATGGATCAGTGTTTGTCCCTCCTTAGTCTCCCCCTGAGGTGTTCAGATAGATAAGTGTGTTTGTCATTTGTACAAATTTGGCAAATCGAGCAAAATGCACAAATCTGCCTTGCTTTGACAGTTTTCAGCAAGGCATATTACCATTGTCATATCTCATGGCTCAAGTGGAATTTGATGGAGTTCTTGGCCATTTTGGAAAGTCGTCATATGATACAACAACTGTTTTATCATAATTGGTTTTGATACATTTTGGATCCAAGTGAAAAATGCCCCTACATTTTGAAAAAAGTAAGACAGATTCTGACTTAGTGAAAATTTCACTAAGTGTTGGAAAAAAGTGACATTTTCACTTTTTGTGATTTTGATCATTCCATAACTTAAAATCCATGAGGAATTGGAATGAGTTATGTTTGAAGCTTTTGTAGAGGGTCATGAGAGCTACAAATTCTGCTTTGAATGGGGAAAAATGGCCTTGTGGTTTAGGAGTTATGATCCTCCAAAGTTAGTACCCTAGCCACTTTGTTTCATAACTTTAGAAAAATTTCTAAGTTTTTATGGTTACCCCTTTTACAAGTTATCCCACTTTTCTGGATTTTTCTTGATGAATGATGATTCCAATCACACATTAACATCATTTTAGGGTTAAGGAACCATAATTTACTAAAAAAATCAAAAATTCAAACTTTGACTTTTGGGCACAGATGACTTTTTATCAGATGAATTCCAAACTGTGCGATCCTCTATGAAATCAAGTCCTTGACCTAAATCAAACTTGATGGATTGATTTCATAGGTGTCATAGGGTGTATTGAATCATGTCCTAGGGTTTGGGAGTATGTCCTGGTCAAAAGTCCAAGGTACAGTTGACTTTTTCCGCGAAACCCTAACTGTGGTTCTTATGAACCTGAAACTTGGGAACCAAGCTTCTTGGATCAATCCATTGTTGCAAATGGATCAATTTGGTTTATTAGAGACCCTCAAATTCTCTCTTGAGGTCTTGGCTCATGATTTGTCCCAAAAGTTAACTTGGGGGTGAATTAGGTCAAGAAACCCTAATTCTTGATTTTTTATGAATGCATCCCCTGAGGTCAAAATTGACTTGATGATTGGATCCATGATGTCCAATGGAGCATATTAGGTTATGCTTTGAAGCATTGGCTCATGCCCAGAGGAAAATTTCCATCTGGAGGCCCTGGTCGACCAAACCCTAATTTGGTGACACTGGCGATCTTAAGGCTTAATCCACCTGGAATGCTGCAACATTGTGCTTGATTCTTGCTTTGGGGGTCCTCTTGATCCATTGTGGATGTTTGAGAGGTTAGACAAGTTAAATATCATGTCATTCCTTGATTGATCCTTTGTCTAAGGCTCAAAGAGGGCTTGAAACCCTAAGTCTGATTGTAGTGGATGCTCACCTATCTTTGGGGAGACTAATGAGGTATGATGGCCCATCCATATTGTGATGATGATTTGCACAATGATGGGAAATATTAGTGGTCAAAATTTGGGGTATGACAGATGCCCCTATTTAATCTTCTTGGACCCGAAGGTGTGAATGGCGAAGGTATTCGGGCATTCGGGGTGCAAGAGGATTAAATATCGGAATACCCAAAATTTTGATGGTGGTTATGAATGGTAGTTCATGCATCCTTCTTCTTTTGCTAAGCAATGATGCTTAGAAAAGGTAAAAACTTCCCCTCGATCCTGGTTTCCTACCAAGGAACTGGTCTCAGTTTCTGATATAAACTTCCCCTCGATCCTGGTTTCTAACCAAGGAACTGGTCTAAGTTTCTGAAATAAACTTCCCCTCGATCCTGGTTTCCTACCAAGGAACTGGTCTAAGTTTCTGAAATAAACTTCCCCTCGATCCTAGTTTCCTACCAAGGAACTGGTCTAAGTTTCTTTTGTCAATAAACTTTATTGACAAGGGACGCTATGTGTAGCGGTTTTCCTCAAACTTCTCGCAGAATTTTCCTGGGGAGATGCCATTTGATGGGAAAAACTTTTGATGTCAGACTTGCTGGGGAACCCATCTGTCTGAATTGTAAAGGGGTACAAACTTCTCTGTTGGAGATGCCATTTATTGACTCTATCTGGGGAAAATTAGTCTCTTGAGAGACTGTTTCCGCTTTAGTATTTACATCATACTTTTCTCGGGATCTTCTCGGAGAAATTCCATATGATGTGATCCAATTTAGAGGTGCTGATGACTTTTTTGTCATTGGATTTTTCGGAGAAAAACGGTTGTATTGTCGAATCTCTAATTAAGAGGCTTTCTCTGGGGATTTTCCTTAATCCGGGAAAGCGAAGATATCATCTTCAATGGCGAAGAGTGACATTTGCCAAAAGTTTCTCTGGTTTTCTTAGAGGTTCAAGTTATCAAAGTGGTCAAGGGCCAACTCTAATCTAGAAATAAACTGGAGGAGAGAGATTGTTCAGACGCAATATTCCCTGACGAGGAAAGAACTGACAACTCGATTGTGAAGACTTTTATCACTATGGGACAAGACCGACTAGAGTGATAGTGATGCAATATGAATATGAATGTAAATAAATAATGCATGATGCATGTATGTATATACTCACGAAACTGACACGACATACAGATTAGTAGATGAACACGACTGGATACTCGGCCACAGTGGGAGATAAAAAGTATCGCTGGTTTAAGATAACAATTATGCCTTGCTTAGGAGAAGTAGTCCCTGTGGGGGAACAACCGTTGGTCGGGCTTAGGAGGTAAGAACTCTGCCGAAGATGTCAGATAGAGTAGTCCCTTCGTTCAGGCGCACTGATTTAGAAGGAGTGCTTTGATTCTGCACTTTGAAGTTCGCTTACTTCTGGCGAAGCGATCGATGTTCTTTCGATGTTCAACAGTAAAAATAATTGACATCTTAATTTTAAAAGCAGAAAAAGTTTGTGACAAGAAAATTCATTTTTTGTTTTATTTCAAGAATCGCTGATCATGTTAAAACGTCGTTCTGTAAAAC
Source organism: Lathyrus tuberosus (assembly GCA_022829125.1). NCBI lineage: Eukaryota > Viridiplantae > Streptophyta > Magnoliopsida > Fabales > Fabaceae > Lathyrus > Lathyrus tuberosus. The sequence goes on along the minus strand of JALAZF010000022.1, from coordinate 18,309,309 downwards.
TAAAATAAATAAGAATTGCAAACAAAAGCACAAGGGCTCAAATTATATTGATAGGATGGAAATCATCCAAACGCGTGATTCCACAGAGTATTCACAAAGTTAGAAAATGGTAATTTAAGGGAAAAGGGCTACATTGGAACATAATGACCACTATCCTTCTACCAACTTTGAATTCTGGGCATCCTGAGCTTCTGTCGAAGATGACCTTGACTAGAGTTTTCTGATGGATGGCATTACTACTGCTGGGGAATTTTCCCCTATTGGACGTAGTTACTTGCCATTATCCCTAATTTTTGCCTGGATTTTACTTTGAGATTTCCAATCCAGCGGGATGATTTTTGATCATGTTTCTAATTTTTACTTGGACCGCCCTTACGGGTTTTCAATCCACCGAGATGTTTTTTTTATTATTTAGGCGAAGTATTTCTTGACTACGTCAACATTCGTGGGGTAGGAAAATTACTCTCCATCCATGGTTGCAAGTCTCAAGGCGCCGCCCGAGAAAGCTTTCTTGACCACATAGGGGCCGTCATAGTTCGGAGTCCACTTGCCCCGGGAATCAGTGAGAAAGGATTGTATCTTTTTTAGCACAAGGTCTCCTTTCCTGAAGATGCGAGGTCGGACCTTTTTGTCAAACGCTTTCTTCATCCTTTGCTGATACAACTGACCGTGGCATAGTGTCGTGATTCACTTCTCTTCGATCAGGTTTAATTTGTCGTGTCGATTTTGACACCATTCAGCCTCTGTTAGTTTAGCTTCCATTAATACCCGAATCGATGGGATCTCTACTTCTATGGGGAGCACTGCTTCCATGCCATACACTAGAGAGAAAGGGGTTGCCCCTGTTGAAGTGCGGACAGATGTACGATAACCGTGAAGAGCAGAGGGCAGCATCTCGTGCCAATCTTTGTAGGTTGCAACCATCTTTTGAACGATCTTCTTGATGTTCTTGTTAGCTTCTTCTACCGCTCTGTTCATCTTAGGCCTGTAGGGAGATGAGTTATGGTGTTCGATCTTGAACTCTGCGCACAACTCTTTCATCATCTTATTATTCAAGTTAGATCCATTATCAGTAATGATTTGGCTAGGAACACCATAACGGCAGATGATATTGTTTTTTATAAATCACACTACCACTTGTCGAGTTACATTGGCGTATGACGCTGCTTCGACCCACTTGGTGAAGTAATCAATGGCTACCAGGATGAACCGATGTCCATTCGAACTTTGGGTTCAATCATGCCAATCATGTCGATTCCCCATATGGAAAAAGGCCATGGGGAAGAAAGAACTTTGAGATGCGTTGGCGGTACATGGATTTTGTCTGAGTATACCTGACACTTGTGACACCTCCTCATGTACTTGTAGCAGTCAGATTCCATGGTCAACCAATAGTACCCTGCTCTGAGAACTTTTCTCGCCATTGTGTGTCCATTGGCATGAGTGCCAAAGGATCCTTCGTGAATTTCTTTTATCAGCATGTCTGCCTCTGGCCTGTCTACGCATCAGAGCAAGACCATGTCAAAATTCCTCTTATAGAGTGTATCACCGCTCAAGAAGAAGCTGCCTGCTAGCCTTCTGAGGGTTTTTCTGTCTTTTCTTAGTGCCCCGGGTGGGTACTCTTGTTTCTGAAGGAAGCATTTGATATCGTGATACCAAGGTTTGTCATCTATGACTGCTTCAATCACGAAGATGTAAGCGGCCCGTTCAAGGCGCATTATGTCGATCTTAGGTAAGTCGGTCCATTGACCTACACTAATCATGGAAGAAAGGGTGGCTAAGGCATCAGCCATGTGATTCTCATCACGAGGGATGTGATGAAACTCGATTCTGTTGAAGAAAGGTAACAACCTTCTTGCATAATCTTTGTAAGGAATCAATCCTGATTGGTATGTGTTCCAAACTCCTTTGATCTGATTGACGACCAAAGCTGAGTCGCCATATACATCCAAGTTCTTGATCCTTAAATCACTCGCTTCTTCGAGACCTTTCGCGGCCGGCAAAGATTTTCGAGTCGCCACCATATTTTTTTTAAGGGAAATAATGATAAACCTAAAAATCCTTAATCCCAAGGACAAAGATTCCTACGGTTCGGGAGTCGGTTAAGTGAGGGGAAGGTGTTAGGCACCCCTCACTTCCATTGTACTCAATGGGATCCTCCTTAGATTTTAGGGCATGCTCGTTTGTTTGTCTAAATGATTTATTTACAAAAGAAACCTAAGTTTTTTTATTAATTATACTCTCTAGGGTTCACAACCCTATGCCTATGTACCCTCACTTTGAAGGATCAGAGTAACCGTAGTTCACCTCCCTTATTTCTACCCCCTAATCCTATTCCCATTCCTAATCCTAAACCCAATCCACAATTTATACTCTTGGATAAAGAGTTCTATCCCTTGATCTATTATTTATACTCCTAGATAAGGAGTTTTATCCCTTAATATATTATTTATACTCCTAGATAAGGAGTTTTATCCCTTATCCATTATTTATACTCTCGGATGGAGAGTTCTATCCCTAATCCATTTATTTATACTCTCGCATATCAAGAGTTCTATCCCTAATCCATTTATTTATACTCTCGGATATCAAGAGTTTTATCCCTAATCCATTTATTTATACTCTCGGATATCAAGAGTTTTATTCCTAATCCATTTATTTATACTCTCGAATGGAGAGTTCTATCCCTTATCCATTATTTATACTCTCGGACGGAGAGTTCTATCCCTAAACCGTTTATTTATACTCTCGGATATCAAGAGTTCTATCCCTAATCCATTTATTTATACTCTCGGATATCAAGAGTTCTATCCCTAATCCATTTATTTATACTCTCGGATATCAAGAGTTATATCCCTTATCCATTATTTATACTCTCGGATGGAGAGTTTTATCCCTAATCCATTTATTTATACTCTTGGATATCAAGAGTTCTATCCCTAATCTATTATTTATACTCCTAGATAAGGAGTTTTATCCCTTAATCTATTATTTATACTCCTAGATAAGGAGTTTTATCCCTTATCCATTATTTATACTCTCGGATGGAGAGTTCTATCCCTTATCCATTATTTATACTCTCGGATATCAAGAGTTCTTTCCCTAATCCATTTATTTATACTCTCGGATATCAAGAGTTCTATCCCTAATCCATTTATTTATACTCTCGGATATCAAGAGTTCTATCCCTAATCCATTTATTTATACTCTCGGATATCAAGAGTTTTATCCCTAATCCATTTATTTATACTCTCGAATATCAAGAGTTATATCCCTAATCCATTTATTTATACTCTCGGATGGAGAGTTTTATCCCTTATCCCATCCTTTATTTAGGCTCTCGGACCAAGAGCGTTATCCCAAATTTAAATCCCTTTTTGTATCCCTTAAGATGAATTTCCAAAATCCAAAAACTTTATATTGAAAATATCCAAACAACCCCTTTATTTCTCCCATAAAAATGTAATTTACCAAAAAATGTTGAAAAGTTAAGTTAATTAATTAAATAAAATTAAACCTAATTTTATAATTAAGTTAAGGAATTAACTTAATTACAATAAAAACCTAAAAAAAAAATTAATATTTAATTAAAAAATTAAGTTAAGGAATTAACTTAATTATCACAAAAAACCTAAATTTAAAAATCCAATTAAATAATTAAGTTAAGGAATTAACTTAATCATCTAAGTCTAAATTAAAAATTTGTAACCTAATTAAGCTAAGGAATTAAATTAATTATATGAAGAAGAAAAAAAAACAAAATTAAAAAATAAATCCTAGTTAAAAAAATTAATTTATTGTTTTATTTAAAAAAACAGGGAGGGGTGCATTTCCTTCGAAAAAGAAGCAATTGGGATTCTGGTGGGGTGTTAATAGTGATTAGGGCGCAAGGCCCAATCACCTGAGTCCAAAATCTGAGAAAAAAACAAAAAAAGGCCACTGTGGGAAGGAGTCAACGGTTGACTCCCTCGGAGGCATTAGATCTTGATCCGAAGTGTCTCTATGCTTTGGAATCCTGGCCCCTGATCATGATTACCCGTCCAAGTAATCCAATCTGATGGTTATGGTATCTAGTCAACGAAGGAGTACTGAATGTCTGCACGCATATGATCTCTAGTTGACTCCCCAAGTCAACCGATCTGGAGGAAGCAAGAGACGCCACTTAGCGCAAATCCATGGCCGCACGGAGGAAGTATTTAATCCTGTTCCTTCTCAGACCTCTCCCATTTCTCACTTCTCTTTCTCTCTCTTCGTTCGCTCCCTCTCTCTCTAACTCCCACTTCTCTCGCCTCTCTCTAGATCTTTCTCTTCCGGCCACCACCTAAATGGCCTTCGGCCACCACCAAATCCCCCCCAAAACCCTCTATTTCCAGAATCCGGTTGAGGATTCAACCGGGAAATTTAAACATCAAGAACCCTAACCCCAATTTCATGAACCCTAACCCCAAATTTCATGAACCCTAACCCACCTTCAACCAAAACCCAGAAAAAACCTAAGAACCCCTAGAACCCTAAGGGTTCTGGGATGAACCCTTACCCTAGCCTATAGAACCCTAACCCTAAACACGAACCCTAAACCAGTTAAATTCCCAGAAACCCCCCCCCCCCCCCCAAACCCCACGCAAAACCAACAATTAACCCCACACGAAGGCGGATTCACAATAATCAACAACAACGAATAAAAGCTACGTATGCCTACCTCTCCCGCAGTGACACTGGTCATATATTTTGGTTGTTTTTCCTCTTCTAATCCCTCTCCCTTTTCTTTGTTCGCAGGTGGGTTCGAGCTCAGAAGAATTAGGGTTCTAGTGATGAACCCTAAGTCTCTATTAGTAGGAGCTTTAGGTGAAGGTTTGTGGATTCGCGCAGCAATTCGATTTTTGGAGGTCCCTTCTTCTCAGAAATTTCTTCGATTTATATAGGCATTGGAATTAGGTTTTAGGATTAATTAGATTTATATTTGATTTGGAATTTTCTGATGTAATTTGATTTGATTTTATTTGGAATTTTGATTTGTTTTGATTTGGAATTAGGGTTTTGATGTAAAATTGTAATCTTAGATCTGATTGGATTTTTTCTAGGATTTTTTATCTGTACGAGTTAGATTGTAAATTAATAAAAATTGAATATTATTGATTTTTCGTGTTAAGAACCAAATCTGATTGATCCGTTTCCAATTCTCTGCGCGTGAGTTAGAGTTAGGTTGGGGAAGAAGAAGGCCCATTCTGGGTCAACTATTTTGACTGAGTGAAAATAAAATAAACAATAATAAAAAATAATAATAATAATGGACATATCCACAACCGTACAAAAAAAAATGCATTATCAAGCTTAAAATAAAATCACCAAAACAATCTTAATAATAAAATAAAAATAAATAATAATTAGTAACTATATTAATAAATAAATAAAATCCAATACTAATCACTCTTAAACCTTAATTAACCAAAACCATTATCCCTAATAACTAATAATATATATATTTAAAATCTAAATCTTATTTAAAACAAAATTCCTAATTAATAATAAAATAAAAGGATATTAACAAAATACTTAAACTAAATTAATATTAAAACAAGACCTAACTATTTCCTAATTAAAAACAAAATTCTAAAATAATACCCACTTAATTTTCTGTTAAAATAATAAACTCTAAAAAATAAAAATCTAAAAAGCCCAAGTCTTTTTCTAATAAAATAAAAACCTAATTCATTCTACTCTAAAAAATCTAAAATGAGTGAGATCCCCAATAATTTCTTATAATCAATAAAATCTCAAAATAAAACTTTACCTTAGAATAATGAGCAAAAATGAAATAGAAAATAAATCTAAATCCTAAATGCAAAAAACTTTATATAAACCCAAAAAACCCAAAAATAGGCCCAAAAGTAATAGCACACCCCTAAAGCTCAAATGACACCCCCTAAAGCCCAAATGACACCCCCTAGTAACACCAAAAACCCTAAAAAGATGAAAAATCATTGGTCAAAATTTGGAGTACTACAGCTGCCCCTATTTAATCAGCTTCAACCTGGGATGATGATGACGGTGAGTCTTCATCTTCACGAGGAGGAGATGATTAAATATAAAGGAACCCTAATTTTGACCGCGGAGTTGATAGGTTCAGCGTCCGTGTGGACCAATTCCAGGTGCTCCGTTAGTATCTTAATATCCTTGTGCATAGTATCCCTGGTAATAAACCCTTGGCAAAATACCCGATTGAACCCCTTTATCCCTGAGCGTAAGCTATAAGCCCTATGCCATGTATGTATGTTCAAAAGTATGTGTGCTTTTATGCATGATGCATTATTTGGGCTAACGCCTCTTTTATGGTAAGCAATGCATGTTTTTACGGAAACCAATATCTTTTGTAACATTCCAACTTCCCGACCCTTGAACCCTTGACTCCCTTGATGATTGTAACAAGTTTCATGCTCTCACTACCTGGAGATGTGTATTATTCTTCCATAGTGATTGAATCGTGACTGTTAACATGTAGACCCTGTGTTTAACTTGGGAGAAATATGATCCCTGTACTGTCTCCAAATCGAAGTAAAATACCTTTCCCTTTTTCCTTTTTTTTGAAAGCTTTTAATTTTGCCCAATGTTTCAATGCATTACTCTATAATTAATTGACATTTTGCAATCAAGCGGAGTAATTGGAAAGAAAAGAAAATTTTATTTATTGAAAAATGGCCCATAAACAGGCAACAGTACATAAGGAAAGCAAACCTTATAAGGAGGAATTACTACAAATCTATAAGATGAAAAATGGCAATATGAAAAACAAATCTATCTACGTCCCTATTGAATTCAACACCAGCTAATATCCCTTAGTCTCCGAGGCCATGACACTTCGCTTCTGAAGATGACGACTGGATTGCTCATCCCTTTTCGAATCCCTGTTGCGTGGCTGTAAGTGCTATCAGTCGTATGCCTTTTGGATGTCCTTAATTTTTCCTGGACCGTTTCTTTTAAGTCTTAGTCCATCAGGATAATATACCATTTTTTTTCAACTAGCCACCCTTTAGGGTTTTCAACTTGCCGGGTATCATTTTTTATTTAAGTCCCTAATTTTTGCCTAAGCCGCCCTTTCGAGTTTTCGACTTAGCGGCCTTTATCCTCTTTTCCTAGGCATAGTATTTTTTGACTGAATCGGAATTTACCGGTCGCGGTAAATCCGCTCCATCCATAGTAGTCAATATTAAAGCTCCACCGGAGAAGGCGCTCTTTACAACATATGGTCCTTCGTAGTTTGGGGCCCATTTTCCACGAGGATCTTTATAGATGGGTAGCACTTTCCTTAATACCAGGTCTCCTTCTTCGAATAGGCGAGGATGAACTTTCTTGTCGAATGCCTTCTTGAGTCTCCGCTGATATAACTGACCATGACATACAATGGCCATGCGCTTCTCCTCTATGAGATTCAGTTGATCAAGTCTATTTTGTACCCACTCCGCTTCATCTATCTTGGTCTCCATTATGACCCTAAGTGAAGGAATTTCTACCTCAATAGGGAGTACCGCCTCTGTGCCATATACCAAGGAAAAAGGAGTAGCTCCTGTTGAAGTACGCACTGAGGTTCTGTAGCCATGTAGTGCGAAAGGGAGCATTTCGTGCCAATCCTTGTAGGTCTTCACCATTTTCTGGATAATCTTCTTGATGTTCTTATTGGCTGCTTCTACCGCGCCGTTCATCTTCGGGCAATAAGGCGACGAGTTATGGTGATCGATTTTGAAACTCTCGCATAGCTCGTCCATCACTTTGTTATTTAAATTGAGCCCATTATCCGTGATGATCTTGTTAGGAACCCCATAGCGACAAATTATCTCCTTCTTGATGAATCGTGCAATTACTTGTCTTGTCACATTGGTGTAGGAAGCAACTTCCACCCATTTGGTGAAGTAGTCGATAGCAACTAGAATAAACTGGTGTCCATTTGATGCCTTTGGCTCGATCATCCCTATTATGTCTATCCCCCACATAGAGAAAGGCCACAGAGCAGTTAACACATTCAGGGGAGTTGACGGCACATGAATTTTATCCGGGTAGATTTGACACTTGTGGCACTTCTTGACATACTTAAAGTAATCGGACTCCATAGTCAACCAATAGTACCCTGCTCGGAGAATCTTCTTAGCCATAGTATGCCCATTTGCATGGGTTCCGAAGGATCCTTCGTGTATTTCTCTGATGAGCATGTCCTATTCATGTCCATCTAAACACCGGAGTAATACCATGTCATGATTCGTTTTATACAGTACCTCTCCATCAAGGAAAAACTGGGCAGCCAGTCTTCTAAGTGTTTTCTTATCCCCACTTGAGGCATTTGCAGGATATTCTTGTTTCTGGAGGAACTGTTTGATATCGTAAAACCACGGTTTATTATCTACTTCGGCCTCCACTGCTGCACAGTACGATGGTTCATCTAGGCGGTTAATTCTTATAGTCGGTGCTTCATTATACCATTTGACTTTGAACATGGACGCCAAAGTTGCCAAAGCGTCTGCCAGTTGATTCTCATCTCTGGGGATATGATGGAAGGTGGTCTCATCAAAGTATGCTATTCTTTTCCATACACAATTTCGATATCGAGTCAGCTTGGCATTAAGCATTCTACACTCTCCTTTGACTTGATTGATGACGAGAGCCGAATCTCCATATACTTCTAAGATCTTGATTCCGAGGTTAATGGCCTCGTTAATTCCCAAGATGCACGCCTCATACTCCGCCATATTGTTGGCACATGTGAAGCATATTCTCGCAGTAAAAGGTATGTGGAATCCTGTTGGAGAAGTTATAACAGCTCCTACCCCATGTCCTTCTGCATTCGAGGCTCCATCGAATATAAGCTTCCACCGGGATCCGGGCTCGGGTCCTTCTTAAGAATCCGGAATATCATCGTCTCTTACAGCCATAACATCCTCGTCAGGGAAATCAAATTGCATAGGTTGATAGTCATCTACTAGCTGATGAGCGAGATGATCGGCTAACACGCTCCCTTTTATGGCCTTTTGGGTAACATACTGGATGTCATATTCAGTTAGTAGCATCTGCCACCGAGCCACTCTCCCAGTCACTGTAGGCTTCTCTAATATATACTTGATAGGGTCCATTCTGGATATTAAGAAAGTAGTATGGCACACCATGTATTATCTTAATCGTCGGGCGGCCCATACAATAGCACAATAGGTCTTCTCTAAGAGTGAGTATCTGGATTCACAATCCGTGAATTTCTTACTTAAGTAATAGATTGCGTGCTCTTTTCTTCTTGTATCGTCTTGTTGTCCGAGTACACAGCCCACCGAATTGTCAAGCACCGTTAGGTACATTATGAGTGGTCTTCCAGGTACGGGTGGTACCAATATAGGTGGCTCTTGTAAATATTCCTTGATTCGATCTAAGGCCTTTTGACAATTTTCACCCCACTCGATGCTTTGACCTTTCCTTAACAGCTTGAAGATTGGCTCACAAGTAGCCGTAAGGTGTGAGATGAACCTGGCGATGTAATTTAATCTTCCCAGGAACCCACACACTTCTTTTTCAGTCCTCGGTGCTGGCATTTCTTGGATGTCCTTCACTTTGTCTGGATCAACTTCTATACCTCTTTGACCGACTATGAACCCCAACAACTTCCCAGATCTGACCCCAAAAGTACACTTCGCAGGATTTAGTCGTAGCTTGAACTTCCTTAGCCGTTCAAACAACTTCTGTAAATTGACTATGTGCTCTTCCTCAGTTTGTGATTTAGCAATCATATCATCGACATAAACCTCTATTTCCTTGTGCATCATATCGTGAAAGAGAGTTACCATTGCCCTTTGATAAGTTGCCCCAACGTTCTTTAACCCGAAGGGCATTACCTTGTAACAGAAGGTTCCCTGCGGTGTAATAAAAGTAGTCTTTTCCATGTCGGAGGGAGCCATCTTGATCTGATTATATCCGGAGAATCCATCCATGAATGAGAAGACTGAGAATTGGGCTGTGTTATCCACCAACACATCAATGTGGGGTAGTGGAAAGTCGTCTTTAGGACTTGCTCTGTTGAGATCTCGATAGTCTACGCACATTCTGGCTTTTCCATCCTTTTTTGGTACGGGCACAATGTTGGCTACCCATTCTGGATACTTCACTGCGGCTAAGAACCCTGCGTCAAACTGCTTTTTAACCTCTTCCTTGATTTTGAGAGTCATATTTGGTCTAGTCCGCCTTAACTTTTGTTTGACTGGTGGGTATTCGAGTTTAAGCGGTAGCTTATGTTCAACAATATCCGTGTCCAAACCGGGCATATCTTGGTAAGACCAAGCGAACACATCAACATACTCTTGTAGTAACTTGATCAACTTACTCTTGACGTCCTTGTTTAAAGAAGCACCGACTTTAACCTCCTTTTTGTCCTCTTCAGTTCCCAGATTGATCACATCCACTGGTTCCTGATGAGGTTGTATCACCTTATCCTCCTGCCTTAACATTCTGGCTAGCTCTTCAGGGAGCTCACAATCGTCCTCATCACCTTCTTCCGCTTGGTTAATCGGGAACTCGAAGTTGTAAGGAATTATAACGGTGTCGTTTTTAATAGGTTCATTTTTAAATCTGCATGAGGGAGATTTTCTATGCTTATTATTTTTTGAATTGGTGCAAATGAAAGTACTGAAAAGAAAGTGTATTGCCATTTGAAAAAAGAACAACTAAGAAAGAAAAAAGATCTTGATTGAAAACAAAATGCGATTTTATTATTAAATAATTCAAAGAAACAAAAGGTGGCCCTACAAAGCTTGTCCATTTGCCTTGGGCATAGCAAAGGACTTATTATTTTTTTTTTAAAGAAAAGTAAATTACTTTGAAATAGAAATCATCTCAGGAATCTCGACTGCCCTCCAATTGTGGAGAACTGTATCTGGTGTGCAATGGCACACCCAATCTGGTATCCCCTTATCTTCCTCTTCAATTGCAGTCACCTGATCTTCATCTCTGAATCCGGCCTTTTGGAAAGTTTCTTCAAGAGGGGGAAATGTCATCCGACGAGACTTCAGAACCCCTTCCTTAGCCGGTTTGTAACCCAGCCCGAATTGATCTTTCTTTTCACGTATCTCTATCACTTCGCCCCAGCCCCTAGTATCTCCATTCTGAATCAAGTCTGTGATCCTTTTCGACCTTTCCTCCTGTCGAACGACTTGCTTACGACTGACCTTCGCAACCTCCAAAGCTTGGAACGGTATTTCAAATGTTTCCCCATCCACTTCTATGTATCTGAATGATGAGAGATGGCTGACAAACATGTCTTCCTCCCCATCAATAATTATTAAATTGTCCCCAGATATGAACTTCAACTTCTGATGAAGTGTGGAAGTAACTGCGCCCACGGCATGAATCCATGGTCGTCCTAGAAGACAAGTGTAGGAGGGATTGATGTCCATGACTTGGAAAGTGATCATGAAGGCATGTGATCCCACCACTGTAGGTATGTCTACTTCCCCAATTACCATTCTTTTCGAACCGTCGAAAGCCCTAACAACCAGGGAACTGGTCTTCATAAAGGTCCTTACAGAGGTTAATTTCATAAGGGTATCCTTAGGCATAACATTTAGAGCAGGCCCTGTATCTACTAGCACCATTAAGAGAATAGTGTCCTGACATTTTACTGATATATGCAAGGCCTTATTATGTGCTTGCCCCTCGGGAGGTAATTCCTCACTACTGAAACCCAGGCAGGTGCTGGCGGCGATGTTAGCGACTACCTCGTGAAACTGAATTACTGATATGTCTTTGGTGACACGGGCTTCATTTAAGACCTTCAGCAGGGATTCCCTATGTGCCTCTGAGCATAACAACAAGGATAGAATAGAGATTTTGGACGGTGTTTGATTTAGTTGGTCCACCACCCTATAATCACTTTTCTTTATGATTCTCAAGAATTCCTCAGCGTCTTCTTGAGATATACCTTCTTAGATGGTCCCTCACCTGTACTTGTGGTCTCTTTCCCTTTTGAGCTTTCGGGGATATCCTTCTTAGGTTGTTCTGACGAGTATACTCTTCCACTACGTGCCATTCCTTCAATACCAGCTATGTTAGTAACTGCTGGTGATGGTATTATAGTTTTTCCTCCCACTGACGCAGTGATGTCATATTTCCAAGGCACAGTCTTGGTGCTTTCATAGGGAAATGGCGTTGGTACATGGAACGTGATAGGACCTTCTGACGTTGCAGGCACCGGAGCTTTGACTGGTGCAGGAACAAGTATTTGAATTGGTGTTCGTGCAGGTACCGGAATTGATATCTGAATAGGAACCTGCGCAGGCCTTGAGACTGGTATTTGGATGGGCGCCTGTGCCTGCCAGGGAGCTGGTATTTGAATGGGCACTTGTGCAGACCTCGGAACTGGTATTTGGATAGGAGTTGTGACTCCTCTTTTCTGGTATGGAATCTCAGAAGGTACTTGCCCCTGGGAGTCTAAGGCAGCCACCTCATTCATATTCCTTAAGTACCCAATATGTACTATCCCTTGGTCCATTAGTTGTTGGAGGACCTCTTTCATCTTCTTACAGCTATTGGGATCAGCCGCGCAATCCTCACAGTCACCGAACAGCCTTTCAAACTCCTCGTACCCAATTAATACTTCCCTCACTTTCGTCATAGGGGTCTTTACTTGTTCTACCCCTCTAATTAGGACATTCTCTCCCAGTCCCTCAATGGAGTTAACAGTTGGTCCAGCGTGCCATGGGAAAGGGTTATCTCCTACATTTTGGGTGTTATAACTAAAGTTAACGACCTTCTGATCCAGCAAATCTTGCACCCTAAACTTGAGGGCCAGGCACTTTTCAGTTGTATGCCCTGGTAATCCAGCATGGTAATCACATCTAGCATTCGCATCATACCCTCAAGGAGGAGGTGTAGGAGGGGGCCCTAACGGCTTGATTTCTACCAATCCCTTTTGGATTAACATTGGCAGGATCTGAGTATATGTAGTGGGTATAGGGTCAAAGTCCTTCCATTGCCTCCTTTGTTCCTTTCGGGGATACTTCTGTTGTTGCTGATTTTGAGGGGGTGGCGCCCTTGGCTGTTGGATCTGGAGCATAGGAGACACTTGACCAGGGGTCGTGGCCGCCATGTAAGGGTTATAAGGTACTTGAGTATATCTATCAGCAGAAACATCATTGGCCTCCTTCTTCGAACTGTTTCTGGAGTACCTTTTGTTGTTATGTTGATTGGAAGATGGCGTTCCAATCTTTTCGCTTTTTAATCCATTCTCGATCCTTTCCCCAATGATAACTAAATTCGTAAATCCTGTTGAGACAAATCCAATCATCTTTTCATAGTATAATCTTTGCAGAGTTCCCATGAATGTATCTACTAGCTCGCTTTCCCTTAACGGAGGTTGCACACGAGAGGCTAGCTCCCTCCATCTCTGGGCATACTCCTTAAAAGATTCGTTCCTTTTCTGGGACATGTTCTGTAATTGCATGCGATTAGGGGCCATGTCTACATTATATTGGTATTGCCTTATAAAGGCGCTTGCTAGATCCTCCCAATTCTTGATGTATGCCCTTTCCAGTTGCATGTACCAGTCCAAGGATGCCCCACTAAGGCTGTCTTGGAAAACATGGATCATCAGCTTTTCATTCTTAGCGTGCGCCCCCATCTTTCGGGAAAACATCCGGATGTGATTTTTGGGACAACTAACCCCTTTATACATCTCAAAGTTAGGTGCCTTAAACTTAGGAGGCACGACCACGTCGGGTACCAAACACATTTCCAAGGCATCAATCCCAAAGACCTTGGATCCTTCCACAACCCTTAACCGTTCCTCAATTATCTTGTACTTTTCATCCTCATTTCTTCCCTCCATGGCAGCTAGTTTGGTTTCACGAACTACTTGCCTTGAGTCTTCCTATCCATATTGGAGGTGCCAGTCATCAGAGACCTCACGAGTGACAGGTATCTGTATAGGTCGTGATTCTCCATTGTGCTCGGGAGGGGGAACAGACCCTACAGGAGGTTGAGTATTAGTCTTCCCTTTACTAGCCTCTAATGCCTCACGTTCCAAGTCAGCCGCAAATCCCAAAAGAGGATTGCTATCTTCATACTGGGGAGGAGGGGTAGGGACACTCCTACGGTTACTTGCCTCGGTGTCTCTTGCTATCATATTCTGAATAGCTCGAGTCAGCTGATCAATTTTGTCCTTCATTTCCTCCACATTTCCTTTGACAACATCCACATCTCCCTTTAGAGCAGCGTGGTTCAGCTCCATTTGTTCCATAGCTTTCTTCTGGTGAGCACGGGTGTTGGGTCGAGACGTCATATTGTTGCGATGATTCTGAGAGAAGATATCAAAAAGTGATTTTCGTTTGATGTTTTTTTTTGTAATTATGTTATGCATGCATGAATCTTAAACTTTCGTTTATTAAGATTAAAGCCAAGGATAATGGAAAACAAATACTTTTATTAATGGAAAGAAAGTACTAGGGTCAAAGCCCCATTTATTACATAAGGAAAACCAAACTAGGGATAAACCCTTAAATTATTCGTAACAAAAACCAAACGTAAGAAGTAATTACATGGGAAAGCTAAATCCTCCTCCTAATCCTAGCCCTAAACTCCTCTACCATCTCACGACAAAGTCCAAGAAAATCGGCAATCTCTTTGACCGGCTTGAAGATATCAGCCATGTACTCAGCCCCCTTCAAACTTCGAGGGATCTCGTGGATGAGATCGTTAGATAGTAAGACCAACTTCTGATACCTTTCTCGATAATATGCCTCGTCATCTCGTAACTTTGCCATGATCTCTAAATCCTCCCTAGTAGTTTGCTCTAGCTCTTGGTTATATTCTTCAACATAAATGGTCCATGCCCTTAGATCTTCGTAGGAATCCTGAAGCTCCCCATATAACCTTCTAAGCTCCTGGTTCTCCTCTTGAGTTTCTAACCATCCTTCTGGCCGTAGGGCAAGAAGTTCTTCGGCGGATCTCAATTGCACAGTTGCATCTAGGGCTTGCCTTTTGCTCTCGAGAAGAGCGCTAGATAAGCTTTGGACTTCAGCTTCAAGGTTGTGGATACGCCTATCATATCCCTCTTTGAATTCTCTTTGCGTTGACGTCATTCAAATGTCCCTCCACTCATCCCTTTGACGACAGGCTCTATCTAGTTGCTCTTTGTGGTCTTTGAGGCGTGAACTCACAGCTTGAAGGTCGGCGTAAGCTTGTTCCTTCTTCTCTTCCTCCATCTGAGCTATCCCCTTATTGATCTTTGATTGCCCCATAACTTCATTGAGACTCCTTCTTAACTGACTACTTTCTCCAGTGGCTTGGTAATATTTACCTTCCCACTCTTCTTTTTCTTTTTGTAATTGTGCAATAGTCTCTCTGAGTCTTTCACTTTCCTCTATGGAGATTGCGGCAGGTGGGGGAACCCTTGGATTAATAGGACGATCCAGAGTAAAAGGCAACTTCACTATACTCACCCTTTCTTTCATCCATTGCAGATATGGCACCCTAGATTCTTCCCTTGGTCTTTTAAGACTGCCCTTCCCTTTGATACTTAACTTCCAAGCTTGAGCAATCTTTAGAACATCAGGATGATTTCCAGCTATATTTTGTAGGACGAAGCCTTCTAACAACCTATCCTCTGGCTTGTAGGCCAATGGATGCCCCAATTGCCTCATTGATAAGACCGAATTGTAACTTATGCACCCTCTCGATCCTATCAAGGGTACATTAGGGAAATCCCCACAGCTTAGGACCACGTCATCTCGAAGGAGTATTTGAGGGAACCACAAGATGTCTTTATCCCCAAGAGATACCAAATATTGAGACCAATCATAGGCTTTCATTTTTTCCATATCCTTTAGATCCCTTACTAGATGAGAACACAACCATTTGTACAGTAACTGAGGGCAACATAACATAGCTCCTCCCCTTCTTTCAAATTTTTAGTGAAGGGTAAAGTATATATCTGCAAGGAGGGCTGGTGTAGGATCTTCTTCTCCAATGGTCACAGCCAAGAATAAATTAATGGTAGCGACGTCTACAAAGTTCTTCGCGCTCGGGAATAGAACTAACCCAAAGATGAGGAGTACCATGATAGCGTCCATGGCTGCCCAATTTTTGCAAGTAGGGGTGGGAATAGGCTAGGACGAGCTAGGCTTTGCCAAGCCTGAGCCTGGCCTGCTAAAAAATTCAAAGCCTAAGCCTGGCCTGTAGCCTATCATAGGCTTATTTTTAGGCCTAAGCCTGGCCTTTTCGAAGGCCTGGTTGGCCTACTAGCCTATTTAAAAGCCTACTTTATTTGAACATCTGTAAGTAAGAAATTCAACTAATGTTAAATAGACTAACAAGTTAAAAGATCAATGAGATTAAATGTTTGTTTGCATTGTCTCATTCAAGTTTTCTTATTAGCAAAAGTTTGGTGATACTATTTGTTGAAGATAACTTATGAGAAAAACCTATGACAACAACTTATGACATTGTTTATAATGTTTTTTCAACTTATTTTCATAAGTTCTTCAAGATAACTAAGTTTTATTTTCGTATTTTAATTCAAAGTACAAAATAGAATATAATAATAGTAAATTTATTTATTTTTTTCTTAAACAAGCCAGCCTGGTAGTCTTAAAAGGCTTTTCTTACGGCATGTAGCCTAGCCTCTTTAGCTAAATAGGCTTATAAAAAAGCCTAACCCTTTCCTATTTAAGAAAAAGCCTGGCCTGGCCTGAGCCTATGTAGGCTAGGCCGTAGGCCACTGTTAGTTGGTCTGGCCTATTCCCACCCCTATTTACAAGCAGCAAAATGATTGGCTTTCTTCTCCAAGAACCCTTTAGAGAACCCATGAAAATCTTCTTGAACCTTTAAATTAGCTTGCAAGTCTTCCTCACGGATATGAAAACCATTTGCCATTTCTTTGAAGGTAGGGCGATACCCTAAAACCTTGAATTGACCTTTGTTATTCTTGGGGAGACCCAGCATCCTACGAACTTCTTCTAGGGTGGGGGCTATTTGAAAGTCTTGAAACTGGAAGCACCTTAACTCTGTGTCGTAAAACTGAGCCAAGGCGGTTAGACCCTCTTCTTGAATAGGAGTAGTGACCAGATCTAATATATCCCCATACTTACGAATTAGGGGCTTTCTCCTTTCCTGAGGCAACCCCCTAACATAAGCTTTTAAGCTCCCTATGTCAGACGTTCTTACTTTGATCTTGATAGTTTTCTTTTTCCCGAATTCCATTGTCTTTGACTTTAACCCCTTTTTTTAAAAAAATATTTAAGATTCCTGTGACATGACCATGTAAAAAAATAATTTATGAGGATGATGAATGCAAATTTTATGTACTTTGATTAGGGTAAGGTAAAAAGCAAGCATGCCCTAGTAAAGGTAGGCTCCCTAGAATAGGTTAGATCTATGTTTTGTCTACCCAATCCCCTCACATGTAGGATATAAAGTTCGGACAGCATAACGACCCTATAAGGTACAGACTATACCCTTGTTTTACCATGATAAGGAGCATGCCTTCCTACGGTAATCCTTCGGGATAAGTCTCATCTGGGTAGGACCCTAGTAACAGCCCTTGAGGGTTGAATACATAGGGTCTCCATGAGTTGGCAAGGGGTAGGCTAAAAGTTCTCAGAGTCTCGGACCACATCTAAATCATCCTCTACGTTAGGGGCTAGCCCTTTCATGAGGACACCTTTGGAAGGATCTATTCTGAGTGTGGCATCAATGAATTGTTGGGGATGTCGCATCCCCCCCCCAAAATCATTTCTGTTCCACGTCCTAATCTAGGGTTATACTCCAAGCTTGGGCTTTAGCTTCACACATTATTTGCCCCAATCCAATGCATGATAACAAAAATAAAAACAAATATTATAGACAAATATAATAAATACAAACAAAATATAACAAAAAATAAATCATAATAAAAAATAAAAACTAAAAACAATAAACACCCAAAACAAACAAGGACCCTAAAACCTAAGGTTAGGAGGGACTCTCTTTAGGGAGGAATCCCCAGCAGAGTCGCCAGCTGTCGCGGCCGGCAAAGATTTTCGAGTCGCCACCATATTTTTTTTAAGGGAAATAATGATAAACCTAACAATCCTTAATCCCAAGGACAGAGATTCCTACGGTTCGAGAGTCGGTTAAGTGAGGGGAAGGTGTTAGGCACCCCTCACTTCCATTGTACTCAATGGGATCCTCCTTAGATTTTAGGGCATGCTCGTTTGTTTGTCTAAATGATTTATTTACAAAAGAAACCTAAGTTTTTTATTAATTATACTCGCTAGGGTTCACAACCCTATGCCTCCGTACCCTCACTTTGAAGGATCAGAGTAACTGTAGTTCACCTCCCCTATTCCTACCCCCTAATCCTATTCGCATTCCTAATCCTAAACCCATTCCTAATCCTAAACCCAATCCACTATTTATACTCTTGGATAAAGAGTTCTATCCCTTGATCTATTATTTATACTCCTAGATAAGGAGTTTTATCCCTTAATCTATTATTTATACTCCTAGATAAGGAGTTTTATCCCTTATCCATTATTTATACTCTCGGATGGAGAGTTCTATTCCTAATCCATTTATTTATACTCTCGGATATCAAGAGTTCTATCCCTAATCCATTTATTTATACTCTCGGATATCAAGAGTTTTATCCCTAATCCATTTATTTATACTCTCGGATATCAAGAGTTATATCCCTAATCCATTTATTTATACTCTCGGATGGAGAGTTCTATCCCTTATCCATTATTTATACTCTCGGACGGAGAGTTCTATCCCTAATCCATTTATTTATACTCTCGGATATCAAGAGTTCTATCCCTAATCCATTTATTTATACTCTCGGATATCAAGAGTTCTATCCCTAATCCATTTATTTATACTCTCAGATATCAAGAGTTCTATCCCTTATCCATTATTTATACTCTCGGATGGAGAGTTTTATCCCTAATCCATTTATTTATACTCTCGGATATCAAGAGTTCTATCCCTAATCTATTATTTATACTCCTAGATAAGGAGTTTTATCCCTTAATCTATTATTTATACTCCTAGATAAGGAGTTTTATCCCTTATCCATTATTTATACTCTCGGATGGAGAGTTATATCCCTTATCCATTATTTATACTCTCGGATATCAAGAGTTCTATCCCTAATCCATTTATTTATACTCTCGGATATCAAGAGTTATATCCCTAATCCATTTATTTATACTCTCGGATATCAAGAGTTCTATCCCTAATCAATTTATTTATACTTTCGGTTATCAAGAGTTTTATCCCTAATCCATTTATTTACACTCTCGGATATCAAGAGTTCTATCCCTAATCCATTTATTTATACTCTCGGATGGAGAGTTCTATCCCTTATCCCATCCTTTATTTAGGCTCTCGGACCAAGAGCGTTATCCCAAATTTAAATCCCTTTTTGTATCCCTTAAGATGAATTTCCAAAATCCAAAACTTTATATTGAAAATATCCAAACAACCCCTTTATTTCTCCCATAAAAATGTAATTTACCAAAAAATGTTGAATAGTTAAGTTAATTAATTAAAAAAATAAAACCTAATTTTATAGTTAAGTTAAGGAATTAACTTAATTACAACAAAAACCTAAAAAAAAATTTAATATTTAATTAAAAAATTAAGTTAAGGAATTAAATTAATTATCACAAAAAACCTAAATTTAAAAACCCAATTAAATAATTAAGTTAAGGAATTAACTTAATTATCTAAGTCTAAATTAAAAATTTGTAACCTAATTAAGCTAAGGAATTAACTTAATTATATGAAGAAGAAAAAAAACAAAATTAAAAAATAAATCCTAATAAAAAAAATTAATTTATTGCTTTATTTAAAAAACAGGGAGGGGTGCATTTCCTTTGAAAAAGAAGCAATTGGGCTTCTGGTGGGGTATTAATAGCGATTAGGGCGCAAGGCCAAATCACCTAAGTCCAAAATCTGAGAACAAAACAAAAAAAGGCCACTGTGGGAAGGAGTCAACGGTTGACTCCCTCGGAGGCATTAGATCTTGATCAGAAGGGTCTCTATGCTTTGGAATCCTGGCCCCTGATCATGATTACCCGTCCAGGTAATCCAATCCGACGGTTATGGTATCTAGTCAACGAAGGAGTACTGAATGCCCGCACGCATATGATCTCTAGTTGACTCCCCAAGTTAACCGATCTGGAGGAAGCAAGAGACGCCACTTGGCGCCAATCCATGGCCGCACGGAGGGAGTATTTAATCCCGTTCCTTCTCAGACCCCTCCCATTTCTCACTTCTCTTTCTCTCTCTTCATTCGCTCCCTCTCTCTCTAACTCTCACTTCTCTCGCCTCTCTCTAGATCTTTCTCTTCCGGCCACCACCAAATCCCCCCCAAAACCCTCTATTTCCAGAATCTGGTTGAGGATTCAACTGGGAAATTTAAACATCAAGAACCTTAACCCTAATTTTATGAACCCTAGCCCCAAATTTCATGAACCCTAACCCACCTTCAACCAAAACCCAGAAAAAATCTAAGAACCCCAAGAACCCTAAGGGTTCTGGGATGAACCCTAACCCTACCCTATAGAACCTTAACCCTAAACACAAACCCTAAACCCGTTAAATTCCCAGAACCCCCCCCCCCCCCCCCCCAAAACCCCACGCAAAACCAACAATTAACACCACACGAAGGCGGATTCACAACAATCAACAGCAACGAATAAAAGCTACGTATGTCTACCTCTCCTGCAGTGACACTGGTCGTATATTTTGGTTGTTTTTCCTCTTCTAATCCCTCTCCCTTTTCTTTATTCGCAGGTGGGTTCGAGCTCAGGGGAATAAGGGTTCTAGTGATGAACCCTAAGTCTCTATTAGTAGGAGCTTTAGGTGAAGGTTTGTGGATTCGCGCAGCAATTCCATTTTTGGGGGTCCCCTCTTCTCAGAAATTTCTTCGATTTATATAGGCATTGGAATTAGGTTTTAGGATTAATTAGATTTAGATTTGATTTGGAATTTTCTGATGTAATTTGATTTGATTTGATTTGGAATTTTGATTTGTTTTGATTTGGAATTAGGGTTTTGATGTAAAATTGTAATCTTAGATCTGATTAGATTTTTTCTAGGATTTTTGATCCGTACGAGTTGGATTGTAAATTAATAAAAAATGAATATTATTGATTTTCCGTGTTAAGAACCAAATCTGATTGATTCGTTTCCAATTCTCTGCGCGTGAGTTAGGGTTAGGTTGGGGAAGAAGAAGGCTCATTCTGGCTCAACTATTTTGACCGAGTGAAAATAAAATAAACAATAATAAAAAATAATAATAAAAATGGACATATCCACAACCGTACAAAAAAATGCATTATCAAGCTTAAAATAAAATCACCAAAACAATCTTAATAATAAAACAAAAATAAATAATAATTAGTAACTATATTAATAAATAAATAAAATCCAATACTAATCACTCTTAAACCTTAATTAACCAAAACCATTATCCCTAATAACTAATTATATATATATATTTAAAATCTAAATCTTAATTAAAACGAAATTCCTAATTAATAATAAAATATAAGGATATTAACAAAATACTTAAACTAAATTAATATTAAAACAAAACCTAACTATTTCCTAATTAAAAACAAAATTCTAAAATAATACCCACTTAATTTTCTGTTAAAATGATAAACTCTAAAAAATAAAAATCTAAAAAGCCCAAGTCTTTTTCTAATAAAATAAAAACCTAATTCATTCTACTCTAAAAAATCTAAAATGAGTGAAATCCCCAATAATTTCTTATAATCAATAAAATCTCAAAATAAAACTTTACCTTAGAATAATGAGCAAAAATGAAATAGAAAATAAATCTAAATCCTAAATGCGAAAAACTTTATATAAACCCAAAAAACCCAAAAATAGGCCCAAAAGTAATAGCACACCCCCAAAGCCCAAATGACACCCCCTAGTAACACCAAAAACCCTAAAAAGATGAAAAATCATTGGTCAAAATTTAGGGTACTACAAGACCCATAATACAAGCTTCGTATTCGGCCTTGATGTGTGTGCACTTGAATGTAAGTCTGACAGTGAAAGGAATGTGGGTACCCTGAGGTGTTATGATGATTGCCCCAATTCCGTTTCCGTAATGATTGACAACTCCGTCAAAGATTAGTCCCCATTGGGAACCTGGTTATGGCCCTTCACTGGGTAGTGGTTCATCGCAGTTTTTCATTTTTAAATACATGACATCTTCGTTTGGGAAGTCAAATCTGATTGATTCCTGATCCTCAATCGGTTGATGAGCCAAATGATCGGCTAAGACACTTCCTTTTATGGCTTTCTGAGCATGGTACTCGATGTCGTATTCTGATAACAACATCTGCCAACGGGCGATTCTTCCCGTGAGAGCAGGCTTTTCAAAGACGTACTTGATTGGATCCATTTCTGAGATCAACTAAGTAGTGTGACGAATCATGTACTGGCGAAGACGTTTGGCTGCCTAAGCCAAAGCGCAGCAAGTTTTCTCAAGCATAGTGTACCGAGTCTCGCAGTCGGTGAATTTCTTGCTCAGATAGTAAATGGCAGACTCTTTCCTTTTTGTTTCATCTTGTTGGCCAAGTACACAACCCATGGAGTCCTCTAGGACTGTTAAGTAGATGATCAGTGGTCTTCCTTCCACTGGAGGTGATAGAATCGGTGGGTTCAACAGGTATTCCTTAATACTGTCGAAGGCGGTTTGGCAGTCCTCTGTCCAAACGCAATCCTGATTCTTTTTGAGTAATTTGAAAATTGACGCACATGTTGCGGTCATGAGGAATATGAATCTGGAGATGTAGGTCAAACGTCCCAGGAATCCTCTGACTTGTTTTTCAGTTTTCGAAGAAGGCATTTCTTGAATGGCCTTGGCCTTGTCAGGATCAACCTCAATTCCTTTTTGGCTGATGATGAACCCTAAAAGTTTCCCTGAACGGACACCGAAGGTGCACTTGTTGGGATTCAAGCGGAGTTTGTACTTTCTCAACCGCTTGAATAGTTTTGACAGGTGGGTCACATGCTCCTCTTCTGTCTTAGACTTGGCAATCATGTCATCGAGATATACCTCAATTTCCTTATGTATCATGTCATGAAACAGAGTAGGCATGGCCCTTTGATAGGTTGCCCCGACGTTCTTCAAACCGAACGACATTACCTTGTAACAAAAGGTACCTCATGGGGTGATGAAGGAAGTTTTCTCCATGTCTTTCGGCGCCATTTTGATTTAATTATAGCCCGAGAATCCATCCATGAAGGAGAAAACTTTAAACTTTGTTGTACTGTCTACCAGCATGTCAATGTGCGGCAAAGGAAAGTCATCCTTTGAACTAGCCTTGTTCAGATCTCTGTAATCGACACACATTCTGACTTTTCCGTCCTTTTTTGGAACGGGTACAATATTGGCTAACCATTGAGGATATTCTGACGTGGCGGGGAAACCCACGTCAATCTGTTTTTGTACCTCCGCTTTGATTTTGACGGCCATGTCCGGGTGAGTCCGTCTCAACCTCTGTTTTACTGGCAGACATTCTGATTTCAATGGTAAATGATGTTCCACGATGCTGGTATCCAACCCTGGCATGTCCTGGTAGGACCAAGCAAACACATCGGGAAATTCTCTGAGAAGCTTTGTCAAACTCTCTTTGGCAGTTGGACTGAGCAGTGCCCCAATCCTGATTTCTTTTCTCTCTTTTTCTGAACCCACGTTGATCGTTTCCAACGGCTCTTTGTGAGGTTCAATGGACCTTTCCTCTTGTTTGAATAGTCAGGAGATCTCTTCTGGAATTTCGTCGTTAACTTCTTCTTCAGCCCCAAATACCGGGAACTCAAAGTTGGGAGAAGGCATTGGATCGTATGTTTCAATGGGGTTTAAAACAAGCAATCTGCATGACGTGATGATTTGTTTTTTATAAGAGATAGAAAGAATGCAAGAGTGTGTGCAGTGTATTATTTTTTTGAAAAATGCTTGTTTTTATTATTTGTTTTTTTAGGATTACCATTTTCTAAAAAAGCAAAAAGAGAAAACAGCAAGAAAATGCAAAAATTACAGAAGGACGTTATTTTATTTATGAACAAGTCGATTCTTGAAACTACAGCCCTATAAAACAAAACTCTGTCGCTTTGGGCGAAGCGAAGAGGGATATTTACAGAAAACGAGCCCTATTAAAACATTCGTTTCACCTGGGCAGGGTGAAAGGTTAAAGACAACAATTACTTTGACTTATGAACAATCCACACAACTGCATCACATACATTTCACTTCAGAAAACTTCATACCAGAAAATTCACAAACACACGTAGCGAAACATGGAGCAAAACCAACAACAAGACATGCACTCACGCAAGCAAAGTTAAACAAGGAAGAGGACTTGTCTTCGATGGAGGTTTCGCTTGAGGTCTTGATCGCGTCTCCTCACCATCAACAACCGACGACCTGCTTTTTTCCCTTTTACGTTTTCGCATTTCCTTTGAGCAATCTTTGTACTTGTAATCATCAATCATAATGAAATTGGGGTATTGGACTGTGTGGGATTTAGGGTAGTTAGGATTATCGTTTGATCGATCGATCGAGAGAGCGGCGGTGCATAGAAGGGGTTTCTACAAACCCTAATTTTTTTTCTCAGAGAAGAGAAAGAAGAAGGAACGATGAGAGAGAGAGGAGAGGTCTATGTGACTTTCTTTCTTTTCCTTTTTTGTTTACCATTTTGAATCCTGTACGCGCCACCCCCACGTTCATACCATGCGCCCTCACCTTGTATCCGTTTAATCACATGCACACACATCACACGGTTGAGATGTGAGGGTCCGCGATGGACCCTTTTTCCCTTTACAACACCCGATCCATCCATTTAATTAAAAATATGTTTTTTTTATCCCTTTTAACTATAATACTTTTTTTAATAAAATCATTAATTTTGTTTTTTTCATAACTAAAAAATAATAAAAGCCATTTTACAATAAAACACTAAAATTTAAAAACCCTTGATAATTAATAATGACTTTTTCAATAAAACCTTAAAACTAATAATAAACTTTAAAAATAATAAAAAACCTTTTAAAAATAATAATAACTTCTTTAATAAAATATGACAATAAAAATTTAATTAATTTTATTCTTTGTTAAGAACCTTTTTTAATTAGTAAACCTTTATAAAACTTTTACTAAAATACTAATATTAAAATTAATCTTTTAATTAATAAGAAGATACCTTAACTTCTTAAATTAACAAATCATCTTTAAGTTAACACTAATCTAATTCTAAATAAACTTTTATCAATAAATCTTAAAATCAACTTTTTCTCAATAAACCTTAAGAATAAATCAAAACTCGTTAGATCCCTCACGCTTGAGTGAATCGTTTGCTTGTATGCTTATCTCTGCTTGTTATCATTCCTTATATGCTTACCTTGTTTACTTGTGCTTGATCTCAAAACCTTTCAAAAATATAAAAACTCTCGATCCAACGTCGAGCCCATTTTCTACCCATATAAGTCGATCGCCTTCGGGCATCGCATTCAACCTTTCGGTCACTATACACTATACTAGCTCACTTTGCTAGTGTGCACTAATAATCTAAGTTAATTGTCCCCTTGACATTCCAAAGGAAAGGTACCCTAATATTGACTGCCATGTCGTAGGACTAACTCTTAGAACCCTTGGCCTTAGGATTCGGAGTCGCCGTACTCCACGTCTCGCCGTAGACACTTAGAATCTTAGCCTTAGGATCGGAGTCGCCGTACTCCAAGTAAATGCTCCGCCGCGAACATTTACAATCCTACCCCTCTTAAACCAACCTACAACTTTAGAGTCGCCGCACTCTATGTAATGTCTTACCCAAGACATTACCTCCCCTTGGAACCTTGACCCCGTCAAGAAGTTCCTCATTTCAGAACTACGCATTACTCTGATTCTACGCCCGAGGATACGTAGGCACAAGGTGTGATATCTTGTCGAGTATACTTAGATACTAACCCCTAGGGTTTCAACCTTTAGTATAGCACCTTAGCAGGCGAGTAAGAGATAACATAAATACTAACGAGAGGTTCCCGTAGAGTACTACGGACGTTTATGATGCTAATACCTTCCCTAGGCGTAACCAACCCCCGAACCTTAGATCTCTAGGTTTTTTTTGCTTTTGAACCTTTCCTTTGGATAAATCAAAGTCGGTGGTGAACATTTAAAGAAATGTGATCCTAGTTCAATTAATAACTATGGTATCTAATTCTCACCGCAACAGAAATGGCAACTTCACTGGGGAATTGTCGAGGGTTTCCCCTATCTTGTTTTTTTGCTTATGTTATCTTTCTTTACATGCTATATTTGCTTATTATCTGTGCTGGTTTTCTGGGTTACTATTTGTGTAGTGAGGAGTCCTAGACCCGGACTAGAGTGCAATTATGATAGGAGATGATATGGTCAAGGATACTTTGACGGAGTCGATTCCTGAAAAGTTGAGTTGAGAAAATCATCACTCAGTTTAGATTCTTGTGAACTTAATGTCGTTTGAACGAGTCCATTCATGAAAACGATATTAATTTCGACCAAGAACCCGTGAGACTGAGGACCGTAGCACCTTTAACCCCACTTGGCCTATTAGGATGTAGTGCGGGGACTATGCGGGAGTCTATTTCCAAAATAGTCACTACGCGATACTACACTCAGACGAGATTCTCTTGAGAATATTATTGACTACCAAGTGATTTGGGAAATCGATAATATCCGAAAGATGGGTTGTAGACTCTGGGAACTTTTAGAACCCGTTCGGCAGGTACTTTTGAAACCATAGTACACACCTATTGGGATGGTTAGACCTTGGCCCCATGATGTGACCTCTCAAACCTAGGACTTTTGCTTGTCTGTTTGATCATGTCTGCTTATCTGTGCTTTGTGTGTTTGCATCCCCAGATTCATTAGCATCATGTCATAAAGGTTCATGGAACTTAGCTCTATTTGTAAACATCGTAGGATACCATAAACTCTAAAAAGAAAGAAAACGTTGAAGCACACTTACAAAAGTCATAACCTGGACGATCTAAGGAGACTGGAGACCTTGCTGACAGATAAAGAAAGGTTCAAAGCCATACTTGGAGGCTATCATCTATGTCCTACCGCAGTCTATCATAATTCCTGATTACCAGTTGGTGCCAGCTCTTGAAGACTATTCTTAAATGACGGAGTTACTATCGCAAGACAAAATTCATTTCCTATCTTCGGTTCATATTCAAATTAAGATAACTACAAAGTGAGGAATATTTGGAAAAAACTACTTATTGCAAGAAACGGAAAGCTCAAGACGTCTTACAAATCGTCGACAAGCTTATTCTAGAAGAAGCTCAGTTGGAAGAAAGAAGTCAAGGAATTCAATAAGACCGTTGGAAAAGTCTCCTTAGATCTATCATTATTAGCTTTTATTTAGCTATTATGTTATGACTATTGTAAAGCGTATAGACGCGTTTTAATTTTGTAACAAACCAATTTTTAGTATCCCAGGTACTAATGATTGTGACCGCCTTTTATGACTATTAAAAACGAGCATTTTGATATTCCTCGATGATTATAAATAGTCAAGTTTCCATGAATCTTGTTGCATAGCATTTGCATTCTCATTTCTCTCTATCAAGGAACTTGAAAATATTGTATTGCAGACATTGTACGATGGATTACGGAAAGAGGGGGTTCTGCCATACACCTTCAAGGTTTTGAATGTTGAATAACTAAGGGAACTAGGAGGTCAGGTTAAAGATCCCGAAGCGTTCACCGCGAAGTATGGAAGGATCCTTCCACTGCTGCAGATTCGGATAACTGATGGTCTTTTGGAAACGTTGGTTCAACTTTACAGTTTGATCTATCATTGCTTCATCTTCCAAGATTTCCAGCTGACACCCACGTTGGAAGAGTACTCCGCCCTGTTAGGATCCCGGTTAAAGATTCACCTCCGTTCTCCGGTTGAGAAGGAAGGCCTAGCCAGGAAGACATCGCAAGAGCAACACACATCAGGCTGTTAGAGATCCAGACTCACATGACGTTCAGAGGAGGAATCGATGGCTTACCTGCCCAATTCTTGTTCGAGAAGGCTCGACATTTTGCTAGTGTAGGGAACATTGGAGCGTTCGAACACATCTTTGCGCTACTGGCCTATGGTTTGTTCTTATTTCCCAATGTCGAATATTTTGTTGACATCCATGCCATAAGGATTTTTATGCTAAAAAATCCAGTGCCTACATTGTTAGCCGATGCCTACCACTCTATCCATTCAAAGGCTCTGAAGGGAGAAGGTCGGATTACCTGTTGCACCGCTATCCTCTATAGGTGATTTATTTCGCACCTACCGAGGTCTATTGATTTCTGGGATGTGAAAAATGGTTCAGAATGGCCTGTGAAGCTCATGGCCCTTACTCACTCGAATATTGTTTGGCATGATCTGATGTATAGAGGGATCCCCATGATTCATAGCTGTGGATATTTTCCCAATGTACCTCTTCTTGGTACAAAGGGATGTATCAGCTATAATCCCGTACTCGCCCGTCGTCAATTGGGACACCCAATGAAAGAAGTACCCGATCCAGAAAGCCTGACAAGACTTTTTCTCTATCAAGATGAGAATCTGAATCTGAAAACCAGAATTGTGTTTGCTTGGCGTCACATCAATCGACAAGGAATGATGGTGACAACAAATCCTGATTGCTCAATTACTGAAGAATGTTTAGCATGGGCGCGTGAAAGGGCTCTGACCTTGAGGATGCCTTATCCTTGTCCCAAGCCTCCCGTTGTCTAATCAGATGAAGTTTCGAAGTTGAAGACTGAAATAGAGAAGCTTACCATTGACAAGGCAAGGATACAACACCAGATTGACAGGTTAGTGGAACTTCGTGGAGGACAAGGGGCATCATTCAGTGGATTAGACTCCTAGTTCCTTTTGTGCTATGTGGATTATGTAATAAAACTTTGGAGGTGTACTGGCTGTTAAAAAAATTTAATAAAATTTTTTAACATGTACAATGGCTGCAAATACGATTTCGAGTCCCTTGATAGTTGCATCGTTCTTGCATTTGCATTTCATATCATTTTGCATTCTTTGCATTGTTTCCTTTTCTTCTGTTTGTTCCTGTGATCTCGTCCATCCTCTGTTCACGGTCGTCTGTTAGTTTCTCTTCAGCAATCTTGGAACTTGAAGAAGATTTTGAAGGTCATGAATTCTGAAGAGCAGAGCCAGTTTGCGACCGTAGCAGATCTTGAGTTCAGTCAACTTGTGGAAGCTATGACAGCCTTGGCAATGAAAGACGGTAATCCTCTG